>JAKWBJ010000041.1:678750-1357500 GCA_023159175.1 Wohlfahrtia magnifica | reverse complement strand
TAGTACAAAACCCAATGAATGAATAAAAAATCTTCACGCACTTGCATGCATCATTTTGCAAAAGTCAATGAAGCCATTGATCAGCATAGTGAAACGTAAAAAAGCTGTCGACGTCATCTAATGGTCCTGTTTAAAATGATTATCAACTAATTGCTGAACAAGTTTAAACAAAGCAATTAATTAGACAAACTTCTGAACAAGTTTGAACAAGCAAAAAACACACAATCACAACATGATCTTTCAGTTAAATTTTAGAAAGAAAAAAAAAACATCGTTTAAAAGAACTTTAACAGGGAGAAGAGGAATAATTTATACAAAAAATTATGTGATCACTTTATCAAGTGTTATAAACAAATTTCTAGATTACGTTATAACCTGCAGTAGTAGACGCTTTAACGCTCTAAGTCTACATCTTACACTTCATGATTTCAAAAAGGCATTATGTTCCATTAAAAAACAGTGATCAACACGCAATACCCGCGTGGGCCGAATTTCTCCGCATTTTACACACATATGACACAAAAGTCTTTAAAAATCATAAAAACGAACAAGCAAGCAAAAGATTAAAAAATTCTTTTAAATTATAAAATAATTCAATTTATGAGGTCTATGTTCATAAGGGCAAGCTGCAGTATTTTACAAGATGAAGTGCTTAGTCGTAAGATAGTGTAGGCGTTCGACTGGCTTATGTAATGTCTTTACTGCTATCCAATTCTGTACTAGAAAGTATAACATACAATGGTGACCCATCATGAAATCGTATGGATTTAACGACGTAAACGTTTAACGAACAATGAGTAATGACAATATATCTTCTTTCACATAGTTATACTGACATTGCATCGAGAATTTGAAGCAATTTGTCCACGTGTTAGCGAAAGCAGAATAAAGTTAATCAGAAATGACTAAGGTTATACGAATCAACTCTGAAAATGTAAACCCTTTTAAGAAAAAGAATGAAAAAAAGAGGCATTTATTTTGCAGCTATTTCAGAAGAATTATAAATTAAGCCGGTGAATCTAGTACAAACATCGCTAACATCAAATAGAGAAGACTACACAGTCTCTTCGTGCATAAAGTGTAGACAACGTCGCTCATATTATATCGTGTTAAATATTTATAACTCTTATATAAATTTATCAATAAATACGGTCGTGAAACTGGTCCCTCGATTTTAAACGCCTTTAACTAAACTGCTCAAAGAATCTCACGTAATCGTAAAATCTCAAGTCTCATGAAATAACAGGCTATAGCCTTAAACAAGTCATACAACATTTCAACTAAAAACAATGAACAGGGAAGTGGAACTAAATCGAACCAACTAAGAAAATTAATATTAAAGGCACAGTTGGTGGCCGTAAAGTTATATACCATTATCATGCAAAGGCTCAACGCTCTACATGACAATATGAGGTAGATCTTGCGTAGATCATGTGCCAATATTGCGAATTTTAATCGAGCAATCAAACGAGAACAACTCCCTCACATATGTGTATGCTTAGTGTAGATTTGAACAGTATCGTTTAAAACCGACGTAACCGATTAAGTGAAGGATGTGTTTTATAGTCTCTCTTCCTTTTTATTCTCGATGACATCGTGGTGGCAATAAACGCCATGGCACTCAATGGCATCCAATGAACCCCCTTCAGGAAACTGAATGATCTTGGCTATGCTGATGATATATGTCTACTAGCACATACTCTCCGGGAATCTATATATGTACAGTATTGGACAGCTATATAGGGACAACAATTGTCCTAAGCAAAAACCGATTTCTTATTATATACGTAAGTCGCCACGCCCATTTATACAATTCCGCCCACTTTTAAACTGATGATTCGTATTGACTGGCAAGTCATTTAGACCAAATCTAGAAAATTCCTTTCAAGATATTAAAAAAATCAGTATTTATTTGTAGAGGAGGTACGTACCATGTGCATATATCCGATTATTAACTACGAAGTCATTTTTACAAAATTCAGAAACTTCCACTTCTATCGTTTTTAAGATCAATAAAAAAATAAAAAAGTTAAAATCAATATTTATTATGTATTAGAGGTACCATGCCGACTTGTATAATCCCGTTTATATTTGCTACACAAGTTATAATATGTGCACTGGATTTACGTGCCAAATCTTAACAGGAGTATATGTTGAAAGTTTTTTTTTTCTTTTTTCCTAAAGCTGCGAGTAGCAATTACCAACAAAACCGCAGAAGGAAGTATCCAATTTAGTTCAGTCGTTTTCAAGTTTTAAGTATCCGAACAAACCATAATTCATTTTTATATATATGATGTATATACGAGTATATGATTAAAAATTGCCGATTTCTTGGTAATGAAAATTTAAGTACTTACTTATTCTCAATGTGTGTACTTATACTTGACACACTGTATATTTATGTATGTTTATAAAAATAAGTTGTCCTATGTTCGTCATTTTATAACTCGCGAACCGTTAAACCGATTTACAAGCTATAACATGAGTTGGGAAGGTGGACTTTCACTGATAGTTTTGGTTCAACTGTGCGGTGCCACATCCATATAAACTTTTTATTTATATATTTGTATCTTCAAAACCGTAATAGTAAGAGTTTCTAAATTTAATCTAAATAAGTCTGTTGTCAATAGAAATCATCAGTCAAAAAGTGTGCTGCATGGAATAAGTGGGAGTGACACCTCTCATACATAGTAAATATTTATTTTTGTATATCTAGAGAACAAATAACTTTGTGGTCAATACAAATCAGCAGTCAAAAAGTGGGCTGAATTGAATCAGTGGGAGTGGCACCTCTCATACATAGTAAACATACATAGTAAAGATTTATTTTTGTATATCTAGAGAATGGTAATAGTGAAAGTTTCTAAACTTGGTCCAAATAACTTTGTGGTCAATATAATCATCATTCGAATTATGTGCGAAATTGAATAAGTGGGTGCAATGCAAAGTTAGTAGTGATTTTTTGTATATCTAGAGAACGGTTAGAATGGCACTTTCTGAGCTTGGTCTATATGATTTAATAGTCAATACAAATCATGAATTATAATGCATTTCTTTAAATTTTTCTTATGAGGCATACATTTTATAAGCATACGACACAAAGGCTCCCAACAACGCGGGAAGTAAGATGTAAAATTTTGTTCCATAAATATCACATTACTCTGTGTATTATCGTAATTATCTATGATTTAATAGTTTAAATTTACTTGGATTTTTTTATATATCTTTTTTAAACCAAACAACCGATTGAATTTGTTAGTTTTTGAAATGAACTTGAAATTCCTTTAATATCTGATATCTAGGAATTGCTGACAGTATTCCATAAACTAGTTCAGGAGATGAGATAAAATATTTGTTTTTCAAAAAATAGAAAAAATTGAAATAATTTTCATAAAATGTTAATTTGGAAAATGCAAATTATAACATTAATTTATTTCTTTTATTATTTTGCTTTATTAAAACGCTTTAAATAATATTATTTTTAGCTGAGAGACAAAAATTTATTGGTCAGGTTTTTTTTGTTTTGTTAAGAGCATATAAAGCATACATTTTAACGTTTTCTGCTTATTAATGTTGGGTTAATTGCATTTTTTGTTTTATAAACCACACCTAGTGAGCATTTTTTATTTTATATTTTTTTTTGAGTTGAAAACACTTGAATGAGTAGTTTTTTATTACAATTTATTATATTGAGTGTTGGCCAAAATATATAATAGTAAATTGAAATTTCATATATTTTGCTATATGAGCGTATTTTAAATATCAACCTAAAAGAAGAAAAAAAAAACTTGCTCAGCCTGTGGTTAAGGCGATTTGGTTTTGAGAACGGGAAATATGTCTTTGGAATTTACGCCCGTTGAATATTGTAGTTCAGGCTTGTTTGTGTTTTTGTTTTGGTCGCGAAAAGTCAAGAAGTCTTTCTCCAACTCTATTTCTAATATTTCTTAACGACTTTTCTTTTTCTCACTTCTAATCCTATCTACTCTTTTGCAGATGACAGTAACATTTGTCATTCATATTCTTTTGATCGTAGGCCGAGCCTTTTGGAGATTGGGGCGAAAAGGCAGAATATGAACCACACGCTTACAAGCGACTTGGCGAAAATCTCTGAGTGGGGTCGCACAAACAGGGTCGACTTTGACGCGCGCTATAGCTGGTGCTTTAAAGTCTATTTTGGAGCTTCTCGACCGCGTACAGGAGATGGCGAAGATTCTTATTAATGACGGTAGGGTAGCCAACTCTATCGATTCATTAGAGCATCGTCGCAATGTGGCGTGTGTTTCATTGTTCTATCGGTACTATAACGGAATGTGTTCTAACGAAATTAAGAAACTAATTCCTGGTAATCATATATTTTTACGTAGTAGTCGTATTTCTTGTAGAGCGCATCCCTTTGTTGTTGATTGTCCAGTGAATCGCACAACGCATTATACGGAGAATTCGTTCTTTGATCGCACTGTTCGTTTGTGGAACAATCTTTCTGCGAATGTCTTCCCTGCCACTTACGACAGAAGAAAATTCAAGTCGAACGTCCATAAACACTACTCACTCTATCCTCCTTCCAACAACCTATTTTCTTACTACCAGCACCATGCATTGCAAAAGTAGGGGTTAACCCCTGATTGCTGGTCTCAAAAAAAAAAAAAAAAAAAAAACACATCCGAAGTATTTTCGAGATTTTAAGCGAATAACATAAAAATTTTAGATTCACAACAGATGACGTAAAGGGTGGTCCAACCGTTTTGTAAATAAAACAAAAAGCTTTCAGAGAATTATCTTAATATTAATCTTTATGATAGAAGGATCTATGACAATTATGTGTAAACAAAATATTAACCAAATGCTCGCCACAGCTTTGGTGGCATACCTCTATCCGCCGTTCCATATTTTCAATGACTCTGAAACATAATTGTGGTTTAATGTCGTTAATGTCCCAAATAATCTCATCCTTAAGCTCTTGAATTGTTCTTGGCTTATTGATGTACAATTTTTCTTTTAAATATCCCCAAAGAAAGAAACCAACGGTGTTAAATCACGTGATCGTGGCGATGTTACCACGACAGAGATAAAACGATTATTGAATTTCTCATGCAAAAGAACCATTATTTCGTTGGCTGTGTGGCAAGTAGCACCATCCTCTTGGAACCACATAGCGTCCAGGTCTATATCCTCAATTTCTGGCTACAAAAAGTCTGTTATAATCTCGCAATAGAGATCACCATTCACGGTAATAGCTTGGTCGTCAGCCCATAAATCGTACCAAACAGTCACTCTTTGTGGATGCATTGACTTTTCAATAATCACTCGTGAATTCTCATTTGCCCAAATGTGTCAATTCTACTTGTTAGATTCTCTGACAAGTACAGTTTCCATTCTGGTAAGAGTGATAGCCAGTAAAGAACAAAAATGCAACAAAGCGTTTTACATTATGTGGCTTAACAATAACCGTTTATTGCACTGAGAGGCATGTGTACTAGTTTGATCACCAATAATATGAAACAGTGCATTATCACTAAGGTGAAAATGTGACTCGTCTCTGAAGATGATTTCTTTGTAAAATCACCATTCTGTCATTCAGGGAAGTGATTTTTTATTAATAAAAAATTAACTAAAATGTAAATTCTCTTTATCGCATACTAAGTCACAACTCAAAATTTATCAGTCGTTTTTTTTTTCGTAGTTCAGTTCGCAGGTCAAATCCATAACGACCACGGAAATTTCTCATGCTTCACTGTCTTCCTTATGTCTGTATTGATGTTAAACCATGTTTTTAAAAAGAATACATGTAAGTTTTGAGTTGTAATTGCTTCTAACTTAGTATGCGATATACTGTCGTTTTTTAAAGACAGTAATTTCTACATCTGCCAGCGCTCGAAACTTTTAATTTCGTTAAGAAATGTTTTTAATATTAATGATACGATGCTAAAAGTATTTCCCGAAATAACAGGTGATTGGACAAAATGAAACTTGCCATATGTAAATGAAAGGAGCGCAAAAAATGGGATTATGACGAAATACAATTCTTTAAAATACATTCTTAAGAAGTAATGAAATAGGAAACATTCTGACAGTGCTGAATTAGTTATTATGGTGCTCTTGTAATTTTGACTTGCATATGGTGCTAAAAAGTATAATTGTACCAAATTTTACATTGCTGTGTTTAACTAAGCATTTGGTAAATTCAAATCTTTATTCAAATTCGCATCAGTGATGTTCGTGAGATGTTCAATTGTTGGGCACGATGATGAATGAAGGTTGATGGCTCTTATACCATACTACTGCGAACAACAACAATTTTTTTCCGCAGAACGAACTGGGCGAGCATGCGTATGTATTGCCACATTTCCTACACATCCGAATTGCTGAAATTTGCACAAAGTTCTCACGATTGTGAACATATTTGGTCGATTAAGCTAACCTAAAAATCACGTAATGCACGAAATGCATTTTGATTTGAACGCCCATTTTCGTAAACGGCTTCAACAATCTTAACGCGCTGCTCAATTGTGTACCTCTCCATGGTTGAGTTTGTCAAACACTAAAACTACGAAATGTCAGGTGAAGTTGGGCAAAAAACTTGACGTTAAAGTGTTACTCACATTATGTGACTCGTGCATTATGGTTGGACCATCCTTTACCTACAATAACTTACATATATGATATTTTAAAGTTTTGTTTTCTTCGAGGAAATAGCGAAACATCATTTGCGGATAGTTTTGTTTTACTTAAATAATCTGAAAAAAGAGTAAACTAAGAGCATTGACTGCTCACCGATGCTTATCCTCTTTAGCACTTTTGTTAAGGTTTGTGCGTTTTGTTAAGGTTGATGATTTTCACACTGAAGACAAATACCGCCCAGGTCAACTAATAGCGTATAATAATGAAATAGAGCCATTACTCCATAAACAACTACTCAAGCAAGCAGCAGTATTCATTTTAAGCTGAGAGAGAACTTCAGAAAAGAGTCTAATTTGTCTGATATTTAGTGCGACCAGACGATAGCAGGAAACCAGCATCCAATAAAGGGATTCGTTGGAAATGAGTATTAGCTAAAATAACACCTGGTATATGCGACCGGACATAACCGGACACGAACGGTAATATTATATTCATTCCCGTCGTTCCAATGTGAAATATAGAGCCATAGAAAACAATAAAAAAGATCAATAACTTTATTTCTCTTGAAGTCTGCATCATCAGTATAATTTCGTTGTCGAGTTGTTTCTTCCAGGTACGAGCTGGCCTTTAACTTCTTCGGCTTCCTTGTAGGTAGTATAGCCCTCTAGGTGAACACTTTTAGAGCGCTTACGTCGCCAGATCCTGTATTCAAGTTTCATACATTCATACAAAAAAGTTAATTTTACATTAAGGATGCAAATTGCGATATCGGTTTGTCAAGAAATATGTGGCTAGTTCCAGGCAAGGTTCATTGTTCTGTGCCATATATCAAAAGTCTAAGTAAAAACTATTTAAAAAATAGTATTTGTGTTATCATAGTTCAGAGCTTGCTCCTCCAACTAAAATTTGTTGCCATCGACATTTTATAACAGTGTGTCCCAAATTAGTTTGATTTATTCAATTTCATATGTTTCCACAAAGATTAGAGGTCTTAGCTAACGTAGCCAAGATTATCAATTTATATTCTACTGATGTTAGAAACATACCCGAAAACTACGCTGTGAATAATTTTTCACAATTTTAGATGTTCTTTGGTATTCCTATTGAACCAGTATACCTTGCGATAAAACTCCTGGTGCACTATGCCACTGTAACCTAAGAAGACACTTAGCCTGGCCTTAACAATTTATCCTACTTGGACAACTTAACATGTTACAGCCTTGGTGCTGTTAAAACAGTGTATATATTGTATGTTCGGACCAAGTGTATTATTATGAGGTACTCGTATTAAAGTATACCTGCAATGTTCGAATTTTCAAAATATATATTCGAACCTTAATCATTATCAACAGTTGGGATCTGCCTATTTTAAGGTATTTACCTATTTTAAGGTAAAAATATAAAATTTTTTTATTCGCTTTATCGTGAGAAATTCTGCTTTTAAATGAATGAAAAAATACTGTTTGCAGATCGGGTCTTTGATCTTTAAGATATGGTATTGTGCGCAAAAATTATTTTTTTTTTTAAACTGTCAGTATTTAAGTAGTATTTATCCGTTATTCGATCGACAGTAACAAATTATCTTGGAGAAGATTTTTGGCAAATTTATTTTTTAATTTAATTTTTTATAGTTTATTTGCTACGGTGCGGATTTCTTATCATTCAATTATTTTTATTTTTTTGTTCATAAGACAACAAATTTAAAATGGGTTGGTCTCTATTCGTATTAACTATTGTTGCTAATTTAACCTCGAAAATGTTTTTAAAACAAAAGAGATGAAAATAGCAACAGCAAAAAACAGCAAGTCTGTCAATCACGACAATTTTTTACCTTAGAGCTCATGCAATCATTTCAACGTACCATACTCTCACTTAGATAAGCAAAAAAGTAAATTTTTACAATACGAGTAAATATAATAGTGTAAGTGTAAGGATAAAAAAACCTAATTTCAATCTACTTCAGCTTACACTCACTCAACACTAGTTTTAAAAATTCAGTACCGTAATATAAGGAGTTGCCCAATTATATGTATATTGATATACGTATATTTTGGGTTGGTAGCACTGCTTTATTTAACAGCTGAAAGTTGCTTTTTCTTTAGTTTGGTTTGACATTTCATTGTGGATACACCGCTGCCAATTGAATGTATGGATACGTAAATAAGCAGAACTGTCACATTTTAGGTGAAGATAATCCATAAACTTTTATCGAAACATTATTACATCCACAGACTATTACTACTTGGTGCGCATTATAGGCTGGCGGTGCCATTGCTTCATATGTCATCAAAAACGATGATGGTCAGAATGTTATTGTCAATGGTGAACGGTATAGGGACATGTATAGAATTTTTTTTCATAACTCAATTAGCTGGAATTAATCTTACTGTTGTGGTTCCAACATGCCACACAGAGCGCGCTACAATTGATTTACTCAAAGAAACTTTTGATGAAAGAGAAATTTCACGTAATCGTCCAATTAATTTTCCACCAAAATCGTGTTATTTAACTCTATTGGAGGTTATGTGAAGTTACTTGTCTGCGTCGATAGACCAGAGACAATTGATCACCTGGAAATCAACATACGAAGAGTTATTGGCGAAATACGGCCACATACATATGCTGCGAAAAGTTTGTGCACATTTTTGCCTCAGTTTGCGCCGTGCCGGCAACCTAGCCGAAATCATACTTAAACATTAATGTCATAGAATTTTCTGTCCAACAAAGATCGTTTCATTGATATTTTAAATATATTTGTTTGTTTTATTATAATTAAAGCCCGTGCAACTGTCAAAAGCATCCGATATAACAAATTCAGTGTTAGAGAGGTCAAATTTAAACAGATCCTCAGCAAATTCAGTGCAATGATACTTATGGGATATAGAGGCTGTTTTTAGTCTGGATAGAACTTAAGATAGTTTTACTGTCGTATTGCGCTCGCTTTGTGACATTATGGCAAATCATCATGTATAGATTAACGCTTGAACAACGCTACCAAATAATCCACAATCCATAATCATCTATTCGCGCCACTTATAGACGATAAAATTGCGCTGAGCGTTGAGGCTCATTTTGTACTTAATGAGTTTGTTAATAAACAAAATTTCCGCCTATGGAGTGAAATTAACAACAGACCCTTTAGGCTCTATTACATCCAGAAAAATACAGTGTTTAGTGCGGTTTCCACGCTTATTCTTTAAATATTTAAACTATTTTTTCAAGCTTCACAAACATTTTCTGAATAAATTAACGATTGCTTAGGGTATAAAAACTTTAAGATTTTAAAAAGAACATTATTTGCTTAAAACAACTATTGCACGATTAAAACTATACCGGTTTCTCGTCATATCTTTCAAATTAATAAAATCGTTTTATATTTTTTTTTGTCATGTTAAAGAGTTCAAATTACAGATTTGAATCTATCAAACTAAATGATTAGCAATAGACACAAATAAAAATTGAAAGAAATAGAAAAAAATATATAATAACTTAAAAATTGTAACTTGTTGAACTATTAAATTATGTACATATGTATGTATGTATGTATGATCGATTCTCGTCAAACAAGATATTGTTGCATGTCAATAAAAGAGTTTATACAAACAGGAAGTAGAGTAGTTCTTCAGAATTTATAATCATAAGAATTTATAATAAAAAATATTTTAGTTTAAATATTGGTTATTCCATAAGTATCTTAGATTGTTTGTTATTTTCTTTTTCAAAAAGTGCCAAAGTATACATATACGAGTATCTTCATTTAAATGACACGGTGACAACTATCAATCCTTCGTTGAGGTATTATTCCTTAAAAAAACACATAAGTGACATTGGTAAGACCAAAGAAAAGCTGGATACTACTGCTACATGAAGATTCCAAGAAGATTAATGGCTAAAAATGAGCCCATACCTTCAGGTCATCCAAAAGAGGTTGTTATGTCAGTAATATTCGATAAAATCTTTGAAATATTTTTAGAAGATCAAAAAATGAAACTGTGTGAAGATCAATTGAGCGGGTACATCACATTTTGCATAAATATTGGATTCAATAATCATAGCGTTTTTACATTCTCTTATCGTTTTATAGCGGTTTTTTGCTCTGTAACAAAGTGTATAACACAGTGCGACAAAAATGAACGAAGTTGAAATACCTGGGAAATGATACTACTTTTATGACAGGCGCTCTCGAGTAGAACAGGAATTTTGGAATTCTCAAAGCCCCCCAAAATCTCGAGTTACGGATAAGAAACCTTTTTTTCAGACCTTCATGCACTTATAAGCTAATAACTTAGCTGAATCTTACCCGATTTTAAGTTTCTTTTCGGACTTAGAGAGAAGAGAAATAAGTCTTTTAAATGATACATATATATGTTGCCTAAGTAGCCATGAAGAATCTGGGTGTATTTCGCAAGCAAACACATTTTTCATAAAATTTTTTCCATATTTTTCAATTTAAGATGCGTTTTTGTTCACTATTTTATATTGGAACTATACCATGTATGAATTAATTAAGAAATTATATTAAGTTATGAATAAAATGAGACTTACAGTTTAGAAAACAGTCAGAAATTGTCGGAGTTATTAAGCTTGCAACTCATGGCAAAATTGAATTTTTTTTTTTATTACTTTGAACCTAAATTTTTTAAAAAAGTTTAAAATTTTGTAATAAAAGCATGATATTTTCATTAGTTGCTATACTAAAAAATTAATAATTCCGCCAATTTCCAATGGATTTCTTAACCGTAAGTCTCATTTTATTCATATATAATAATTAATATAATTCCTTAACAACAGACATAGAGATAGATGTACACTTGATCAACTTAACAAAAACAAAAAACTCAAATCGGAAACTTTTTGATTAAGGCAGTAGTCCGGTAAACTTGCAACTTGTACGGAGAAGATGTCATAAGCGAGTCTATAGCAAGAAAACGTGCTTAGGTTATGTTAGCTTAAGAGCAGCTGCTATACAAACGTCCATCCTATATCTTCCGCTTGATAGCCACTGGTTAGATAACTGAGCAGTTCGATCTTTCTATGAATTTGCTGATCAGCCCCACAAGAATTTCCTATAGAGCCTCAGTAATAACTAAGTGCCCACCGAATATCCGAAACCTAATTCTAACCAACACCGGGCACTCCAAAAGAAAATATTTCATAGACTCCTCCTTATCCTCCTCCAAACAACATTTCATAGTACTAAAGATGTACCGTCTGTCGGCAAGTTAAGTAACTGCATAGACCTATTTTCATCCATCCTCAGCCAGGGAGCTTTAGCCTGTCTTTAAGGCGCAGTTTATCTCAACTTCTCATCAAAGACTATCGACAGAAACGTCGATTTAGACGATTCACTACGCAGCAGAATTCTTTCTGAGTTCGAAGAAGAACGCATCAAAGTACTTTTAAACGAAGATGGTAGCTAAATAAGTAGTAGTAAAGATATTCTCAATTATCTTTTTTGAATGGGATTGGATTTAAACTGCAATCGTCAATAGAAAAGTTAGTAGAATGAATAGAAAAATGGAAAATAAAGTTAAATAAAAATAAATCAGTCCATTTTGACACCACCTACAATTCTATACAATACCGATTCATAAGATTATCAAAATATACAATCCCATATGTCAACCACGCCAAATACCTTGGAATGACGCTTGATGCGAAGCTTAAATGGAAATAACACATGAAAATGAATGTAAGAAAACTAAACCTAAAATATAATAAGCTAAAGCGGATAATTTCCAGAAGATCTCAAGTTTCAATTGAAAAAAAAAAAAAACGTTTTGTTTATGATCAAATAATGAAACGAATATGAGTTTATGGAGTACAAATATGTGGGTACTCGTATATGCTGCAAAGAATCAAATTGTGATTATTCAACGTTTTCAGGATGAAATACTGAGGGATATTGTGAATGTGCCCTATTACATCATCTTGGTGTCATGAAAGTCATAGAAGTTATACAATTATTTGAATCCAAACACAATAACAGACTACAGACTACAGAGTCAAACTCGGAAGCTGCCATATTGAGCAACGATCGGATCTATTCAAGAAGTCTAAAAAGTACCAAGCCACAGAATTTGGTAATTGTTGACTTACAATGAATTTTATGTGGCAAAAGAATATTAATTTTTAGCTTAAGACTAACTAAGGTGTAATGTAATGAAATGTATATATACTTGTATGTACCATATACAAATTTAAATTACATTTCGATGAAAAAATGGGATTTGTTTTGATAAGAACTATACGAACTTATTATCCAAGCCAGTTTTTGGTATGAAAGAGTTATTCGCGCGATAGGTGTTAAAATTAAACATATTCAAGTATGTATGCAACCAATACACCCGAGGCCAATTAAAACATATATTTTATTGGGTGAAGGTGTATCAAAAAAGTTAAGGTTTGAACGATTTTTTACGTGTGAGCTAAGATCTTTTAAAAATTGTCTACGGCGGCCTGTGAAAGTAAATTCGGCATTGTGTTTTATGTACATATGGTTATATATACGTCACGCCATATTTTTTTGCTTATATCTTCAAAAATCTTTGTCTAGTTTTTTTTTTTTTATAAGACCAGCACCCAGGGGATGGCCCCTACTCATGCAGTGCATTGTGCTGGTACTAGGAAAATAGGTTATTGGAAGGAGGACAGAGGGAGTAGTGTTTATGGAGGTTAGATTTAAATTTACTCATGTCGTAAGTGGCAGGAAATACTTTCGCTGGAAGATTATTCCACAACCGAACAGTGCGACCAAAGAACGAATTCTCCCTATAATACGTTGTGCAATTTACTGGACAATCAACTACAAAGGGATGCGCTCTACGAGAAGTAGGAGTACTTCGTAAGGATATATGATTTTTATGAATTAATTCCTTAATTTCGTCAGAACACATTCCGTTATAGTACCGATAGAACAATGAAACACATGCCACATTGCGACGGTGCTCTGTTTTTTTTATTGAATACAGTAATTCAGTAGCACCATGTTCAGTAATACAGTAGCACAATATTCAGTAAAAAATGAGAAGAATCAAGTCAAAGGCTTTACAGATATAAGCAAAAGAATTTGGCGTGATGTTATATTTCTCTTGGAAATGCCCATATGCATCTAATATATGTTGCCAATACTACTGCACATACATCGATAACAATAAGGACAGCGGTCACCGTTTGCAGGTATATTCGCTATCCTCCTCCATTTTGTAGACGCCTTTTACAGTCTTATATAATAGCTTTTAATTTCTGATTTAACCGTCAAAGTGTTTTGTACAGACGGTGTAGAATGCATGGTAGAAAAGAGGTCTTCGTTGCATGCCTATTAACTATTTATGGTCTTAGGTCTGAGAAATTGTATTATTTCTTGGGAATAAAGAAAATTAAAAAAAAAACAATTGAAATGTTTAAAGTGGCGTATGCTTACTCAAGAATGCCGAGAAATGTTAGCAACGGAATAGCTAATCTTTGAATTCTTATTTAAGATGGCTCTGACAATGTAGGTATGTCGGTTAACACGTGCCATTATTTGACAGAATGTCAGTTAAGGTTGTTCGAAATATGCTTATTTTTAAACGAGAGAACCATCGAACCATACTTTTACTTTTTTACTTTTTTAAAATGTTTGAGTTCTTTCAAATTGCGTTAAATAGCACATAACACGATTTTCTTGTTTTATGCAGTTCTTTTTATCTGTACACTTTTACTTGAAACAGCGACTTTCACTAAATTCACACATTGCTCAACACTTTTATTTACGCCCAGATACGACTTTACTTTACACGATGACTGTCAAACTATAACTCAAACTCACGTAGACAAAACAGCCCCCCCATATACCTCAATGCCTATAGTTTGGAAAGTTCTGGAAAAATCTTAACGGCTCTCAAATTTTCTATTATGTCCTTTAATTTTAAATGTGACACCCAAAACCGGTACGATAACACCGTTAAATACGCAAGTGGTAACACAGATAATGTGGTGAGCCTTGACACAAACTAATAGAATAAATGCCATTATACAGTTTGAAAGGCACTGATGTGGTGTATTTTTTTTAGGTATTTTTTTATTCTCGTAACAGTAATGATCAGGAACTCTTGAATAATGATCTCTTCATCATAAGGTCATAAACAGCACTTATGGAATCAAAACGCCATGAGTGATGAGAAATGGTGCATATACATATATATGAAGCAAAGTCAGGAGTGAGTGGTTCCAGGTAATACTTGAATAATAATCTCTTCGCCATAAGCTGTCTTAATGAATAAGTCCATTAAAAGAAATTGGCTGGTTTTTAATATATCCACTCCGTAGTAAATCAAAAGATTTCAAGCAAAGGTCATAAGCTTCATAAGAAAGTAGTTCTACCTAGAAGCTATGCGTTATTTGTATTAAGCCTTATTCGACAGCGTCTTTAATTGACAATACCTGGAAGAGACTTTTTAGACGTAAAGAGGTACAAATAGACATTATGATTTCGTATTTTACTCCTTTCACTTTTCAAGGCTCAATATTTTTTTTTAATTCATTAAATCTTTTGCTTCTTAATTAATGTGTTTTTTAAGCACCTTAATATTAATTAACGAATCTTTAAAGAACATAAAGATGTGAAAAGATTTTGCAAAATCAAAATGAAAAATCGGTTGTAAAAGTCAAGGACACACACACAAACTTTAAGTTCCAAGTGATCTATCAAGAAGGTTGGGTAAACATCTGAATTTATTTTGAAGTATAAATCTCAA
This sequence comes from Wohlfahrtia magnifica, assembly GCA_023159175.1. Taxonomy (NCBI): domain Eukaryota; kingdom Metazoa; phylum Arthropoda; class Insecta; order Diptera; family Sarcophagidae; genus Wohlfahrtia; species Wohlfahrtia magnifica. The sequence goes on along the minus strand of JAKWBJ010000041.1, from coordinate 1,342,144 downwards.
CTCATTTTAGTTTTATTTTGACTAAATGACCTAAAATGAAACATAATTTGAAATAAATTCAAGACATTTTTCAGTAACTGCTGAACTAAACACAACTAATAAATGGCATGCATTTAATGTTTAATGAATAGAATAGAGAGAGAGAGAAAGAGAGAGAGAGAGAATCTTCCGGTTAGCATAACGACAGAAGCCATTAGATGAAATTAGCATATATTATATTATACGCAAAAATATACACGAACATAAATTTTTTTAACATTTTTGTGGGCAAAACAAAATAAAATTGAATTAAATAGAGAACCAAAAATAAAAATATTTGGAAAAAAAAATTAATTTTTTTTTAAGATACGGAACTTTTTAATATGACTTTAAAGACTTGTTAGTATCAGTATTATTTAAGCAAAAAAAAAGAAAAACAAGATGTTCATAATATATTTCTATATATAAATTAATTTTATTAATTTGGCTTTGAATGTTTATTGCTGGGCCGGAAGTGCTAAATTTTCTTAAAAATCAAAAACAGAAGGAAATTTTTAAAAACATGTAAAACGTCACACACAAATTATGAACGATTTTATTTCAGTTTCTGAAAGTAATATGAAGCAGCAACAGCAGCAGCGGCAGTAGCATTTTAAAGTCAATTGACGTGACAAGATGTGATTTGAAATGTTTTATTGGTGAACTGATCTCTTTACTAATGTGTTGTTTCGTGCGTTGAATTATTTGGTATATAATTGAGATATAAAAAGACAAGACTGATGCCACCATTTGATGCCATTGATTTGATTCAGTACAGAAAAAAAAACAAAAAACAAAATTGCTTGGCATTGTTTATTATTAAAAGGTAGTTGACAGCTCCAGCATCTAATCAAGACTAAAATTATTATTCCGATAGTCATGGCAGATGGTTTTATTTTATTTTTATATGTTAACTTGAAATAAATGCAGCCTATTAAAGTGAAAAGATACAAAGTTATTACAAAACAAAAATTAAAAAATTATCGTGACGTGTAGTGACTTTGAAAAGAAATACACATGTGGCTTTAAATCTTTTTTTCAAGTTGGATGATAAGAAATAGATCATTTATATTATAAAATTTTGAGTTCACAAACTGATCTAGTTCGTTGTGACAGCGCTCTGGCTTAATTATTTGTATTATTATTTTTATTATCATCATACCGACCAGGCACTACTGCAAGTCACTGCGAATAATGGGATCTCTTGTGTCCCTTCGGTCTATAGTTTGTTTAGCAGATCGGAAACTTTAACTTCGTAAGGAGTTTCAAATCCGGTCTGTCATCTTTGAGAATCTCTAGTGCGACGAAGTCCCCTATGAGCATTCCAATGTTGATTAAATTGAGGATGCTAGTAAGTGGTGGTGCATAGCAAGATTCCGGACCGATATAGGTTGTTATAAAATTCTTCATGACCAATGCATCCACCATTTCATTACCATCTATTCCACAGTGTCCAGGTACCAAAACCAACTGCACCTTATTTCCAAACGAAAGCTTTTGCAACGTATCATAGCAATATTTGACCAGTCTAGATGTCATACGATTTGAGCCATGTGTCCTTAAGGCATGTTAGCTGTCAGAGAATATTTTAATGGTCTTACCCTTGAGCCCACTGTCCAGGTTGATTTCCGCAAATATATCAATTTTCATTATTTCAGGGGATCGACAAGTCTCGTTTGGGTCCATGAACACCAGCACCGATACAGTCACTCATTTTGGAGCTACCGGTATACCACTTTAGCTCAAACTCACTCCGAACTAAGGCTCCATAAGATCAACAATCATGGTCTTAGAATTAAACCCTAAATCTCCTGCCAAGGCACAGATCCGCAAGGCTCTGTTCTTTCTCATACTCTTTGTCTAATGTTTAATGACTTGCTCCTTGTCACTTCTAATCCTATCTACTCTTTTGCGGATGACAGCATTTGTCAATCATATTCTTTTGATCGTACTCTGAGCCACTTGGAAATTGGGGCGAGAAGGATGAATATGAACGATATACTCACAAGCGACCTGGTGAAAATCTCTGAGTGTTTTAATAATAAAAACACGTTGTTCTTTCCTGTAAGTTTTTGTTTTATTAAGTTAAACAATCTTGCAAATAAAACATTCATATAAATGAGGTATTTTGTAGATAAAAGAGAAATACATTAAATCTAGAACCAGTAATAACTGTAAAAGATAATTTACAAATTTTGACCGATATATGTCTAAAATTTTGAACGAATTAAAAAAATGTTTACAAGTGATTCTGAGATGTATGAACTCTAACGACAACGTTTTTTCGTAACTTGCTCTCTCATTCATAATTTAACCTTCCAATTATGAGCCGAGTTATATAATTCCCCATACAAAATTTGGAGATCGGATAATTAAAGTTGTAAATTTGTAGTTCAATTACTCGGTTTTTTATGAAAAAAAAGAAACAAACAGAAAATAACATAAACAACCATAAAGTAAACAAACAAAATAATGACCGTTTGCCGCACTAATTCAATTTGCTGAAAATAAGTTTATTTATTTAAATGAGAATACTATTATAAATCATATTATAACTGTTACGAATAGGGTAATTAACATAGGATAGGTAACATATGTTGCGCGTGGTGATCAGAATCTCTGGTTGAAATCCGAACCACGATCCGTGAGCTGATAGAGTAGTACACAGCCTACTAGCCCGTCGGGGCACCCCGAAAAATTTAGTTATTATACATATTGCTTTGCACTAATATTTTTTATTTTTTCCTGCCATTATTAACATGCAATTGGTGCAACTTAACAATATACAAAAAGAACAAAAAAAGAGAAGAATATAAACAGTGCCGTATAAACGTTGTTATTCATATAAGTAATTCAAACAGCGAGCAAAAAAATTCGAATTGTAAATTCCAGTTTAAGGTAAATTTTGCATATAATTTGGAAACATTTTTGCAAAAAAAAAACAATTATTTAATTTGTAATGGATTGATAAGCAATAATGTTAATAAATTACATTTAATTGTACTTGAATTTTCGTAGGAAGTTCAATGACTTGTTTTACTATAAATTCGAATATTTTTATATAAAAACAAATTTACTTATGCTACTATAAAAACTTACAAATGAAAGCTATCCAACCTTTCATGCGCTCCCCTTGTAAATAATATTTTATTTTCATTAATCTTTCGTAAAAAAGATGTTTTTTTTTTCCTTTTAATATTTGCAAGCCTAGCACCATAGAGTCTGTTGCGTATTTGTGGCATATTATTGGCATCCATGGGATTACATAATGAAAATTGAAATTCTGTAGAACTGGTTTCAAAAACGGGTCATAGTGACCTCCATTACGAGCTTTATCACGTGTGTGTTTATGAAATACCAGTGTATTTTGTTTCATTTTTGTTTCATTTTATTTTTAATTTCATTTTTATTTTGTCTTTTACATGCATGTTCTGTAATCAAGTCCTTAATGGAACATGTTATTTTAGATTTGTATGGTAATATGTATTAAAATTTTATAAATTAATTTTTTTTTAAAAGAGTTGTTTTAGTAAGTATTTCCGGTATTAATTTTACAATTTTATAATTTACCTAAAAAGTTTTGTACTTTTTGGAAGGACAAAATGGCAACAGTGAAAGTAAAGTTTTAATGACCTTAGTGTCTGAATATTTTTGATTAATGGAAAAATTTATGGAAAATTAATTGTAAAATATAATTTTAAAAAATTATATTACACAGTTATTATTTTAAATATTATTAATCTGTATAATTTTAATTTAATTAATGTGAAACTTAACTTTTTGGGTTGTGTATAAAATTTATTGCTCGATTTTTGCTTCGACAGAGGGAATATGATGTGACAAATGAAATAAAAAGAATCATTGCTTGAAAGTTGATGGGATTTAGTTAAAATAAGCTGTCTTTTTGAATTGAGCTTCAATGTTCTGCCAAATTATAATATTTCAGGGTTCACAACGGCACAATATTAAAACCACGGTATATTTGTTTAATAAGACAAATGTGCTATTCGCGGGATGATTTGTACTCTTTTGAGCTACAGAGTAACCAGATTTTCGGTCAGTTATTTTAAATTGTTGACTTTAAAATCCAGTTCTGCCACTTTTTGGTGAAAATTTTGAAGTATTAGTCGTATAACTTAAAAATGTGTGTTTTTTGTAAAAGCTTGAACGTTTATTGTATATATTAAAACAAATGGTAGGTAGGTAGGTAAGATGACTAATTAACAAAGACGAGATCAACTTCAATTAGCAATAAAGTACCGTTTTGAAACCAAGCGTAGACCAAATGGTAAAGAGCATCTAAAAGGATAACAAAAGGGAAAAGGGGATTTAACCACTTTGAGGAGATTATTAAGTGGAAAAGCTCCACTAAAAAAAGATAGGCCAAATTACTGCAGCCGTCTGCTCGCTACGCACGGACATTAATAGAGAAAGTGGAAAGTGGGTGGAGGTTCTCAGAAGCTTCAGTGTTCTGCTACTGTCATACCGAAGCCACAGCGTCCTCGGGATAGCACAAGGGGAGAGGGAAATCCACCTGTTCTGTGCCCCTCACGAAAGAAACTATAGATTTCCCCCCTTGACTACAGTCCTAGAACAGCAGATGTCGGAGTAGAATGTAATAGATTCCACATTTATCGAGGCCATCCTAGCAAGTTCATTAGATTTTTCATTACAAAAGATGTCCTTCTTTAAATTTTAGAACTAAAGCCGATTGCTACTTGGCGACACTGACTCTAATCATGTTCACAGACCTCTGATCAGCATGATAAAGTCTGGACTATAAGCCAGGTGAGCATTAGGGGACTTGTCTCCATTCTTTTCCTCTGATTTTTCATAGTACTCGTTTTTTTTCGGTTACCAGCCCGTCGCCCTAACTATTTTTTTTATAGTTCATATGGGTAAACGTGGGGCACATATTCGCTCAATAACTGAAACCACATCATCAGTTATAATAGGTAAGGGTCTATCTGAGCCGTTTATTACCAAACGAGGATTTGTGTGATCTGTGCAATATATTGTTGCAGATAATCGTGCTGGATGCGGGGGTTAATACTACAAGCGAAATTTTCAGCAGACAGTACGTGCGCACGCCACATGCGGATATCTAAAGGAAGTCAGAGATAATGTGTCTGGCAGTCAATGACTCCAAAACTAGGCTAACGTTGTCTACGAGCAAACAGCCAACGAGAATAGAATCGAGGCTGGGGAGGAGTTTATTTACCTTGGTATCTTCGTACCCAAAACTAATGACATTAGTTTTGACATTATTAAGAATCATATTTGCCCAGGCAGATAGGAAACAAGGCCCTTTTTCGCCGAACAAAACTTACACTCTATAAAACGCAGATATTACCCGTGCTATTATATGGCGATGAAGCATAAGCGCATAAAGCTTTTCTTGGGGTGTTCGAGAGAAATATTCTACGTAAGATTTATGGACCAGTGCTGCAGCGGAGAAAATGCATTAATGAGGGTAGATGCTCCAGCATCTTCCCGAAGTGAGCGAGCAGTAATTCGTAAAAAAGACCATTCTAAGCTCCGACGAGAAAATCAGGTCCAGGAGAATCTCTCTTGGTGGATGAACTTGGAAAATATGCATACAAGACTGAAGCGCATCGAGTTCTATCCTATGCTGGGTTAATGACATAAGTAGGAATAAGACAAAATCAACTCTTCAACTCTTACAACATATAGCCGAGCGTTGCTTCACGTCTAGTCGCATATTGTCAGCGTTTTTCGGTCAATGCTCGCTTCAAGCAAATCAACTGTGTTCGGTTTAGGTATCCTGTATTCATCTAGACCGATTTTTCTTCTGGTCCTATTAAATATAGAGCATTACTCCGGCGCTATGGATATTCGAGGATTCACATACGATTTCTTGCGCTTCTGGTTGTCGAATGAATTTATTTTTTAGCATCCAACTTTCGTGCTTTTGGATGAATTCTACTGCTTGCAAAAGTTTTGAAATTGTTGCCTGCATGACTCCCAATGGTTGTGCAAGATCTTATTTAATTTGATAATAATCTCCATGAAGTAGTGCTTTCAATTCATCATCCAGGAATTTTGTACTCTTGAAATCGATAGAAAAAGAAAAAGCTTTGGTGAGCAATTGATATGCTTCAACTGCTTCTTTTTTTCAAATTGAATAAATAAAACAACAACTATTTTGTTTACACTGTTCCGCATTGCTAAATTATACACCTAACAATAGTCGAATGAAGATTCCCTTGTTTTTGAAAGTCTTAAGTCTGATGACAATTCAACAAATGGATTGAAATTAATTTAAATTATTACATAAATACAAATAATAAATTACATAAAAAGAAATATGTTTATCCAAGTAGCCCTGACATCTTTGAAACAGTTAATTTGTTTTTAACTTATCTTGCTAATTTATAGATAAAAACTGGAATAATTCTAAATTTTTATATATATTTTTAAATAAATATATGTTACCGTATTTGATATATGTTATTACATATATTTTATTTATACATTTAGTAAACAAGTTCGCTAATATTGCCATTATTTTAAATATATTATGCGGTGCGACAAAAAAGTGCCTGGGAAGTGATATTATTTCTCTGATAGGCACTGCCGAGCAGAACAAGGATATATTTTTAAATTTTTGAAACACTTCAAAAAGTCGAGTTACGGGTAAAAAACCGGGTTTTTCGGATCTTTATGAACTTATAAGCTAATAACTTATAAGTACGAGATTACCCGATTATAAGTTTTGTTTTGGGGTGTAGAAAGATAACTGATATACATATATGTCGTTTAAGTAGCCTTAAAGAATTTGGGTGTATTCTCAAGCAAACACATTTTCAATCAAATTTTTTTCCACATTTTTCAAGTTTAGATGCATTTTTATGCATTATTTTATCCAATAACCGTACGATTTAGACATTAATTAAGGAATTATAGAGTTAGAATAGAAAAAATGAAAAGTGGCTGGAAAGAAATAATAAAGGGTCAAACCTGATCTTAATAGTTGAGCGCCCAGTTAAATTATTTATCTGCTGGTAGTAAGAGTGTAGACTAGGGCGATCGGACGTTTATTATTCGACCGGTTTTAACCGGTTTTTTTTGGTTTTATCGAATACGGTTATTCTAAAATCTTCATTTTTCGAATACCGAATAAACCGGTTAATTTAACACGAATAACCGGTTAATTTAAGAAGTATAATTTTTATAAGTTTTTTATTGAAAATATGCTTATCGTTTAACTGTTTGTATAAACTTAATTATTTTTGTGTATATGACAAGCTTGAACGTCTCACAAAGAACGTGAAAACCAAGGTAGTTCGAAAAAGATATGTACTCTTGAGCAAAAATAACCTTTTCTCATCTTCTGTAAATAAATATTGATTTTTATATATGGAGAATGATCAACAAGATTTATTGAAAGCCTACAAACCCACAAAAGCCAGTTCCGAACGGCAGATATATTAGTTAGTGAAGTTTTTCACAGCGTAAATACACATAACCAGTCGCCAGTAATGTTGTGAGGTGATATCGTTGTTGAAAATTGTTAGATGGTGTTGACTGGGATTGAACCGACGACTTTTTGGTTGGAGGGTGGGTTCTTAGCTAACATACCACAGTGATATACACACTGTTAAATACGTAGTGCAGTGCTGCTCTAAGTCTAAGCAAATTTTCTTGTCGAGGCAATTGAGGTCCAGCTCTGCGCTTCAAGAATAAGGAACAATTTTATTTAAATAAAAGAATCGATTAACCGGTTATTTGAATTATTATTAATCGAAAACCGGTTTTTTAAAAAGTGCTACTTTTCGAATTATTTGAAAATCGGTTTCTGAAAAAAGTCGAATAATCGATCTCCCTAGTGTGGACTCTAAGATGAATCAAAATCAAAATAATAATAAATAAGGTATATCATTATATTTGTGCCAAGTTTTTCGAATGTAAGCTTACAAGCATATCCCGCTTGACCTGAGATTAGTAATAAACGATTCTTCGCTATTAACGGAGAAAAAATATTTGTTTTCAGTTCCTAAGACTTATGCTCTTACTTTTAGTCGTCACTTAAACAGCGATAAAGAAACACGCGTAGCGGGTATATTCTGATCTTCTTCTACTTTTGTTTTTTTTAGCAAGTTAACTTCTCTCATTTTTAGCATTGAGAGGCGAAAAAAATGCAAAAGTAGGCAAGCCTTCGAGATTGAAAGGTTTTCTGTCACAAACTGAGCGACGGAAATACGTTAAAATTAAATTTCGTAATCTGGACAAGCCATGGGTATTTGTAATGGGTCACAGATTAGGCAGCTCTTGAAAGATCCTACTTTGGTCATATCATTGACTGAAGTCGAATTCACAGCTTGGAATTCATTTCTTTTGGTTATGAGTAATATCCTAGCCAAAAAGAGATTTTACGACCATCTCGAGCTTGTTGAGTACATGATATCGAACTTGCAAAAGCTAGGGTAAAACATGAGCGCAAAACTTCACTTTCTACAATCGAATTTAGACCGATTTTCGCAAAATCTGGGAAGAGCGTTATCAGGGAATGTGGGACTCACATATGATGACAGACTACTTCTGCATTTATTCAAAGAAATCTTATAAAAGACCAGTTGATAGTGTTCAGTAGAAATTTTGTATTAGTTTTTTGTGTTTTTTTTTTGCCAAAGTTATTAATCTGCATATTGCAAAATGAAAAGCCGTTAGCAACTTCCGAATACTTTTGCGTAGTCAGGGCCATAGAAATACTCAATTACGCAAACAAACAAAATTAAAGTGAACAAAACTTCTGTTGAGCAGTGTAATCTTAGAATCTCCTAACGTTTCTTTTTAGTAAGTTTTGGCAAATTACTATGACTTTTGTTAAGCTCCTTAATGGTGGAAATTGTTCAACTTCTGGAAAATTTTATGTAGTAATGAATCTCACTTTTTGTTAAATTTTAACATTAATAAACAAAATTGTTAAGCATTATACAAAAATTATAAATAGACAATAAAATGGTTCATGGTTTGTTTTTTGCTAACAAACTTAATCATGTTAGAAAAGGATATCTGCGGAAAATATGCCTACTCCACATACGAGTGTAGAGTATACTTCACAAGCAACTAGAACTAAAACTACTTTATCACAATGTTTTAAAATAACATAGTCCATCCCTGCATTATGATGGATTACATAATCCAGTTCTTTCTGCAGAGAAGCAATGTTAAATGGGTGAATGGGTTTATTTATAACAAAAATTATAGCAACGGGTTGCATAGAGTTCCGGTCTAAAGACATCTAGTTGGTGGTATACTATATAAATTGATGTTGAATCTTTGCTTCTATGAGTTACAAGCATTAAAACAAAACCATTATAACGCAATCACCCACCGTCATAAAGAGATGATGACACTTTTTAACACGGGTAATAATAGAATGGATATGAGTTATTAAAAAAAATAAATAAAAAAAAATAAATAAAAAGTAAAATAATAAATTTAACATAAATTGAATCCAACAAATGTCTACAAGTATTACTAATATGTTCTGACTTTAATTTAATTTTTATTAATGTCATATTGAATTTTTGTCATGTACAAGTAAAAGTAAAAAAAAAATTCAATTTGCATATACGAGTAATGACTTACCAGTTATCAAAAAGAAATCAGTTCTTTTTATTGCTGTTTTTATTGCTATTTTGACCAGAATTTTAATTTCAATATTTGAAATCCGGTCAAAAGGCCTTGAATACATAGCTGAAGTAACGGTAAAAATGATAAATAATTAATTTGATAACAAGTAATAATAATTAAAAAATTTTTTAAATCTAAAATTTAAAATAATTTAAAATAAATTGAAAACAAGTTGGGTTGGTTTGATCGACTCTTAGTCATCACACTGGCGATATTATCTGCTGTCGGCATCTTAAAAATTAAAAATTAAACTAAAAAAAATCATCGCGTATTAGAGTCAATAGACAAATATGATGTTATTTACCAAATTAATCGTCTTGGAAAGTTCTTACAGTATCTTGAAATGAATCAAACACAAAATTTGAAGCTTCTTTATACCTTACTTACTTTGTATTTACTTCTTTTCATATTATACATATTGTTGCGAAAATTAAGTTTGGGAACAACTGTCGTTTGTTACATCGCTAAACAAAAGCTGCAAGAACAACTATACGTGCTGTTTACAAGTAACCAAATCTACGACAGCAAACATTAGCAGAGATAAAGTAAATAAAAATAACACGGCAACAACAATAATTATATTTATTAAATGGAATCTACCTGAAATATCGAGAAGTTCGCGAACTTTCGATGTATTGTTTACTCAGCCATATAAAAAGCACATGGATGCGAACAACAATCAGTTTAAGTAAAGTAAACTCAGCGAACGTTTTAGTGTAAGAGAGTTTAGTGTGGTTAAACTCTGGTTGAAGAGGTTGTGATCGAACCTAAGTTATAACTATGATCGGGTTGGAAGATGTTTAGGTAGAAATTTCTGTCGAATAATTGTTGTTGTTTACAAAGTTGTAAACAGAAAGAGTAATTAGGAATAAAAATTGTTATTGCTTGTAAAAAGGTTACAAGCAGTGGTGCACAAAACTGTGTTGAATAAGGATTATTAATTAAAACTAAACACAAGATTTATTTTATTTGAACTTCAATCTACGAACTCATAAATACACGTTATTAAAAATGTAGAAACGTAACAATATTTTGTAATTAGTCTGTAAGGATTAAATCTATTGACTAAATTTAATAAATAAATAAAAATAAATAAATTAATTTATGAATGAGTTGTTGAATCAATGTCAATAAATATGATAGAAATGATATTTGTATTTAAAAACACCTAAACCTGCTTTTAAACGACTGATAATTTCCAGAAGATACTGTGTAAAACCAGGATTAGGTATAAAATGAGATTTTTTATTAAAAACGAGTTTTAATTTATGACAGAAAAAATAAAACTCCTGAATAGAGTAAAAAAAAAAAATAAAACAATAAGACACCTAAATAAGGTTTTTTACAATAAAACAATAAAACTCCTGAATATAGTAAAAAAATGTACCATTATATTCCATATAGTTTTATTCAAAGGCTTTTTTGCTATAAAAATAAAACTCCTGAATAGAGTAAAAAAATAAAATAATAAAACTCCTAAATAGAGTTTTATTTTTTTACTGAAAAGTTTTATTATTTTATTTGCAAAAATAAAACTCCTGAATAGAGTGAAAAATAAAATAATAAAAAATAATAAAACTCCTAAATAAAAAAATAAAAAAATAAAACTCCTAAATAGAGTTTAAAAAAACTCCTAAATAGTGTTTAATTTTTTTATTTAGGAGTTTTATAATTTTTTATTATTTTATTTTTCAGTAAAAAATAAAACAGTAAAAAATAAAACTCTATTTAGGAGTTTTATTATTTATTATTTTTTATTATTTTATTTTTTACTCTATTCAGGAGTTTTATTTTTGCAAATAAAATAATAAAACTTTTCAGTAAAAAAATAAAACTCTATTTAGGAGTTTTATTATTTATTTTTTTTACTCTATTCAGGAGTTTTATTTTTACAGCAAAAAAGACTTTGAATAAAACTCTATGGAATATAATGAATAGAGTAAAAAATAAAATAATAAATAGAGTAAAAAATAAAGTAATAAAACTCCTAAATAGAGTTTTATTTTTTCATTTAAACTCCTGAATAGAATTTTATTTTTTATTTTTTACTCTATTCATTATATTCCATATAGTTTTATTCAAAGTCTTGTTTTGCTGTAAACCAGTATTATAAATTAAACTGACCATGCTTGACAGCAACATGTCACACGAAAACAGCTGAGCTGCCTAAAATAGTGTTGCAAAAAAGAAAGGAGAAAAAAACTGTAATGAATAGCTGTCTTAACGTTTTAAATGAATGACACATACTGGTCGGTATTACTAACACAGAAGCTAGATCTAGGACCGTAGAAATAATGCAAAAAATCCTAAATTCTCAATTTTAATAATTTTTCACTCGAAATATTTTCCCATTTTATATAATTGCTATCATGAATAATTTTTCACATGAAATGTTTTCACCTTTTCTGATTATTTAGAAGGTCAATGAAGGTCCTGAAAAATTCCCTTTAAATTTTTCAACACAATTATTGCTGGCGAGATACATTAATCATTGAAGTTTTTACTTATTTTCATTGCAATATTAATTTTTTTAAAGCTATTTCAGGACTAGAAGTGATAACATAACTCGGGAGTCGGAAAGACGTGTCTTATTTGGAATGGATTCCACCTAAAGTAGAATAACGACCTGAATTAAATTTCACTGGGAATTTATGACCAATTTTTAGTCAATTTTTATGTTAAACGCCGAATACTTGACCTTAGCAAGTATAACTTTTGTAATTTTATCCTTTAAATTACTTGATTTTTAACAATTTTTTATTTTTTGTTACATTTTTGTAAATATTTTATTTTTTAATTTATTAAATACATAAGTATAAAAAATTTTGTTCAATTTGTTCTTTTCAACGTTCAAAAAAAAAAAAAATAAAAAATCATGGGATATTCACGATAGAAATTTTCACTTCGAGGGGAATGAAAATTTCATTGGACTAGAAACTTCACTTGTTATTCATGACAGGGGTAAATGATTTTAATCGTTAACAGCCTAATGATAGCATTTTCCCCTGACATGGGAATTAATGCCCATACACAGTATTTTATGTGTATAATCTATAACAAGTATTTTCTAGCTTTTGCTTCAATTTATTAGAATGCTTTAGCTTTATTGGACATCTTTTACTTAATTCATGTACTACTTTTACTTTGAATGATAATGTACACGTTCACATTTAAATTGTGATAATAAGTTTGTTTTAAGCTTTAAACAATCTTTTAAGTTTTATAACATAATTAAAAAAATTATAGAACCAGTATTCGAAACTTAATTTAACGGTGATGGAAACTAAAGAAAAAAAAACCTTAAAACGTGTCTACCTACATAATGATAATGATGATCATTCTTATTATTATTTCAACCAACAACAGTGACACTTTCATACTCAGTTTTATTGGTGCCAATAATGATAATGACTGTCATCATCTTTAAAAGATCCCGAAAAAAAAACATAAAACATGATAATTATTCTTTATTTAATTTTTAAATTTAATTTTTTTCACATACAACATATATATATGTATGTATGTGTGGTTGGTTTGCTTAAAATGATGGAAAAGCAATAAATTCAGAACAAGTTTTATTTTTAGTTAAAATAATTTTTTTTTTAATATTTGATTTTAAATCATTATTTATTTGTTTTAAGATATTTTTTTAATTGGTATTGTTTAGATAATATATGCTTTTGTTTTTTTAAGAAATATATTCGACAGTTTATCATTTAAACGTGCAAAAAACCAAAAAAAAAAGATTGAATTAAAAAAAAAAAATTAAGAAAACATGTTGAGTTATTGAAAACTATGACTAATTTTCCGTTTCACTGCCAAAAAAGAATAGAATTTGCAGATTTTGACAAGTGGGGAATATGGGAACAAGTGATGTCCCAAGAGATACTTTAATAAAAAAGCGTCTACCAGCTACTCAAAAACTGAATATAATAGTAGTCCATATAGGGAGTAGCAACTTCGAGGTCATAGGTTTTGATATTATTTAGCTTCTTTTCTAATGAAAAAAGGCCGAAAATATTATCTTATTAGAGGATATATCTCAGCCGACACTTGTTTTGCTTCCTGGACTTTTTTCTTACTAAAACTAAAAAAACTCATCATACAGGAGACAAAAGAGTTTATCAGATTTGTACCGTTTATTCTCTTATTTTTTGGTATCAACAACGGATCAAGAACATTTAAAATACCCTGATCCGAAGCAAAGAATATTACAGTGAGAACGTTCTAAATGGTAATAGAATGGTGCCTGATTCCGTCATTCGTAATCGAAATGAAATTCGAATCCATAAATATTTCGATAACGTAATATGTAAAGCGTTCGCCAAATAATTTTTTTTTTTTTTGAAAATGCTATAAAAAACTTCTGAATATATTCTCAAATTTCTTTTTTTATTTTAAAGTACAATCCTTCCGGTTAATAATGGAAAATAATTTCATTTAAATGGCTGCCTCGGCTGGCCATGCAGTAGCCTACACGATCGGTCCAATTTTTAAGCATATTATCGATTGTGTGCAGCTGTATTTCACCAATGGCTTCACGAATATTGTCCTTTAAAGCGTCAATTGTCTCTGGCTTGTTGGCGTAACACTTATCTTTGACAGCATCCCACAAATAATAGTCCAACGGTGTCAAATCGCAGCTACGAGGTGGCCAAACGACATCAGCTCTGTGGCTGATAATGCGATCTTCAAAAACAGGGCGCAAAACATCATGTGTAGCTTCGGCTGTGTGGCACGTAGCGCCGTCCTGTTGAAACTAAATGTTGCTAATATCCTCTTCAATTTTTGTGAACAAAAATTCGTTCCACATGGCCCGATAACGATCGCCATTGACTGTAATGGCCACTCCTTGCTCATTTTCGAAAAAAATGGCCCAATTATGCCTCTGGACCAAAATCCGCACCAAACAGTGACTCGTCTTGGGTGTATCGGCTTTTCAGTGTATGTGTGGGGGTTCTCTGTGCCCCAAATGCGACAATTTTGCTTGTTTACATACCCGCCAAGCAACATTACCATGATTACCATTACCATGATTACATTACCATGATTTTCAAAGTAATGTCGCAATATTTCCCAGAGTTGTTCAAGCGTATACACAACCATATTCGTTCAGCGGAAGGATAAAATCTAATTATCTGTCAAATCAGACATGAGCTAAGTATTACCATTCACGAAATAAGCACTAGTTGAAAAAAAACGTTAGATGGCGGACCCTTTATTTTCTAATGATTTTACTCTATGCGAAATGAATAGACTTATAGTTGAAGTGTTGTAAAAAGATTTAAAAAATAGTCTTATAACACTGGATAAAATATTTAAAATAAAGCAAATAAACAAATAAAATTAAAAAATAAGTATGTAAGTGGCTTGGTGCAGTATTTGTAGTGCTCAAATAGAACATAAACAGCATTGTTTCAAGCCCTCATGAAAGTTACAATTGTATTTTTCTCTTTTAGATTTTTGTTGAAATTATGTTTGCAAAGACGATCGAAAACTTTTAAAAAAGCCCTCGACAGCGACTTCTGAGACTGCTTCAGTCAATATTTTGCTCCATTCGCAAAAAACTTGCTCTTTATTCGGCCCAACACCTATTTTAATTTTTGATCAGTGTATACCTAATAAGAAGTTTTTATTTAAAATAAGAATAGATCTTTTTATTTGTGTGTATGTATATCACCTTGGTAGACCCTAGGCTTTAAATTCAATGCTAAGGTGCTCCCAAAGCTTGTTAGCCCTTGCTTTTCCTTGGCAACTGTTTGGTGTTAATTTTTTTTGCTAAATCTTGTTGCCTAGCCATAGGTATTTCTTTTTGCATTGAATTATATTTTGCACTTCGGGCCTAAAATGACCAAATTTATAAAATGTTCTTAAATAAATTACCTGCTTTCTTTCCTTTAATTAGTTTTCTTGTGTAATAGCTTTACTTCGCATGTCTCTTTGCTTAGGAACTCGCAAGGAAACTCGCAAGCTAACGTTCAAATTATTTTTCGTTATCGAAAGAAATTAGAAATTTCGATACATTTTATTTGTGAGAATTGAGCCCCCAGGACTATAGGAAGGTTGAGACAAAATTTTACGCATTTAACACAAGCGGCCCAGGTTCGAATCTCAGCAGAGGACATTATGAAAAAAAACTACAATGCTAAGTAAGGATCACCACTACTACTTAGCAAGGATCTTCACCACTACACAATCATATGGAGCAAGCTGCACTAGGATAATCATCTTATTTGATTGAAAATCAACTTGATTAATAAAATTAAAAAAAAACAATGGATGCTTTGTGAAAATCCAAATAAAGAGAATAAACTTTGGCTTTGATTTGGTTGGTTGGCCAGGTTCCATATTCAATTTCTTTGTTTTCGGATTATCGTTTTTTGTTTCAGTCACTTTTCTTGCGAGAATCTCACACGTTTCACCGCTGTTATTTTTGCCTCTACCCATGTTAGATTGTTATGTCTTAGGTCCTGGATAATTGAGCGTCTCCATATGCTTCTTCGTCGAACGGGATTTTTTGAGCCTTAAGGATTCTCCTCGAGTGACAATCTTTTGACATCACCGGAACTTCTTCTTTTCCTAATTTGTTTCCTTGTTGGTCATGAGCCACAGTTTTGTGTTACTTATGGTGTTAGATTGGAATATTCTTCATATTATTCTAAGGTACTTGTTAATGAATATCTAGAGCTTTTGCTTCATGTTATTCGACACAAGGTGAGTTTCGTTGCCATACTGTAGAGCTGATTTAACATTTGAGCTGAATATTCTGAGCTTAGTTGACTGTAGTCGTCCGAATGCCACTCTAGCTTTATTGAACCTCTCGTCTACGTCTGTTTGTAGTCATTGTATTACTAGATAGCTGAAGCTATCTACATACTCAACTGGTTGACCTTTTAGCATGATGTTTTCCTTTCTGGTATTGTTGATTCTCATGGCCTTGGTTTTCTTGATATTGGGTAACACTGGATAACCTTATTAAATCTGGGTTTTATTGGGTATTATATTTTAAAAACGTGCAATATAAACTGGGTGACGTGGTGTAGTGGTTAGAGCATACGCGTAACAACACACACGACCCAGGTTCGAGCCCAAGCAGAGGACATGAGGAAGAGGAATTTAATTGTGGCTTTAAATGTTTAATAAAGGGGCTTCAACTTCCCTCCAGACAACTCCATCTAAAAAATAAAAGAAGAAGCCCACCCTGACCTATCAGCATACTTTCGGCGATGGCGACAAACATCAGACGAATGATCAGGAAAACACGCCACCTACTGGGAAAAAATTACAATGCAAACGAAGTAATTGCGGTTTGCTTTAGCAGCCCATAGTACAAAACGTCTTGGCCCGACCATCAACGTAATTTTACTAACAAATAACAAATAAATATGGTATAATTAAACGAAGTTATTATGTATTATGACTGCAAGAATTTCCTCTCCAATTATTAAAATCTTTTAAGTCTTAACTTTTTGGTAACACTGGTACATTGTACAGATTGCCGTTTTATAAATAGAAAAAAAACTTTGTTGACTGCACTATTTCGTTCAATAATTAAATGGGAGTAAACAGCCGATATTTACTCTCCGAAATGACATATCATTTTTTCAAAACACAAACCAACAAAAAGATACTTCATCTGTTGTGAAACTTGGATTTTAAATTTAAACAGCTAACACCTCATAAACTCAGAAGGCAATTCATAGTAAATTTGTGCTAAAAATAGTGATAACTTCGCCTTTCTTTCCCGAATTTAGAGAATTTAGAAAAAATGATGGCTATTTAAATGACAAAAGTTATGCTTAAACAACTTTTATACAAATAAAAACCCTTGAGGCTGACTGTAAGCCCAAGTCTATGCAAATGTTTTAATGAAAGATCATAAATTTGGCAGCTGTCATTGACACTCTCTATACATACCCATAGAACACTGCCATATCCTGTTTAGCTTTAGAAACACTTAGTTCTTTCTTTAAATATTCTTGTGTATTTTTGTCTTACAACATATTATTATTTATGGGTTTTCTATAGTTCAGGGTCTATGACGTAAAATGTTTGAAATCTTTTAAAGCCGTAAGTAAAATAAAACAATTTAAAATTCGAATAAACCAGTCTTACAAAAATATTCAACATAAATTTTATTTATTTTTTTTTAGAAAAAATTCTTTTTTTAAGATAAATTTCCTTATAAATAATTTAATTTTGATAAAATAGTTGAATTTTGATTTTATTATGTTAATATGTTTTGCTTCTTTTATATAAAATATCACGTATGTATATAATTAAATGGTCTTTTAATTTATGTACTTGGATACTTAAATAAAATTTATTTTTGTTAAAAAAAAAAAAAAATATTTTTTGAGGAAAAAATTTGTTTTTTAAATGGTTTTTCGTGATTTACAAAATCAATATCAGATTTCGTGAGCCGCTTTAATTATGGTTTAAACACCTTTTAAAAAATAGCTATTTTTTTTATTAAAATCAAATTAATCATGATATCTGACAACTTAAGAAACAGATGTTTAATTAAATTGTATTGTTGGTTATTTGTATTTCCTTTTGGTGAACTTAAGACCAAATATTTATTATAAAATTCTTTTAAACGTTAAGTTTTACAATAGAATAAGCTTTACTGTGTAACAAACTTGATGTTATTATATACATACATGTTACCTTTTAAGATACTTTTGTAGTTTGATGCCTTATTACCAAACTTAGAGTTTATAAGGGCGGATATTTACATGAGTCATTGAAACATATGTATGTACGTACTAATTTTAACTTAATCACACAGTGCGACAAAAATGAACGAAGTTGAAATACCTGGAAAATAACAATACTTTTCTGAAAGAAGCTGTTGTGTAGAACAAGTATCTGTTTTTGAAATCTTCGAAACACCTCCAAAACCTCGAATTACGTTTTTTTGGACCTTCATGCACTTATAAGCTAATAATTTAGCTGAATATTACCCGATTTTTAAGTTTAATTAAATTAAGTTATGAATAAAACGAGACTTAAGGTTTAGAAATGCGTTAGAATTTTTCGCAGCTATTAAGCTCTTCGGAATGCATCTCATGGACGAACGGCTAGCCATTCTTTGAATATGGGCTCGGATTTACAACATTAGCATCGATGAGAAAAAGGGTAAGAGCAATGTCTCTACCAAGATATTAAAATTTCTTGGCGATTTCAATGCCAAGATGGGCAGGAAGGCGTGTTTGGTCCCACGGTCGGAAAATTGAACCTCAACCAACACACCGACGATAACGGTATAATTCTAATCGACTTCTCCGAAGGAATATGGTAGTGAATAGCACCAGATTCCAGCATCTAGACAATCATATAGCTATCTGGTTATCATCTAATCAATTGACACGCTCACAAATTGACCACGTTGTGATAGGCGGACGACATTCCACCATCTAAGAAGCCAACATCGACTCGGACCACTACCTTGTTGCAGCTAAGGTTCACACTTGCTTTTGTACAGCAAAATGCGTGCGTCAACACTCTCAATGAAAGCTCAAAAGTCGAAAAGCTACAATCACAACAGATAGCCAAGGATTCTCTCTTTCTCACTCTTTAGCTGAGCCGCATCTTTCCACAGCTTGACATTGTTAATGAGCAGTGGAACTTCATCTCTTATTGCATGCGCAACGCGGCTGAACAGGTGGTTGGTTTCTACCGGCAATGGCGAAACATCTGGTACAACGACAGGTGCCGCTTGGCCATCGCAGAGAAAGACGCAGCATAAGCGCTATTGAAAGAGGAGAAGGAAAAAAAAACATCTTTTCAGGTGCAAAAAAGCGGGGCCAAAAAAGCAAGAGAGCAAGGAGCTTGAGGTGCTGGGCGACAGGAACATGAAAATTTTCCAAGATCTCAACTGCCTGAAGAGAGGTTTCAGGACTGTGGCCAGTTCATGTATGGACGAAGACGGCACTCTAGCGACAGATGTGCAGAGCATGCTTGGTTTATGATTTATGAACACAGAAGTGGAATCTGAGGCCTGACTACCGACTTAGGTATTCAAGGTCTGTAGAAAAAACGTGAAAATACGCATGCCTACTTTGCAAAATATAGTCGGATGAATGCGTGTCAAGCGACTGGAACCTTAGTGTGTTCTGTCCAGTTCATATGGAGGGCATCGTGGAATTAGCCTGATTTACATACATGTGTACAAGATCCTATCAAACGTATTCCGCAGGAGACTGACTGGTAAATCAATCTTCGACCAAATTTTCACAACACGTCAAATCCTGTAGAAGACCCATGAGGACATCGACACACAACAACATTTGTCGATTTTAAATAATCCTACGACAGTACAACTAGGAATTGCCTCTACGTCACCATGTCTGACATGTTGACTGTACCGAAAGCTCTTTCAGAATTGGGAAGGAACTTTCCCAGCCGATTAGAGCTAAACAAAGTTTAAAACAAGGTGGCTCCCTGTCATGTGACTTCTTCAACCTCTTACTGGAGAAAATTATTCCTGCTGCCTAGTTGGTTTTTTGCCAAGCTAACATTTTCTACTAGAGTGTCAAGTTGGTAGTATACGCCTACGATATTGAAAAGAAATTGCTTTAAAAACATCCAAGTTTTTTTAATTTTATAAATATGTAACAGTTTTCAAGTCCCAACCAAGTATAACTCCGCTGTGCCGCTGTGGTATGGTAGGTAAGACACCCGCCTACCAGCCAGAAGGTCCTCGGTTTATTGCCAGGCCAGAACACCTAAAAAAGAACAAGTTTTTCAACAATAGTATCACCTCATAACATTAGCTAGTAACTGGTTATGAGTATTACTTACTATTGAAAACTTCTCTAATGTATTTGGCGTTCCGAGCCGGCGCTAAACGTAGGTCCCTTTCAATGAATCTAAAAATATAATCGGGTGCAGCTCATGTTCCTTTATGGAATGTTATGGGTATTAATATATGTATAACGTCCTTGGTAGTTCTGCTGTATGTTGGCCTCTACCTACAGTTCTAATATTTTAATAGGCTTTAGATCCGAATATCGCTTGAAAATATGATCAGATTTCAGTATATGGTATCAAATATCCGTTTACAGCTTCATCACTTATTGTTGATTGGGTTATTGAAGGTTATCGGCAAAGAACAAATATGAAATTGTAAAATTGCCCGAAATGGTAATGAACTTTCAAGTTTTCTCATAATGAAAATATCTGTAATTTTAATTATTCTTTGCAATTGCAAAATAATTTTTAAGTTTAAATGATTTGACAAAATTTTTAAAATAAATAATTTACGAAAAAAATGAAATTAATCTTGCAGTTTTAACGGAGAATTTAAATCGAAATATATTTTGAATACAATAACATGTTATAGACAGATATGAACACAAACAATCAGGTCAAAATGATGGCCAATAATAATGTGAATTCAATGACATAAAGATCATTATCGATCAAACGAAATACTTCAGAAATACATACCCAGTTTTTATTTGTCGAGTCATTGGCATTGTGGGTAAGAAAAGAAAAAATTTTTAATTCCGAAAATTTTGATTTTTAGTAAAGGTTTACGACCTAAAATGTTACTAAAATATCAATGAATTTGCCGTTTTTTTTGTTTTTGTTTTTTGCTAATTAACACTTAACTAAGATTCTGGGCTTGTCAAACAAATGATATGCCATGTTATGGTAATTAAGATCCATTTGCAGGCATCAAAATAATATGATTTGAAATCAAATTATAGTGACGTTGATGCTTAGCTTGTTTGCATAGTAATTTATTGATTGTTTTTGATCTTGAAAACTTTAAACATCACCCTTTTCTTGCTCTTCCTCTTCTTGGCCCTACTTATTATATGTTATTTGGTAGTCGATCTAAATGTGTATTTAATACGATATGTATGTAGATTGTCAAATTTTGTGATAATTTATTAAAAACCTGATTATTAATTTAACGCACTTGATGTCCATGGCATATTCGTCCGATTTTTTGACTTTTTTTTCTTCAATTCGTATGAAATGAAATATTATAATAAATTATGTTTTAAAAAACAAAATAACAAGATTAAATGCTTGTTTTATTTTTTTAATAACACAACTAAACAATTCTGTAGATACATAAGCATGGCTAACATTTTACTAAAACTATAAAAACCATTAATATTATTCAACTGTTAATAACATCATCATCCATGTCCAGTTTTAAGCGCATAATCTTATTATTATCAGCAATATGAACATCATTGGCATTGGGGAAAAAACATTTTTAGAATAAGAGAAACTTACGAATTTTGTGCACACTTCATTACGTACTTACACTATTGGGCAAAATAAGGTGCAAATTTTCTTTTTTATATTCAATCACAGAAAACAAGATTCAAACTCAATATTACTGTTAAAAAATTAATTGAATTTATTAATCTTTAAGAAAAACAACATAAATTAAAATGCTCTTTGTCTAGGGTTGGACAAAATAATACGCAAATGCAAAATATTGGTTGGTACGCCCAGAAATATGAGGGAGAACTATAATAATCAGTACTCAGCCTCTCCACCCTTATAGAATACCATACGACCTCACAAAAGTT
The DNA here is from genome assembly GCA_023159175.1 of Wohlfahrtia magnifica. NCBI lineage: Eukaryota > Metazoa > Arthropoda > Insecta > Diptera > Sarcophagidae > Wohlfahrtia > Wohlfahrtia magnifica. The sequence goes on along the minus strand of JAKWBJ010000041.1, from coordinate 1,319,906 downwards.
TTATTTTTGACGAAAATGCCAACAAAATTAAGATTTTCTCAGTCATCTTTACAGTACATCAAATTGATACCGTTGTCGAAAACTATTAGGAATCTGTTTGGAATAGACTGGGAAAATCAAAAGAAATATGTATAAAGAATTGTTCAAAAAATATATATAACATGTCCAAGAATCACATGAAGCTTAAAAAATGTCGGGAAAAAAGCTCAAAACAAAAAAGCGTGCAAAAGATGATCGTATAATAAACATAGCAAAAAAAAAAAAACATATTCTTGATCTAGGGAGATCAAGGAAGAACTAAGTTTAAGTGTTTTGTCACTTGCTATACGGAAAGAGCTTAGCCAGAGCTGTCTTAAAAGTTTTTAAACAAAGAAAAAACCATTACTAAGACATGCAAATATAAGAAAGCTTAGTATGCCCGCTTGACCGCACGACATTCGATAATAACGAACGTTTGACTAATACTTCTCTGCTGTGACATTTGAAAACGACTATTGGAAACGAAACGAAAAAGAACTCATAGAGTTCACTCGTTCCTCAGTTTGTGACAGCAAATCTTTTGAACTCAATCGCTCGCCTGTAAGATCAACAGCAAACCTTTATCTAAATCGAATTACTTTGCTTTACTCTCTTCTGTTTTTGCCGTTACTTTTGCTTTTTTCGTCGCTCAATGCTAAAAATGAGAGAAGTTTACTTGTTTCTGAAAAGAAAAATAGTAAAATATCAGCATGCACCCGACATGCGTGTTCATTCGTCGCTGTTTCACTGACTACTAAAAGTAAAAGCATACGAATATATTGGAATTGAGAAGGAATAAAAGTATTATGAAATAAATGGTAACGTGTTATGCTCTTTGTTCAGCAAAAATAATTATTTTTCACTAACAGCGAACAATAGCTAATTGCGAATCATAGATCAAGCGGGTGTACACATGTAACTCGTTAAAACTTTTGAGTTCTTTTAAATTGCGTTAAATAAAATAAATATCACGAATTTATTATTTTACAGTCCTTTTTATTTTCACACTTTATCTCTATACAGCAACTTATTAAACTTTTACTTTATAAAGGGTATCCAAAATTGAGGTATTATTTTGCTGCCATTTTTTTCTACTTGTAATTTTTATTCTAAATTTTTATTTTCAAATTCTAAATACATTCCGGTTAGTTAATATGGAACGTTACACTAAGGAATAACGTGTTTTTGCTATTACATATTTTGAAAATGGCAAACGTTTTCAAGAAAACTTTTTGCTTCAACAAATCGTGTCAACAAGCTGATGGTTGAGAAATTTAAAGAAACTGGATCCGTTGATGTTAACAGGAACAGAATTTATCAACGAAGTGGTTGTTCAACCGGGAATATAGCAGCTGTGAGCAGAAGTGTTGAAGAAGATCCAAAAACATCCATTCGTCATCGTTCACATTATTCAACATTTTGTATCGTGATATACGTTTAAAGGCTTATAAGTTCTAGCTACTCAGACATTACGTCGGCAATTCGTTTCTTGGGCCATCGAAAAACAGAAAGAAAATGAGAATTTTTTTTAACAAAATAATCTTTACCGACAAAGCACTTTTCTAGCTCAATGGCTACGTTAACAAACAGAATTGCCGCATTTTGGGTGAAGACAATTCAAGAGTCATCTTAGAGCAACCATTACGTTCACAAAAAGTTACGTTTTGGTGTGGTTTGTGCTCCGGAGGAATCATCGGACCATATTTTTTTGAAAAAGAAAATTAAAATTCGATTACGGTCAGCAGAAATCGCTATAGGCAGATGATCCGAATGATGATTTAGACGTAGAGAATATGTGGTTTCAACAGCAAGAGACACAATGTATCTTTTGAAAGAAAATTTCGAAAATTGGTTATTTCTAGTAAAGGAAGAGTACTTTGGCCACCAAGATTGTGAGATTTGATTTTTTTTGAGAGGTTTTGTGAAATTGAAAGTGTACAGAAATAATACCACAACAGTTCAAGAGCTTAAGCCCAGCATTATTGAGCAGATATTAACCATTGACAACAGCTTAGGAAAAAACGTGATTGATAATTTCGGTAAAAGATTGGGAGCTTGCCGAGCCGGTGGGGGGGGCGTCACTTGACCGAGATAATTTTTCATTTCCAACCGGAACTTATTTGTAAAAAAGTAGAATAAAACTACTTTTAATACATGAAAAAGGTATTATTTTTTAAATTAAAATGATGATAATGCTGCCATCATGCGGTATTTGGATTCAATCCCTGATGAGATAGATTACTGTACACCCAAACCTTTTCTGGATAAAATGTTCTCTGTGTGCATCTCACCAGAGTCGGTAATTGGATCCGGTTTTGTTGAGGTATACACGGAGGGATCAAAATCCTCGGAAAGTGTTTTGGGCGGTGTCTTTATTCCTGCATACGGGTTAGAGTATCCTTTAAACTGCCAGACCATTGCAGTGCACAGATACGGTGGGAAAATTAACAAACATGATCTGTCCATTATTGGGGTGCTGTGGCATACGCATCGAATCCTGATGGTTGCCATTAGTGAGCATTGGGTGGCTGGTGCACATGCTAGGATATTAAGTCTACCGTTCAATGAGTATTGTAGGAGTTACCAGAATGAGGAAGAGGAGAAAATTGTCGAGCATATCGTGTGCTACTGACCAAATCTTTCGGTATTAGAACTGCTTTCCTTGGCAGTCCGTTTCTGCATGGACTTAGCTTTTTTTGTGCATGCAATTGGTTGGTTCGTTTCGCACCGGGGTGCGGATATGTAGGTCCGTTTGGTCGCTACCTGCTATGGGAATCGCAGTGGGACCAATATTGGAGTCAAGTGAGTTAGATCAGTGTTTACTACCCGTCGTAACTAATTAAAAATCTAATTGGTAACACCATTCAATATGCAATTGGTAACACTATTAATAACACAGATAAGTACGGCCTTGACAGAATGACACATTTGCAGCCTTAACACAAACCAATAGACTAAAATGCCATAAAAAAGTCTATAGCCCCAAATGCAATTTATTTTCTCCAACCGTTGGCAGTCAGCGCTTTAATTTAAGTTGTTGTGTACTTTTCTTTACAGCGAAAGAGTCTGTTCTGTCTTATAGTTTATATCTAATATTTCGTAATGACTTTCTTCTTCTTACTTATAATTCTATCTACTCATTCGTAGATTGTCACAATATTTGTTTTTCATATTCACTTGATTGTAGGACAAGTCTCTGGAAGATTGGGCTAGAACGAGTGGATTAATGACCTTGTGTAAAAATACCAGAGTGGAGTCGTGCTAACAAAGTGAATGTATTTGGACGAACTAAATAGATTGATTCTTTAAAATTGTCTATTTTAACGTAGTAGTCGTATTTGCCGTACAAAGCTTATATATCACCATTTGTTTGTAGAACGATTTTCGACGAAAGTTTTTCTTGTCAATCACGATATAACTTTTATTACTCCACATTCTGGAAGCATATGGCTTCCAAAGAGCATCTCAGTCATTTTACCTTGTTGTAGTTTCCTAATCAGTTTTCGTCTTCAACTAAGAACGTGAGTGGTATACTCTAGCAGATCCTAAGATCATCTGCCTAAAAACAACGACATCGTGTTACTTTTTAGTGTAGTGGTGGGATACCTTGCTGGTCAGTGATTCCTACCATTTTTCTCCAAATAATGACGTTCCTATGATGTTTATAATTGATGTTATACACGATTTTTAGTCCTCTCCGGTTTTTGAACCTGGGATACCTGGTTTTGTAAGCAAGTCTTTTAAAGACTACACCAAGCCGTCGTCTTAATTTAAATAAAATTTTTATTTTTCTTTATTCTTCTTTCTAGCATCAGCACAAAACTCTGCCTAAGTAGGTGTCATACCCTAAATACTGACATCATAAAAATAGCACTGCAAACACCACACGTGACATTCTTGCAGTCGTTGGAGGAGCAGTATTTCATTCTCCACCTCGCACACACTGAGCCCAGATGAAGTGTTACAAATGCTTCAATCAACTTATAAGACTACCCTTAAAGCTATTAAAACTCGTAATGAGTATAAAAAAACAATTTTATTATATGCAAACAATCATATTTGCATTTTACATTTAAATGTTAATAAAACATACTACTTTGTTGTATATTTCTTTTTGTTGTTGCTGTTTATGCTGTATTTATATACGCTTATTATTGCCGTTAAAAAATTTAACAACAACTATTCAAGAAATATATCGTAGTTATCTATTATTTTTTTATAATATTTGTGTTTTTGTGTTTACAGTAATAAAAACAAAATTATTTAAAAATTTCTTTAACATTATAAAACATAAAGTTTTAATGGGAAATTTCAATCCTATTTTACAAATTTTATTGGTATTTAAACTAATTTTATGCAAAAACAAATATTATTTTTGGAAATAAGATACAATTGCGGAAAAAATCAATTTATTGCACCTTTTTAATTGGTCATATCGTACCAATTAAAAGCGTTCCAAAAAAGATAGGAAAATAAACTAAAGTTCAATAAGAGTTACTGCTGGATACCCATCTCAATAATCTAATAAAGTGTACATACATATGGACTTCCACTAAATCAATAGTATGAGTTCTTTTGATTTGAGTTTGTTTTAATTGTGTTAAATAAAATTAATAACACGTGGTTGTTGTTTTATTTTAGTTCATTTATTTCGGCACCAACTTTATACAATAACTTATTTATCTTGCACTTAATACGTAAATTTACTTAACACTTTATTTTGTGTCTTAACACGACTTTACTTGTTGACTATTAAATTACAACTTTACACAATGACTGCCAAATTATAACTGACTAACGTAGGCAAAGCATTTTCTTTATATACTTGAAAGCCCACAGTTTAGAAAAATCTGGAAAAGTCTTAAACCCTTACAAATATTCTATTCAGTCCGTTAATTTTAAAAATATAAGATCGTTGTACCTAAAGATGGTCGAATTGGTTATTCTGTCAAATACACAAATAAGTATGGCGTTACTAGAGTGATACATTGACAGCCTTGACACAAACAAATAGACTAAAATCATACAATACAGTTTTAAAGGCACTGATGTTTATGGATCTTCTTTAGGCATTGTTTATTTTCGTAATAATACTAATTGACAGATCCAAAGCAACTATGTTGTAGGAACTGAGTTTCTACATGAAGAGAACGGGAAGACAGAACCCGATAACGGGACATTTTCTCGATGAATGGTGTTTCTTCTTCGTTTGTGACATGGTAGCGCACCACAACATGTTTTTTGTGGTATCGATGTGAAAATGTTGATATTAAAGATACAACACTTTTTGATCGATCAATCACCAAACAAGTCGATGAAATTATGGAAAAATTTGAAAGAACTGCAGATAAGCAGCGTGGACTTTACTAGGGCACTAGGCATTAATCACCAAACAGTTATCTACCATTTTGGATGGATAAACAAAGAAACCCGCTGTTTTAGTGCCGCATGCGCTAACGATAAAAAAGTATAAGGCCGAATTTCCATTTGCAATGCACCGCTTAAAAAAACCTAAATGAAGCCATTTCTGAAGCGAAGGATTACCGGCCATGAAAAGTTAATTGCGCACAACAATATATATTAGTGAGTAAAAAAATCATGGGCGAAGGAAAGTCTAGCTTTGCAAAATTGCTGTATTTGACAATCGATTTAAAAGTTGATACTTGCTTTTTGTTTAGTTTGGCATGACATTTCATTACGGATAGACATCAGTGCAACGCTTGAAAATTGTTGAAATTTTTTTTTATCAAAATAATGGTTCTGTTCGTCAAACTTATCATTCACCTTGTCCATTTCATGGCGTACATAATCGTCCTTTAGAGCAAATACTTCGAATAACAATTGATCGTTTTCAGACCACGTTTACTCTTACTGATAATGTGCGTTCCGTGATACGCCGGACAATGCGCACTGAAGAAGCTGTAGCCGGGGTTGTGTCCTTCATCTAGTATATAGACATAGACAAGTGACTATATAATCCCAAAGAATATATTCCAATCGGGTTAAATCACACGATCTTGATCTGAAGGTCGATTATGTGAGTTGTAAAATGGACGAACTGAACAATTATTTTAGCTACTGTAGAAGTTATCAAAATAGAGAGGAAGAAGAATTGGTACAACACCTTCTCTGTGACTGCCCTACTCAATGGAAGCTTAGGCTAAGGCACCTGGGTGTTCGTAGCTTACATGATTTGAGTTGTTTTACGGAGGTATCACTCTTGAATTTGATCATCTTCGACAGAGGTCCCTTTTGGTTCACTGATCTTGAAATTCTTTAATTTTTGACTTTTCGGTCTTTTTATGGGTATGTCCTCTAAAGAGTAGCATACTAAGCCATAGGGCCTCCGAATCAATGCGCGAATTACGGGCTACTTACGTAAGGTAACTTAAACTCTCTATTATTGTTCAAAGTATAGTTTTAAAATTTTTAGTAGAACGCTTCAATATATTGCTCCTATTTAATAGTTTACTATAGCAAACTTGGAGATACCGCGTAAGCAGCGGCCAGCAATGATATAAAAGATATGTATAATAATAAGAAGAGAACTAAGCGGTCACAGTACTTTCAAGACTTCGCCTATTGAAAACGACAATACTGAGCTGGTAACGTCGGCTGAAGAGCAACTTAACCTGTGGAAAGCATATTTTGAGAAAACGCTAAATATTGTCAAAAATATCTCTGCTACAAATTTAGAAGCTCTGTGGCGATGTCAACAAAACAGAGGGATTAAAACAGACCCGCCTACACACGAAAAATGTTCGTGGCTCTTAAGTCCTTTTAAAATGAAAAAGCGTGTGGCTGCGATGGTATATCTATTAAACCCGTTTTTAATCGGATCCTCGAATAATGACAGAACTATTGTGTCCACTTTTTAGTAAAATATGCGTAAACGAAGACATACCTTGATAATGGAAGAGCCGGTAATTGTCAAGATTCCAAACAAAGGAAATCGACGTAAACGTGAAAATTGAAGAGGTGTTTCGATCCTTCCCGCCGTCACAAAAATTGTTTCTCTCATTGTACTTAATCGCATTGCTGAACATTTAAATGAAACAGTAAGTCCGACACAGGCAGGTTTTCGTTCAGGCCAATCGTGCGCAGACCATATAAACACGTTAAGAATAATCATCGAGCAGTCTGCGGAGTTTAACTCTCCTTTGTATATTGCGTTCTTGAACTTTGATGCCTTAAATAGGGAGTGTATATAGGCAGCTGTCCATGCGAGAGGGGTTTCAGAAAAAATTATCGACGTTATTAACGACCTATACCGAAATTCTACCTGCAGAGTACTTCACAACGGTAAAAGTAGTGAGCCTTTTGATAACCACTTCGTAGTCAAACAGGGATGCGTGTAATCGCTGTTGCTTATCATCACACTTGATTTGATTTTTGAAATGTCAAACCATAAGTCTCCAGGAAATATAAATCAAAAACTTAGCGAACTCATATATACTGATGAAATAGCTTTGTTGTCTAACAGGCACGTTAACTTACGACAATCTATCTCTGTAATTAGTCATGAAGCCCAACAGTTTTGATCGAAAATAAATTCGGCAAAATCAAAAACAATGCGGCTCAACGTAAGCAGCCAAGAGCATGTCTATATCGGCATTGAATAGATCGAGGACGTTGCTGAAATCGAATACCTGGGCACCACCTTAAAAACTGATGGCGGTACAAGAGTCGGCATTGAAAAAGAATTTAAAAAGCTAAAGGAACCCATCAATTCAACTTGCGACGAAGGTAAAAATTTTCAAAGCGTGCTCCAAATCGGTACTGCTGTGTGTGAGCGAGACCTGGCATATGACATCGGCACTCTTAAACAAACTGCAAACGTTCGCCAATCGGTGCTTAAAAAGGCTGGTTGGTGTATGGTGGCCAAGGACGTTAATAAAACACACGCTTATGGCAAATCACAAAGCAGACCGAAATTGGGAAGGAAATCTAAAAGCGAAAATACGGATGGCTAGGTCATACTCAAAGAAAGAATAGATTGTCTATCGCGCATACCGCTCTAGAATGGAACACTCAAGGGAAGAGAAATAAAGGGAGGCTTAGAAAAATATGGAGGCGAACAGTGCAGTAGGAAACTGCCAAATCGTTTAACGGGTTATGTTTTATGGCTAGGGATAGAAGAAATTGGAGAATATTTTTGGATAGGCTAAGTTCCTAATAACTGTCAATAATAATAATATTGAATAGTTTATATATACAGTCGGAATTGACCGACTATAATTTCTATGCTTCTTGGAAATAATTTTCTATTTTGTAAAATAGTATTACAAAATCGGATCAATACGTAGATAAAATATCAAGCGTATTGCGCAGCATTATAAAAAAAGAGTGTAGGAGGAAACTAGTAGTTGATGCGTTTTGAGCAAAGAGTTAAAGTACTGTTTCGATATCAGATGACGAATATAATGCTAAAGTTAAATATACTCATTCATACCAACGTTTTGCCAGTTATGCTCTCATGTCAGTTAAATTTTGTACTGAATATTGACTGAAGTTGTATTAATACCGTCTAATCAGATAGGGGAGGTATGACGGGGGACTGATGCAACTATTCGGTTATTAGTATCATTATAATTTTGTTTATTACGTTTTCAAATATTCAAGTATTTTTTATAATTTTTTTATTCATCTTCTTTAGAGAAAGATAGAGAGGAGGGTTTCTTTTTTTACTGTAAAGGTCACTTGTCCGCATGTGTTAATTGATTAAAAATTTGTTTAAACGAGAATTCGTTGTAGAATTTATTGTGTTTGTTGCTGCTGCTGCTGGTGCTGTTGTTGTTGTTGTTGTTGTTGTCACAGTTGTACTTGTTTTGTAAAAAACAACGTTTTATAAATAAATATTCAAATTATTACCATTATTATTATTATTATTTCTCTTTTTTTTGCCATTTCAATAGCATTTAAACAATGTTTGTGGTCAGTTACGGCTAATAATGCTGCAAATCCATTAAAAAGAGGTTCTTTTTCACAGATTCGCGCTGGGAAATAAATAAAAAAAATAAAATAAAAAAATTATATGTTTTTAATTATTGTTGAGCATTTTTAATATTCGTTATGTGTATGAATGTATGTACATATGTGTTTAGTTAGCGGTTGGGAAAATGTTCAGCAAGTGTTAGTTTTATGGCAAAGACTCGGTATATATGAAAGAGATCTTGATAAATGAATTCAACGCTTAATAAAAATTAATATTGAGTCAATGATTTTTTTCTTTCTTAACTTTTTATGAATATTTTTTATATTTAAACATTTGTTTAATTATCTCTTTGGTTAAACAAAAAAAAAAAAAAAAAAATAATAATAACGTATACATATATATATAAGGCCTACAAAATCTTATTTTTAATGTTAATTAGCAAGAAATTTGTGGTAAAAGAAGGTCCCTTAATAGGTCTCTACGCTGTCGAAGGCCTTACAAACAATTCTCAATAAAAAAAGTAATTTGTTTGGACACACAATTTGGTGTTTGTATTGGGTCTGCCATCTAACGTTTCTTTTTTTCAACTAGTGCTTATTTCGTGAATGGTAACACTTAACTCATGTCTGATTTGACAGATAATTAGTTTTATCCCTCCGCTGAACGAATATGGTTGTGTATACGCTGGAACAACGCTGGGAAATATTGCGACGTTACTTTGAAAATCATGGTAATGTTGCAGAATGAAAAAAGAACAAAATCATCTTTTCAGATGAAGCTCATTTTGATCTTGGCGGGTATGTGAACAAGCAAAATTGTTGCATTTGGGGCACAGAAAACCCGCACGCATACATTGAAAAGCCGATACACCCACGTCGAGTCACAGCTTGGTGTGGATTTTGGTCCAGAGGCATAATTGGGCCATTTTTCTTCGAAAATGATCAAGGAGTTGCCGTTACAGTCAATGGCGATCGTTATCGGGCCATGTTGTACGAATTTTTGTTCACAAATATTGAAGAGGAGGATATTAGCAACATTTGGTTTCAACAGGGCGGCGCTACGTGCCACACAGCCGACGCTACACTCGATGTTTTGCGCCTTGTTTTTGAAGATCGCATTATCAGCCGCAGAGCTTGGCACTTTGGAGCTGCGATTTGACACTATTGCGATTTGGACTATTATTTGTGGGGTGCCGTCAAAGATAGGTTTTACGCCAACAAGCCAGAGACAATTGACGCTTTAAAGGACAATATTCGTGAAGCCATTGGTGAAATATAGCTGCACTCAATCGATAATGTGCTTAAAAATTGGACCGATCGTGTAGGCTACTACATGGCCAGTCGAGACAGCCATTTGAATGAAATTATTTTCCATTATTAACCAGAAGGATTGTATTTTCAAATAAAAAAAGAAATTTGAGAAAATATTCAGTAGTTTTTTTATAGCATTTTCAAAAAAAAATTATTATTTGGCGGACCCTTTATTTTATAATTACACAAGTTCAAATCATAATAAAACAATCAAAAATATAATATTCTGCTTATTTACGTATCCATTCAACAAAAAATAGGCTTCATCGGGAACAAAATTTTAATTTTTTTTTGAAGCTTGACAAACAGAACCATTATTTTGATGAAAAAATATTCAAAAATTTACAACTATTGCTCTGGTGTAAGTCTACCTATAATGTAATGTCAAATTAAACTAAACAAAAACCACCTATCAGCTGTTAAATCGGTTGTCATTTCGAAAGAAAAAAATCAGTTAAAAAATCTATTGCTATATAGGATTCATTTAAACGGTTTTAAGCGTTTATAACTTTTATATTTTTTCGAGTCGACTTTAAAATAACGCAACTTGTTCCTTAATCGCATTTCTACGACAATCTAACCATTAATTAAAAACGACTTCTCAGTTTAATATCTTTTATAGACAGTAAAATTAATTATAAATAAATAAAAAAATTTATGATATTCACTATTTTTGGTAAAAACCAATTATTTAAATTGGCAGTGAGTTGTTTAAAGTGTTAACGTATTTTATTGTATAATAAAGTATTATTTAATATCTTAACACAGAAAGACAATAGAAATGCCAAATTGAATAATTACATTTTTGATGACATTATTGTATTTATAAGTATCCTAAAAGGTATTATTTGAAGAAATACAAATTAAATATTAAAAAAAATATAATAATAACATAGTATAGATATAAAATCTATTATTATTTCTAAAATTGCAAAAAGCGTGGAATAATAAACAAATAAAGGCGTTAGAGTTATAATTAAAATTTAATATTTTATTACGAAATAAATAAATAAATTAACACTTTCGACAAGAGAAGTGTGCTTAAAATGACTTATATGGCTGTTGAAAATAAAAAAAAACGATTTTTTTTTAAATACTAACAAAAAATTTTAAAAATATTTTTATAAAAATATGCGGAAAAAGAACAAAAGAAATGTTTTACGAAAAACATTAGTAATGGCAGAAGGTTGCCGTAATTAGATATGATTTTTAGATATAATGTTATAACTATTAATGAAGTTGTAAACATTTGGAAAAATTTAAACAATTTGGTTAAAGTTAAATTATGTATCTAAAAACAGCACAATTTTTTAGAGACATAATCTATCTGTACAGTAAAACCTTGATAATCTGGACCTAGCTAATTATGATTTTTCGGTAATCCGGACATCATACTTCATTCCATTTTTAGTCTATAATCCGGATTGCTTCGTACTGTTATGTAATGTAAATCTCTATCAGTTGTTACTCCAAAAACATAGTTTTTGTTAGTTTGAGAAGTTTATTGTTATTTTCATGATTTGTAATAATGAAACATGTCATTACGTGTACAAATATTTTTGTGTCTTTAAATGATTAATAAATATAATACATCATTCGATATGTGTTTTAAAACCTTTTCTAATACAAGAACAATATTCTAAATTTGTATTCAATGTAATGTAATCGGGATCAGAGTCTGCCATCAGATTAAGATTTTACTGTATATACTCACAGTCATGGGCATAAGTACAGGCACAAGCAGTACTTTAATATAAAAATATAAATTTTTACGTATTCCAAAACACAAATAATAACACTATGCAACATAAATACCTTTGACATTTAATATATTTTTTTGATGCGCTATAATCGCCTAACTTCAAAAATCATCAGCATTTCAGATTCTGTGGTTAATTTTTTTTCGAATTTTTTTTAAAATGTGAGATTTTTGAAGAGGCTGCTTCATACAATGTGATTAAAGGTGCCCGAATGCTTTCTTAAAATCGATAAGTGCCGTCTATTTCTGGTTGAAAGAACATGCCTGATAATTTCTTATTTAGTATGTAAGCAATCCCCAACTCTGAGTAATGTTATATCTTTCCAGTTTCTTCGTTCTGTGAGGTGTGTTTTCTTAGGTACATTAACAACTATTCCTTCGGTTAGTCCTTGAGGAAGGTATTCACTTTACAAAACCTCTTGATGGTAGGGCTAGTAGTATTAAAGTTAAGGGCTCAATCGCTTGGGATCTACGCTGAAATATGCTGTCCAAACCTGGGTGGGCTGGCGTATTCATTGTCCTATTTCGACATTTTTTTAATAGATTAAGAAGATTAAAGAAAAAAGAAAAATGTTGAAAAACGACTACGACTCGCGAATTATGATAATGGTGATTTTTATTTTAAGTATTTGGGTTATTTCGCAATGGTTTCGTAGCCTTAATAACTTTTTGTTTGTGGGTAGCGTGTTGTAGTGGTTAGAGCATAGGCATGCAACACAAGCGGCCCAGGCTCGAATCCCTAGCAGAGGACGTGACGAAAAAATTTAATTGCGGTTTCCGAGTGTTTAATAAAGAGACTTCAGCCCCCTTCCAGATTAATCCACCTAAAGAAGCCCCACTGACTCTTCCAGTTTACCTCTGACGATGATGACAAGCAATCAGGCGAATGATAGGAAAAACGTTAAATACAATGCAAAGATCTTAACCACTACACAATCATATGGAAGCGAGCTACAGCTGATTAATCACCTACTTAGCTTGAAACTTGATCAACTTGATTACTGAAACTGAAGTAAAGCAATTGATGATTTGTGGAAAGCCAACATGCTCACTAGAATAGTGAAGGAGAAAAAAAAATAATTTTGTTATTCACAATATAACATGAAAAAAGAGCAAAAAATTAAATAGATGGGATGTATATTTTTTTTGTCACACCCTGTAATCTATTAATATATTTATGTCTAAGGATAGACGCCATTCTATATACGATATAAAGCAACTTTTACCATCCTCTTCGGTAAGGTTTAGTACATTATCATCAACCATTTAACCACTAAATGAACGTTGCTAAATTTCAGAAATTTGTTTTAAAAATCTGCGCTGTGTTGGATGAATAAAAATCCGGAAAATCTTACTAATGATGAGTCCTCATTTTTGGTTAAGCCGATACATCAATAAGCTACATTGCCAAATATGAAATATGTAAATACAATGTAAAACTCATACAATTTGGAGTAAGTTGTCAGACAAGGCCTTCATTGATTCATTTATCGAAATGGGATCGAAATGTTATTAAAGAGCATTATCAACAACTTGTGGTTTCAACAGGAAACCATTCAACTATTGATACATTATTTTAATGCTATTTAACAAAAAGAACCTGTTTTTTACCCTCTAAGACCAAGCGAAGTGAAGCCTTTTATTTATTATTTTTTGGAATAAATTACTATGCTAACAATGAGTCTAAACAATGCGAAACACTAGAAGTTATTGAAAAAATTGTCAAAAAAATGTATTGTTAGGTTACGCTACGCAATAGCTAGTTTCTTGAGGGCCATATATTATATATCATTTTAAAAACATAAATGCCATGGCTTTTCGCTCCGTGCAGTATACAAATTTTATAAGAAACATTGTATGTACTTTATAAGGTAAATATGTATTTTCATAAAATAGAAAAATTTATCAAAATACGAGGGCGGATTGGGATTGAAGCTACCTAAGTAGGAAAAAAACATTTTTTTTTCACACTTAGTAAGACGATTTTCTAACTTTTTTATACCATCTGAATAATAGGATATTGGAAACTCCTCCAAATATGCATTAGTTTCGGTAATCACTTCTTCGTGATGATGAATCTTTTTCCTGCGAGCCATTTTTTTGTTTGGAAACAGGAAAAAGTCACTAGAGGCTAAATCTGTACTACAAGGTGGATGATCAACCAATTCGAAGTGGATTTCTTGTAGTTTTAGCATCGTATCTAATGCTGTGTAAACCGGTGCGTTGTCTTGAAGAAGAGCACTTTTTTCTTGTTTAAATGTGGGCGTTTTTCCTTGATTGCATCAACCAATTGATCCAATAATGCACGATAACACTCTCCTGTAATTGTGGATCCCTTTTAAAGATAATCGATGAGCAATATTCCGTGTGCATCCCAAAATACAGTGGCCATAACCTTGCCAACCGATTTCGCTGTCTTCGCCTTCTCCCACCAGCTTCCACCCATCGCTTCGATTGATTTTTGGGGTCAGGTGTGTAGTGGTGGACCCACGTTTCATCAACAGTTATTCATCTACGCCAAAAATCAGCAGGATTATGCTTTATCATGTCCAAACGCCGCTGTGAAGTGATCTGTCGAACTCGTTTTTGTTTAACACTGAGCAAACGCGGCACCCATCTTGCCGAAAGTTTTTTCATATGCAAATGTTCACGCAAAATGTTGAACACACATTCACGTATTTTGACCCGGCGATAATTCATAACGATATCGAGGATTTTCTTGATATTTTCTTCAGTAACCATCTCTTTTGGCCTTCCTGTTGATGGTAATGTTCACGCAAAATGTTGAACACACGTTCATATTATATGTTTACCATTTCAGCAATCTCACGGATTTTGACCCGGCGATCATTCATAACGATATCGAGGATTTTCTTGATTTTTTCTTCAGTAACCATCTCTTTTGGCCTTCCTGTTGATGGTATTGTTGTAGTTCTTCTTCGGCCCCGTTTAAATTCAGCAATCCAATATTTTACCATATAATCTGACGGAGCAGATTCGCCGTAATGTTTATCAAGCTTTTCTTTAGTCTCTTTCGCCGTTTTGCCTTTCAAATAATAGTGTTTAATCACTACACGAAATTCACTTTTTTCCATTTTGCAAGAAACACAAAAGTTGCTTACTTCAAGCGACTACAACAAATAAACTAATCGATGAATTTGGCTAAAATTTTAACAGCTAACGTTTGACAGATCGTAATTTCTAAGAAAGAAAAAGTTTTTGTGTTTGTGCTGCCATCTAGCGCTAGGTAGCTTCAATGTCAATCCGCCCTCGTATAAATTAGGCAGACATTTGCATTTAATTCTAGTTGACATAAAAGTGCAACTAATAAACTTTAAATATATGTATGTAAAAAATATTAAAAAAAATATATATTAAAAATTTTATAACTTAAAAAAAAATTTTTTTTACATTCAGTCTTGATTAAAACAAAAAACAAAAATTGTATTTTATTTTTTGTATTAAAAAAAAAGAGAAACAAATCTTTAGCATTTTTTCTGTTTCTTAAATATTTTATATCTTCTCGTGGTAATTTTTTTTTTAACGAAAAGAAACAAGTTTGTGTCTTAAACCTTTTGTTTTAAGTTAAACATATATTAACATAAATAAAAGAAAAAAAAAAAAAAAAAAAACAAAGACTGCCAAAATTTTTCTACAGAAACAAAAAACCTTTTAAATGAAACAAACGAGTTTAAAAACAAAGAAATATTTAAATAAACATATGACGTTTTCTAAACAAATAAAATAGAAAAATGAAACAAAAATTTAAAATCAAAAAATTAAATTAAATTTATGTAAATTAAAACAAAATTTAGAATAAGTATTTGTTTCTTCTCTTGATCATCTTGTTTATAGACAGACATCATCAGTAAGCACAAACCAATAGACAAAATATTTAAAAATTGTTTTCTTACATTTTCATTTCAAACAAAAGATGTCTAATGGATTATGTAATTCACATAAAGTTTATAAAAAAAAAAAAAAAACATAAGAAAAGATGAAGTTAGCATAAGAAAATATTGTGAAATCATTTTTAAATCAGTTAAAAAAAATTTATAATTAATAATACAAGTGAAAAATTAAAATCAAATAAATGCTTTACAAGTTATTACCCCACCCCCCCCTCTGTTGTTGATAATATTCAATTATATTTATTATTATTTAAAAAATTTTTTTTTTAATTTTTTTTCCACAAGAAATCAATACGTATTGATTGGTTTTTAATGCAATTGAATGCATCAATGAAGAATGGAATGAATGAAAATTTTTCTACAAATATGGTAAATAAGCAATTAAATGCGATGTTGTTGCTGCTGTTGTTGCTGTTGTTGCTGTTGTATTTTGCATTGATTTAAAGTGTATGTCATTGGAATTATGATGATTGCGGTGACAAGTAGCAAAAATCCTACTCATTGCTAATATTACACCAACTACGAAACAAACAAGCTGCTCTTCTCTACACTTACAGACACAAGCTTATGTTGTAACAGTAGAGTTTGCTTAAAAACAATTTTTAAAGAAATTTATAGAATAACAAATTAAGCAATTTAAAAAACTTTGTGGAATACATAGAATCGATTTTCTTTCTTTATATGTTGGTATCCTCGTCTTTCACTGTACGAGTCGTAACTACGTACATCGAAATACATTGAGATTGTCAGTGAAAAACTCTTTAGCACTTCCAAAATATTCATAGCGAAGATACAATTTTTTTAGATTCTTTATTTTTCTCGAATCTACGACGATATGTTCACTGTTTTCAGTGTACAAACACAGTATTCTTTGTTTGTTTGCTACATGTATGAATATATTAGCGTTGAAATGTGAGAGAATAGCCGCTTCAGTGCTTAAAGGCCCAATTATAATATACTTTTGCTTGCTTAAGCTACTGTCAAAAACCAAACGAAATGTCTGTGAAATACTTATTCAATTTTTTGGTGGCTATAATGTACTTTGTGCATAGTTGTGTTAGTGAGAACATGAAAATTGCTATATGAGAGTTGAATTGAATGGGTAATTAGCATAACTCGTATCTGGATTAATTTATTTCTTATTAAAAATATAAAAATTATAATATTTTGTGTAAAAATTTAAGTATCGGGTCCGCCATCCAACCTTTTTGTTTTCAACTAGTGCTTATTTCGTGAATGGTAACACTTAGCGCATGTCTGATTTGACAGATAATTAGTTTTATCCTTTAGCTGGTTGGTTGTGTATACGCTTGAACAACGCTGGTGCGAACACTGTTTGGTGCGAATTTTGGTCCAGAGGCATAATTGGGCCATTTTTGTTCGAAAATGAGCAAGGAGTGGCCGTTGCAGCCAATGGCGATCATTATCGGGCCATGTTGAACGAATTTTTGTTCACAAAAATTGAAGAGGAGGATATTAGCAACATTAGGTTTCAACAGGACGGCGCTACGTGCCACACTGCCTAAGCTACACTCGATGTTTTGCGCAATGTTTTTGAAGATCGCATTATCAGCCGCAGAGCTGATGTCGTTTGGCGACCTCGGAGCTGCGATTTGACACCGTTGGACTATTATTTGTGGGGTGCCGTCAAAGATAAGTGTTACGCCAATAAGCCAGAGACAGTTCACGCTTTAAAGGACAATATATTTGTGAAGCCATTGGTGAAATACAGCTGCACACAATCGATAATGTGCTTAAAAATTGGACCGATCGTGTAGGCTACTGCATGGCCAGCCAAGGCAGCCATTTGAATGAAATTATTTTCCATTATTAACCGGAAGGATTGTACTTTCAAATAAAAAAAGTAATTTGAGAATTTATTCGATAGGTCTTTTTTTTATAGCATTTTCAAAAAAAAAAATGTATTTGGCGGACCCTATATTATCAGAAAAATAACACAGTTTAAATAAAAATTTAAAAAATTTGAATACACTCACTGCTCATGTTTAATCTTCGGTGTTTCAATGACGAATAAAAGCAAGATCATCCATCGCACAATTGCTATTGCTTTGCATATAACACGCATACAGCTGTTTACGTACGTAAAGTGCAAACAGTTTCGCTCAAAACGTAAGCAAATGAATCTGAACGAAATTTGACGAAAAGTTTGTTAAGCACAGGGTGACCGCCGGGAAGGTATACCACTTTGTTTATTTATAATTTTCGTTATATGAAAGAGAATGGATTTTATATTGATAAATGTTTTATTTAATGTTGGCAATTATGTATGGAATACATAGCACATTTCAGCACATACACGTGGTATTTCATTAATTTCATCACGAATATTTTGTTTAAGTTGCTCCAGTGTTTCTGGTTTGTTTGCATAAAATTTGCTTTTTGGATATCCCCATAAAAAGATGTCCGGAGCAGTCAAATCAGGCGACCGTGGAGGCCAATTAACAGCACCATTCCTTGAAATAATTTGTTGTGGAAAGAGGTTTCGCAGTAATTCCATTGTAATCCTGGCTGAATGCGATGTGGCACCGCCTTGTTGAAACCACATCTTAGTCAAGCATGCAGTTGTGGCGTTAAAAAGTTTTCAATCATATCACGATATCGCTCCCCATTGACAGTTACCGTTACGCCGCTTTCAGTTTCAAAGAACCATACCAGACTGTCACTTTTAATGGATGCAAATGTGAGTGATGAATAATTTGAGGGTTTTCCATTGCCCAGAACCGACTATTCTGTTTATTCACATAACTATTCAAATGAAAATGTGCCTCGTCAATAAAGCACCTTCAAATACCAGAGTATGTCGTAGTTCAGTCTCCGACGAATTCCGTGAGGGTTATCCAAAATCGGTTGTTGTGTCACAAAACATCGATGCAGTGCGCGAATTGATAATACAAGATCGTCATGTGTTATATTGTGAGATAGAGGCATCCTTACACATTAGTTCCACCTCAATACATACGATATTGCATGAACACTTAGTTGTAAAAGAAATTTGTTCTCGTTGGTTACCCCATAACTTATCAATCCCTCAAAAAAAAGGCTCCCGTCGATTGGTATAAGAAAGTGATTGAAAATTTCGACCGTGGTGCTTAAAAAGACGTATATAAAATCGTGATAGGTGACGAATCATGGATATATGCATATGAGCCGGAAACTAAACAGCAATCGATCGTTTGGATATTTGCCTGTTTCTTCCGCCGAATGGGTCATGTGGCCATTGTTCCACTTGAGCAACGTAGAACGGTCAATTCTGAGTGGTATACGACCATTTGTTTGCCGGAAGTCTTCGGAGAAATTCGTAAAGCTAACCGCCGAAGACGAATCATTATCCATCATGACAATGAGAACTCTCACAGATCTCGTCAAAAAGGTGAATTTTTGAGCAGTCAAAACATCGAATTAATGTCTCATCCTATGTACAGACTTGATGTGGCACCCAATGACTCCTTTTTGTTCCCGAATATCAAAGATCAACAGCGTGTTCAACTATTTACGAGCGCCGAAGAAGCAGTTGAAGCGTTCAAAAACATATGTTTTGAAGTTGACTCAAGAGGAATGGAAAAGCTGCTTTGAGAATTGGTTTTAAAGAATGAAAAATTGTATTGATCAGCAAGGCGAATATTTTAAAAAACAATAAAGCCATTTTCATTTAAAAAATATTTGTTATTCCCCGAAATATAAATAGTACCCCCTCGTATACACAACAATTGGAACTTTTTACCAAGTCACATTCAGAGTATAGGCAGTGCCAACATTTTTAAAAGGGAGTTAAATAAATTTTTACGATGCCTATATAATAAAAAATGTGGCTGTTAAATTTTGGTTCTAAAATTTGTTAGTTTTAGTTTTAAGTTAGTACTAGAGTAACCATTCCTGCGTTGTTGGGAGCATTTGTATTGCATACCTATAAAAAGTATTCCACATAAGAAAAATTGTAAGGACCAAGTTCAGAAACTGCCAGTCTAACCGTTCCCTAGTAGATATACAAAATCAATATTTTCTTTGTGTGGCAGGTGTCACACCTACTTATCCAATTTCGCCCATATTTCGACTGATGATGTATATTGCCTGCGAAGGTATTTAGACCAAATTCAGAACCTTCCATTATTGCCGTTCCAAAGATATACAAAAATCAATGTATTGTCAACGACGTTGTTTCCACCAAATTAAGAAACTTCTGCTATTATCGTGAACGCTTACTATGTATGTGTGCCCACTTATCCAATACTGACCACTTTTTGACTGATTATTGGTATTGAATTCGAAGTTATTTAGATCAAATTCAGAAACTTTAGCTATAACCGTTTTCAAAAAACAAAAATCAATATTTATGATACCTTCCACTATTACCATTCTAAAGATGCACTAAAATCGGTGCTTACTTTGTATGGGAGATGCCGCCACTTATCCAATTCCGCCCGATTTTCAAATGATGATTTGTATTGACCAC
The DNA here is from genome assembly GCA_023159175.1 of Wohlfahrtia magnifica. Taxonomy (NCBI): domain Eukaryota; kingdom Metazoa; phylum Arthropoda; class Insecta; order Diptera; family Sarcophagidae; genus Wohlfahrtia; species Wohlfahrtia magnifica. The sequence goes on along the minus strand of JAKWBJ010000041.1, from coordinate 1,299,502 downwards.
AAAGTTGTTCGGTTCAATTTTAAAAATATTTTCTAACTCACACAAAGATTAAATGCTGTTACAAATTTCGTTTTTAAGCAAAACTTATCCATTACAAAGGGGTGCACTCTAACGTCGGTTGGCGCATTTCATTATGTACATAAAGTTTAAAATTTTATATGATTTGCTAACTCTAATTTGTGAGATTTTAGTCTTGTTGTGTTAGATCTCAAATAAATGAATAAATAAATTAAAATGAAATGAAATGACAAATAAAGAGACATTATTTGAGAACAATAATTTCTTGAAATAAACTTCATCTGTAGAACGTATAGTAAGCTATTCATACTTTCACAGCCATTAACAAACATATTGCCATTTGTTCATTGTTTTTTTTTCTCTATAAAAGAACTTCGATTGGAAAAAGGCTTATTAATAAAACTTAATTTCATACTTTCGAGACGTTATTGCTTGAAATCGTCTACTGATAAAAAAAAAAATTATATAAAATTTTTTCCTTCACCTTTCCGAAACTTTACTGTAGACATTGCCTACATATTAAATGACCGTTGCTTTTTATTGTTGTTTTATGATTTTTTTGCTCGTCAAATGTTGGTAGCAACAACAATAATTTTGATAAAATTTTATATGCAACATTGGAAATATACCGGCAACATCGTAAACAGCAGAAGCATCACTGAAACTAACTTTACCTCCCACTATAATAACCATTTGTCTCCAAGCTTAAGATAAACTTTGGGTCGTGCTTAAACTTGAAGTATTATTTCAACTTCATCATCGTTAGAATAGCAGCCTCAACTCTGTCTTCATGAATTGCAATCATTGTAAAAATAAAAATATTTCAGCTCTTTGTGGCTAATTTTTGTTGTTTGTTGATGTTGTTTTATAATCGAAAATGCATAATTTGTGTCATATTTTTATTTTGTGAATAACAATGAATTTAAAAAGATAATGTTTTTTAATGTTTTTATTTATGTATGTTATTCGTTTTTGTTTGTTTTTTTTTCAACAAAAAGAATTGGACACCTCTTTGGTAAAAGATTCATTCAGCATTTAAGAACTTTTTTGAAAAATAATACAAAAAAAACACACTTTTAACTGCCAATGTAATCAAATAGTATATTAGGAGATGAATTGCTTTTGTCTCCAAATAATGTGTGTACACGAAAAAATTTTTTCGTTTAGAATTTATCAATATCATGTAAACGGATAATAAGGGGTAGGGTATACACCACATTGTTTTTTCTTTAACAAATTATTTTTCGCATAACTGGGGGTAATAATTAAATCAATTTGACTTAAACTGTCAAATAAATTCTTAAGCAACTGCCACTGAGACACTTAACTTATTAAAACAAAAGATATTGGGTCTGTTAGCTGGTCTTAAATTATCTTTAAAACTACGATTATAGGTTTACATACATTAACAGAAATGAGTCGTTATATACCTATAGTTACTGATGTACATGGACTACAAAGTTTTTCAGATCGATCAGCATGTTGTACGTGCATCCATAAGCCTTCATCTGTTGTACTTCAAATAAAACAACATTCGTCAAATCAGGGATAATTTCGTTGGATCACCTGATGAAAGAGTATACACAGGGAGAGTATGATGAAAATAGAAGCTCGACAAGGAACTAAGGAAGAGAAAATGAAGCATCAAACTTATTCCTGATTTATATTAATTCCCATAACATTCCATGAAGGAACACGTGGGCTTCCCTCAATCAATGAGCTGCTCCCGATTCTATTTTGAAACTTATTGAAAAAGACCTACAGCTTAACATTGTGCATTAGAGAAGATTTCAATAGTAGCAATACTCATAACCAGTGGAAAGCTAAAGTTATGAGGTGATACCGCCGTTGAAAAACTTCTTCTTTTTTCAGATGGTCTGGTCTGGTATTGAACCAAGGACCTTTTAGGTCGTTGACAGCTGTCTTACCTACCATGCTACAGGGTGAGCAAATTTGAATTTGGGAAGTAACCTTACACCAACGATCCGACGACACGACAACCATGCGATAAAAGTTCCATATTTATCGAAGGGAACAAAGCTATGACAACAACAGAGCTATGGAACAAAGCTATGACATTAAAATAAACTAGAGTTGCTTTGGAACTTTGGCACCATATTACCGTATTCAAAGTCATAGCCACAAACATATAGTTCATCACTAGCTATGACGATATTAATAAAAACAATTTTTAATGGTGTTCACGCGATGGTTCTGCTGATCAAAACTTAACAGTGTCAAAACAAACTGTGGTTACACAACCATCGTCTCATGCTCAAAAAATTGCAATGTATTATACCTACTTAGCACTCCAACGGCATTGGCAACTTTTCTTATGGCGATTCAGCGAACTCCCCCAACATACAAGAGGTATTAAATTGTTGGGACATCTTAAGCGAGGTTCGCCATTGTCATATTCTTTCAAATTATTTTGAATCAGTTGAATCAGGTTAGGTTAGATTGATAGGAAAATCAGTCTCGCTGATCACAAATCAAGATCATTTACACATAAGCCACAATAGGCTCCCATACTATGGATGATTCAAGACAGAAAAATTGGTGTTCCGTCATCATTCATCAATTAGGAACTCAGTCTTTGCAACGTAGTTTCTAGGCTTCTCCAATCGATGTTCTTAAGAAAATTCGCGTACTACGAGGACGGATTGATATTGAAGCTACCTAAGTAGGAAAAAAACCTTTTTTTTCAAAAACCATTCATTACTCAACATAGTCTCCTTTTAGCTCAATACACTAAGACGATATTCCAATTTTTTTATACCATCTGAATAATACGATTTTGGGAACTCCTCAAAATCCGTTCGGTAATAGTTTCGGTAATCACTTCTTCGTTTGAGATGAATCTTTTTCCTGTGAGCCATTTTTTCAAGTTTGGAAACGGGAGAAAGTCACAAGGGGCTAAATCTGGACTATAAGGTGGATGATCAACCAATTCGAAGTGGATTTCTCGTAGTTTTAGCATCATATCTAATGCTGTGTGAACCGGTGTGTTGTCTTGAAGAAGGAGCACTTTTTTCTTGTTTAAATGTGGTCGTTTTTCCTTGATTGCATCAAGCAATTGATCCAATAATGCACGATACCCTCTTGTGATTGTGGATCCCGTTTCAAGATAATCGATGGGAAATATTCCGTGTGCATCCCAAAATACAGTGGCCATAACCTTGCCAGCTGATTTCGCTGTCTTCGCCTTCTTTGGAGCACTTCCACCAGCTTCCACCCATTGCTTCGATTGATTTTTGGTTTCAGGTGAGTAGTGGTGGACCCACGTTTCATCAACAGTTATTAATCTACGCCAAAAATCAGCAGGACTATGCTTTATCATGTCCAAACACCGCTGTGAAGTGAACTGTCGAACTCGTTTTTGTTTAACACTGAGCAAACGCGGCACCCATCTTGCCGATAGCTTTTTCATATACAAATGTTCATGCAAAATGTTGAACACACCTTCATAAGATATGTTTACCATTTCAGCAATCTCACGGATTTTGAACCGGCGATCATTCATAACGATATCGAGGATTTTCTTGATATTTTCTTCAGTAACCACTTCTTTTGGCTTCCTGTTGATGGTAACGTTGCAGTGCTTGTTCGGCCCCGTTTAAATTCAGCAATCCAATATTTTACCATATAATCTGACGGAGCAGATTCGCCGTAATGTTAATCAAGCTTTTCTTTAGTCTCTTTCGCCGTTTTGCCTTTCAAATAATAGTGTTTAATCACTACACGAAATTCACTTTTTTCCATTTTCCAAGAAACACAAAAGTTCAAACGACTACAACAAATAAACTAATCGATGAATTTGGCTAAAATTTTAACAGCTGACATTTGACGGATCGTAATTTCTAAGAAAGAAAAAGTTATTGTGTTTGTGCTGCCATCTAGCGCTAGGTAGCTTCAATGTCAATCCGCCCTTCTAATTCCAGCGAAAGCGCGGCATGTGCAGAGACAGGTAAAATTGTCCAGATCATTACACACTGCTTATTTTAATGCCAACAACTAATTATGCTAAACAAGTACTTATGTGTGTGGGACTTTCGTGTATACACTTTTCAGCATGTAATGTCTGCAGTCAAGTAAGTCACTAGCTATGTGAACGAGCAAATGAGTCTGTGTCAAATAATCCATATTCAAAGGTCATCTTGAAAAATGCATCACAGGTTTACTTAACCAACATGTAAAACTCGATGTTTTAGAGCAGCAAGGCGTTCTACTAAAAAACCAAAAAAAAAAAAAAAAATATAAATTTTTTTCTTCTTGTAGTCGTCAGTCGTCTGCTGTGTGTTTTAAATACAATATTTATAAATTGGCTATTTTGTGGTGATTTTTGTTTTTTGATAAGCCTACCTTAACATTAAACTACAAAATTTAATATTTTGAATGCAATACGATATACGAGTATATTGGCCATTTACAAGTATTTTATTTTATTTTTCTTTGGTGAACAAAGCAACAACCTGTGTAACCAGTATCATCTTCTGTGGATGCTGGCGGCAGTCTCAGTTGCAGTTGCTTAAATTTAAATTCAATATTTTTTGTTTTGTTTTAATATGATATTTTTTGGTACGAATGTCTGCGATAGTTATTGTAATTATTAAAGTTTAAAGCTTTTATTTCTCTCTCTCTCTCTCTCTCTCTCTCTCTCTAGCTTTGCACATACATACACATATGTATTTGTATTTTTTTGGTCAACTAAAATTACCAGGGGCGTTACACGTTTACAAAAAAGTTTTATTTTTTTTTGGTTTTATCTTCAATATGTCGTTGCCAGTTGTGACTGTTGCTTATATTGTTGGTTTTTAAGAATTAAATACAATGTTTTTTGTGTTTTTTTCTTCTTCTTCTGCAATTTGGCTTATTTCATAATTTAACACTAATACTAACAGAGTTATTGACACTTAAAACCTATACCTGCTCTGCACATGTGTGAAGATTATTCGCAATGCTTTTTAGCTGCTAATTTTTTGGTTAATGCCTCAACCATGCTAAAGTTTTGAAAATGTTAATATTTTTTTAATATACTCATCGTATTTCTTTTTTTTGATATTTTTCACATTTTAAAACTCTTCTTTAAATACCAATTGCTAGCGAAGTATGTATATTAATTATATAAATTATTATTCATTGAATTAAAATTTTATTTTTATAAAAAACTTTTTAAAAGTTCTTATAATTCTCGGTATGATGAGTAATATGAACCATGTAGTTAGCCTAGAACCAAATGTCTCCATGTCAATACTCGTCTTATAGCGACGAATGCACTGGTTAAAATGTCACCAACTTTCCTTTAACGAGCAAGTTAAGATACTTTAGAGACAATAGGTTTAGTGTATTTCTGGTGGCACGCGAACGACCCGGAGACCAATAATAACTGTTATTAAATTTTTCAGCTCGAAATAATGTCCATAGATCAAGGAATATATTTTACGTTTTTATATAAAAATTATTCTCAAAAATTTTTTTTTTTCAGAACTGTAGAACATGACTAATAAGAAACCCATACTGATGAGGAAAGGAAAATGGACGTGGGTCGGTCACAACATCCGAAAAAGTCACTTTAGTAAGACTCGACTGAAATCTTGGTCGAACAAGAAACACCTGGAGACGCACAGTTATCCAAGAACTAAGACAGAATAATCTTAAAAGGGAAATAACGAAAGTAACAGCGGTGAACTGTGTAAGATGGAAATACTTTATATAAACCATATGCTCGCAAAAGGAGTAACGGAGAAAAATAATGCATTACATTACTATTTAATAAAATTAAATAAGTGGAATTAATCGATTTAGGCACTAATTAGCTCATATAGCGCATTTTTTTCAGATTTTTCACTTATGTTTATAGCAAAATAACTTTTTACACATGCGACGAATTAAAGGACTGTTTTATCAAAAATGCAATCTGAAGTGTTAGCTTTTACTATTGGATTTTTTTTACATAGACCCAATGCTTCCAAAAAAGGTCTTTTTTATGTGGATAAGTTCGTTAGAAACTGTGGCGAATTACGTATGTCACTGTTTCTAATTGCTACTAAAATTTTATCTTGGATATTATAAAAATATCAGTATTTTTTAATATATATATTGGGTGGCCAAAATTAACGTAAGATTTTAATTTGTCGTAATTTTTGCAGTAAAATGTTGGCAACACTAAAAAAACAATTCGACAGCTAAGGGTTTAGGGTTAGTAATGTATTTTATAGTTCAATAAAAAAATAACAATTCAAATGTTGCGTTAGTTTTTGGACACCCTAAAACCTTACGTTAATTTTGGGACAGCCTTTATAAGTAGTCGAAGGGTGGCGTGGTGTAGTGGTTAGAGTGCAGGCATACAACACAAACGCCCCAGGCTCGAATCCTGGCGGAGGACATGACGAAACAAATTTAATTGCGAATGATCAGCAGTAAACGCCACCTACTGGGAAAAATAACAATGCTAAGTAAGAATCACCACCACCACTACTTAGCATGAATCTTCACCACTACGCACAATCATATGGCGGCGAGTTATAGTAGATTAATCATCTACTTAGCTTGAGAAACCATTTAAAGAAGCCTTCCTGACCTTCCAGCTCCACTGGCGATGATGACAAACATCACAAGAATGTTTAGCCGTAAACGCCACCTTCTGGGAAAAAATAACAATGCTAAGTAAGAATCACCACCACCGCTACTTAGCAAGAATCTTCACCACTACGCACAATCATATGGCGGCGAGTTATAGTAGATTAATCATCTACTTAGCTTGAGAAACCATTTAAAGAAGCCTTCCTGACCTTCCAGCTCCACTTGCGATGATGACAAACATCACACGAATGATCAGCAGTAAACGCTACCTTCTGGGAAAAAATAACATTGATAAGTAAGAATCACCACCACCACTACTTAGCAAGAATCTTCACCACTACGCACAATCATATGAGAGAAATCATACTTGAGAAATCAACTTGATTAGTGAAACTGAAGCAAAGTAATATATGCTTTGTGGAAAGCCAATAGAAGTGACGGAGAAAAAAAAATAAGTAGTTGGGCTAGGTTAGATTATGAAAAAAGTAAAAAATTTGGTCCAAATAAAAGTTTCTTAATATTTGTTTGTTCATTTGGTTTATGGCAAATTAATTCCGTACAGACTAAGGTAATATAGCTTAAATTAAATATAAAATGTTTACAAAATGAAAATTATTAATTCAAATACAATATAATATAAATTAAATACAATATTAGGGGAAATCAGTCTGTGTTGCAAACAGGAATTGCAAGTCTTGCAAACGTAGCAAACCAAGCATATTTGCTATATTTTGCTACGTCACAACAGCATATTACATGAAGGTGGCATTTGTTAAACTTATGCATATTTGCTATACTTTAACAGCCATGTTTTTTTATTTTGTTTATATACCCAAAAGAGTTAGACCTGTTTTTGCACGGTAGACACGTTCCAAACGATACCGTTTAAAAAATTATGTAAAATAAAATACTGAAAGTTTTTTTTCGACAAAATTTTCAAAAAAAAAAAATATTGATTATTTATTTGTTTTAATGTTTTTAATTTCCTAAAGGTTCTGAAGTTCAGAGCATCTGTAGTAAATTGCAAATTTAGAACAAAGAGTGATTTCCGCTATTATTTGCCTTTTCAAGAAAGAAAAATCAATTAAATAATATAGATTATTAACAGATTATGAACATATCCGACGAAAGAAATCATTATTATCATAAACAGATCAGATTTTCAATTTATTAACTAGAAGTAGCGAGAAGGTCTAACGGGAACGTTAAAAATAATTTTGTTTAGAAGAAGCTCTTTAAAGTAGGTGGCTTAATTAGAGCGAGTCTGCTTTCATATGAAGTAAGTATATATGAGTTCCATCCAAGTTCTCTCAGACAAAAAAGAAGAAAACAGATTTTGCACAGATTCAATAATCCGTATTCTAGAATCGGTCGAACCAAAGATGTATATAACTGCTTCGTGATATATGGATCATAAAATTCCTTTGGTCAACACTTCATAAATCTTAACACTTCATTAGCTTTATAAATCATCATAAAAATATCATCACAAAATGTTAGTTTATGATCCAACAAAATTCCAAGATCATTTATAATAGAAACGCTTTCCAGAGTAGTTTCTTTAAAGTGATAAGAATTATCAAGCTTTTGTGAACGATAAAATGACATATGCTTACATTTTCTGATATTCAAGTCCAATAAATTGATAGCACACTATTGAGAAAAATATTCGATGTTAATCTGCAGAGATGATTGACCAGAAATATTATTAAAGAAGTTAAAAAGTTTGATATCATACGCACACATAAGAACATTTTAACTACAAATTACAGATGTTAGGTCGTTGATAAAAAAAAATGTAAACAATACAGGACATAAATGACGGCCTTGTGGCACTTCATAAGGAACGCACTACTTCAGCAAACTTGATTTAATATTGTAGATTATTGTCTGTAGCTTCCGAAACCGACTAACATAAATGAGATCGGTTCGAAAACTAATTTGACCCCGATAATCTTAGTGTAACCTATAGTTGTCGGAGCAAACTTGGCAAAACCCTAATTGTGCTCTGTTTTTATTCCAACAAATCATTCCAATATAGAAATAGCAATGTAGACAGCAAGTGTTTATTAATTTTTTACTTGTTCAAAATAATATATTTCTTTCATTTTTTTATAAAAAAAATTATTGATTTCGAAAATGTTGAAAAATTTGAAAAATATATTCATACATACTTATATAATAAACAAAAATTATTTTTTAAAATTTTGTATTTGCATGGCAACTTTTTTCATAAATTGCGAATTTAAAAAGAAGAAAGAAATTATCCAGACAATTAATCAACTCGACAGGTTTTGTAATTAGAATTTTATACAAAGAAATCCAGATCTTGAAACCAGAATCTATTTCAGCCACATTAACGTTTATCAGAATTATAATTAAAATTTTGGTCAGTAGGCGTTAATTAATAAATATTTTTTATATTTTTTTGTCGTTAATTTTGCTCTTTAATTTACATTCTAACTTGATTAAAGTCGTTAAAATGAAACGGACCTCAAGCAACTTAAGCCACAAAGGCGTAACTAGATACTGAGTATGTTTTATTAATGTTGGTTTTTTTACATTTTGCTCTTGCCGCCCTTTTTGGATTTAAACTCAAAAATGGTGTCATAGGCTAAGATGGAACCAGATCTCAATTGACATTTAGTTCAACATTAACACGCAGGCATGGTACTAGAAAATTTGTCGTATGCGGTCAAGTGAGACGGTAACTTAAAACAAAGTCCCAAAATTTAACAAAAAACAAGTTCATCATCATCTTCAAGATAACCCAACTAAATAAATGAAATGAAGAATATTTAGCAAAAAGTTTTTGTAGAGACAACTTTAATAAATAAATTTTGTTAATAAAACTGAATGGAAGCTAAACAATCTTTTGAATTTTTTGGTTTTTTTTTTTTATATCGCAGAAAATGAGCAAAAATTTTTAACTTTTTTTCTTTTTGTTTTTTAGTATTATTTTTTTTTTTTCTTAAATAAAATTAAATGTTTATGAAACAATAAAACTCTAAGCCGGTTATAGTCAAATTTTAAATTATACTCGTATTCAGCATAATTTTCGTTAAATTTATGTCCATTCGCACGCATACGGCAATTGTTGGTGATGGATTTAAAATTTATATCAAGATGATCTTAACATTAAAATGAAAAAAATAAAATAAAAAAATAAATAAATAATAATAAAAATAAAAACAAATTATATACCAACGGCCTTTAGTCTTAGAAAAAATAGAAAAAATCTAAAAATAAGTTTAAAAAATTTTATTTAATTTCTTTGGCAAGCATTGACGTCAATGTGATGCGCGCTATGTTGGCGAAAAATAGTAATGAAACTTTAAAAAACACAAATTAATCAAAACTTTAGACTTTTTGTTAATTATCATTAATTTTGTTGATTTTGATGATTGTATGACATAATAGTGCAATTTTTTCTATGTGCTCTAGGTGAATTTATATGCCCTGAGGTGAATCCTCACAGGATTTTATTTAATTTTGTAAAAATTTACCAAAATTTTATGTGGACGCTAGCGATTAAATTAAAAGTTCTACACAGAAAGATTTGTACACCATATCTATTATCCTACTAAGTTGGATTAGTATTAATCCGTATGTGAGTCTGGCTTCCACATTCCGATACATAGATATGGCTGTTCAAATATTGAACTCACTAGTTAAGTAGAGTTATTTGCAATCATATTGTTAGCTTCCAGCGAAAGAAATTTGGTTAAGTGTAGTCCATATTTAGGCTTAGGTTCCCTATATTCCACTACACTACATCCTATATCTTTATATATAAAAATCAATGTGTATTTGTTTGTGTGTATAAATGTATGTATATATGTGTGCTTGAAGTCTATAGACGGCTAAGCGGCTGAACCGACTTTCTTAAAATTTTCACTGTATCATCCTGTATGATTGAAAGGAAACATAGGCTATATTCTTTTCGATAGGGTCAGCGGAAGAGGTACCCTACAGACCAAACCAAATGTTAATAACCGCATATCTAAAGAACTATATCAGCCAGAGTCATAAAACTTTATTCCAATCACTTTTCTGCGAAACTAATTTACTGGAATATATGTGGGGCTGATATAATTAGGGGGAGAGGTACCCCCTATATAAATGGAGATAAAGGGTAAAAAATTTTGCTAAAATAATAATTAAGATGTGGGTAACGAAGCACGCTGGGTTTTTTCTAGCATCATATAAAAATGAATGTGTATTTGTATGTATGTTTATTTGTTTGTGACCTACCTATAGGCACTATAGGCTACATAAATTTTAAAAATTACAACTGGGCGGTGCCACGCCTATACAAAGTGTATATTTATTTCTTTATATCTTCAAATTTGTAACAGCAAAAGTTTCTAAATTTTGCCCATATAAATTCCTGGTCAGTGCAAATTATCAGTTAAGAACTGGGCAAAGTTAGACAAATAGTACCTCCCATACAATCCGAATATTAATTTCATTATATCTTGAGAACGCTTAAGGCTAAAGTATCAATATTTGGTCTGATTGATTTTATGGCCGATAAAGCAAAAGCTTTTGTAATTTGTCTGAATGACTTCATAGTCCTTACAAATCAACAGTCATAAAGTGGCTGAAGTTAGATAAGTAGGCGAGGTATTTCTCATACAAGATAAATATTAATTCTCGTATATTTTGGTAATCGAAATAGTAGAAGTTTTTAAATTAGGTTCGAAGAACGTCGTGAACAATTCACATTATCAGTCAGTAACTGGGCGAGATTGGATATATGAGCATGGCACCTTTCAATCGTACTAATTAGCAATTAAAGCGTGGCTGTATATCTGTACGTGGCTGTATATCTGTATTGAACAAAGCACACCGGGTGAAAGCTATCTATATAAATATCTGTATACCTATACAAAAATAAGTTGTTCTATGTTCATCACTTTATAACTCGAATTCAGTGACCATTCATAAACAAAAGGTGTCTCACAGTCTTTCCTCAAATATTGACTTTGGTTGATTTTCAGTAATGTTCTTTAGGGCGTGGGACATTATATAGTTGCATATGACCGGCTGTTACTAATTTAAATGTATTTATAAATATAGGGTCAGCCAAATAATTTTTTTTTAATGCTTTAAAAAAAAAAACTACTGAATATTTTCTCAAATTTCTTTTTTTATTTGAAAGTACAATCCTACTAATAATGGAAAATAATTTCATTCGAATGGCTGCCTCGGCTGGCCATGCAGTAGCCTACACGATCGGTCCAATTTTTAAGCACATTATCGATTGTGTGCAGATGTATTTCACCAATGGCTTCACGAATATTGTCCTTTAAAGCGTCAATTGTCTTTGGCTTGTTGGCGTAACACTTATCTTTGACGGCACCCCACATATTATAGTGGTGTCAAATCGCAGCTCCGAGGTGGCCAAGCGACATCAGCTCTGCGGCTGATAATGCGATCTTCAAAAACAGGGCGCAAAACATCGAGTGTAGCTTCGGCTGTGTGGTACGTAGCGCCGTCCTGTTGAAACCAAATGTTGCTAATATACTCCTCTTCAATTTTTGTGAACAGAAATTCGTTCAAAATGGCCCGATAACGATCGCCATTGACTGTAACGGCCACTCCTTGCTCATTTTCGAAGAAAAATGGCACAATTATGCCTCTGGACCAAAATACGCACCAAACAGTGACTCGTCTTGGTTGTATCGGCTTTTCAATTAATGCGTGCGGGTTTTCTGTGCCCCAAATGCGACAATTTTGCTTGTTTACATACTCGCCAAGATCAAAATAAGCTTCATCTGAAAAGATGATTTTTCTCCCCAGCGTTGTTCGAGCGTATACACAACCATATTCGTTCAGCGGAAGGATTAAACTAATTATCTGTCAAATCAGACATGAGCTAAGTGTTACCATTCACGAAATAAGCACTAGTTGAAAAAAACGTTAGATGGCGGACCCATTATAAAGCGTAAAATATTTTGTATTTTACATTAAGATTTTATTATTCAATCAAAAATAAAAGTCGGACGATTGGAAGGAATGTTGTAATATTAAAAAGATTGTCATTAAGATAAAAATTGTCTTAGTACTTCAATATTTTTATACCCTACATTTCCATAGGTGTTTGAAAAAATTGAGTTTAATCTAATTTTTGTAGAGCAATCATCTCACAGATTTTTTTTTTTTTTTTAATAAAAAAGAGCATATCTGGCGAAACATCCGCTTAAATCTAAACAAACCATAATTTACAATGTTGGTATGAGTTATGTCTGAAAAAAGTCTGAAAAATTGAAGAATTCTAACAATTAAATCATGTGGGAAGTTCACTGAAAAATGTTAAAAAATTTTTTATTTTTTTTTTTATTTTATTGTTACAACCCCTTAACTAAATCAAAAGGATTTAATATCTTTAAGCATAATATGCGTGAATGCAGAGCGTTTAGTGTAGATCATTTACTGCTGGTAAATCTAGACAAGATGAGCGAGTCGAATGACGCTGTCAGTTATGGGCATGTGTATATTTGTTTTTGTGATTTTATTTTATTTTTATTTTTTATTTTTTGCTAAGCAACCAGCTAGCCAGCCAGTCAGCCAGTCAACCAGCTTTAAGCTGTTAACTTTTATTTTAGCTAACTTTTCTGTTGTTGTTGTTGCTATTCAAGAAACAGAAGCAGCAACGGCAAGCAGAAAAAGAAGATATTGCTATGGTTGATGATGAAGATGATGCTACTCTTTGCAAGTGTGATCTGATCTGAGCGAAATGAAGAGAGCGCTCATCAACAGCAACAGCAACAACAACGATAATAAAAAATTAAGAAAAGATTTTGCGCGTTTAACGTTGATCTTCTTCAATCGGTCAAAGTGTCGCCCAAGCTTAAAACCAAAAACTTACTCGTCACATCTGCTTGGGGTATATATAGAAAATCTATAAGTTTTAAGCGTTTAGTTGGTAACCCACACTCGAACTTATAAAAAGTGCAAACCAACGTACTTCTTCTCCTACAGAACACAAAATTTTCGTTTTGTTTTAGTTTTCTTTGCTACAAGCTTGTGATTGCTGCAGCTGTTTGTGTGTTTAACTGCCAAATAGAATCAATCAAATTCAATTGGCCATATTGAATTTGAAATACGATTTTTTAAACTATATATTAAAGGATTAATTCAAAAGAAAATAAAAGTGTAACCAATAAAAAACCATAAGGATTACTTTTTTTAAATTAATACCGCAGAATTTGGATTAAAAATTGTGCTCAAAAATGGTAAATAAATTAAATTAAAAAATTTTACAATTTAAAAAAGTGACTAAAAAAACTTAAAATTATTCAAAAAAAAACTGTTAAAAACTACTGCCCAGACTAAGTGTGCTCAGTGTGAACATATGAAAAAAAAACTAAAATCAATATTTACTCAAGACAAACATACACAAATAAATACTTGTCTCTAACTACTGTGCAAATTGTATGTTGACATTTAAGAAATAAAATATATTACCACATTACAACAAAAATTTACAAAAAAAATAACAACAAATATAAACAATTACAAAAAAATTTTTAAAATTTATTTAATGTCCAACGAAATGAAAAAAAAAACACAAAAATTATTTAACGACATTTGTAAAATCATTGAAATTACTCAACAGAAAAAAATAACACAAAAATCAATCATTTGGCAATTTTACTAAGATCCATCAATGGAAAGAAAAATTAAGCAAAAAAAAAAAAAAAAAAAAAACACACGAACATCAAACAACCCAATTCAAAAAACTAAACCTTTATAATAAGGAAAACGTCAAGAGACATTTAAGTTTTAAGAGTGTTTAAGAAACAATCATGTAAAATGAACAATCCACCAAAAAAAGAAAAAAAAATTCAAATAATTTCTTAAGTGCTATCTATCGTTTAAATGACTTACAAAAACAGCAACAGCAATAAAATTTAATAATTTTTAAAAACTTTTAAACTTATCAATAAAATAACAACGTCTGCTATACACCATTTGTTCAGTTCAAAATGCCATCATAGACTTGATGTTCATGAACTCAACATAGAATTTACAATAGATAAAATAATTATAAAAAAAAATAATAATAATACTTGTTATATTAAAAAAAAATACATATATAATTTTTTAAATTTATTTTTTTCCTCTTTAAACTGTGACGCATTATACAAAGTTATACAAGTTTTTGGTTTTGTTGAAAAATAAAAAAGATTTATTCGAAAGATAAAATATTTAAATTCAAAACATCTGCATTAAATAAGTTGCAAATAAAATATTTTACACTGAGAAAAGTTTAAAAACAATGCGATATAAATATGGCAGTCAAAGGCTATTTTTTTAAAAATCTACCATTTCTCTTAAATGTAATCCTTTAAAGGATATTCAGTTGGTGTTTTTAAAATTGATATTTAATTTCCTTTTAAGATTTCTAACGGCATTGCTTTTTAAACGAAACACTAAATATTAAGGTTTTTTTAAATTTCATCCTTCTTATAGTGAATGACATAGTTGGTGTCATATTATCACATTTTTGTAATAGATTAAAGCTACATTTTGTTTTTGTCCTTAATCTTATGGCGTTTTCTTTTCTGACAAAAAATTATGCACTTCGTTTGTTCTCTGCCATAAAACAGTGTCAAAAATTAAAAAATATCAAAGATTTTAATAAATTAAAAAAAAAAATTAACACAAAAAGGTAAGGGCAACGAAGTGCAACATTTTTTTTTTTCAGAAAAGAAAACGACATTAGACAAAAATATCGATACCATATTAGAATAACGACTACGCCAAATGCAATGTGAATGATTTAAAAAGTTTATTTTTTAAGTCTTTTGTTATGGGTGAACACCCACTGTACGATATTCTTTTTTAAGGAAAATCTTAAATTCTTCTAAGATCCTTTTGAGGGAAAAAATGCAAAACCGAGCGTTTTTATGGAATTTTTTTAAGAGTAAAGAATAGTCTCTTATCTAGATTAGAATTGTTCCCTCCTTATTCATAATACATTTTTTTAACTTTATAAAGTATAACGAATTTTTATACAAATTATGTTTTATAAACGTTTTAAAATTTGTTTAAATAAGGGGGTTAATATTTAAATTTTTATTCTGGGAACACCTGCGGATATACATATATCGCTATCAATATCGAGCCGTAACTCCCAAAAAGGTGTAAGCGAGGAAAAACAAATTTTGCAAGAGAAGGTTTTTTTAAAGTTTGTGTGTTCTAGTGTAGTACATACAGTTTGTCTAGAAAATGTTTTTACATATTAAAAAGCAGATAATAATAAATAATAACTGAAAAAATATTTTTTTAATTTTTTAATTAATCAATTTGATCCGCACATTAACTAACAAATAACAGCAAAAGAAAACAAAAATACAAAATTGGGATCCAAATTAAGATTTAAATTAAAGAAATTCCAAAATTTTGTTGGTCAGAAAATGTTTTTAGGATTTCTATTGTGTTTTTACGGTCCAATTTTTTTTTTTTAATAGTAGTCATTTTCAAAAAGGCTTTGGATGAAAAAACGCTAAATTAACGAGAGTTTAAAATGCCTGGAAAAAGAACGTTGGCGGATGTAATTTAGTTAGAATTATCTGAAATGTTTTAATAAGACAAACTATGTACAACAAATAATTCACCAGAGCACCTACATAAGTCAGATAGAACAGAGCTGATTGTACGAAGAACGGCAGACGAAAAGCCATTGGTATCCATAAAAACACTTTCCAGTAAGCTCACAGAAGAAAGTGGCGTGGCAGTTTCCTACGAAACCGTAAGGCCAGTCTTGAAAAAGAACAACTATAGATAAAAAAAGCTCGAAAAAAGCCACTGCTTATAGTTCAACACAAAGAAAAACGAGCGTCTTTTGCTGTATCGCTTATTTCCAAGACTTGCAACTACTGGGATCAAGCTATATTCTGTGACGGGAATAAAATTGTGCTGGCTCTAATAGCGTTGGATAGTTGTAACCTAATTGCAACTGTTTTTTTTTTATTATTCATAAAACATCCAATGCAGTTTCTTTAATCAATTTGATCTTTCAAGATAAGTAGATGATAAATCCACTGTAGCTACCTCTATATGATTTTGTGTAGTGGTGAAGATCCTTGCTAATAAATAGTGATCTTTACTTTAGCATTGTAATTTTTTCCCAGTAGGTGACGTATTTTCCTAATTATTTGTCTAATGTTTGTCACCATCGCCTGAGGTATGCGGTAAGGTCAGGGGGGATCTCCTTTATTTGTTAGATGGAGTTGTCTGGAGGGAAGCTGAAGTGCCTCTTTATTAAAGATTCGAAACCACACAATTAAATTTTTCTTCGTCATGTCCTCTGCAAAATGGGTCTCGAATCTGGGTCGTGCACGCTGTTATGCGTGCGCTCTAAACACTACCATTCTAACTGTAAAATTTGCAAAATTTTCGGTAATGGTTTGGTGGTGCATGTCTAGTAAAGGAGTAGGAGAAATTTGTTCATTGCAAATCAATACCTGGACATATTAAAGTGGCATCTAATTAACAGCGCCAAAAAATGGGGTTTAATACTAATGGAATACTAATGGAATTTAATACTAATGTGGCAAAGTAATGAAATTGAAAATTTACGGACTGATCTTAAAAGAAATAATGCCAAGAGGCGCTCCAAAAACCATGGAGCTGTAATTTTGGAGGAATCGAGTATAATTCCAACCGTGTATGTAAAAAAATTAATTTTTTCTATGAAAAGGTGTGATTGATGCCAATGCTGACCATACAAAATATTGATTATTTTACAATTCAATATGTATATCCCTTTCATATATTAATGTTATGTTAGTATGAAAAAGCATTATCTGAACATTAAATTCGATTGTTACTTTTTTTGTTCTGTTTCTGAATCCTCATTTTGTGTTTCCTCTTTCTTGCTGTTATTTGTTAGTTAATATTGAGATAAAATTGAATTTAAAAAAACATTTTGAAAATTAAAGCAGAAAATCTTTTTTAATGATAAAAGTCAAAATCAAATCTTTTTTCACTATGTAAAAACATATTCTCGACAAACTGTAATTTTTGTTTGTTTTTGCTGTAATATCTTAAATGTATATTTTACAGCTATAAAATAATGCGTGATTTTGCGAATGATAGAGTACTATAGATTTTAATCGAAAAATGAAATTCGATAATGGCGTTTACATCTTTTTGGCGGTTATGGCTGATATGTCTAAATAAAGCTTTCACCTGACAAAACCACTGATCAGGAGAAGTTCGTTTTCTAGAGGCGGTCATTTGGTTGGATAATAAAGAAATGATGTAAAAGGGCACAAAACTGATATAAGCCTTCAATCAGTATAGTTGCACTCTGATTACGAAAAATTATAAAATTTACCTGATCAGAGAAGAAAAAGCTGTTTAAAAACATAAAGAAAAATAGGTTTCGTTAAAAGCAATAAATCTTATGAAATAACATCCCACGTAAATCTAAAAAGATTGATTTTTTTAATCCTGTGAAGATTTAAATTTAAACAATTATTTATTTATTTATTTGTTTATTTATTTTTTGTAATTTTGAGACTTGAGACTTTTTAAAGAAAAGTCTAGTCAATCAATGCAAATTTTATTATGAAGTGAAGCAGAAAGGGTGTCTTAAAAAGAAATTTCGTTTTCAAAACAAAAGCAAAGTGAATGGTCCATCGACATTAATAACGGGAGATTTTTTTAACAGTTTGGGTTTTGAAAATTGAAAAAAAAAAATAAAAAAATATTTATTTGGGACAATAAATGAATGCCGCCACTTTCTTTTAAACATTAATTTCATGTATAAGTTGCCCGAGGCTGCGCTGTAGGTGATTCAACCGAATGGTCCAACAACAAAATTGGAAACACACTTCTCACACAACACGAGTTTTGAAAAAACTCAAGGATTTTGAAAAAGCAAATGGCAAACAAAAATATCACCCGTTTCATACATCTGTTGCATCATATACGAGTTGTTGGTGTAGGCATATTAAGTATTGGGCCATTCGATTAAAATTTATCGGCGAAATTCTTAATAGCGATTATTTTAATCGAATATTGTGAATTTTATGAAATATAGCCTTCTACTTATTAATCGAGAATTTTTAGTATTTTTTTCATTGTAATAACTGTCAAAGTCTCTACTAATGACATATCAACAAGTAAAATGTGAAAACAGTCATGTTATTTCAATATGGCTCGTTGTTGTTGTTTAATTTGTCTGATACTAAAACATTGTAATTCATAAATCATTTCTGATGGTGAAAAGAACAATGTCTAGACTGTACGACACTATTTTCAATATTTTCTGTGACTGGTTGCTTAACACAAACTCAAACATTGCCGTGATAGAAAATCTTTGACTGCATTTCGCTTAACGTTGATTGTGTTCTGCTCTTCAAATATTTATCCAGTTTCAACATCGAGTTAGAAAAAATATCCAATAATACAGAATAATTCGATGGAATAAGGTCTACATATACATATTTTGTGGCAATGAACCATCGTTATAGTCATGCAGACTGGCTCTAGTTCGGGCGTCAACAAATTTTCTTGTTTTTAGTTTACCTCGCTTAAACATATAAACTGATTTTAAAAGCCTTAGAGTTATTAAGAATACATCTTGCGTTTAAATAGACTCTTGCGTTAAGTAGATTCTTGAAAGCAACATTGTCATTATAATATTTTCATCAATGTCACAGTATGAGTGTCAAGTCTAAATTTTTATTATCGTAAATAAAAAAAGGAAGAATCATCAAAACGAATTACAAAGGTGCCATGCAAATTGGATAATTCGTCTAAATAATTCAAAAAGTGAACAACGTAATTCGAAATCTTGAGTGAACATGCTAAGACCTTCAAATTAAGAGAAGAGTCTCAGAAGTTTATATTCAAATCCTTATTAGACTTTATTCCAAAAGTTCTTATAGAATAGTTTTTCTTATTTATTACATGAAGAAACATAAGAGGGTGCAGGCGACGTAAAACCAACCACATACAGTTTTTAACGACGGTTCTAGCGAACAATGAATTTTCCCAGAAGTTTATAGGTTTATAACGAACTATATTTACTATAAACTAAATTGTGCGATCCCTTTGATATAAATGCAAAAATATTATTATATTTCTTATTTCCAAAGATCATATTTTCTCTGGTCGATTTTTTACATAAATATTATTTTTTTTATGACTTACTTTACATAAGAAATATTTTAAGCAGCACTTGAATTTAAGTGAAATTAATTTCCATATTAATTGCTTTCATTTCCAGATAATCAATCTTATTTATAAAAAACTGTTTCTATAGGCAATTTTCGAGTTTACACCTAATTTGTTTATTTTTTTCAGTGTAATACACATATATTTATAAATGTTTCTTTTTTTACTTTTGACACCTATAAATACTTTTTACGTTGCTTGTCATAAGTGTGTGTACTGTTGTTGTTGTTGTTGCTGTTGCTGCTGCATCTTCATCGACAACTACTACTTAGCAATTTCGAGTGTAAATTTTGATAATAGATTACGTCTATATAATTACATATATATGTTGGTTGGTGTGGTGCATCACCTATTTTTGTAGTCGTCTTCTTCTTTAGTATCTTTTTTTGTTTTTTGCTGCTACTCATTAAGTCTGACATTTAATTGACAGATTTAGGCAATTAGTCAAAAAAGATGTGTGTGATAATGTATGAAGATTTATGTTGCTTTTGCAAATACCCTGTTTACCTTAAACATTCTTAATTTGTGTGAAGATTTAATGTGAGTTTAATATTAAAAAATCCATATTATCCATTATTAAAAAAAGCATCGGAAACTGGTTTCAATTCCCACAAGAATAATTTATAAATACTTTGTTGTAATTGAATATGCTGTAACAAAAACGTTTGCGTCTTAAGTCTTTTGTTTGCATTAAACGAAGAAGATCGCTTAGATTTCAATGTCAATAAAAAACATTGATTATAATCAATTCATTAATAGGCTCGATAAAACACTTTTATTTAAAATATTGGTTTTGTTTGTTGTTTGTTTATTTATATACATATGTACGTATATGTAAATTAAAAATAAATAAATTAAATTGTATTGTACTCATTTCTAACTGAAGAGCGGCGGTGGTATAAAACCATATCACTCTAAACAATATTGCTTAACATTAATTAAATAACATACATATTTTAAGCCTTTATTTTTTAAATTTTATAAAATTAAAGAACTTAAAAAACTCTTTTAGACAAACTTTTGCACCTTCTTTAGAAATAATCTTTTTTTAAATTTGTATTAGAAATTTTTTTAAAATAAAATTTTTAGGATAAGGATTACGTATAGTTTCCAAGTGTTAAAAAGACATCATAATAATGGCTAACAAATATCTAAGGCAACCACAGAAGAAAAAATAGATAATGGGCATGCATGACTTTTTAAATATAATTTTTTTTTTTGACAAAATTTAATAAATCACTTTTATTTTCCAGTTAATTTTTAAAGCGAAAAATACTAAATTGCCCAAATTATAAAAGCCTAAATACAAAAATTGTGTAGAAGATTTAGAAAATGCTACGAACGTATTGAGGCAAGCTGGAAATATAAATCAATCGATATCCAACAAGGAAATTAAATTAAAGTAAAGCAAACGACTCTTAACCCTTAAACTGTTTTTAAAGGACTTAAAAGCACAGTGTTCTTTAGATAATGCGACTTAATTACTACTACACTTAATTACTACTACAAGAAACATTCTAGCTGTTTTTCTAGTATCCTTGCTCTTTGAGCAAGGGTTTAGAGGAAAGTAGGAAAAGGCTCGAATTGAAATCGTTCGTAAAGAGGGATTATTCTTGAGAGCCGGGAGAGTTTAAAATACGACTTGTGAGAAGAATCAAAAACAAAAGAAGTCAAAAATAAAATTCGGAAAAGAAACCGCGTCGAAAAGCATCAAAACCAGTTGAAAACGAGCAATACTTTTTAATAAATGTTGTTTTTGTAATACAAAACATGAATGTGTGTGATCCATAGCTGCACACAAAATATACTTACATACACACATACGAATGCATGTATCACGCATTTAATCTTACACGAACAATATGCTTTGAAATAAATTCCACGCGTTTGATGCTTTTTTGCTCATTTTTAATTCGTTTGCAGTAGAATTCGTGCTCGTGAGTAAAAGACCATAACTCGTAAGCACAAATTTAAAATTCTTAAAATAACACGAGTCAAAAAATATGATTCGTGCTCACGAATTAAAAAATCAAACTCACGAGCACGAGTCATAACACGAGCGAACCAAATAAAATTTTGCGTACTATGGCTTAGAACTATCTTAGTACATTCGCAGCAACATTAGCAGCATTGTTGGCAATTGAACTTCATACCTTAAATAGCTGTTCCTTACTTTTAAAGTTCAAGCACCTAGAGTTACTTTTAATCAAGAAAGAAGAAACCGATGTTTCTAAGGCTACCAGTGTCTGTGGTACCAGAATTAAGTAACTGATTAGACTCCGAGGATTTTTTTTTCTCTTACCCGCCTTGATGGATTAAAACCAAATATTAAAATTTACTAACAAGTCCATTCTCTCTAATTTTCTCTTCCTACTCTTTCTCCTATTCTTCTTTTGCCAATTTTTTCTACAGAATGAATTCAATGTAACTCATAAACTCGGAGTAATGTAACCATTGGTTCACCTGGTGGTTGCACATTCTCCAGTCTAACCTATTGAGAAGGAGATAACAAAAGGTCCATTCATGGACTTGGTGAGAGTAAGGTTGTGGCCCTTGATATTTCCAAGGCGTTTGACAGAGCACGATTTAACAAAGGAAGGAGAAGGAGGTAAGAAAAGGTCCATTCATGGATTTGGTGAGAGTAAGGCTATGGCCCTTGATTTTCCAAGGCGTTTCACAGAGCACGAGGCCTTCATATTTAAACTTATTGCTTTTAGTGTCGGTAGTCACTTCTCTCGTTTCATATGGAGTTTTCTCAGAAATTGCTTTATAAAAGGGGTTATATATGGGATTTCATATGACAAATGTGATTTCCTCCGACGAATTCAGGATAAATTCAGGGGTACCTCAAGGCTCTGTTCTTTCTCCAACTCTATTTCTAATATATATTAACGTCTTTCTTCTTTTTACTTCTAATCCTATCTACTCTTTTGCAGATGACAGCAACATTTGCCATTCACATTCTTTTGATCGTAACCCGAGCCTTGTGGAGATTGTGTCGAAAAGGCTTACAAGCGACATGGCGATAATCTCTGAGTGGGCTCGCGCGAAGAGTCGACTTTAATGCGCGCAGGAGCCAAGGCCTTTTTCTAACACACAGACGTGGTGGTGTGTTGTCAGCTGTGTCCATGGGTAATATAGATATTGAGGAATCAGATGCTCTTGATGTCCTGGGCATAAGAATACACTGTGCCGTTAGTTTGAACGATCACATATTTTAAGTGTCGAAAGAAGCATTCAAGTGCATAGGTTTTTTAAGACTCCATCTGATTTCGTAAATATTTACAAGACCTATATCTGGCTCGAGCTGAAATACAACTCTCATAGTTGGGTCGGTGCTTAAGATACTATTTTGAGCTTCTCGACCGCTACAGGAGAGGGCGAAGGTTCTTATTAATGACGGTCAAATCTATCGATCCATTAGAGCATCTTCTCAATGTAGCGTGTGTTTCATTGTTCTATCGGTACTATAACGGAATGTGTTCTGACGAAATTAAGGAATTAATTCATAAAAATCATATATTCTTACGGAGTACTCCTACTTCTCTTAGAGCACATCGCTTTGTAGTTTATTGTCCAGTGAATCACACAACGCATTATAGGGAAAATTCATTCTTTGGCCGTACTGTGCGTTTGTGGAACAATTTTCCTGCGAATGTCTTTCCTGCCATTTAAGACATGAACGCCCATAGATACCATTCTATCCTCCTTCCCACAATCTATTTTCCTAGTATCAGCACAATGCACAGCATTAGTAGGGGTTATCCCCTAAGCGCTGAACTCACAAAAAAAAAACAAGGCTAAATATAAGCATTATTTAGAGAATATCATATAGTACAAATGACCGTCTTAGCTTCTCTGGTAGTTCTTCATGTGGCAAAACCCATTTTTGATTATTTTCTATAATTCCTCGCAAATTAACTTCCAGCTCGTCTAAATAGGTTAGCTAGTTGGCATCTATCTAAGGGAAAAAATAGAGATTTGTAAACTTGTTTATAAGAGGCGTCCCATTGATGTCATATTTCTTTCTCACAATTTTGAACTTTGCTTCATTTGTATGACATGTAAAAATACAGCTCAGATATATTGAATTTAACTAAAAAAGTCGATTAATATCATTTTATAATAAGGATCCTTGATGGCATCGGTTACACCTCTTACCTCATTAAAAACAATTAGGATCGATAATGCTACCATGCTATTAACCGCACTAAATAGTTGCTTTTTGCGAATGTCATGATACTCGGTCGAGCACTTGTTTCTAACTTGTTTCTAATATTTTTTTGTGATTCGCATTGTGTATTACACCAGATGCATTTTATAGCTTGTTCACATGACCAAACTTTTTCGTAATTCGCTCTCTCATTCATAATTTAATCCCTAATTATGAGCCAATTTACATATTTCCCCATACAAAAATTTGATTTCGAATGGCCCAAATTGTATGACATTCAATTTCAGAAAATCAACGTGATCTCTAATTTCTATATGTTTTTTGCACACTTTTCAGCTCTTAATTAAAATATTTTTATTACACATTTAACATCGCAAACTTGTTAGATTTTGTAAGTATGCAAATGCAAATGAAAAATAATTTTGTCTATTCAGTTTGGGTATATGGCAATCACGCGTAAAAGACTCAAAAAAAAAAAAAAAATTCGTGTGTACGAGGGTATTTTGTGTTAGTAACGTGTAACAAATGTCATAGTGAATCATCGTGTCAAACGTTAACAATGTTCAGTTATCGATGACTGACGATGATTTTTCTTTGGTGTCGCATATAACTCTTAAATCGTCAAAATGTTCATTGATAACAGAAGCTGATCTTGCCTTGCTAGTGTCCGAATATTAATTAGTCCTAACAGACTAAGTGCTGCATCGTTCAGCGTGTAGTCTACTATTAACAGACAATTTCGCTAAATTTCAGCATAAAGTCGACTTATAACAGACAATGTCGCTATATTTAAAATTAAAATTAACTAAATTAAATTGCAGCGTTCCTTAGTGTGGTGAATTTTTTTAGTGTCATTGTCGCGACAATTCACCAAATGAATTTTTGCATTTATGATAATTTCAGAACAGATCCCACTTGATATTGATTTTTAGTCGCTGATTCATAGATAAAAATATCACAGTGACAATGTCACTCAAATATGCCACCGGATAATTCAAACAGCGAATGGCGCTATTCATAGTGTGTCGTGAACATGATATTAAACTGCATTTCAATTGTATTTTTTTTTTAATAATTATCACACTCCCGGTAAGTGCGAAATCAAGTACATGACATGAATTAGGAAAATCTTTCAAAGCATTTTGATAGATATGCCATTGATAGCTCAAGTAACTACTTAAATTTAACAATCAATTAAGAAATAATTTTGTATACGCTTTGATTGGAATATAGAATTAATATCTGAAAACAGAATTTTGGCTTCTATTAATTGAAAATTATTGTTCAGAAAGTATTCGGGTAAAGACCTATTTTGATAGCTTTACAATTTTTTTTAAATTTATCTTAATTCCGATTAACTTATATCACTGTAGAGAATTTGTTGAAATTCATTTATTGCTTTATGTAATAGAAGGTTGCGATTAAGATAACAGAAAAATGTATAATAAAATATTTTTTTCAAATTATTTTTGTTTAAAAACTTAAAATAAAAATAAATTTAAATTCGATTTTTTTTCAATTTTATTATGCTTTTAATTAATGTTAAATAACTGATATCAAATGACATAACAAACAATAATTCCTACTCGAAATAACATCCGGGTTTTAATTAAAAAGAGGTTTAAAATTAATTTTTTTATTTTTTTTTTTTGGCATTTAAGACAGCATTTATTTAAAGATATACTAGCATATGATTTGCATTCAAATAAATAAAACGAAATAAAAATAGTTTCCCAAATATCTTTTATTTTAATTTTTAATAAAGAAAAACAAAACCAGCGAAAAGAATTTTTATGATTTTAAGAATATGTCCTTGAACTAATTTTAATGGCATAATTATAAAAAACCCATGCGAATTTTTATATTTTCATATTCTTTTCATTTTAAGACACTACAGAAATATATGAAAAAAAATTTTTTTAAGACAAGTTTATCACTTAATTAAAGCTTTTTCTCATACGAACGTAAATAAAAAATTAAAAAAAATTATTAAATAAAAAATAAATAAATAGTGGTTTTGATTAATAGCCAAGGTAACTTAATAATTATCACTATTAATATCAATATCGTGGTGATTAAATTTTGTTTTTATTTTATATTTTAATTTCATTAGCATTTACTTAAGTTTAAGCATCAAATTTCTTATGAAATAAAAAATTTATAAAAAAAATATTTATAATTAATAAAAAAAACTTTATGACACCTTCCTTAACAAAGAAATAAAACAAAACAGAAGAAGCAAATAATGCAATTGTTTAAAATGCTTGTCTGGATAATGAGGTTTTAATATTAATTAATGGCTATTTACCGCCAATTGCAAAAGATCTTTGGAAAATGCATTGAAACTGATTTTATACGTTTGCACAGTAGTTGTTTGTTTCAATTATTTTCAAGTTTAAAAGTTTTATTTTATCATTAAGAAAAAATAATAATAACTGATTCATTATCTTTACAGAGGAGCGCAATTATTTTGTTGACGCTATGCGTCATTGGTATTTATGCTGAATCCAGTGAAGACTTACTTGTGGTATGCTATAGCAACAAACTTTAATTTTTTTATTTGTCATTTTATGACATAAACACTTACAAATTTATTTTTTCCTAATTCTTTTGCTTTATGACAAACATAGAGAAAAGTCCGTGAATTTGAAGGTTACAGTTACCCACCACCTAAAGAGCCTTTCACTTATCCACCACCTGTACGTACAACACCCCCTGCTCCAGTGACCACACCAAAGCCAACGACACGTGTTCCAGCTACATACTTGCCCCCAACCAATAAACCACAAACACCAGCTACAACTCGTGCTCCAGTGACCACACCAAAGCCAACGACACGTGTTCCAGCTACATACTTGCCCCCAACCAATAAACCACAAACACCAGCTACAACTCGTGCTACCCCTAGACCAACAACTCGTGCTCCAGTGACCACACCTAAACCAACAACACGTGTGCCAGCTACGTACTTGCCTCCTACCAATAAACCACAAACACCAGCTACAACTCGTGCTACTCCTAGACCAACAACTCGTGCTCCAGTGACCACACCTAAACCAACAACACGTGTGCCAGCTACCTACTTACCTCCTACCAATAAACCACAAACACCAGCTACAACTCGTGCTACTCCTAGACCAACAACTCGCGCTCCATTGACTACACCAAAACCAACAACACGTGTACCAGCTACCTACTTACCTCCTACCAATAAGCCACAAACACCAGCTACAACTCGTGCTACTCCTAGACCAACAACTCGCGCTCCATTGACTACACCAAAACCAACAACACGTGTGCCAGCTACCTACTTACCTCCTACCAATAAGCCACAGACACCAGCTACAACTAGAGCTACTCCTAAGCCCACAACTCGTGCACCAGTTACTACACCCAGATCAATTGTTACTACTCAAAGACCAACTCAAGCTCAAACTCGCAAACCCAGCACTGTAGGTCCCACTTACTTGCCACCTACCAACAAGCCTCAAACTCCTGCCACAACTCGTGCTACTCCAAAACCTACTACCCGCGCTCCAGTCACTACCCGTGCTACCACTCGTGCCACACCTAAACCAACTACCCGTGCTCCTTTTACTACACCTAAGCCTACTTTCGTGCCATCAACTTACTTGCCACCAACAAACAAACCTCAAACTCCAGCCACTACTCGTGCTACACCCAAACCCACAACCCGTCCTCCAGTAACTACACGCGCTACACCCAGAACAACTAAACCAACATTTGTGCCCTCAACTTACTTGCCACCCACCAACAAACCTCAAACTCCAGCCACTACACGTGCTACACCAAAACCTACAACTCGTGCTCCCGTAACTACACGTGCTACCACCCGCGCTACACCAAAACCAACAACCCGTCCTCCATTAACTACTCGTGCTACACCCAGAACAACTAAGCCTACCTTCGTACCTTCAACTTACTTGCCACCCACCAACAAACCTCAAACTCCTGCTACTACTCGTGCTACACCTAAACCTACTACACGTGCTCCGATCACCACACCCAGACCAACAACACGTGCTCCAGTCACCACACCCAGACCAACAACACGTGCTCCAGTCACCACACCCAGACCAACTACACGCAGCACTCCTGGACCAACATACTTGCCACCCCTTAACACACCTGAAACTCCAGCTACCACCCGTGCTACACCAAAACCTACTACCCGCGCTCCAATAACAACACGCGCCACACCCAGAACTACTAAGCCTACTGTCGTGCCTTCAACTTACTTGCCACCCACTAACAAACCTCAGACTCCCGCTACAACACGTGCTACTCAAAGACCCACAACACGCGCTACGCCTAAACCAACTACCCGTGTTCCAGTTACTACTCGCGCTACACCCAGAACAACTAAACCAACTTTTGTGCCCTCAACTTACTTGCCACCCACAAACAAACCTCAAACTCCCGCTACTACACGTGCTACTCAAAGGCCCACAACACGCGCTACGCCAAAACCAACTACCCGTCCTCCAGTAACTACTCGTGCTACTCCCAGAACAACTAAACCTACTTTCGTACCTTCAACTTACTTGCCTCCAACTAATAAGCCACAAACTCCCGCTACTACTCGCGCTACCCCCAAGCCTACAACTCGTGCTCCCATAACTACCCGTGCCACCACTCGCGCTACACCTAAACCAACAACCCGTGCACCAGTTACTACACCCAGACCAATTGTTACCACTCAACGACCAACTCAAGCACAAACTCGCAAGCCCAGCACTGTAGGTCCAACTTATTTGCCACCCACTAACAAGCCTCAGACTCCAGCTACCACACGCGCTACACCCAAACCTACTACTCGCGCTCCAGTTATTACTACTCGTGCTACACCTAAACCAACCACTCGTCCAACTTTCGTGCCTTCAACTTACTTGCCACCTACCAACAAGCCACAAACTCCAGCTACTACACGTGCTACACCCAGACCAACCACTCGTCCCCCAATAACAACACGAGCCACTCCTAAGCCTACTACACGTACTCCAGTGACTACACGCCCTACACTCAGAACAACCAAACCAACTTTCGTTCCTTCGACTTACTTGCCACCCACTAACAAACCTCAAACTCCAGCCACAACACGCGCTACTCCAAGACCAACCACACGTGCTCCAGTAACAACTCGTGCCACTACTCGTGCTACACCCAGAACAACTCAGCCCACTTTCGTACCTTCCACTTACTTGCCACCAACTAACAAACCTCAAACTCCAGCAACTACGCGCGCTACCCCTAAGCCTACCACACGTGCTCCAGTCACAACCCGTGCTACACCCAAACTAGTAACCACTCCACGTGTACCACAGCCCAAACCTACTGAGAAATTCGAAGGTTACACTTATCCTAAACCAGCCATTCCCTTCAGTTTCTAACTCTAGATCAGCTCTCAAGAATACTGGTGATAATAAAATTTTATTTTGATAAGACAGACGACCATCACTGCCCTTTAAACTTTATTTTTTATTTTTTTGTAATATAGCCAAGAATTTTTTTTTAAATAATATTTTAATTAATTTTAAATAGACACAAACACACAAACAAATACATGAGAATACAACAATGACAAGAGATTTTAATTAAATCAATTAAATATTTAATTAGTAGTTGTCTAGGGCTAGATGAATCTAGTCAGTTTTTTTCTTTCTTTTTGAATGGAAAAAAAGAGGAGTCAAATATGAACTCAATACCATGAGTATTGAGAATTAAAATGCTTATCAATGCAAAGAGAATCTATGATTTTAAGGCATCTTAACAGCGAATGATGCCTTAATAATAAAATAAAAAGAAGAAGGAGAATAATAAAAACGAAAAGTTCTGTCAAAATTTCTTTAGAATTAAACAATAATAGTCCGGCTCCTATCTTTTGCTACGAAACAAAAAATAAAAATAAAAAAAATACAAATACTTTCACCTCTTCTATCACAATTATTTATGTATGTAATCGTAATTAATTAATATACAAACAAATTTTATGTTAAAAAAATTCGAAAATTGTTTTATTTTTATTATAATTTCTATTTTTTATTTTTTACACGATAATACTCTATAATCTGTACTTTTTTTATATGTACGATATGATAGATTTTATGAAAAAATGTATAATTTTTGTTACAAAATTTCTTTTTTTAAGAATAATAATAAAGAAAAATTAATTGAAATTGTCTTTCAATATCTCCTCAAAGTGTAGAAAATCTAGCAAAGATTTCACTATTATTTGCTTGTTCTAACACAAGTCTAGTCCACGAATTTCTTCTTTCATTTCAAAAGGGTTTATTAAGGCCTTTTTTACCTTGTTCGCTACAAGACCTAGGTTATATGAAGCTATTTCCATTGTCATTTATATTTTGAGTGGTATTGTTTACCAAAGTTCTGTTAATTTTCGATAAAAGCTCTTTTATTATCATACACGAGTATACTCCACTTTGTTTTAGGCAATACATTGAATATGTTATTCTAAGTCACACTTTTAACTAACTGCAGTCTAATGCTATGCCTTTAGGTTTGTAAAAACTTCAAAAAATTTCGAAATCTTAAGAAAAAGTTCTTACATTCTGGTAATGTTCCAACTTAAATTCACAAACTCAGAATAAATTTTGATAATTAGGGATTGTTGTGAGCTTCTCCTATAGGTTTTAACACCAAGTTTTAGCAGATCTTCTTCAAACATTCTTACATAGCTCATACAACTCGTCGTTCATTTACTGGGGATATTCTCCGCCGTAGTAGATAATAGGTCCTTACATAAATGAGTTGCATTACGAAAAAGCCTAATAACTCCGCCAATTTCCAACAGATTTCTTAACCGTAAGTCTCATTTTATTCATAACTTAATATAATTCCTTAATTAAATCATCAGTAGTGTGGTTCCTATTTAAAATAGTACGCAGAAACGTATGTAAACATGAAAAATGTGAATAAAATTGGATGATAAATGTGTTTGATTGAGAATACACCCAAATTCTTTAAGGCTACTTAAGCAGCATACATATCATTTGAAAGGTTTGTTTCTCTTCTCTCCATGTCCGAAAAGAAACTTTAATCGGGTAATATTCAGCTAAGTTAATAACTTATGAGTGTACAGAAGTGTGTAAAACCATTTTTTACCCGTAAGTCGAGATTTTGGAGGTATTTTGGAAATTCCGACAGCGCGTATCAGTAAAGTAGTACAATTTTCCAGGCATTTCGTTCATTTTTGTCGCACCGTGTAGTCAAACAAATCAAAGAGTGCATTACTAAAATGCCTATAATCGACAAATTGTAATTTAGCATAGTTAGTAAGCGTCTTAGAATTGATTTTGATATACTTCAGCCTCTACGGAGTACAATATTCTAATATTGTTACATTAAGCTGAACAATAATGTTGACCTTCTTCTGATAAGCCACCTTGTCCAATTCATCCCAAAGGCGTCTGATTACATAAAGCTCTGCACACAGCGCATGTGTTTCTATTTGTTTGGAAGAATTATGGATCAACTAAAGCTTTGTGTGTATTGGATCGTTAACTGATATAATTCGTTAATGTGCCGAATTATCTCATCCTTTAACTCTTGAATTGTTTTTTGAATATCCCCAAAAAAAGAAAGGTATCAGATCACATGATGGTGGCGGCTAATCACCATTGCCACGACATGAGATAAGACTGTCATTGAATTTCTCGCACAAGGCTGTGTGGCAAGTGGCACCATCTGATTCGAACCATAATTTCTGGCTACAAGAAGTCCGTTTCATCTCTCAATTGTACGAAGACGCGTAAAGGTTGACGGCTC
Organism: Wohlfahrtia magnifica; assembly: GCA_023159175.1. Taxonomy (NCBI): domain Eukaryota; kingdom Metazoa; phylum Arthropoda; class Insecta; order Diptera; family Sarcophagidae; genus Wohlfahrtia; species Wohlfahrtia magnifica. The sequence goes on along the minus strand of JAKWBJ010000041.1, from coordinate 1,267,722 downwards.
TTCTGCCACACCATCACGAACAACAGCAATTATTTTCGCAGAGCGAACTGGGCGAGCGTACAAAGGTATTTCCACATTTCCTACAGACCCGGTTTACTCAAATTTACGCGTAATTCTCCCAATTGTAGACACATTTGTCGATTATGCTGATCAAAAAATCAAGAAGTGCACGATATGCATTTTGATTTGAACGCCCATTCTCGTAAAAGGCTTCAAAAATCTTAACGCGCTGCGTAATTGTGTACCTATCAATGGTTGAATTTATCAAGCATTAAACAAACAAATGTCAAATTAAGTTGGGCAAAATACTTGACGTTAAGGTGTGACTCACAATTAATATCGTGCATTATGTTTAGACCACCTTTTCTAATGCAAAATCACACAAAGTCCCTACATTATGGCCAATAAAAAAAAAAAAAATTGTCCGATTTTCCCTACGCTTGTCTTTTAGTAGCAAAAATCCTACATGTGGGTATTTTCCCCTAAGTCTGGCAACACTCGATACATATATAGTGCAAATTATCTCTCTCTCAAACACTTCAAAAACGGCTTCATATGCTTGTGCAAGTACCTTTGCTTCAGCACCATATAGCAGTACGGGTAGTAAAAGCGTTATGTAGAGCGTAACTTTCGTCTTTCGAAAGAGGGCTTTGTTTCTGAAAGTCTTGCTTTTTTTCGAAAAACCATCTGTTTGTAAGAATGATGTTTAGTTTTTCTTGAAACTGATTAGTTATGCTGACAGCCGTAACGAGATACATAGATCAAGTCGTTCACAACTTCGAAATGTTAGTCACCAACGTTCAGAAATCGACCCAGTAATTGGCCTAATTCTCATTAGCCACCAGACCGACTTCTGCAGATGTTCTTTCGATACTTGAGAAAGCGGCAGTTACCTCTCATGGAGTTTGCTTCTCGATATCAATATCGTCGACATATGCGAGAAGTCTGTGTTTTCTTTTGTAAATTGTGTCTGTTCTGTTAACGGCAGCATATCTTTCATACAGAATCTTACTATCACTCTTTGATAGAATTTACAGGCTTCGTTTCTTCTCCTGCCGATCTCCTTACCCTTTTCCCTTTCCATTTACTACTTTCTGCAAAAGAGGCGTATCTCCCTTTCTCGCTTACTCTTCGTGTTGCAACAGACTGCAGAGTTGCCAAATATTAGGGATATCGATTATTCGGCTTTTTTCAAAAACCGGTTTGCGAAAAATACGAAAGTTAGAATTTAAAAAAAACAGGGTTTTGGTTAAAAATTAATCAAAAAACCGACTTACTGGTTCATTTATTAAAATAAAATGCTTCTCAATTCCTGTTACAGCAGCAAATAAAGTTGATAAATATTTGTCGTATGGTGTAGTTTTTAGCAAATAAGTATGCTAGAAAAACATTTCGTTTTTTTGGGGCTTTAACGGACATTTCTTCCTCGACACGTCCTAATATTTCATCCAGCGATTGCACAAGAATGTCAGTATTATAGACATATTTAAGGTGGTTAATAATTCCTAGTGTCGAAGAGCATTTACAGCTGGGTATTTAAGGACACTGAACATATCTATACTTAACATTTCCATCGAGTTCCAAATATTTTCACACTGCAGAGGACATCTGTAGAAACGTAAATGTATGCACCACGTATTTAATAGTTTGTGCCACTGTGAATGATCTTAAATGAATTCAATAAACAATTCTTCAACTCATGGATGGTCGTTGTCGGCAGCCCCAATTGTTGCTCACAGCTGTGATGCCAAACGAATACGCATAGTATATACTGTATATACCGTCACAACTCGATCCAAATTGGGATGTTTTGCAGAACAAAATGCTGTAATTTTCCAGAATAAATGCATTTTAGGTGCTAGTTTACGCAGGACAATGATCTTAAGCACCCTACTAAAGGTATAAGCTATAGGTTTCAAGAGTATTATGTGGCCGTAATGAAATTACAATGGAAATTATCAAACTCATATCTTATAAAACACTTCTTGCTTTGCAGGTTTTAAGTCTAAAAAATAGGTTAAGAGTGTAAAATAAGCAAACATTTAAGTAAAATTATATTACTTTATAAAGGGTCCGCCATCTAACGTTTTTTTTTCAACTAGTGCTTATTTCGTGAATGGTAACACTTAGCCCATGTCTGATTTGAGATTTTTGGATTTAGTTTTATCCTTCCGCTGAACGAATATGGTTGTATATACGCTTGAACAACGCTGGGAAATATTGCGACATTACTTTGAAAATCATGGTAATGTTGCAGAATGTGTGCGAAAATTGCTCATTGAAGCTCATTTTGATCTTGGCGGGTATGTAAACAAGCAAAATTGTCGCATTTGGAGCACAGAAAACGTGCACGCATACATTGAAAAGCCGATACACCCATCACTGTTTGGTGCGGATTTTTGTCCAGATGCATAATTGGACCATTTTTCTTCGAAAATGAGCAAGGAGTGGCCGTTACAGTTAATGGCGATCGTTATCGGGCCATTTTGAACGAATATTTGTTCGCAAAAATTGAAGAGGAGGATATTAGCAACATTTGGTTTCAACAGGCCGGCGCTACGTGCCACACAGCCGAAGCTACACTCGATATTTGGCGGACCCTTTACTTAACATCTGTTGATTATATTTTATTATTTATTTTATTTTTTTGATTCTACGAATCGGCAGTATGAAAAAGCTAACAATATATAATGAGTAAGTAAAAAACAATAAGTGGCGTGGTGTAGTGATCAAAGTACTTGCATACAACACCAGCAGCTCAGGTCAAAAAGATACAATTTTCATAATAATTTCGAATTTTAAATACTTAAGAGTCTTCAAGGCCCTCCAGATGATAGCCCCCTGACTATTTGTCAATATAATGAGTCTTATGTGAAAATGATCTATTTTGGAAGCATCTTTAGATCAGAACTATTCTAGTTAAAGATTTATTTCCCGGATACGTAAGTAATTTTAAACAATTTCGTTTTCATTAACATTTCCTTATTTTGTTTTTTTATTTTCAATGACTCCAATCTTTCATATTTTTTGTTGTTGTAAACAATCGGTTATAATTTCCTTAATGTTTTCCAGTTAAACACTTACTACCAGGAACAGGAAACTCGCTCTGCCATACCCATTTTAGGTAAAGAAAACAAATTTTATGTAAATTATTTCAATCACTTTTGTATGTATTTGGTCATTATTTGAAGCGGAAGGAAATGTTTTTCCATAACAAACATATTTGTGTTAAATTATCTTTCAACACTTGAAGAAAAAAAAATAAATAGAAAATAGAAAACAGAAAACAAATTTATCATGAATCGGTATTTAAACACGCAATTAAAATCTATTGATTTGATTATAATTTCCTATACAAATACAAATACAAATTCTAAAGAAAATTTTCAAATTTGTAACCTAATAAAGGTACTATAATGGACAATTAATGGTTAAATTGTAAGTGGCTTACAAGAGAATGTAAATTAGGGTGTGCCCTAAAGAAACAAACACCATTAAGAAAAGGCAAGTTATTTAAAAAATGCTGTCCTTGATTTTTTTATTTGATAGGCTTTCCATTGCTAAAATGTGTTAAAAGTTTATTTAAAACAGTGGTCGTTTTCCGTTCATGCTTTTTGAATGGTTTGAAATTGAAGTTTTCACGATTTGAAATCACATGGCAATGGTTAAACCTAGTTTAAGAGTTTTGCCTGTTTTAAAGTGAATTCAATTGAATCAGAATAATCAGTCAACTTGAAAAATAAATAAAAGCATCAGAACACCCAATGGTTTTAGAGGTTCATAACTTTGAGTTGGCAACACTGCTTTATTTGACAACCGATTTAACAGCTGATAGTTGCTTTTTGCTTAGTTTGATTTAGCATTTCATTATGGATAGACTCGCGCAGCCGCCAATTCGATGAACGGGCTGAATCATAAATTGATATTTAATTTCCACTCAAAATTTTCTTCTCCGATAAAGCCTATTTTTGGTTGAATGGGAATGTAAATAAGCAGAATTATTGCATTTGGGCTGAAGGTAATTCACAAACTTTTGCCGCAACTCCATTACATCCACAGATATTTATTGTTTAGTGCGCTTTATTGGCTGGCGGAATAATTTGTCCATATGTCTTCACATCCAATGATAGCCAAAATGTTACTACTAATGGTGAATAGTATAGGAACACGATTAGAAATTTTTTCGTACCTCAGTTAGCTGGCAATAATCATTTGATTTCAGTTCTTTTAAAGAATGACCAAGCTTTCACAAACCAAGTTGAAAAGGCAAATCTGAATTACTTGCAAGCCTTCAATCACTGCCCGCACTCGAAAGTATATCAGTGGCTATACCTAGTATATCTTTTCTAGTCCGTGCCGTAAAAAGGGTTTTTGTAAATCTCAACATCAACAAGTTTTCTGGGATGTATGTCATACCAGTGCTGGCCCTGAAGCAGTGTTCTTCGACGCTTGTGCGTCCATTAACCAATCTTTTCAGTGCGTCATATCACCCCTGTGTTTTTCCATCCTGCTGGAAAGTTGCTAATGTAACGGCAATCTTTAAAAAAGGCGAGGCTTCCAAACCTGATAACAATCACCCAATAGCAGTCTGCTCGGCACTCCCCAAGGTTATGGAGAGTATGGTTGGTCATCACTTTTTGAAATATTTAGAGACCAATACTTTACTAGCGATCGTTAATACGGCTTCCGCAAACTGGCGAGGGTGAGCAAATTTGAGGTTAGGAAGCAAATTGGCTGTCAAATGATGAAATGTCAGGAATTGAGCTGTCATCCTTTGACACTTACTTAGTAAAAGATTGGAAGATTTTAACTATGGAACGCTACACTCTTGAACAAACTATTATAATTGTGAAAATTTACTATCAAAATTGTGAAAATTTTACTGTATAACTTCGTAAAATCCGAGCAGCTTTTCCTCGTAATCAGGCTCCTTCTGACACGGCTGTGCGTAATTTAAACGCTAAATTCGAGGCTCCCGGTACTGCTGCTGACCATAGATCAAAACAATACGCTCATAGTAGTCGTAGTGATGCAAACATAGCCGCTGTACAGCAGAGTGTTGAGAATGAGCCTGGAACATCAACTCGTCAAGTTTCTCAACAATTGGGCATCACCAGAGGAACTTTGTGCAACTTTTTGCATAAAGATCAACTCGTTCAAGAATTAAAGCCAGCTGACTACTATTTGTGTCGAACGTTTGTAAATTGGCTGTTTGAAAAACTAAACGAAAACAACGCATTTTTCATCAAAATCATCTTTTTAATTAGGCGATTATGTAAACAAACAAAATTGTTGCAAAATCCACAAACAGTCCTCGAAAAACCGGACGTGTAATTTCTCCATTTGGCGATGTCAATTGGCCACCTCGTTCTTGTGACTTAACGCCCCTGGATTATTATATCTGGAGGCCATTTGAAAGAACAGGCTAAAGTGAACAAACCACAAACAACTGACACTCTAAAATTCGGCGCTGCCTTGACGAGATAAGCGAAGCTTTGTTGCAAAATGTGGTTAAAAATTTGGTGAAAAGAGCGGGCACCTGCCGACCTGCTAGAGGTGGACATTTGCTCGATATCACATTCCATTATTAATTACCATATTTCTATTTTATATTGGTATGAATAAATCTGAATTTGTCAAAAAAAAAAAAAAAACTCAAATTTGTTCACCCTATACATACATATTTAGGAGTCAGATATATTGAGGAGTCAGATACTCTTAATGTCCTGTGAAAGAGGATACATTGTGATCTGCGTTGGAAAGACTACATTTACCGAGTGTCGAAAAATCATCCAAGTATCTTGGTTTTTTAAGATGCAAGAAATATTTCACTCCATCTGACTTTCTCAAGATTTACAAGACCTATATCCAACCTGAAATGGAATATAGCTCTCAGGTATGGGCCGGTACTTCAAAGTTTATTTTGGATCTTCGCGATCACGTAAAGTTCGCATAGGTGCAAACTAAAGCATCGTCGCACTGTGACGTATATTTCATTGTTCTATCGGTACTATAACGGAATGTGCTCTGATGAAATTAAGGAATTAATTCATAAAAATCATGTATTCTTACGTAGTATTCGTATTCTTCGTAGGGCACATTCCTTTGTAGTTGATTGTCCAGTGATTCGCACAACACATTATATAGAGAGTTCGTTCGTTTGTGGAACGATCTTCCCATAAAAATTTGTTTTGCCACTTGTGATATGGATAACTTCAAATCAAACGTAAACCCTACTCCCTCTATCCTCCTTCCCATAAATTAATTTGCCAGTACTAACACAATGCACTTAGGGGTTAAGAACATTGCTTAGCCTTAGTAAGCTCCTAGCCCTCTCGCAGTTGGTATCCCCCACTGCTTCACTATTCTAAAGTGAAAGAGAAGTACGGAGTCTTATTGAATCACAGAGCATAGCAACCTCTACAAAAAATATGGGACACCCTAATAAAAAATTTAAATATGAAATCAACTCAATGTATGCATTTAGATAAGTATGGAGATGGGCGAATATTAAACAAAATCATCGTTTTAAAGACAGTTTTTTTTTTTCGATTTACAGATATGAAAAGTAAATGTTGCAAGAAAGTAATAAAAAAAATAGAAACTGAAACAATTACTTTATTTAGCCATTAATTGGAAGCATTTAATGCAAGCAGCCTATAGCTGAGCCATAAGAGATGAATATTACGAAAAAAGAAAGAAAGAAAGAAAAAAGATTGTAATTATTAAAGGCATGAAATTCGAAAATAGTTTTTTTTTAAGTTTTTGTTTTTATTTCATTTTCAAGTTTAAATTTATTTTCATAAGACTTGTACTTAATGAAATACCGTGTTTGTATTACTATTTCTTTAAATTTTTGAGTCTTTTCTTTTACACATTTTATTTATTTTAAAATGTTTTTTTATATCTTCTAATAACAACAACTACTACTAGTAAATAATCGTAAAAAAACTTTCTTTTTTGTTTTTGTTTTCATTAAGAAAATCTTGGTGTTTTCAATGGTTTTTAATGGTTTTTAAACAATAATTTTATAAATTTTCCTGCAGTCTTTAATACAAATCGCAATGAAGCAGTGGTCGTGTAAAGAGTTGATAAATTTAAATTTTGGTTAAGAAAATATATTTCAAAATTAAAAATTTTCTTTAAAAATTAAGAAAAAAAGTCAAAAAATAATATTCCCCTTTAACAAATTAAATTAATCCTTTTTTCCAAAACAAATTTGGTCTTCCTTTTCAAAGTCTATCTTAAAAAAATGTATAATAAAAAAACAAAAACTTTAAAAAAATCGAGACTAGAGACGACGCGTAAATATAAAACGTTGAAATTGCCCATTAAATTGAAAGGATTAAAATATTGTTTTTTTAATCGTAATCGTTTTTTAAATGTGTGTTTATTGATTGTAAGTAAGAAATTGTGATGTGTATGTAATAATAATTGTGATGTGTAATAATGTTTCAAAATTGAAAACATGCATATATTACGAAGGACTAAAAAAGAGTGGTAGGTGAGACATTCACCTACCAACCAAGAGGTCCTAGATTCAATCCTGGGACAGAACATCTAAACAAATTTTTCAACAGCGGGTTTGTCTCATAACATTAGCTAATAACTACTTGTGCATTTGCTGTTGGAAGACTACGTTAAACTGTCGATCCCTCTTAATGAGTCTTAAACTAGGGTGCAGCTCATTGTTTAGAAGAAGTTCACTTGGAGTGTTATGGAAATTGTTATGAACAGCGTAACCTATGTTTTACTTTAAAGTTCTCCACAAAACTTTTTGTGTGTTGGCAATAACGACTAGCTGACTGAGTCTACTTAAGCATAAACTGTGGACATTCTACTTAATTTCAAAAACAAATTCAGGATATTCGATAATTAAGAAAAAACAACTCAGAAAATAATTCCGATAACTATATCCTACACTATGAGAATAATAACTAATAAGTGTCTTGTATAAATACCAAAATTAATTTTTAAGTAATTTATATAGAATTGATTAAACCTAAATTGCACCCTTAATTGCCGCGACAATTGCCTTATTAAACGGTTAACATATAGTCTGTTTATTCATTGATTCCAGAATTGTGACAGAATGTAGTAGAAAACCAATCTGGGCTATATTTCAGCACAATATGAATTTGTTTTACCAGCTAGAGTCAAATGAGAACTATTTTAGAGCAAGTTTTATGCAGTTTTTTTTAAGACAAAGAGTTTTACATGTTAAATATAAGTATAAGTTATGTATCTAATGCTTAAAAAATAGAAATTATTTTATGTTTAGCCGCAGTAGCAAAGGTTGTTGTCTAGGCTTTTGCTCTGCTGACTTTAAAATAGTTGTTTTCATATAAATTAATGTGTTCTAATTTTGACATTTTGCTGTCTGCTGCTTGCTGTCGGTTATGTGTTTAATGCTTTAGATAGCAAAACAAAAATTAGTGATACCAATACAATATAAAATTTTAAATAAAAAAACGTAAAAATAGTTTTTTTTATTTATGAGAAAACAACAGTATAAAATTAAAATATTGTATTAAACAACATTTATGTTAATAATTAAAAAGTTCTTAACATATATTTTAATATTTTAAAAAAGCGATTTTATTGTGTTGGATTTGACAAGCTTGAGTGTCACCACTGAAAAATATTTTTCTATAACAAATATTTTTTTGACAAATAATTATTGCTGCTGCTGCTTTTAAAATATTTATGAAGTCGATGCATAGCAGCAAATGCTGCCAACAACAACTTGATGCTTGGTTTCATGCTAGTTGCCGTAGTCTATGTATTTAAGGCATAAGAAATGTGCACTGAAAAGCTAAATATGTAGAAAAAAAATCACTCGTTATAACAAAGGTTTAGTCTCTGGTCCAAAGGTTGGCAGTCTCTATTTATACTAAAAAATCAAACCCAAAGTTGATAATGCCACCCAGGGCCTATTCGGGTCCCCAAATGCACTTAAAACGTACATGAATTGTTTAGATTTATTGTCTGGATATAGTTGAGGATTATCTAAACATACGCTGCACCTTTAACAGCTTTAGGTGCAATGTACTACACAGAGGGTGTTAAAAAGTTTTTTCCTACTATTCAGTTCTAGGCCATATAATCATTGGGCAGCGATAGAAGTATCTGAGGCTCATAGAGACCTTGATAATATATTTACATTTCTGTTTAAATTCTAAAATTACATTTTCTTGCATTTCGTTTAAAACCACAATCAGCACGTGAATTTCGCAAAAGTATGTACAGAGTGTAGAAAATGGAAAATTGAGGCTCCAAAATCTCGCGGTAAATTAAGTGTTCATTTAGGTCCTGGGGGTTCCACATGAGTTAGTAAAACCCTTCTGTTCCGAAAATTCAAATAAAAGGTATGAAACTATGAAGGGTGCAGTAAAACTACAAATGGCCTACAAAATCGGTAGCTATTTGGGTATATATTATTTACTATATTTTAAATACCCTATGGCATTTTGATACTTTCAATTTGATATTTTAATAGTAAGTAGTTAGTTAGTCGGTAAGATCAAAAATTAATCAGAGTATTACTATACTATATTGCAAGAGATACCAGAGAGATTTTTCTCTACTCTTTAAAAAAAATATATATACTTTACTATGAGAATTTCCCTGACAGTTTGCAATCTGTTAGATATAGTATTTCTATTATTATACAAAAACCGAAATTCGAAGCTATAATTATGACTTTGGCAGCTATAGTACAATTTCTTTAATGAATAAAAATTCCCTCTGAGAAAAGAGCGAAAAGACAACAAAAAAAATTCATGATAACTAATCAACAAAACAGACATTTCTAAATTAACCGAAACAGGTTAACAATACAGGTTAAAACTGGATCAAGGATTTCAAAATAAAATTATAAATTAAGTTTTTATTTATTTTTTTTCATATAATTAACTCAAAACCTAAATCCCTTTAAAAAAAACATTTCATTCCTCTTTCTAGATGTCTGTTGTTATTGTCAAGGCTTCTGCAATAACATTTTACCAGAATCGAACAACAGTCACAGCGACAACAGCAGATGATCAAGCGATCAGCAGTAATAATTTGTCACCATTTCAAGCGACAACAAGCGATTTCATCAATACAAATACCCAGTCAAACCACTTAAATACGAATTACAATCAACACTTGCAAAGAGATAATTTGACGATAACAAATCATATTATACGAACAAATATTATTGTTGGAGGGGCCGCAGGAGGTAATCGTGACACAGCGGAGGGAATCTATAAAGAAAATACAAACCATTCATCAACAGAAAATATGCGTGCAAAATTGCAACAATTATTACAGCGTGAAAATAATAATGATGATGATGAAGAGAAACAACAATTGCAGCTAGATTTGCATCAACAGCAACAAATGCAAGAACAGCAGCAGCAACAACAACAACAACAGCAGCAGCAGTATCAATCTCAACATGCAATATTAAATGGAGAAAATGCCTATTTACTAGAGCGTATAGATGGTGGTAGTGCTGGTGCTGGTGCTATTATTGGTGGTGGTCGTAGTGTTGGTGGTGTACAACAACCCATATATGGAACGTGGAGCGCGAAAGCGAGACGACCTCAAGCACCTCTTTTAACAGCCTCTGCTACGGCAACATCAACAACAACAACGACAGCGGCAACAATACTACAACCATCAGCTTCAGTAAAAACTCTTTTGGCAGAAGTTGATGAGCATTTCTATGGACGTCAACAGCCATTGAACCATCATTATGAACGTTTACCTAAGCGTTCTTCAACCATGACACCCGTAAGGCGAGAATTACACGATCAAATTCCTAGACCACCACGTTTAACCTCGCGCCAACCTTCAGTGGCCTTGAGAAGACAATTTAGTGAAACTCCTCTGCCAAATGGCTTATTTAGAGATGAAACACGACCCAAGCCTTTTCACTATCCTTTTGAGGGTCCTTTACCGGAAGAATTTAAAAAACTACAGCCAGGCGAAAGAGTTGTAGCCAGTGGTTTGGAACATGATAGCCAGGTTCATAATATACAGGATATTTTACAGAAGCTGAACCTGGGACCAGTTGCTAATAAAGTACCACCTTTAATGATGATGCCTACGGGTTTGCATATATCGGGTTCCTTTAAAAACCTTAAATCCAGTGGCATAGGCAACTTCTTTAGAGGCAAACGTCATAAGAAACAGATGCAAATACAGTTCCCCATGAGCATACCCATGCACATGATGCCAAATCCTTACCAAGCTACTTCCGTAATGAGCTACATGCCTCAACCCTATCAACAACGCATAGCTATGGAGCAGTTTTATCCCTTCAAGCCTCGTTCGCCGGGAGACATCAATCTATTGGCCATGCAACAGCAACAGCAGCAGCAACAGAAGTTTATAAATTCGCAGACCAAAAACAAGAAGCAAAAGAAGAAACAAAAAGACAAGAAAAACTCTTTGGCCAGCAGCAATTTAATGATGCATCAGTATCCCTTTGCCACAGCAGTTCCTGAGATTATATTCCCCTCAATGTATCCGCCCCTAATGTCCATCAATGTAACTCAAGTGCCGCCATTACAAATGTCCAAACGAGTACCATTTAAGGTTAATTTGGATATATTTCCCGTAATACCACCGTCTAAAAATTTCAAATCTCCAGCCGGCTACGCCATGGATGAGGCACGCATTGTGTCCACCATGAGATCACCTACAGCTTTAAGGAATCCCTTTATGGATTATCTAACTACACCGGTAACACCAACAGCAGCAGCTGCTTTAAATTTCTACAATCCCTTTAATCCAAAGCAACAGCCAATTTATAATCCTATAAGATTTCCCACAGGTGGCGGTTCAAGCACAAACCCCCTAATAAGTATGGCACCATCAAGTAACATGAATATGGTATATCCCGATCAAATGCAAAAGTACCTACAGCAGCAGCAGCAACAACAACAACAACAACAACAGCAGCAACAAAATCTTTTTAGCAACTTTCTTAATAGTCAAGGCCATCAAACCCCTTTCCTGCCTATTGATTGTGATCAACCCTTACCCTCTTCAGCGGCTTCTAGTTCTCAGTCATCGCCGGGTAATACAAAAACCAATCCCATAATGGTTCATTTAAATGTATTTCCTAAACAAAAACCCTCCTCAGGCTCATCATCCATATCGACCAATCCGTTCTATAGCAACGGAGCCAACATACAACGTAACACCATACAAGAGGAAAGTGAATCCTCACTTAGTCCTATGGAGCCTCGTTATCAGGGCAGATCTTTAAATGATACTACTCACACGAAAATAGCTCGCAGCGATAGTAACGAAGATATACAGCAAATACAACCGTTACAGCGTGTTGAAGATTTAGTCGATTTTGAGCATCCCATTGTAGCAGAAGGTCCGGATGGAGTTGATGATAGTTTACCTCAACCAGAAACCTTAGCAGTAGGCAAGCAAAATATGGCCCCAGAGTCTTCATCGTCCTCATTCTACTATGAGAGTCGACCAAACACGACGACTTTAACAAAATTATTGGATAGTAATAACGGCAATAGCAATACGAACTATAATGGAAATACACACGAAAATATGGAACAAATGGTATCGGAAGCTAGAACAGCATCACTATTTCGATTTCCCGTTGAGGATCTGATACAATTTCAGGTACATGATGCTATGTAAAGGGGGTACGTAATGTGTAATATAGTGGGGCAAAAACACAAATATTTGTATGCAATGAAAATTTATCGTGAATTATTATTGAAAAGTTAAAAATCAATTTCTTTAAAGTTCTAGTGCTATGAAGCTCTTTTAAGCTTTTTGGTAGGATATATATTGATTTTAATCAAACTCGGAGGTTAGGTTTATATATGAACTTTGGCATTTGGTAAATATATATTTGCTCACTCCTCAATAGGGTGTTAAATACAATTTTCCAAATGGGAAGTTATAGAGCTCATAGATCAAACGCAATAATTATATTTGTGCAACACCGCTATCGAACAAATTTTTTTATTAGTATCCTTGCCACAACGATGATCTAAGAGTTTTCTACTACAGCACACCGCATTTACACAAAATTACAATAACAGATATAATAAATATTGTGGCGGCAGATACTCTTGGTTTTCTAGGCAGAATAATACATTGTGTTGTCAGTTAAAAAAATTCACATTTTTCGAGTGTCGAAAAAATCATTCACGTGCATCGGTTTCTTAAATCGGTACAAGAAATACTTTAACTTATCTGACCTATGTCAGATCAAAAATAGAATACAACTCTTATGTATTCGTCGCTGCTTACAAGTTTATTTTGGAGCTTAACGACCGCATACAGTAGAGAGCGTAGCTGATCTATAGTTATAGTACCGATAGAACAACAAAACACACCCGGAATTGCGACGATGCTCTCTAATGAATCGATAGAGTTGGCTACCCTACCGTCATTAATGAGTATCTTCGCCCTTTCTACGCGGTCGAGAAGCTCCAAGATAGACTTTGAAACACTGGTCCATACATGAGAGTTGTATTACATTTTGGATCGGATATACGTCTTGTAGATAGTAAGGAGATTAGATGGATGAAGTACTTCTTGCATCTTCTTAAAAAGCCAAGGCACTTGAATGCTTCTTTCGATACTTGAAATATGTAATAACTCCAATAAACGTCACAGTGAATTGTCATGCCCAGAACATCAAGATCATCCGATATCCCTTTATCCACATTACCCATAGACACAGAAGACAACACACTACCACGTCTGATGTTAAAAAACAACATTGGGTCTCGCGTACATTAAAATCGATCCTGTTTGCACGATTCCACTCGGAGATTTTCAGCAGGTCACTTGTGAGTGCGTCGTTCATATTCATTTTTTTCGCCCCAATCTCCAAGAGGTTCGGCCAAATGTTGCTGTCATCTACAATAGAGTAGATATGATAAGAAGTGAGAAGAAACTCGTTAAGAAATATTGGAAAAAGAGTAGGAGAAAAAAAGAGCCTTGCTTCACCCTTGAGTTTATCCTAAATCTTATAAGACACCATCTATAACTACTCTTATAGAGCGATCTCTCAGAAAGCTCGATATAAATCGAGAGAAGTGTCTACCGGCACTAAAGCAGTAAGTTTTGAAATGATAGCCTCGTGCCAAATTCTATCAAACGCCTTACTCTCCCCAAAACCATGAATGGAACTGTAACACTACTCCGAGAGCAACAGCAGCAAGTCACCAGAAGAACTGCCATTTCGGAAACTGTACTGACGATCGCTTAGCAAATTGTAGGACTTCAAATACCTCACAAGATGGTGATTAATCATACTCTTCATAATGTTAGAGAGTGCGAAACAAACTGCTTTTGGGCGGTAATTCTCAGGCCTCACCCTTCCAGCGTGATGAAAAAATCCCGGCTCGATATGACGCACTGAAAAGGCAAGCTAATGGATGCGTAAGAGTTCTAGAGCACTGCTTCAGGTCCAATGCTGGAAGCCATCCGGCCAAATGATTTATAAACGTTGAGATTTGCAGGGACCCTTTTTACAGCATGGGCTCGAATAAATATACTAGACATAGGTACTGATACTCTTTCAAGTTCGGGCAGTGGTTGAACGCTCGCCGGCAGATGAGAATTACTTGCAAGCATTTCAGCCAAAAGGTTTGCCATTTCAACCGAGTTCGTGAATGTCTGGTCATTCATGACGAAATTCATATTATTCAATAAAAATTACATATCGCTCATTTACTTCAATAGTGTCATAATGCAAAATTTTTCAGGAGAGCATTGATAAAGGAATAAATATTTTGCTCCCGTGCTCTTAACTTTGTACGAATCAGAAAGAATTTTGCACATAATATATAATATGTGGATCATAATAATGCGCATATTTTTGGATGTTTAACTAAAAAATCATGTTTTTTGAGTTATAACACTATCGAAGTAAATGAGCGATATGTACTTATAATTGGTATTTTGCAATGACCCAATATAAGTTGTATAAGTGACAATAAGTAACGTAGACGGGACGTAAAAGTAACCTGATCAAAACGACAAGTTGGTGAAGTAAAAACGTGTCTGATATTTTCAACTGCGTGTGTGTATAAACAAAAAGAGAAAAAGAAACAAAAAAACTTATAAATTAATTCATGCTTTGCTACCAACAATATTAACTTTTAGTTTATTGTTATTTAATAATTATAATTTAAAAAACACACACTTTTCAATTTTTGTTTCTTTATTTAATTTAAGCGCGAAATCTCTGTTTGCACTTTTATGTCAACACAAATTCTTTGTTTACAATTTTATGTCAGCTGGCGTTGTGTGTGAAGTAAAAAATTCTGCTGAAAACCAAAAACATCACGTCCACATTACGTTCCTTACAGAATTAAATTAAATTAGTAAATTCTAAAAAAAAATTCCAGTAATTTATGATTATTTTCATTGCATAAATATTTTCATTTGCTAAAGTTTTTGTATTCTATTACAAACTTTATTAAATAGTTTTTAGTTTTAACTTCAAACATACATACCAAAAATATTTATTTTTAATATTAAAAACATTAAATTATAATTTAATAATTATTTAAATTCAAAGAAAAAGTAAAGGGAATTAAAAAAATATATATTTAAAAACAATGCGAGGGGTACTATTTATAATTCGGGAATAGCAAATAATAACAAATATTGAAATGAAAATGACTTTATTGTTTTTCAAAATCTTCCCCTAGCTGATCAATGCACTTTTTCATTTGTTAAAACCATTTCTCAAAGTAGTTTCTGCATTCCTCTTGAGATACTTCCAAAACACGGTTTTTGAAAGCTTCAATTGCTTCTTCGGTGCTCGTAAATAGTTGACCACGCAGTTTATCTTCGATTTTAGGGAACAAGAACAAGTCATTGGGACTGTAGGGAGGATGAGACATAAATTCGGTATTTTGACTGCTCGAAAATTCACCTGTCTGACGAGATGTGTGAGAGCTGGCACTGTCATGATGGAGAATGATTCGCCTTCCGGCAAACAAATGGTCGTATTGGCAGAACAGTGGCCACATGACCCATTCGGCCGAAGAAACAGGCGACCACTTGCTTCACTGTGATTTTTTCACGAAAAATTTTTGTTGGATTTAGCTCGTCTTGCAATACACACACGGTTGATTATTGTGTTGATTCCGGCTAATACGCATATATCCATGATTCGTCACCACTTACGATTTTACACACATCTTTTGAAACACTACGGTCGAACTTTTCAATAATTACCTTGCACCAATCGATGCGAGCCTTTTTTTGAGCGATTGGTAAATTATGGGGTATCAAAAGGGGACAACAATTTTTTTTAAAACTACATGTTCATGCAAATCGTATGTATTGAAGTGCAAGGATGCCACATGACGATCTTGCTTTAGCAGTTCATGCATTGCATCGTTTTTTTTTTTTTTTTTTTTTTTGAACAACAACCGATTTTGACGACTTTCACGGATATCGTCGGCGACCGAACTACGACCACGATTGAATTCATTATACCAGTGACGATATGCTGTGGTTTTTGATGATGCTTTATCGCAATAGAAAGAACTGAGTTCATCGACACATTCTTGTTGAGATAATCGACGTCGAAAGTTGTGTAAAATAATCCAATAAAAAACTTCTCTTGAAATTTCCATTTCTTGGTCAAATTGATTTTCTTAACTCACTGCACTTGTGCATCAAAACGTTGTAAGTACGTTTATGCTAAAAAATATCAAACTTTATTATGGTGTTGCCAGATTTTAGCTATTGATGTTAGTGTTGCCAGTTTCCGAAATATACATAGTACCCATCGTATAAGTACCTTGCACCTGATTGTTAAAGTCCTGTATGACAAACAGAGATATATTTTATTAAAGTTAAAACCGATATCCTTAAATAATAATTTCTTATGGCGTTTGCATCAAGAAATCATAAGTATTGATATTTCTATTTTTGCACAAAATTATACCACAATACCGCGGAAATAGTTTTGGCTTAATATTAATTTTTTTATACTTATACATACATAAATACATGCATATTTTTTATTCTTTAATATTAATATTTAATATTTTTTTAATATTAATATTTATTAACGACATTGTTTATGCATACATATACTCGTATTAGAATTAATTATTTATTCTTCTTAGTCGTTTAAAACAATAAAATTATATATTTTTAAAAAATTTAAAAAATAAAATAAACACAATCGGTTTAATAAAATAAAAAATTTGAATAATTTATAAGTTTATAGATAAAAATCCAAGGCTGAGTATGAATATAAATTTTGAAAACTTGCAGAAATGGGAAAAAGGAGATTGAATATATTATTGTTCTAATAAAAACATTGCTTTAGAGTTGGGTGTGTTTTGAGTGAAAGCACAAAAGGGTGGGCAAATTTGAAGTTAGAAAGTTTTTTGCCAAACTCAGTTTTATTCATACGAATATAAAATAGAAATATGGGAATTAATAATCGAATATGACGTTGGGCAAATGTCTGCTTCTAGCACGTCGTTGATCTTTCAGATTGTTAGTTGTTTGTGGTTTGTTTACGTAAACCCAGTCTTTCAAATGGTGCCAGAGAAAATAATCCAGCGGCATTAAATCAAAAGAACGAGGCGGCCAATTGACATCGACACTTCGAGAAATTACGCGACCGGGAAATTTCTCATGTAATAACTGAATTCTTTGGCTGGCTGTGTGGCTTGTGTCGCCGTCCTGCTGAAACAAAAAGTCACTAATGTCAACATTAGCCACAAAAAATTGGAATTCACGGTGACGGCGTTTCCTTGCTCATTTTCGAAAACATACTGGCCGATGATGCCGCCTAACCACAAAGTCATCATACAGTCAATTTCGTTGAAATGAAATAGTTCTTCGAGGACAGTTTGTAGATTTTATGAGCCACACAATTTTGTTTGTTTACATAACCGCCTAAATGAAAATGGTCCTCATCACTAAAGATGATTTTCTTGAATAATGCGTAGTTTTCGTTCAGTTTTCCAAACAGCCAATTTACAAATGTTCGACGCAAGCAATGGTCGGCTAGTCTTAGTTTTTGATCAAATTGAACTTTATGCAAAATATTGCGCAAAGTTGCTCTGGTGATGACCAATTGTTGCGAACGTCGACTAGTTGGTGTTCAAAGCTCATTTTCAATACTTTGCTGTATAGGAGTTATATTTGCATCACTACGGCCACTACGGGCGTATTGTTTTGATCTATTGCAGCAGAAACAGTACCGTGAGACTCAAATTTAGCGCTTAAATTACGCACAGAGATTTCAGAAGGAGCCTGATTACGAGGAAAAGCTGTTAGAATTTTTCGAAGTGATACAGTAAAATTGTCACCATTTTCACAAATAAAATTCTTTGTTCAAAAAAGTGTAGCTTTTCATAGTTTAAATTATCCAATTTTTTACTAAATAAGCGTCAAAGGTTAACAGTTCAATTCTTAACATTTCATTATTTGACAGCCAATTTCCTAATTCCTAACCTCAAATTTTCCCTCCCTGTATATGTACTATATACCATTAAAAAAACCAAAATTACAGCAATAATTAACAACTACTTTTTAATATTTTTTTATATTAATACAGAGAGGCGTTTTGACGTTTTTGGATTAGTTGCTTAACGAACCACATTAACTTTTTGTGTGACTTAAACCGCATTTGTAGTAACAGATCTTACAAATCTCAAAGTTAACAAGTCATCTTGGTCGAATGGAATTCCAGCACTGGTCCTGAAGCAGTACTCTTTGACGCTTGCACTTCCATTAGCCCACCTTTTCGGTGCGTCTTATTCCGCAGATATTTTTCTATCTTGATGGAAGGTTGCTATTGTAACGCCAAACACTAAAAATGGTGAGGCTAGTAACCCTTAGAACTACTGCCCAACAGCAGTTTGATCCGCACTTTCTAACGTTATGGAGAGCATGATTAATTACTACGTTGTGAGGTATTTGGAGTCCAACGATTTGCAGTACTGTTACCGCATGAGCCGTTTTACTGGTGACCTGTTGTCGTTTCTTTCGGGGAAGTGCAACAAGTCCATTCATGGTTTTGGCGAGAGTAAGGTTGTGTGGCCCTAGATATATTCAGGCGTTTGATGAGTTTGACATGAGGCTCTCATTTTGAAACTTATTGCTTTAGTGTCAGTAGTCACGTCTTTCGATTTATATCGAGTTTCCTCAGAGATCACTCTATAAAAGTGGTTATAGATAGGGTTTAATCCAATTAGTTCAGGATAAAATCAATGGTAACATAAGGCTCTCTTACGCTATTTCTAATACCACCTTGATAAAAAGTTCTCGGATTAACCGCCGTGTGGGGGTTTGTTTAGTTGGTACATGGGTTGTTCATATTATCGCTAAATCTTAGCATCATAGCTTGACATTTGACATTTTGGTTTAAGAGTGGCAAGAGCGGTTCAAAAGTGGTCATGAACGCAATAGCAGACCATCGACATCAAAAACCGACGAAAACAATGATAAAGTAAAAGAAATGTTGGTCAATAACCGGAAAGTAACCATAAGAGATAGCGGAGGACTTGAACATTGCCTATAGATTCACCCAAGACATTTTGATTAATGATTTGGGTTTCTGTCGTGTAGCAGCAAAGTTGGTGCCGAAAGACCTCAATTTCATGCAAAAAACAGACCCTGTTGAGGTACAAAATACTTGCTTTGCGTGGCTGAGTCCTACCCCTGTGAGTCCAACACACAATCCAGACATCAGGCAAGTGAATGCCGTTCACCAAATGAGCCGAAACCAAAAAAACACGTCGTTTTCAGTCAAAAAAGAAGGCACTGCTCACGGTTTTCATGGATTACAACGGTGCAGTGCATCCTGAATT
The DNA here is from genome assembly GCA_023159175.1 of Wohlfahrtia magnifica. Taxonomy (NCBI): domain Eukaryota; kingdom Metazoa; phylum Arthropoda; class Insecta; order Diptera; family Sarcophagidae; genus Wohlfahrtia; species Wohlfahrtia magnifica. The sequence continues at coordinate 1,247,884 of JAKWBJ010000041.1, read as the reverse complement.
TTTGTCAGAAGAAAGAGTATTATATAGACGTTATGAGATGGTTGCGTGAAGCAATACGCCGAAAATGACCAGAATTGTAAGCAGAAAACTCGTTGATTTTGCAACATGTGTTATCATGTCGCACAGTGCCATCATTATTCCAAATTTTTTTGACGAAAAATGCAACAAATTCCAACAGCCACCAAAATTCACCAGATTTGGTTCCCTGTGATTTCTTTCTGTTTAATCGAGTTAAAAAACCATTACGGGGAACACGTTTCAGAAGACGAGAGGAAATAATAGAAAAATCGCTGGAAGCACTGATTCGGATTGGATCAAGCGGTGGCATAAGTGTGTTACAGTCAAAAGGGATTACTTTGAAGTGAACAATATAGATTTAGGTAAATAAACTTGTATTTTTAAATTTCTGAATAAATTCCGGGAACTTTTTGATCATTCTCTTACTTCCAATCTTATCTATTCTTCTGCAGATGACAACGAAACTGTTTCGATCACTGTTTTGATCGAAAAGGAGAAATGTGAACGAACACTCTTAAGCAACCTGGTATAAATCTCCGCAATACCCAATGTTGTTTTTAACACACAGACATGGTGGCGTGCTGTCATCTGTGTCTATGGATAATGCAGATATAAGAGAATTAAACGCTCTTGATGTTCTGAAAGAATTCACTGAGACGTTCGTCTAAACGACCACATATTTCATATGTCGCAAGGCGCATTCACGTCCCTTGGTTTTTCATCTATTCTTTTTAATATTTACAAAAACCTATATCCTAAAATGGAATGGAATAGTCTGGGCCGGTGCGTACGGGAGTGGGCGGAGGTAGTCAGTAATGACGCTAGGGTAGCCAACTCTATCGATTCGTTAGAGCATCGTGTTCAATGTGACGTGTGTCTCATTGTTCTATCCGTACTAAGACGGAATGTGCCTTAACGAAATAAAAGAATTATTCCTAATTATCCCATATTTTCACGTGGTAGTGGTTTTTCTCGTACAACGCATCCCTTTTTAGTCTATTGTCCAATGAATTGTTAAACGCATTATAGAGAGAATATGATTTCTTCCTCTATCCTCCTTACCATAACCTATTTTCCTAGTACCAGAACAATGCACTACATGACTAGTGGCTATCCCCTGTGTGCTAAACTCAAAAAAATAAATCCTTTTCGGAACATTGTTAAAAATGCATCCCAACTTTAAGATACATAAGCGGACTTATGCAAAACCAAAACAGTGTCTTGATAAATCAGAAAGTCAATATGAAAAAAATGGTCGTTCAAGACTCATTATTATGTATTTGTTTTATTACTGCTCATTCAACAAACCTTAATTCTGTCTAGTGCACAGCAAATTTTCAAATTCTATAGCACGGCAAAGAGTTACCCGAGTGACTAAATTTTGTGCTGCAGTGATATACAGTATGTTTTTTTCCTCCATCACTCCTCCAGAGAGCAATTAAATTTTTTCGTCATGTCCTTTGATGGGGATTCGAACCTAGGCCGCTTGTGTTGTATGCGTGCGCTCTAACCACTACAACAAGCCACCCATCATCTGTGCAATATGTTAGACATAAGATATTTTGGACAATAAAAATATGTTATAAAAGAATCATAAAGCCAGGGATACATTTGTGTCGTGGAAATTAAGTCAGTGGTTTAACTTGAGTACCTGCCCTAGGACGTTACCTACCGGTGCCAAGGAACGAGTGAATATAATATGTCCACCAACGCCCCCACCTATGATTAGAATCACCAGTGAGTACCAATTTAAAACCATGTTATTTGGACATGACCTCACACCTTGGTAAGGAGCCGGAGACTATCTAAGCTCCTACCGATCTATGGGTCAAGGCACCCGGTTAAAAATGTAACTCCACACTCTCAAGTCATCCGCATACGCACACAGTTTAAATGTCAGCCCGAGCTGCCTCAACAGAGTATCCACCATGAGGTTCCAAATGAATGGACCACAGATGGACCCCTGCGGACAACCCCGAACAACCTCCATCCAAACCGTTTCAAAGGATCCAACTGTCGTGGGAATAAGAAAAAGTACTTCTTATATGCATTCAAGTTAAGAAATTGTTTAAACATTTTTAAAAAACCTTTTTTAAAATTAATTTATTATTCGCCTGATGAGAATTAATTAAATACAAAAAAAATAATTATTCTTTATAATATCAATGGTACTTTTTTTCTATACACCTGATGATGTCATGCCTAGAGATATAAGAGCCCTATTAATCTTTTCGCAAAAGATAGAAAATCTCTTAGTAATGATGTCATATTGGAGTTCAAGTTTATATGAAAAGAAAATGAAATAGTAATGGTACTTCACAATAAAAAAATATATTTGGCAAAATTTCAAACCGTTTTTGTGTTATTGCATTTTTAAATTCAAGCTTTGAAATGGCACACCCGATAGATAAAAGCAAGTCGTACTATGTTCGTCATTTAATAACTCAAGAACTATTCAACTGATTTACAAACCACTACATGCGAAGCAACTCGCATATTTATTTGCCTATGCCTTCACAACGGTAAAAGTAAGAGTCTCTAAATTTGATTCAAATAGGTTCGTAGTCAATATAAATCATCAGTTAAAGAATGGGCGGAATTGAATAAGTGGGCATAGCACCTCCCATACAGAGTAAATATTGAGAATGGTAATAGTAAAAGTTTCTAACTTTGGTATAAACAACTTCTTGGACGGAACACATCATTCGTCAACAACTGGACGTGACGTTTGTGAAATTAAATCGTAAGGCAATTTAATTAAATTTGAAACGATTTTTACAAATTTTTTTAAATTTTGCTATGGCTTTTTTTAAATAAGAATTTATTTTTTTGTACACTGCACAGTGTAACTGTATGGCGTTTATTTGGCTTAAAATATTTTTCTTTGCCCTAAAATATGCAATATAACTTTGAAACATCTAAAATGGTTAACAGTAATTTGCTTTTGAACCATCATTCTAAACAAAAGAGCAAAAAAAGCCGGCTTAAATGTAAACAAACAGCTTGTGGAGGTGAGTATTACCAAATGGTGAGTGAAAAAAATAGGTTTAATTTTTTTGACACCATAACTGGAGATTACACGTAAGTATATGTACTTGGTATATAATTTATTGTATGACACCCTAAAACTACAGTGTCTTTTTAATTAACAGAAATGAGCCTATCAAATTGGCTACCATAGACCTCAGCTGAGTGTTTAAAAACTACAAAAAACTTACTGAATTATTAAAATTTAGCGGCGGATTTAGTTACCATTTACCACCGATTCTTAATCGGAGATTACAAATTGAAAATAACATCTAATGGGTAAAATGTACTCGTAATTGAACTAGAACTAAAACTGCTGGAATTACTTTTGAAAACATCAATGAGAAAGAGTAATGAGTAAAGGCAATTACTAATTATATATAATCAGTTATTCACTGTACATACTATATACATATGTATAACCAATTAAAATAATTAGTATCGTTTAATTAGTAATCGAATTTTACTAATTATTTACCAATTAATTATTTAATAAGTATAATAAATATTTGTTTGACTTTATTACCAATTACACACAATGGTGAATTGAATACCAAGTATTAAAAAAAACAAATATTTTAAATTGCCATTGTAAGTAATTGCTAATTATGTCAAACAAGTACTTATTGTAGTCATTGTTATATGATAAATAAGAATCAATTACATACTAATTTAAAGATATCAATTACTGATTACACTTATTAAATTTAATAATATTCAATTACGAATTACATGTAATAATTATATATTACAAAAATTCACTTATGTATTGTAATTACATCTATTGTATTTTAAGTAATTGCTATGTAATTCGCAACGCGAATGAAGTAAGAACGACGTTTTTTCTATTTTGGTTTTCGTGACTCTTCATTGTGGAACTGAAGTCAACTGATTTAAAAAAGTCAAAAAGTAATATAAAACGAATTTCAATGGTTAGAGCTTGAAAAAATCATTGTATGTGAGCTGTAGTTTTAACAATACATAGGTAGAATGTATTTTATAACCCCTATAGGACTTACGAGAGGATTAACGGTAAAACGAATAGTAGCCAGTCTTCTACACTGCCTGTACATTAATTGTAGAGGATATTGTTTTAGCGAATTGTCCTACTTCGCTAATATTTTCAGTTGGCAAAACTACGGGTTTTGTTTTAAAAACCCAACCCACCGCATTTTATTGAGTTTTTGGGTTTTTTTGATGGGTTTTATAACTGCTTGAAAGTTTTATTCAATGTGAATTTTTTTTTTAGTACAATTAAGTTGCATTAGTATTTGAGATCAAGGCGGTATTGTGCTCAATGAGCTGATAAAATTTGATGATCGGAGCAGATTGCAATTGCATGGTTTGAACCGTGCATTACAAGAAAAACGGCCGGAATATAAAAACAGACATGACTAAGTTATTCTTTTGCATGACTGCGCTCGGCCTTGAGTCGCAAAAATTATGTAAAAACTGTTAGAAACAGTTATATTATTTTGTCACACTCGCTTTGCCTTGCAGCTATTGGTTGTTTCGACGGATACAACATCTCTTGGCATGTCATCGATCGAATCATTCCTTTTGAAGACATATAAAATTGGCTTCAAAGTTAGATCGCCTCAAAAGAAGAGAAGTTTTGCTTAGACCGAATTAGAAAATCGGCTTAGAGGTTGAGATGAGTGAAGACGTATTCATTGATGTGTAAAATTTTTATTTTGATAAATTTGTTAATTTATACTCCCGATACATCAATTATACTTATTTTTGTTGTAAATAAACTACGAAAAGTAAAAATAAAAAACCCCCTCGGGTTTTTTTAAATAAAGTACCCATTAAAAACCGGGTGGGTTTAATTAGGTTACTCTGGAAAATCATAACGAATAGGTTGACGTTTAAATAACTCTACTAAATTATCCACATACATATATAATTTGAAAAACAGTCATCAATTCACGCAATTTATAGATAAAAAATTGTGTCCAGGGAGAGGCTTAACAGGTTTGTTAATAAACAAAATTGTTGAGTATGGAGTGAAGTCAAAGCACATAACACTACAGGCTCCATTACATTTAAAAAAATGTATCGCTTGGCTTATTCTTCAAAAATAAAGTCAATGAAGATCGTTACCGCACCAAGATCAATGACTTTTGTTTGAAAATATGGATGAAACTGATCCGACTTATTGAAATAAAAATTCGGCGATTAATTTTAAGAAATAAGACTGTAAATTGGCCGCCAAAGTTGTACGACTTCTTATTTCTCGGTTATTATCTGTGAGGTCCACTGGTCACCGGTTTATGCAGATAAACTAGCAACAATTGATTCCAAAATTTTTCGTATTATTCGTGACCAAAATTGGACGTTCAGAAAAGCCGTCGTAGCTATATGCACGGAATCATTTGGAAATGTTATATCGTAGGTATTTATCTTTCGAATAAAATAGTTTTTGGAATTCTATTTAACTTTTTCTGTTTTGTTTTACAATTACAGTTTTATGGGGCTTAAAAAACACCCTATACAAACCGTAAAAATAATACTATGATTGATGACAAGCATTAAACAACGTAATCCAGACACTTAACGCCCCTTGAATATTTTTTCGGGCACAACCTCAAGCCCTTTGTCTGTACTATTAAAGCTCTATATTTGGTACAAACGCGTTTATGGAAAAAATATTAACCTAATAACGGTACAAATATTGAACGTAGGCAATAAACAGCCTGTAATAGTGCCAGAGAAGCTGTGGTTATTATTTGAATAGAAATTCTGTTGAGTTAAGTGATTTACAAATAATTTAAAAAAATATACTCCATTGCATTCTGTTTATGATAATAAAACCTGAATAGGGCACGCTTTACAAAATTCTTCTAAAGATAGTTTTTATCACTCTACTTAATTGGCTGTACGAAAAATTCGAATTCCAACACATTAATACGCATTCGCATAAGAAGTAAGAAAAGATTTGCAAAATATTTCATCAAAAACCAAAATTGCATGTAAAACTAATTAAAACAAAGCAGACTCTATTTTCTAAAACTAAAATATAAGGGAATGAGAGATAAGAAATACCAGTATTTTAGAGATACTCAATAACTCTCCCTTTATTACGTTTCAAACTCACCACTAAGCTAAGATTAAGATATTACAGAGAACAGGTAACAACTAACAGATACTATTTATACAGGTAAGACACTAGTTGAGATGATGTCGAAACGTTGAGACGTTATAAGCGGACGTAAAGCGGTAGCGGCGATTTACGTTTTTTTATATAGAAAATTAAAAATAAAAAGAATTGAGAATAAAAAGAAAAAAAAACATAAATTTTAAATTATACACAAGAAAATATAAAAAAGAAAAGAATCTATACTCACTCACTCATGTATAAAATATAAGGTAATACCATAATGGTCAAGCACGAATCCAGTTTTTTTGTATTTCGCTTGCTCGCTTAATGGTTTAAAAATGTGAATTGTTTGTTGTGCAAATACAGGAAAAAAGAGATAAAATTAAATTTTCAAAGAAGAAAATTAAAATAAAAAAAATTTTTTTTTAAAAATCGTTTCAAAGTGAAATTGTGTATTTTAATGAAAATTATAAAAAATATATATTAAAAAGCCCTGAGAAAAATATTGTGTAATTATCATTAAGTAAAATGTGCTAATTTTGCACATTCCAGTGAAAAAAATAATAACAAAATCAAAAAAAAAAAAACAATAAAACTTTACTCCACTTTTTTTAATTCTTCAAAATCATCACCAATTTTCAAATCATAAGCATAAGTTTCCAATTTGACCGCAATTTACGATTTTTTTCTTCTTCTTTATTTTCTAAATGAACAACTGTTTTGGACTAGAAATTGCAAAAAAAAGAAGCATCTTTAGAAAACTGTTTCTAAGAGTTCTCCGTTTTTTTTTTTTTTTTTAATTAAAGTAGGAAAAAAACGCAATAATAAAAACAATAGCAGACGAAAAAATTGCATCTCTCGCTCGTATAATCAGATGAGCAAGAAGCAGAAGAATAAGATGCAAATCAGTTACAAATCGATACATATGTATGTGTGTATACCGATACGATAGCCAAGCCAAAATACAGTTTTACTGATTACAGTTACTGACACTGCACACGATCACATCACATAGAACCGATAGTGTTGCACGTACCACTTTTTAAAAGTAGAATACAATGAAGAAATATTTGAAAGCAGTAAAGGCGGTAATAACGAATTAAAAGTGTACCATACTCTAAAAAAATGTTTAGAAGTCGATAAATTTAATGGCTGTGTTCCATAGAATGACCGGAAAAGAACGTAGAAAAACTCAATTAAATTGCTCCTGACTTTGTTTTACGATCATATTAACTAGGAAGATCGAACAGTTACTATTCGACCAGTTTTAAACGGTTCTTTTGGGTTTGGTCGAAAACGAATTTCTAAAATGTTCATTTTTCGAATACCGTTTAAAGCGGTTATTTTAACGCGAATAACCGGTTTTTTAAAATGTATAATTTTTATAAGTTTTTTGTTTTTTTTATTGCATATACGCTCATAATTAAAGTATTTTTCCAAGTTTAATATATCAATAGATATAACGTTATATTTTTATGTATATAGGGTGGGCCATTTAAAAGTTTTAATTTCAAAATGCAATAAAACGAAAAGGGCTTGAAGTTTTGCCAAATTTATTTTTTGTTGTACAATTGTTCCGCTTAGAAATGAAATATTATTTTACAGTACCCCCATTCAATCCGAACAATTGTCGAAAACTCTTTCGAATGTATGGGGTCGTATCACGGCAATGGCCTTCAAATGCTCAATTGTCTTTGGTTTGTCGGCATAACACTTTGTTTGTCGTATTTTATTGTATTTCCCACAGGAAACAGTCCAACGGTGTCAAATCGCAGCTTCTTGGCGGCCAACTGACATCACCATTTCTGCTAATTAAACGGCCACCAAACATTTGACGCAATGAATCGATTGTGGCATGAGATGTGTTGCAAGTTGCACTATCTTCAAACATCGTTCACATCAATACCATGAAGAGTGGGCACAAAAAATCAGTTATGATGGTGCGATAGGTGTCTCCATTCACCGTAATGGTTGCGTCCATCTCATTTTCAAAGAATGATGCTTCCGCTCCACAAGCCGCATCAAACAGTCACTCGTAATGGGTGCTTTGGCTTTTGTAAGATCAAGTTTGGTTCTTCTGAGTCCCATACGGCAATTTTGCTTATTAATGTACCCACGAAGATGAAAATAAGCTTCATCCGAAAATTATATTATTACTAATTCCCATAACATTCCATGAAGGAACATAGGGACTTCTCTCAATCAATGAGCTGCACCCGATTCTATTTTTAAACTCATTGAAAGGGACCTACAGTTTAACGCCGGCTCCGAACGGCAAATGCATTTAGAGAAGTTTTCAATAGTATCTTATACTCATAACCAGTTACTAGCTAATGTTATGATGTGATACCGCTGTCGAAAAACTTCTTTCTATTTTTTTAAGATGGTTTGGCCGACGTCTTTCTGGTTGGTAGGCGGGTTTCTTACCTACCATACCACAACGGCATGCATCCGAAAATATGATTTGCATTTTTTTTCTGATTTTTTTTTTGCAATTTCCGACCAATTGCCCTTGTTTTGGAAATAAATTTCCAATCAATAAATCCTAGCGAACTATATGTTTATGGTAATAACTCCGAAAACAATGCTCAAACGTATTCTGCTCAATTAAATAACACAGGCGCGTATGACCAAAAGCAGTCCATTTTGGATATACGATGTTGGAGATAAGAGAAATTTGATCAATATCTACGAAAACATTAAACGGTATAAAAGAACTAAGAAAAATAAGATAAGAGAACAGAAGTGAGGAAGGAAGGACAAGATAAATGTCAGACTCTCCCTTCACCGGGAGACCCCTCACCAACTAACTAATGCCTAACAAAAATACCTCCAGATTGAAGATTCTGGTAAACGCAACTTAACCAAGGCTACCGAAAAAGTCTCGTCCCAATAGTTTGAGACTGTGAGTCCAATGACCATGGCAAGGTTCGGACAAGGCTTGCTCATGTTTTACAGCCTGGGTTTTGTAATAGAATTCTGAGAGACTCCGTCTTAAAGTCAGAAAACTTTTCTTCCTCGAACAGTCCATACTAAGGCTCTTAGAGACCTTAAATGTGTCCAAACGATTGACGTAATTGTGCAGCAAGGAATACTCGTATCTCCGTGCAAAAATAAATCACCAGGTGAAATATTAGCAAGTAGTATTGTCGAGAACGGAATGTCACTTAAGGCCCTAAAAAGCGGTATGTTGTTCTAGCTTACGTACTAGCAAGAAACTACAACATGGGACAAAAATGATCAATTTTATTTAATAAAAAAACACGAATTGAAAATAATTTAATTTAACTGAAAGAACCGACTAACCGGTTATTTCTTTAATTTCTGATCTTTTATCGTTTTTTTTTAATTGTAACTTTGTAATTGCACCTAAACTTGAAAAATGTGGAACAAATTGTATGAAATTTATATAAAGATTTATTTAATTTGTTTAAAGATTTATATTATAAGACCCAATTAGGTGTGGATTAGTATATTTTAAGGTAATAATTAACATTTAATGGTAATGTGACCTATTCCAGGAAATGTTGCTTAAACTTTGAGTCAAGAAAAATATTTTTTGTAGCATATTATTATATATTTTAAATGTAGCATATTATTGTACGAATCAAGTAAATGATTAAATTTAATATACTTCCCCCTTATTTGAAAAAATAACCGAATTACATTAAAAGAGAGAAAAAAGAAAAACATAAAAAGAAAATACACCAACACTACTTTTCTATTCTACAATACAATGACGAAGATCATGATGCTGCTGTTGTTGCTGCTGCCAATGTGACTGGTACTATGCAATGATGGTCATGATCATGATCATCATTATTAGTGAAATTTAAAATATTTTTTTTTAAATTTATTTTTTGCCAACTAAAATTACCCAGAAACTAATAAAAACTCTTCTTCTTCTTCTTTGCTTTTCTTCCTAAACTTGGCCTATTCACTATTCTATTGCTTTTGTTGATGTTGTTGGTTTATTGGTTTTTGGCTTCATGGTAGAGTGTGAGTAGTAGTAACCAGATAAAAATTAATTTTTTATATTGGCGTTTAAGAACATTTTTTTGTTGATAATCCACACAGCATTGGTGTTGCCAATACATGAGCAATGACTACGTCAATATCTTTAGAGAGTGAGTCGTCAGACTCGCAGTGAAATACTTGTTTTCTTACCAATAAAACGGGTTTCTTTTGGATTTTTTTTTTTTTTTTTTTTTTGCAAAAAACAATATAAACAATAATAATAAAAATATGTTTTTTTAATTTTACTTTAAAATTTTGGTAAAATTTAATTTTAGTTCTCCGTTACTCGTTCAGTTAAATTTCTACAGCATCCGTAAAAAATTGTTGAATTTTTGATTGTATTTGTTTGAAGGTTTCGAAGTAAATAAGTGTGTTCGTATGGGTACTTGGCGATTTCTTTTTTTTATTTTGTTGAGAGGGTGTGTAATCCGGTAGCATAGTGTAAATAGAAAGTATTAAATTATAAATAAATGAAGAAAAATATTTAATTTTATAAAAACAAAATAATAATAATTGTATAAAAATAAACATATTGGTCTGTATTCAAAGTCAAAAATAAAATATACTTTAAGAGAACAAAAGTCGAACAACAACCTGTGGCAACTACTGAACAAACATCGAACTTACATGGAAATTCCCGTTCAGCTGCCAGATTTGACGATTTATTTTCAATTTGACGATATTTGTCACGGAAAAAAATTCAGAAAAGTAACTAATGAAAGAAATATTGGCGACCAAATATGCAAAGGGGTCAAATAACCCGCGTTAGTGCGAGTGTGAGCTCTAGAATTCTGTCAAAAGAGTTACATTAAAAAAATTTTAGGGCTTTGGCTGTCAATAACTGTCAATATCAGCTGACAATAAAAGACTAAATTAAACGAACATGAATCATTTTCCAATGTACTAATTGGAAAACAAATTAAAACAACTGACATTTTCTGTCAGTTGTGCATATTGTGTAACTTGCAATTTTTGCGCGTAAATTTTTAAATGAACCATAGTTTACGGCAAATAAACGCGCGTTATGTACATCTATTTGTATTATCGCTGTTATATTGATTCAATTGAGTCCGTCAAGAGGCAGCTCTACTTGGCTTTTCAGAAAGCATCTTTTGCTTTGTTTCAGTTATATTTCATTAATCAAGTTGATTTTTTAAGATAAGTAGATGATTAACTCACTGAAACCCCCTCCATACTATTGTGTAGTGGTGAATATCCTTGCTAATGGTGGTGATCTTTACTTTGGCGTTGTAATTTTTTCCCACTAGAAAGCTTTATTTTTCATCTGGTGTTTGTCATCATCACCAGACGTAAGCTGGAAGGTCAGGGGCTTTTATTTATTTTTCAGATGGATTTGTCTGAAGCGAAGTTAAAGCCTCTTTATTAAGCACTCGAAACTATAATAAATTTTTTTCCTCATATCCTTTGATGTGGCTCGAAACTGTGTTGTTTGTGTTGTTATGCGTGTCTTCTTACTACTACACTACGCCATAACGCGTTTACGTGGCTTAGGGTTGAATTATATCGACAAATTTCCTTCGTATGAGACTAGGTTCGGCCTGGTGAAGCTTTCTACTTTGGAGCGGAGAAAGCCAGTTTTGGGTATTTTGTTTGCAACCTTATTGCTGGTGATATTGATTCTTAGCTTTTACTACTTCCCCTAAATTTAAGCATTTCGGTCAGATTTTTCCGCTATATCGTCCACAATCTATGCAAATTCGTTTTCTTTCCTTAGATTATGCAATGATTTCAACTTACATTATAAGTTTATTGACTTTAACTGTGGCGTCGTTAATATTAAACGTAGTTTACTTTCTGACATTAATTTCTAAATTTATATGTATTTATTTGCCTTATTATACAGTCATGTGAACAGTAATAGGGATACATTGTGTGCTTAAGGGAAAAATTAAATACAACTGAGAAACGGTACAAAATTTGTTGGGTCAAATAACGGACAGCAGACAACTTATAAGATTTTTTTGACAAATATTTAAATATTAAAACAAAGTTGGGTTTTAACTTTTTTGATATAAGTGTCCCTATTATTTTTCACATCACTGTATATGTACTTTATAAAATATTTTTGTAGTATTGAGAATATTTTTTTTATATTCGTGTTCTCGTTGCCATTCGTTACTCTCTTTCATCCACTACATTTCGATTGTAGTGTGTGCGTGTTTCTATACCTCCTCGGGCGGGTACCTAAGTGGTCAGGGGCCGTTAAAAATTATTGTTGAAGGCAGTTCTTTAGTTCTTTGTTGGTTAAAGTGTACGCTGAGAATGCTGTGTGAGAGCGCTTGACTCAAGAGTAGCTTACTTGTTTTATAGTTCTGGTCGGCCAGTGACTGAAAGTGTGATGAAAATTTTGCAACTAGTGAATATAGACCCGCACACGTGGATAGCGAATAACCACGCGACAGTTTTGAAACATTAAAAAACAATCTGTTTACTAAAAGAAGCTCGATCTTTAAGTTCCGCATGAATTATAATCAGTGAAATATTACTGAAACAAGCAATCAAGAAATGGTGACCAGAATTTACTATATTAATGCGGCCACAATACATTAGCGATCTTACATTGTATGTTTACTACATATTTGTTTCGGTAACGCCAAAACTCTGACGATATTAAAAAAGCGACCAATTGAAAAGGTACTTGGCCTCGTTAACTTGGTTAAAATTGATTTTTTTTTTTTTTTTTTTTTTTTTGTTAAAAACGTCAGAATAAAAGTTTTCAGACTGTAAACAGAAACGTCCGTAAAGATTTTAGTAAATCTTAAAGGCCTGTTTGCTTGTGTGAATTGCCTAACTACGTATGTACATAAAGTATGACTTTATGGTGCACACCTGTCTCTTAGAGACTTAATCCCTGACCTTGAACCACTGTTAGGTAGAGGTGACGTTTGCACCGGGTGTTTTAACTGCGGCAGCAATTTCAGCGTTCTTGTGACTTAGTGTTTTCCGGGAGGAGATCCGGGTGATTTCTATCTAAAGACGGATAGCACTGAGGACCCTTTCTCCGGAATACAGAGACTTGAAATTGGTATACTATAGTTGGGTCCCTAGATACAGAGGTGTTATGGGAAATAAGATCGCTGATAAACTGGCTAGGCGGGTATCTACTACTAGACTTTGGGGACTAAAACCATGCTGTGGTATTATTTGGTTCACATACAGGAGAAAGAAAGATCGATGAGTGCGATCATGAATGTCTGGGGCAGTTCAAGCGGCTGATATGACCGCTTTATCCATAATAAGAAGCTGCCCATGAGATGGCAGAGGAATTATCAGGAAATTTATTGAGTTGCTTACAGTCCACTGCTATTTGAAGCATCACCTTTTCAATCCAAGTATGCTACCTGACACGGAATACCATCTGCGCAGGGAGGAGGAACTCTTCTTAACGGACCTGAACTGGTTCGTGGGCTATACAGTGGGTATATTATGATTCTAATACGGAAGGTTAAGGGTATTTTTCTGGAGGCTGTTCCCGGGTGGTGTTTCCGGATCGATCGAACAGTTATCCGCCCATGGACACTGACGGTAGATCTTCTACGTCGCATTGCTACGGCTAGCTGGGTCCCTCCGCCTCCTACTTAACAATAACAAAGCGTTTGCCAGAGTCTCCGTAATTTTGTTTACAACAGACAGACAATTTACGATTAAGGGCTACATTGTCTGGGTGTAGTATGTCCCCCCGTTTGCTAAAGAATACCAGACTACCCAGGAGTAGGTTGTCTTAATCCGCATCAGGTTGTGTTGGTTATAACTGCATACAGTGATTAAGTATTAAATCGTAAATTTAATTTCGTTTAGTTTTTATTTAGAAAATATTTCTCAATTCTATTTAAAACACAACTTACGTATCTAACTGAACAAAACACGAAACCTAAACGGATATATTTTTTTTCCTAAAAGAGAAGAAAAAAAGTACTGAATACCCAAGACTGTTAGACAAAGTAGAACGTGTGAATGTAGATCAAGTGAATTACTTGTAGTTTTTCTTCTTCATTTGTAGCTCTTCCCAGACTTGCATTACACGCACTTGAAGTGAAATAAATGAAATTTTTTAAGAGGAAAAGAAAGTTTACGCATTGAATATGTTACAGAGAAGATAATTATAAAAAATATTAAAAGAGAGATAAAAGACACATAGTTTTTTTAATAAAAAAAAAAAAACTTTTTCTCAAAAAAAAAAAAAACGGAAATTAAATTAAAGATTTTAAATTTTCGCTGATAAGATAATAGAATCTAAGAATATTAAAAAAAATATTTTTTTTTTTAATCTTAATGCAATTATTAGAATTGCAATTTTAAAAGTCGTGACTAAACGTGAATTTTATAAAAAAAAATAAATGAAAAGCTATTTCGACGACAAGATAAAAATCCCAAAAAAATTAATTATTAGTATTAAATAATATATATAAAATGATTGTTAAAGAACAATATACTTTAGAAAATAAATATTACAGTTATAATATTTTGTGTTTTAATTTTACCTTAGCAATGCAACTGATTATGATTTTACGTCCACTATTGTTTTCCTAGACAGATATTAACTAATACTCTAGTAGTAGAAAAAATTATATAAATTTTGTTTTAAAATCAAACAAAAATCATATGGAAATTGCTTTGTTTTGGCAAAGAACCAATTGTGTAAAACCTCTACAATATTTACAAAAGCCAGTAGCACGTTTTTGATTTTAATAAGCATTCGCTCCAAACACAATAAACATTCTTTCAGCTTTGAAAACTTTTTAAGCAAAAAATGCAAAATAACAGGCAACAATAAAACAAATAAAAAATTCTTTAGAATCTACATATTTTGTAAACTCGAAACAATAATAAAGTTTTTAATTTCTGTTTCAAACAAATACAAACGGTATTGGTAACAAGTTTTAGACTCAAGGTTGTTTAAAAGCATACTCGCATACATAAGATATGCTTTCATACTTTAATGTCTTAACACTTTAATACTTTTTAAGATTTATTTCAAGAAAACCCAAAAAGAAACTCTCTGAAATTAAAATCAAAATATAAACATTAATAAAATTCAATTTAAATGATAATTTCAAATTCTCACACATATTGTACAAGAGACAGATGCTTAAAAGAATTTATTTTAATTAAAAATAAGCATCTGCAGTAAAGAAAACCAGAGTAGGAGAGTGTCCGCACTGTATTCGTTCGTAAAGAACGATTCTTCTTGAGAGCCGAATTTTAAGAGAATATAAAATGCGGCTCGTGAGAAGAATCAAAAACAAAAGAATTTATATATAAAATGCGAAACGCAAACCGAGTCGAAAAGCTTTAAAACGAGTTGAAAACGAGCAATTATCTTTAGTAAATATTGTTTGTGTAATATGATATGTGTGTGAAGTTATTGGTCGCTGCTTGCAAAATTTACATACATACACAGATACATAATATACATACATACTTACACGAACAACATGCACTGAAATGAAATGTTCGTTCTCAATTCTTTTTTCTCATTTTTAATTCGTTCGCAGTATAAAATTTATGGTCACGAGTTAAAGAACAAATTTCAAATATTTTAAGTTTGTGCTCACGAGTCAAGCGAAATTTATTTTGAGCAAAAAATATGATTCGAGCTCAAGAATTAAAATATCAAACTCACAAAAGAAAATTCTGCTCACGAGACGAGTTTCTACATACAATGAAGAAAACTGTAACCAGACGGTATAAGACACCAGAGTTTAGGCTTCCAAAGTAAGGCGGCATTACTCTGAAATTCTCGAAGGAGCCTAAGTACCTGAGAGTGATTTTAGACTCAAAGCTCTCGTGGAGACATAACGCTGAGAGTCGAATTAGAAAGGCATTATATGCCTTCTACATTTGTAGGATGCACTTTGGTAAAAAAGGGGATTTTAGACCCACGGCGGTGGATATTGGATCACAACTGGCCAGTCTGAATAGGGTGAGAGGCTAGCCTGTAATCATCGATACCATGAGTTCCGCTCCTCAGCCCGGACTGGAGACAGTGCTAAGCATATACCATCCCTGGATATTTTTGTCAAATGTGTCTTTAAAAAGTCGGCACTTATACTCAGACAGTTGGATGGACTGAGGAACTTTCGCATTGGACACGGTACCATCCTACAGAAAGTGGGCGGACCAGTTTTAACGCGTCGGACAAATTGGGCGATACCTGATTTGAACTTATCAGGGTAAGATACTTTATATAGATGAGTGGGCTGCTGCATCTGTTCTTCGTGATGACACCGTTGGCTTGAAAACGGAAACGGGTACAGATTCGGATTTTTACTCTAATGATCTGGACCTCAGAGTCTCTCTCAGACTACCCGATAATTAACACTGTTTTTCAGGCAGATGTCTACGGTATAGATAGGGCAGGTCGGTGTATCCGGGAACTAAATCTCGAGGCCACATGACTTATTAGGATCAATGTAGACTGTCTCGCCGCAATTAGTACTCTCGAGTCGTATGTGATTAAATCGAAATATCTTCTCAGCTGCATTCGCTGACTGACCCATCTGGAGCGATATCATGTCGAACTAATACGTGTTCCAAGTCATACAGGCATCCGATGGTATGAAAGTGCCGATAAGTGCACTGTATAGGACCCTCTCTGTGTCTCGTACAAGTGGACGTGGATGCCTCTCTAGGTATTGTCGATTTTGTTCGATAAATGGTCACTGAGCAGAATGGAACATAGTTGAACAAACATCACCACTTCTAGAATATCCAGAATGTTTTGGTCTTCTTCTTCTATGGACTAGGCCTCTTCTTAGGTTTGGAAGGGTGTCAATCAGGCTTCTTTCAGGCATTGTATGATAGGCCGCATGTCGGGCCATGCCCTCCACATAGATACTGTGGTGCTGTCAGGATGAAGAGGAGGACAAATTGGTGCAACACCTTCTTGGCGACTGTCCTGCTGTATGGAAGCTTAGACTAAAGCACTTGGATGCATGACACTACCATGGTTTGGACTGTCAAAGGGATGTGTCATTGTCGAAGTTGACTAAAGTTACCGGTTGCCTCAAATAAGGAAACTGATATTTTTGGGTGGGTATCTTTTTTGTGGATTCTCTAATGTCAGGCCTTTCGGTCTCTTTAATGGATCTTTCCTTGTTGGTGGCATCACAATGAGCTATAGGGCCTCCGAGTAAACTCGCGAAATGCGAGCTTCCTATATAAACAAACATAACCTAAAGAAAACTCTAAGCAAATAAAAGGTGTCCCAAAATTTCCAATGTGCGAGAAGATAAATTTGAATTTGAATAGCAAAGACATATTGAGTGCTCGGTTAAGTTCGGTTAAAAATTTTACCAAAAATTTAACCGCTTTTTCTTATATTAAAAATGATCTTTATGAAACCAAATATGTGCTGTTCTGATTAACAACCTTTTGCTATTTTTGGCTACAGCCATTATGCTTCCATCAGTGAAGAGATTCTAGGTTTTTACAATTGCAATTTGCAGGCCTCTACGAATTCTAAAATTACATCATTAAGAGAGTTCTGCAGAGATCGAAAAAAATGATCAGTTGAAGTTGCAAGGTCTAGGATTTATAGTGGATGCAATAAAACTTCCCAGCCAAGGTCTCCTAGTTTCTGCTCATAATAAACAATTCCCTTTCAATCCTTCCAGACACAGATCGTTACTTTTCTTGGTATCAAACCTAGTTTTGCCACCGTCTCCAAAGCTCCACTTTACTTTGTCCTTTTGTCCTCTTTCGCACATTTTAAGCGTATGTGATCCAGTTTTCATTGCATGTAATAATTCGCTTTAAAAATAATTAGATTTCGTTCCGTTTTACAGTGAATAGCAAATGGAAATTCATTGTGTATGCAAATATTAAATATTTAATAACTGTTTGATGATTAATGCCTAGTTCTCTAGCCACGTCCAAGCTGTTTTTGTGCTAGTCTCTCTCAATTTTTTTCCATGACGACATGGGCTTTTTAGTAATTGGTCGAAACGAACAATTTGCATCTTTAACATCAAAATTATAAGATCAAAAACAAGGAACCATTTCCCTGCTGTTTTTTTTTAGTTACAGCATTGTCTCCGTAGCAAAATATATGTATTACCGTCATATTTTCACTTATTTTTAAGTGCAGATAACTTTTCACAGAATGATATATAATTCAAACGGATGGTGCCACTTGCCACACAGCCAACGAAACAATGGCTCTTTTGTGCGAGAAATTCAATGGCCGTGTTATCTTATGTCATGTCGATGTTAATTGGGCGCCACGACCACGTGATTTGACACCATTGGATTTCTTTCTTTGAGGATATTTAAAAGAAAAAGTGTATGTCAGTAAGCCAGGGGGAATTTAAGAGCTAAAGGATGAGATAATTCGGCACTTTAACGACATTGAACCTCAATTATTTCTCAGAGTCATTGTGCCACTAAAGCCGGTACGAGCATTTGGTCGATATTTTGTTTCATACATAATTGCCATAGATTCTTCTATCATAATAAGAAATACTAAGATAATTCACTGAAACTTTTTGTTTTATTTAAAATTAACATCGTGTGTTGTGGTTGGATCACCATTTATATGATTCAGTATGTTGAAACAAAGTAAACCGTTCGACAATTTTTTAAAAATAAAATTCATTTAAATAATAATTAAATATTGTTTGCATGAGACTTTTTAAGCAGATTTAAAAGTTCAAGATTTCAAGTCATAAAAATTGAAATAATGAACGTGTGTGTACTTGGAGACTGGTATTTGTCACACAATTTTTATTTATTTTTTTATTTTTTAAATCTAATAGAAAAATCAAACACAAAATAAATTGTCCGTAAAAAAATACCAAATTTGGAGCAAAAAATATAATTTAAAACGAATTTCAACCATAAATGACACGAATACGCAAAGTGTACGTGCGCAACAACTTTGTTTAAGAAAAGCGTAAAGTGACTCGGGGTTTTGTGTTTTTGTTTTCATTGTCTGTTCATAGAACAAAAGTTTACACAAAAGAAATAAGAAAAAAAAAAAACGCCGCAAATAATATATTAAAGTAATAACAGCAATAACGCAAAGTCGTTTATTGAAAACATAACAACGAAATCATGTTTAAAAACAATTGGTGGTGGTCGTCTGACCACTTTTTGGTCGAATCATTACGCCAATTGAAATCATTCAATTGTAACGTAATCATGTTAATAGGCCTACTTCTGCCAGCTTTAGTAAAATGTCAACATTTAAATCAACCGCCACATTTTGTACCCGGTTCAGGTGATATGGCCAGATTTAGTCTATCGGAAAATACACCTGTTGGGAGTCCAGTTTATCAATTAAAAGGTAAGTGCGTGTCTATGTTTTATATTGTTGTTAAATCAAGTGTTATGAATATTAAAAGTATCGAATTAACAAACTTACCCATTATTTTTGTATGTGGCACAGACGAAAGTTGATATAGTGAACTGAAAAGTGAATATTAAGAATTATTAAAAAAAAAAAATGTTGTCTTTATTCTTATTTAAAATATAAAAAATTTATCTGTCCGTCAAACATGACTAAATGATACTCTATACTACTACTGCTAACATTTGCAATTAATGCCAAATTTCTTGCATCACAGACAGAATCAATTATAGACCCGCCAAATTTAGTACTAATTTGTTTTAGAGTTGAGTCAGAAAAAAAATTTAAACTTAACGAATGTTAATTAAATCTTTATTAATTCTAAATCGGTTGCCAAACGCAAACGTATATACAAAGGAATGAGTGTTTGTATGTTTGTCTGAAGTCTATATATATATTTGAACGGCTGAACCGATTTTCTTGAAATTTTTACAGTATCTCTCTATGTCTGGAAGGAACTATACTATTGTTACGTTTTTACCTTTTAAAAACGCTTATGAAATGAAAAATAAAAATAAATTTGTGTTTGGTTTTAATTAAATTATTCTTTATTAACACAGTTTTGTGTTCCACTGCTTGTAATCTTTTCACAAGCATAAACAATTTTTATTCTTAATTACTCTCTCTGTTTATAACTTTGTAAGCTACAACAATTACACGACAGATCTTTCTACAAAAATATCTTTCAACCAGATCCTAAATTCCATTTACACTGAGTTCAAACCAATAGCTCGTTCGCTAAGTTTACACCAAATAAACTCTCTTCATGCTGAGTTTACACCACACAAACTCCCATCACGCTGCTATCCGTATCGTTGTGCTTTTTATATGGCTGAGTAAACAATACTTCGAGAGCTCTCGATCCTCTTAAAATTTCAGATGATTTCATAAATCAGGTATTTACGAAATGCATTAAAGCATTTTGCAAGAGACGACTTTGTCGCCTACCAACAGATCAAAAACATTGGAAGTTATTTTGAAACTTAGCAGCTCAAATTGAACCGGTCTAAATTAAAGCACTAAATATGAATCAATTTTTTCAACCACAATAGACTAGTCTAGCATTGCTTGTGGAATTATAAAATATTTAGAATAATTTAAGCGGACACCTCTTATAAAGAGACAAAAATGCCGCTACGGTGAGTGTTTTCACTGTATATGTATTATAATCTATATACATCTATATAAATAACCCGGTGGCGTATTTCAGCGACATTGTTACTACTTTCATCGATGTATCATCGTCATAATATCAGTTTGAAGGCAAAATTTTTATAAAATTTTCATAAATGAAAAATTTCATTGATGAGTTCTCGGCCACAATAAAATAATCAAAGGGAGTTATATATGACAACGTTATTGTATGTCACCATAATAAAGAAAGCTGAAATTAAGCGACATTGTCTATTATGAGTCGACTTTATGCTGAATGTTGTAAGATTTTGTCTGCTACACATTTCCGTTAACAAATAAAGCACTAATGATTCCCGGTGATATTGTCTGTTAGGACTCATCAATAAACGAACGTCTACAGGACAAATTCAACTTTTGTCATCTATGACTATTTGGACAATTACTTTAAAAAGTCATGTATGACATCAAAGTAAATTCATTGTCAGTCATCGATGTTTTACTGTTTTCAGCGTTTGTCACAATGATTCACTATGACTTTCGCCAAAGGGAAGTTGTCCTTTTCTGATGGTGTGTTTTTCCAATATAAATACTTAAAATTTTTGTTATGAGAAGTATATTTAATAACTATACAATACAAAGGGTTTCAGCAACGTGGGAAGGGTTACTCTTGTAACACATAAAAATAAATGTGTGTTTCAGTGTTTTTATAAAAGAAAATATAGGCTGTTTTCAATGTTTGGATATGAACCGGACGGAATTGATAACTAAGATAATAGTTAAGATAATAATTAATATAGGAGCAGCGAAGCACGACGGGTGCATACAGAAAAGTCAAATTTGAAAAATATATGTATATTTTTTAACAAACCTTGTCAACATGCTTTGACTTTATATGAGAGTTTTATTATGTTTAATTGAAGAATTTCAAAAATTTTTTAATGCCCATAGTAAATGGTAGCATGACTCATTCGTCTGCCACAAACTTGTTGCAATAAATACAATCATTGGTTGTGTAAATATAAAAACTTTTTATTGGTGAATATTTCATTTTTTTTTTTTTTGTTATTTTTGGCAAAATGAAAAAAGAAAAACTTGTTTAATATTTTAGTTTATTTTCTGTAAAAAAAAATCAATAAAGTTGTAATATTAACGTTTTCGTCAAACCACCTGATACTACATTGAAATAAGATTTCTACAAAAAAATAAAAATAAACAGGTAACAAATTAGAGGCTGTCAAACTCGGCTTTATAATCAGCTACACCACAATTTAAAAGAAATTTATTTTCAACAACCGTTTTGGAGTAAAATCTTTACTAAAGTACACCGACAGATTTTAAAAGGGCAGATAAGTCATTTATAAGTTGATGCATTAGATTTCAGTCAACGTCAGGGTCAACGTATATCACCCATCTATTTTTTCAAAGTGTCGTATGGAGCTATATATTTAAGACTAAAAATAATAACTTAAAATTAACATAAAAATAGAAATTAATCAATTTCCATCAAATAAATAAAATAAAGTTTCTTTAATAAACATGCGGTCATCCATGTTATTTTAATCTTAATTTAATTACTTTACTGGGTGTGTCATATTAAAAAATGCAAATAAATAAATGATAGAAATAAAGTATTGAGTTATTGAAAACTCAATGTATAACTCATTTAAATAACTTTCATTTTAAGAAATAATTAATTAATAGCGTTTAAAATAGGAGTGGTGTAGTACATACTTATATTCTATATGATGGCCACTATACCCTACACCAATGTTTGTTTCAATGTCAACATATGTAACATTTAATTGTATGATGATGTGCCGCTGTCGTATGATAGATAAGACACCCACCTGCCAGTTAAGAAGTCTTTAATCCAGCGGTATTACCTGATAGTACTATTAGCGATCGGTTATGAGTATTTAAGTTATGTAAACTTCTCTAACTAATGCATCAGCAGTTTAGAACCGGCGTTAAACTGTAGGTCCCTTTCAATGAATCTAAAAATAAAATGAGTGCAGCGCATGGATTGAAAGAAGTCCCCTTTGGCGTGGGAATTATGTATGTAATTGTATGATACGGTCTGATCTGCCGCCCTTTTTTCTGTCTACGTACATATATGTATATTGGGTGTTCAGTAAGGGTCGGTTATAAATATGACCAAAAATTAAACACCTTTTCTTATGTTTGAAACGAGCTGTATTAAACCAAATATGCGACATTTTGAACGATAACCTTTTGCCTTTCTTAAAGTAAACCCATTATTTCAGCAGTGTAGAACTTTCAATTTTACTCGGAGGAAAAACTGGTTACGTTATGCGCCACTTTGGAATATAAATTTACAATATAACCACCTTCAATTATCTTTATTTATTACAAGTAGCGACATTATTTGGAAACTGCTAGACATGTATTTCTTGGCGTAGACTCTAGGGTCTCTAAAACTATCGGCAAATGGCATTTTCTCGCTATTTTCTTTATAATTGGAAAATTATTAAAATTAACTACGAGTGTTTTAATAATGACCTAAAGGAAACGATATATGCGAAAATAAACTGTTATCATCATCGCTTCATGTTCAGGTCTCAAGAGGTTAGAAGAGTACTGCAGAGATCGAAATAAATTATAAAGCGGAGACATCAAAAATTCCTAGTTAAGCTCTTACAGTTTCTGTGTCATAATGGAACAAAATACCTTTTCTGCTTATCAATTCTAGCCGTTTTAACAGAACTGCTTGCTTTATTATCGTGTATTGTTGAAAATAAAGATCATACTCAATCGTTTTACTAGATTATAGAAGCTCATAATGAGCCATTCCCTTCCAATCCCATCAGACACATAGCTTTACCTTTCATGGCGTAAATCCTGGCTTTTACACTGTCTGCGAAGCTTCATCTTGCTTCGTTCATGATCTTTTTCACACATTCGTGTCGAGCGTGATCCACTTTTCTTCGCCCGTAAACATTCGTTTCAGAAATGTTTGGATTTTGTTATGTCTTAACAGTGAATCGCAAATAGAAATACGGTTCATTACATTTTTCACTGTTAGTTCATCGAGCATCGAACTTCTTTCTGTATCTAGCTTTCTTCAAATGGTTGATAAAGCTCAGTTTAGACAATTATCAATCAGTTCAAACAATATTGTCAAAAAATTTACACAAAATGTCTGAACTTATAATTTTGGTCTTTCAACATTTTCAGAGAAAGCATTGTCAGATGATCGATCAGTGTCTGAGAAAATATTTGAATAATGGCATTGTGAGATTTTTTGACAAATGTCTTGCAACCGTGTGAGGTGACAATATATGTTGTGGTGACAATTTCCCATTATTTGGTCATTGTCGGCAAATTGCCTGGTCTGACAATCGTCTGTACAAAGCTTAACTGTTTGGTGATTAATGCCTATGTTGTTCCCTAGCAACGTCCATGCTGCTTATATATCTGTCTTTCTCATTAATTTTTTTATGAATTCATCGACTTTGTAGTGATTGGTTGAGCAGAATCTCGCTGCTGTTTTTCTAATTACAGCGTCGTCTGCATAAACTTTACAAATTTTTTCAGCAGCCTGCGGCTCATTATTAGCTTTATGAGAGTAAAATATGACGGTAATGTTCAATTTTCAATCATTTTTGAACTTAGATAACTTTTCACAGAATAGTGCGATTTAAATAATGTTTTCTAACAGAGTGAAATGTAAAATGTCACCTTTTGAATAAGCTATAGTGTTGCCTGATGCTATAAATATTACCAAAGACAATTTGTAACCGAATTATTTGAAAACCCATTATTTTACTATGTAAAATTTTATGCTGAGCGTTGTAATTTTGGTCGTTACGAATTTGAACTTCTTTATACAAAAATTCAAAAAAATTAACAAATTTCTTCAATAAGATAATTTTATTTTTTCTAACGTCTGCAGGAATACTATACTTTTAAGGCTAGGAGGCTCAGAGTCTTAAAGAAAAAATATTAAATAAAAAACTTTATCCAAAATATGGAAACAGTAAAACATAATTCGGGTAGGCAATGAAATTAAAAAGATAGATTTTTAGAAGTTCTGATTTTTGTCTGTTTCGGCTAATAGTTGTCCCTAGCTGTCATTAAAATTTTAATATAAAGCAGATTTCGGCAAAGAGCCACTCTTCATTTGTGTTTTCACTCGTACGAACGCACACGCATAGGTAAAAAATAAGCAAAAAATAAACAAAGAGAAGTAAAGAGAAAGCAAGTGGAAAAATACAGTGCAAAGTGGCTTGAGTGCGAGACTCTCTATTACTACCACAATTGTAAAATGCATTAATATTAGTTTGCCGAACGCTGACTAATATAAAGTCTTATTTAAATTACAATTCAATATCTCGAAAGTAAACTGTATAAAATATTATTCCAAATTGTACACTCCGGCATAGCTAATTTTATAGCCATGCTTAACCGACTATAACTTTTTACCTTTTTTCAATTCTCTTGATTATAATAATTATCACAATATTTTTAAGCAATAAATTGCTGAGATTGCTGGTATATATGTGTGTATACCAGTACCAGCATTATATTTCTCTTCACTTAAAAAACATGATTTATTGCGCAAATGTTTCATTCTTTCAAACAATATTTTATTAAGCCAACTACAACCGCAGCAACAACATGACATCAGTCGTTTACATAATTGCTTAGATAATTTGTTAAAAAAATTAAAGAAACACAAACTAGAAGAATAAGAATTTAATTAATTTTGAAAGGTACTTTACAATTTTAATCTTGTAATTTAAAAAAAAAATAACAATAATAAAAATATAAAAAATTTAAAAAAATTAAAAATATTACAAAGAACGTGCTTTTTTAAAAAATGAATTGTTTTTTTCATTATTCGATTTAAATCTTTATTTGTTTTAATTACTTTTTAATTAAGACACGTTCACTTACAATTGCTGTTACGTTTGCATTACATTACATCGTCAAAAATGCTTTCAATGATTACGTTATTGCTTGAACACGCATTTGTAAAATTCATTTGTAGTTTTATCTTCCAATTAATTGTTTAAGTTTCATTATTTTGAGTATTTCTAACTCCATTATTGAATTTTTCAATTTTCGTTAAGGAATTAAACAATTTTTGCTATTTTGGCGGTATAATTTCTTTGATTTATTTTGATTAAAAATAAAGTTTTATTAATAACATTTAAGCTGTTTTATTTTATTAACTACTACTAAAACGATACCATAGTCGATTGCTTATTCAATATGTTCGCTTACTACCTTGATCAAAAAGTTTCAAGAATAACTCCCATGTGACGGTCGCATCGATCCGGTTTGAGTTTTTTTGGTTAAGTTGGTACATCTGTTGTTGCTATTTCCGCTAAATGTTAGCGCCATAGCTTGATATTTGCATTATTTGTCGCCTTTTAGTGTTGGTTTGATACAATCGATACACAATTTCTTTTTATATGACCCAGTATACTTAGCCAATTCACAAAGTCTTGCAAAGTCCTAAATTAAAAAGTACTATTTGAGGGCAAGTAGCACTGTTGTGAACAGTGTGTCATATTGTCTTGCAATGTGTGGGTATATTTTAAAAGATATGACGTCTCTTAGTTCTTAAGAGGTGCAGTAAAGGGATGTCTACAAAAAAAAATTAACATTTTAGGAATTTCTTGTTGGAATCGTCGAATAACTTTTTTTCAGCTTTGAAAGGATTTTTTTTAAAAACTTTCAGTACTGCCACCTTGTGCGTAATTACACATATTGTGTGTAATTTTAGATTCTGTGTGTGACCTGTGTGTAATTAGCTGCGTGTGTAATTTAATTTGTGTGTAATTTTACGTTTTGTTCTACTGTATAGTACTCTTTAATTGCTATATTTTGATCGATAAGTCTTGTTCCGCTTCTAGAAACTTCGGCTTCACGCTGTTTTCTCCAGGTATAAGCCGTTGTTAAAACTAAGGTAGGATCACACGATTGTCGTAATGCACCAATAATTAGTGTTTTTTACAAGCCAATCGTGTGGTTATACAATTTATTGGCTCATACGGCAACTGAGAATATTATTGTACTTATTTATCCCAATAAAATGCAACTTTGGTGCGACAATCGTATGAAAGCTTTATCGGCAATCATGCACCAATGTAAATTCCAAAAATACACCAATATTTATTGTATTTTTGTGTGGCAATTGAAGAAAACAATAATCACCAATTTTTATTTTTTAAATGATTTCTTTCTGAAAAAAACACGTTTTTATACGGTATTTATAATTGTCATTCCTTAAAATATGCATCCTTTTAATTATTTATGTATCTGTAAATTGCATCACAAATTTCCAACATTTTTTTTCATCATTTTTACTTTTTTTTGTCAAGCGGACACCTGATAATTAAAGCCGATGCAAATTATATTTTTTAGAGAACAAATCATCTTTAAATATAATTTGTAATTATATTCCAATTTAAATAAATAAATATTTTAGTGAACTAATTTTTTTTTAATTTATTGAAATGTTTTGTCATATGCACGATCAATGGTCCTTCTTGTGAACCAATCTCTGACCCACACACTTTTTCTTTTCTTTTTTGTATTTCTTTTTATTTATTTGTTCACTAAATGACCTCAATATAAATAAAGAGGACGCTATTTTCCTTATTTTCAAAGAACTAACCATTTAAAACACAAAAAAAAATAATAATAATGATAATGAATTTAATTTACGAAAACAGCTGATTCATAGAGTTGCCGTAAACTTGAACAATCGCATGACAGCGTTGGGACAATTATTGTCAATAAATCGCTTCGCGCCATCTTGTGACAATAAATTTTATATAAAATAAGACAACTGTGTGAATACAGAATTTTTAATTGGAACAATTTTAGTATTGTGCGCTAATTTGTCACAATAAAATTTGTATCAGATTGGTGTATTTGAGCTTTACACTTAAACAGTTTGGTTTGTGATGGAGAGAGAGTAGCAATTTACTCCAACCACTCTCACGGCAACACACATTTTTGAACAACAATAATGCAATATAAAAAATGTAAACAAACGGTAACGCTAGCAGCGCTGCTTTATTGGTCCCATTATTTTGTATCAAAAATACACACATATGTACAATATAAAAGAAATTGTTTACATTTTTATCAAATGTGATGTTTTTAAGAACAAATAGTCCATTTAGCAATAATTCATAGTATTTTTAACACTATTTAAACACTTTTTTTTAGGAAATATTTATACAAAGTAAAGTTTTATTTCTAAATAATAGGAAACACTTTAAATATGACTTTAAAACAAATTTTTTAACATTATTTAAATTAACAAAATTTGAATTAATTCTCTAACCAAATTTTCTTTTTTAGGAAATTGTATAACTATTTATTTATTTATTTTTTTGTAATTTCCCGGATATCGTAATATTTATTAGTGTATTGCATGATTTATATCATTAATAGCGACTATATTAAGACAAGTTTTTATTTCAATGATTATTCTTTTTATATTTATATGACATATCAACAGCGTTGAATAATTTTTAAAATCAAACAAGAAATTTTATTATGATAGCGAGTAAAAAAATAAAAGTGGATTTTCCAACATTGAATGAAAAACAAAGAAAATCAACAGAAATTAACAAAATAAAACTAAAAAAACTCTTAAATAATGTGTGAAATCAAACTTGTTACAGAGGAAATCTTGATGAATTACTTTTAATGCAGCAACGAGAGGTACTTTTTTAAAAGCAACAGCAAGTAGACAAACATGATTTGTTTTAACGTCTGTCGTTTTAGTTTTCGTTTAAGTATTCACCAAAACTACTTGTCTCTGGTATTTCAACAAAAAAAGAAAATTTAAAAATCAAGAAACTATTACAAAATGTTTTAGAAAAAAAAACCGCTAATTTATAGGAAAGAGTCCCCATAAGAAGAAATACGACGAGTATGTTAGGCTTGCATATGTATCTACTAGTACACATATTCTAGGTTATAAAATTAAGAGGAATGTAAGGTTTTTGAAAAAATTGTATGCTCCATTTGTTTGCATTGGACCTTACAGGACTAGTGGCACTAGCGAATCATTAATAGCTGTCGCTTTAATCTACTAGAAAGTCCTTAGCTGTACTTAGAACAGAAAATGCTTAAATTGTGAAACCATATAGCTTGTGCCGCTGTGGTGTGACAAGTAAGATATCTGCTTACCAGCCAATAGTTGAAACATTAGCTAGCAACTAGTTATGAGTATTTTTTTTCTCCGTCACTCCTCTATATGCTTCCTATTGACTTTGTTTTAGTTGCAGTAATCAAGTTGATGTTCAAGCTAAGTATATGATTAATCCACTATAGCTCGTTCTCACATGATTGGTGAAGATCGTTGCTAAATGGTGGTGGTGGTGGTGATCCTTACTCAGCATAGTAATTTTTCACAGTAGATGTCGTTTTCTGCTGATCACTCATCAGTTGTTTGTCATCATCGCCTGAGGTAAGCTAGGAGGTCAGCGGGGCTTCTTTGGATGGTTTTGTCTGCAGGAAGGTTGAAGTCCCCTTTATTAAATACTTGAAACCGCAATTAATTTCTTTTGTCATGCCCTCTGCTGGGATTCGTTTGTGTTGTATGTCTACGCTCTAACCACTATAACTGATACATCTATTGTTCTAAGTTGGCATTAAACAGCAGCTCAATTTCAATGAGTCTAAATATGGAATCAGATGCAGCTCATTAATGAGAGAAATCCTCCTTTTTCTAGTTAGGATGTTGCGGGAATTATATACATCAGAGTCAGGCAATGAGCTGCTGTTCTCTTTTGTTTTCACCCTTACCTACTCACTCTCATAGGCAAAAAATAATCAAAAAAATATACCAAGAGAAGTAAAGAGAAAACAAGTGGAAAAATACAGTGCAAATTGGCCTGAGTGAGAGACTCTCAAATTACTACCACAATTGTAAAATACATTTGTATATGTTGCCTGACTCTGATGTACATACATACACATATAAATAGCTTTTAAAACAGTTTATATAAAACCTTTGACCAATGTTTTAATTTCTTGTTAACAGAAATGCAAATTAATGCCCCCATCATAAAGAGCAGCCCACCAAACCGTTAATTCACTTGGATGATGACCTTGTTCGTCCCATGTTTTGAGCTCAGATGCGTCTTTAGATACCCATCACTTTTTTATTAATTTTTTACGGTAAAAATCTATCCATCTGTAAACAAGATTTTTTTGTGCAAATGATCGGAATGCCTCAACAAATATCCGGTACGCTGTTGTTGTTTAAATCGAGCCGGATAAACTAAGGATACATAGCATTCATATTATAGACCTTGATTTTATGTTTTTGGAAAGAATTTTACAGAATAGTCTAATACCAAGCAGCTTAAAATAACACAAAAAGCCCAGGTTGAAATCTCGGCGTGGTAAGAAAAATCTTTATTTCGACTTCGGAATTTTAAATAACTAAAAGGCCTTGCTCTAAATGAACCATTAAAGAATACCTTTCTTCTGGAGGGAAAAGAAAAAAGATCGGTTATAAAACTTCATCGAAAGGTGCAGATAACGCCACCTCTTGGGGAAAAAGGAAAAAATAAAAAGATCGAAATCTATGATAAGCAGCAGCAGCAGAGCTCTGAACCACTAAATATGGCTTACCGCAAAGCCTTGATTGGCTTGTATCAGTTTCATTAATCAGTTCATTTTAAGCTAAGGAGATGATTAGTCTACTGTAGCACGCCTCCAGTAAAGATCCTTTCTAAGTGGTGGTGGTGATTCTCACTTAACATTGCAATTTTTACAGTAGATGGCATTTTCTCCCGATCGTCGCTAAAATTAAGCCGGAATATCAAGTGGGCTTCCTCTGGATGAATTTTTCTGAAGAGGCCCTAAGTTCCTTATTTAAACTAGTGGAAACCGATATTTTTGTCATTACCTTTGGGTTCCAACTTGGGCTGCTTAGCTTGCAAACACTATAACCACTACACCATGCCACCTCCACACTATATACAGGGGATGTTTTGTTTAGGCAACAACAACATCTATCCTAAACACCTACTACAGTAGACCGATCACCCATTTAGCTATCAGACAAAAATTATTACAAAGAAACTGAAACAAGGCAAAGATGCCTCATGCAAGTCTTATGTTCCCAAGAGGAGTTACGAAAAAAAGTCGAAAACAATACAAAAAAAAAATTCTTAATTTTTATGCAAGCCTTTGCTTAGTTATACTTCCCCTTAACCACAATATTTAGTAATTTATATGTATGTATAGGTAAATAAGTTCTTAAATTACATATGCTCAAGCTTGAAGTCTTATTTTATAGCCAAGTATTTGTATATAAATCAACATTAAGCATGAGTGTCAAACTTTTGCGGTTTTCATAAACTGTTGTCTTCTCCTTCTCTGTTTTGAAACATTTTTCCTATGAATTCTTTCCATTTTTAGTATTTTTGTCGCATAGTATATCGGTTAGTTGTATTAACAATGAAACGCTCTGTACATAAATAATATGTTTTGACCTGGTTTGAATGACTTTATTCTCACATTCAGTCATTCATTCATTCTTTCACTCATACATGATACATACATAAGCAGGGCTACACATAAACTAATTGTATGTTGAGAATATTAGGTTCGTATGTGTAGCTATTTTTAAAATTATATCGTCTTGTTAATTTAATTTTTAATTATTTTATAATTTAAATTAAGCCACCCTAATATTAACTATTTAATTAAAAGCATAAAATATACGTTAATACGACTATGCGCTCTACTTTATTTACTCCACTTTTATTGAATGTGCATTTCTCACACAATAGAAGTAATTGATATGTTAGGCACGCATGCTCTACCTAGCGGTGCCATGTAAAGACATTCATTGCAAGTCATTCAGTAAATTACATCATTTGTGCTTTAATCGTATTTTTTTCTTTACATATGCAAAACATATTTATGTAAATGTTAACGCACATGGCTGCAAATTATTCGAATCTTTATTTAGTAATCACATTTGTTATAAGTGAAGAAGATTTTTCCACTGTACTCATCCCCAACCTATACGAAATCAGGATGCCAATTAAACAAGTTTTGTAAAATTATCTCTAATTTATAATATAACCCTTAATTATAAACCGAATCACATTATTTTCCCATACAAAATTTTAAGAACAATTTGCCCAAATTATAAGTAATTCTGTTTAAATTATCCTGAGGGTTACTACAAAATCAATGTGATCTCTAATTTTTTTTTTGTCCATGCAAATTTAATTTATTTAATTTCCTATTTTTTTTTCCATTTCTAAAACATTAATTGCCTTGCATTTTTGCATTTGGGAGGTGCAACATCCATTGACTAAATTCCGCCTACTTTTTCGCTAATGCTGTGAACTGACACTGAAGTCATTTAGAACAAAACACACGTCGACTATTACCGTTCCTAAGATATACAAAATCAGTATTTACTTTGTATGGGCGGTACAACCTACATATATTAAATTTCGTTCACTTGTTGGGTGACGCTTTGTATTGACTATGTTCAGGAACTTTTACTGTTACCATTTTGAAGATATAGACATATAAATAATTTCTTTGCATGGGTGTGGCACAGCCCAGTTAAAATTTTTTTAATATAAATATATAGCCTTTCAGACAAACATAGAGATTCTGTAAAAAATTTGAGGAAAATCGGTCTAGCTGTTTAGCTGGCTATAGACTTTAAGCAAACATATACATATATAGGGTGGTCCAACCATAATGCACGATATTAATTATGTGTCATACCTTAACGTCAAGTTTTTTACCCAATTTAATTTGACATTTCTTCGTTTCAGTGTTTGAGAAATTCAAATATGGAGAGGTACCTAATTGAGCAGCGCGTTAAAATTGTTAAAGCTTTTTACTAAAATGGGCGTTCAAATCAAAATGCATTTCGTGCACATCGTGTTTTTTTTTTGGTCAACATAATCGACTAAATGGCTCCACAATCGGGCGAATCGTGCTCAAATTTCAGCAAACCGGAAATGTGGAAACACCTGTGAATGCTCGCCCAGTTCGTTCTTAAGAAAATATTGCTGTTGTTCGCGATAGTGTGGCAGAAGCAGGGTTGACAACCCACTGGGTAACCCAATTAAGCCCACCGGGGTTTTATTGGGTATTATATTCAAAAAACCCCGTGTGGGTTTTTTCTATTTAAAGGTTTTCGCAGTTCATTTACAACAATAATAAGTTTAATTTATATAGCGTATAGCGACTACAAATTTATTTGTTCTTTTCCCCACCCCTAAGTCAATTTACAAATCTCGTCTCAGAAAAACAAGATTTTAAGGAGGTCCAATTTTAAAGTCGATTTTGTATTTCTTCAAAGGAAGTTAATACACGGTTTGTTAGCCGTAGAACGAGGTAATTTGCGCTTAAAGCGAATGTATTCCATAATTCAAACAGACCGTTATAGCGAAAGGACATACAAAGAAAGCGCATATAAAGAGGTGTGAGCAGTTTTCAGAGGATACAGCGGATGCGCCATTTGATCGTTTCTAATTATTATTTTGAAACTTTTGCGATAAGAGGTCGGGTGTTGTCATGCAAAAGAATAAGTTAATCATGTCTGTCTTTATATTCCGGTCGTTTTTCAAACGAGTTTTATCAAAACATATTGTCGACTTGAACGAAATTTAGAATCAGTTATAAAACCCAGTAAAAGCCGATGGAATGAGCTTAGAAAAAACTGGGTCTTTGCCAATCCTGGGAAGAAGATCGGTCAACCTCGACTCATCGTCGAGCCCTACAATTGAGCATCTCACGAACATTTGAATATCTCAGAAATTGAGGCTATGGATCATCCAATAGGATGGTGTCACTTGCCACACAGCCAACGATATAATAGCTCCTTTGCGCGAAAAATCCAATGACCGTGTTATCGATGTTAACTAGCCGCTACGATCATGTGATGTGACACCATCGGACTTCTTTCTTTGGTGATATTTAAAAGAAAAGTGTACGTCAATAAGCCAAGAGCAATTCAAAAGCTAAAGGGTGAGATAATTCGGCACATTAACGACATTGAACCTCAATTATGTTTTAGATTCATTCAAAATATGGATTGACGGAGAGAGCTATGCCACCGTGGCGAAGATTTTGCTGATATTTTGTTTCACATGTAACTGTCATAGACCCTCCTATCATAATAAAAGATATTGAGATAATTCTCTGAAAACTTTTTGTTTTATTTACAATTAACACCGTGCATTGTGGTTGGACTACCCTTTATAAGATAAATTATTTTTAAAACGCCCTACTCAAATGGTACATATTGTTTTAAATGTTTTTTTTTTTTTTTGTAATTTTAATAGAATTTACAACTTTAATAGATTCAAAGTGTAAAAAGTGAAAACTACAAGGAATGAAAAGAAATCAAAATAGAAAATTTAGAAGCTCTATGTCATGTTGGCCTCTATGGTCACACCCAAAAATTTCTAATGTGTAAATTGTTACCAGGAACAGTGGTACAAAGAAATACAAATTGAAATCTCTAATAAAAGGTTGGATTTGATTACATAAAATAATGTTTCATATCTCATTCTCTAGTTTCATTTACTTTGAGTAACTTTTACATACCGCCTTTAAACTTTGTATTGTGGCCTACCAAATGGTAAAATTTTTCAATACAAAATTGAATTTTGATTTAAAAAATTAAAAATAAAATTAAACACAATGCGAATAATAATCGATATGTAATGCATGTAATGGTGTGATCAGGCGCAGCTTTTTTCTTGTTCAAGCTCTTATAACTCAGTGCGTGTATAAATTTTTTTTCTCTGGGTTAAACAAAACATGCATCATAAGAAAAACCTGAAGAAACTCATGCCACAATCTGTGGCTATGAAAAATTGAGTTTTTCTTCTTTCTTTGTTATGTCTGGCTCAAACCTAAAGTTGTTTGTTTTGAAAATGTTGTCTTTTGGACAAATAGGAAATGTTAGTTTTTTTCTTGTTGTTGTCATCTTTTTTATGTCTTATTTAGTTGTGTTACATTGAAGCTTTGCTTTTTTATCTCACAGATGTTGTTTATTATTCATGTTATTGACATACAAATACGGTTTGGCGTTCAATTTTTTTATCAGTATTTCAGACACAAAACTCTGTCAAGTAATTACACAAGAAACTTTCTATTTTATTTCTTTTTCTGGACAGTAATTCGTTTTTTTTTTAGATTTTTTTTGTAACATTTTTCTATATTTAATGCGAATGAGATTTTTCTTTAGTTTAATAGAAATAAGAGAAATCGGAGAAGATTTTAATTCTGATGTATTGGGTGCTCGATAAAGTTCGATTAAAAATTGTCGGTAGATGTATCTAAAATTTAATATCTCTGGTAATATTAATTACATTAGGAAACACTATTGCTTGTTTGAAAGGTAACATTTGAAACTTCACTTCGTTAGAAGACATCATTAAAATCGCATTTTCTGTGAGAAGTTAACTACGTTTAAAATAAGTGAAAATTCGGAACACTGCCGTCATATTTTGCTTTTTTTATTATAGAAAAGGAAAGAAAGCGTTGCCGGTTGCTCACTTGTCATGCTGCAGAGTAGATCCGGATTAATGGGGTTTTTACCAATGACATATACATCTTTTCTGATAGCCAGACGGCGATCAGATCTTTTTCGGATGTGAACTTCAACACTTAACTGGTGAAGGACTGCTGTGATTCCATTTAGATACTGTCACGTCAATTTTTTGTCCACCTCCCGAAAGCGGTAAACTCCTTCCGGACATCCAACTTCG
Organism: Wohlfahrtia magnifica; assembly: GCA_023159175.1. Taxonomy (NCBI): domain Eukaryota; kingdom Metazoa; phylum Arthropoda; class Insecta; order Diptera; family Sarcophagidae; genus Wohlfahrtia; species Wohlfahrtia magnifica. Next base: position 1,212,456 of record JAKWBJ010000041.1, on the reverse strand, counting down.
CATGCGGGTGTATCATGTGTATCTCTTACCATCGTTAGGCCGTCAATCAGGCAGAAGTATTTGTTGGACGCTGAAATTACCTGGACGGAGGGTGACTCTTGCTTTGTTGCCGGACTCACCTGGTCCAGGTAGGATATGACTGAAACTAAAACTCGACCGTCGAAACATCTCCTCTGCTGTATATATTCTAACAAATCATTGCTGCGCTTATCTGCGAATGACTTCCGTCGAGGCTGTAGATCGGCTAGAGAGGAAGAGAGCAGGGTCACTTCATCCACCAGTGTTCGTCTCTCGCTCGGCGAAGACTTCACTGGGGGCTCTCCCTTTCTCGATGGTTTATGGGAGCTATCGATCTGTGACAGAATAGTCAGGATAATTGCTGTGGCTGGTTTCCGACTTAACTAAGGGGATTGTGCTTTTGTGTGGTGCCTTTGGTGACTAACACAGGGACTGCGCGTCATGTGGTATCACAACGTGTGCCTCTATTTAGCTAGGCTGCTACAAATGACAAAAGGTTATCTATCAAAACGGAATATATTTGGTTTAAAAAGCTTGCTTGAACCTTCTGACTACTATTTATTCCGGTGTCTTTAAAGCTTTCTTGACAGTGAAAAATGGCCAACTGCAGAACTACTGAAAATCTTCTTTCCAAATTTTCGCTGATTCATCACAGAAGTTCTTTAGTGACGTAATTATGTTATAACGCAATCCCAAAAATGGCTAAAAATCAGAGATAATGATTGCTTAAAGCCAATTTTCAGTAAAGAAACTTTACCGGAGTTCTGAGTTCGAATCCTCGTTGATCTGTAAAATTTACAATTGACCTTTTCTAATTTCGAATTGAGATCAGACAATTGTGCTTTTGCAATCATTCTTTGAGTAAGACAATTGACAACCGTGAAGAATGAATAAAATTATCTAAATAACCGCAAATACTTTTTAAAGTCATAATACAAATAATAATTATTTTTCGATAAAATTGTCACATTTATTAACCTTCGATCATGAGCGGAGAATTTGTAACCAATTTTTTAACAATCCTTGAATCAGCAATAATACAACGTTAAAGGGGTTACGTTGTGTGTGTGTAAATTCTGAGAATTATTAGTTTTAATATTAATTGGTACTTTATTGATTAAACCGTGCGACTATAGCGACTGCTATCGAGTAGAACAAGGATCTGGATTTGGAATTTTCTCGAGTTACGAGTAAAAAACCGGTTTTTCGGACCCTCATACATTTATAAACTAATAACTTAGCTGAATATTGCCTGATTTTAAGTGTATTTTAGGATTTGGAAAGAAGATAAACATACCTTATGACGTTTAAGTTGCGTTTTAGATTCCTGGTGTATTTCTCAAGCAAATACGTTTTTCACCCATTTTTTTCCAAATTTTTCAAGTGTATGTGCGTTTTTGCAATTAATTAAGGAATAATGTTAATATATCATTTAAAAGGTCTATTTCTCTCCTCCAAATCGGGAAAAAACTTAAAATCTGATAATATTCAGCTAAGTTATTAGCTTATAAGTGCATGAGAGCCCAAAAAACTGGTTTTAAGCCCACATCTCGTGAATATGAAGGTGTTTAGTAAATTTCAGAAAGAAATCCTTATTCTATTCGATAGCGCATATCAGAGAAATAGTATCAATTGCCAGGTATTTTTTTTTGTCGCACCGTTTTATTTATTGTAGGGTGATTATAAATCGGCACTGTCTTTAATCACATACAGACCTAAACGATTTACAAAATCAGTATAAAGAAACAAGATAATTATTTTCATTTCCTTAAAAGAAAACACAAAGTAGGTGAAAATTGTTTGTACACAATGTGCCTCATATTTGTAATGAAATATGAAAAGAAAATTAGTTTCTTTGTGGTGCAAAACAATTTTTTAAATCATATTTTAAATATTTATGTGGTGGAACTTCTTTTTCGAATTTCTTCTAAAATAATAAAAGAAAATGTAAATTTTTTTGATTAAAATATGCTTCGTGAAGCATGAAATCTTAAACCTTTTTTTGTAATGCTTAAAACAACATGTGGTTGAAATATATTTTAAATGTGATAATAAACTAATTTCAACAGTTCATATGTTTATTCGTATACTCGTATATGTATGTATGTAAACAATTGTTACAATTATAAACATATTTGTGTACTAATAGGTTTATAATTGTAAGCGACTGTGTTAGACTATTGTTAATGGGAGTTTTTTCTTTTATTGTTTTATTTTAAAAATATTTAAATTAATTAACAAGAGTATTTAACAATTTAACAAAGAAGATAATATCTTTCTAATTAGCTTTCCACCATCTTAAGTGTAAGAAAGTAAAAGAGTAATAGCGGTGTTAAATGAGATATACATAAGCCATTAGCCAGTAGGCTTCATCTCTTGAGTCAATTGAAACTTGTAAGCATGTAAATTCAAATTTTTATCAAAAATTCACATTAGTGGTGTTCCTTTCAATTGTTGGACACGATGAATAGTCGAGGTTGACGGCTCTTTTGTCACTCTATCGCGAACAACAGCAATTTTCTTCGCAGGATGAACCGGGAAAGCATGCACAGGTGTTTCCAAATTTCCTACAGACCCGGTTTGCTGAAATTTGCGCACATTTGGCCAATTATGCTGACCGAAAAAATCACGAAGTGTACGAAATGCATTTTGATTTCTAAGCTCGTTTTCGAAAAAAGGCTTCAACAATCTTAATGCGCTGCTCAATTGTGTATCTCTAAGGTGTGACTCACAATTAACATCGTGCACTATGGTTGGACCACCCTTTATAAAGGCGTTAAGATGCATTTAATTAACCTCTTACACAGGCGCAATGCCATTTCAGTATCAAGGCCTTCATTCAAACAGTGGACTTTGTTTCACATGGTATTTTCCAGTTTCTAGTTCTGATCCAATAGTAAGATTTTTAATATTGTCTGAAATCATTATCTTTAACAAACGCACGTCAAAATTAACAATATTCGTCATTCTTAAGCGTTATAATAACGTCTGTACAATAATTTCGTCAGCAAAGTTATTTAAACTTTAGCCGGCTGTTTTATCCAAAAAATTTCTGACTTTATCTGGATCTATCTCTTCCAAATTTGAACATGTGTTCGATTTAAAAAAAGATTAATTTGAACCGTATTTTTATTTATTTAAAAGCATATTTTACCAAATATAAGCTCATATAAGAGTTACTTAAATTTTATATGGGAAACTACTGAGTGGCATTGTATCGTTAAGCGATTGTGGTTAACTGGGCATTATTTGCGGGCGGCATTGCACTGATAATCGTGTGAGGGTGATTATATGGATCATATTTCGAGAGCATAATAAGACACAAAAGATTTTTTTTTGGGTCGGGGTGTCTGCCGTTGGGCAACCTACTTGTAAGGATGATAATAAAAGTAATAATAATATAAACTAATTTATCGATTTTTAACCAAAATAAAACGATTCGCCCTTGTATAATAAGAATATAACCTATAATTTAAAACCATTAACTGTTAACTTGTTTAACTTTCATAAGATAACTTCTTAACGACAAGCCATCAAAAATTTAAAAAAATTATCATGTGTTTTTAACAGAATATTGCCATCACCTCGTTACAACTTTAAAGTCATTTGGTTTAGACAGAATCCGGTTATTACAACGAAATTAATTTGTTACTGGTTTAAGCTCAGCTTAAAATATGACTGCCGCCAACCGTTATTTAACCTCAATTTTAAAAAGAAAAACATTTTAATTATTTTCAAAATCGTAAATAAATACGTTTAGAATATTACGTTTAAGTTTAAACAGTGTTTGTGTTGATTATAAAATTTTAATTTTAAAGATGCTTAGGTTTTCCAAGCAATTTGTGATTCCCATTGTACATCATGGTCATTTCGTAAATTATTATTCAAATGAACTTTAAATAAGAATACAATTCTAATTACATACTCGTAAGTAACATTCGTTCTTTTAATATAAATATCGTCTTCGAAATAAAAACTGTTATTGTTCTGACAATTAAATTTCACTATTTAGAGTAGACAACAAACATAAAAAATAAATTACAAATAATGACAGCAAACATTTTTCAAAATGACAACAAGTTTAATGCCATTGGCTTTGTTAGCATGAATAAGGTTCAAAACATAATAAACGAGCATGTACAGTGATGAGCAAAAGTGAAAAGTTCTAAAATAATTTTCCACTAAAATACCGAATTTTTGCTTCAACGCCTTCTTCGCTTTTTTATTTTTGATACACTCTACGCTACGTCGATTTTAACTCGAAAGTGAATTCTTTATTTTGATCAGCTGCAGTTTAACTATGTTGGGTCTAATAAAATGATTACCAGAACTTTCAACTGATCTGTTCACATGGTCTATGGTAATGCTTTCAAAAGTAAGAAACTTACTTTTTCACATCTTAGGCATCAAGGCATCCTAAGCTTTAATGCTCTGTAATTTAAAGAGTCAACTATACTGATTTAACTTTTTTAAAGTCCCCGTTTATGCGAGAAAACATTCTGAAGGGAAACATTTTGAACTCCCTTTTGTTTTTTCCATTCGCGTTCACACAGGCAAACATTTTGTCGTCAACATTCCATTACTATTGTTATTTTAAAGAAGTAAAGCTAATAAATATCAACAATGCGAATATGACCACAAAGCATATCGCCGAGTACCGAAGACAAAAACGATTCTCTCTTCCCCACCCGTAATTTGCTACTAAACTAAATGTTTCCCATCAAATTTTTTCCTCGTATAAACGAGGACAGAGACACCTATAATGCAAAAGCCATAAAAAAGGAAATAAAGGTTATCTTAAGAGGTCAAGATTATGGAGAATAAAATTGCTGCGCAGTTATTTATGATATTACGAGATATCCAGCAGTAATATTGAGATATTTACTGATAGCAAAGCAGCCATAAGACCCCTAAAGGGCGTTCATATTGATGCCAAGATAGCGAGATATTGTACAGCTGGCTTGACGGGAATAAGCATTTGAGGTTATATAGAGTGCAGGGACCTGCACTTACCCTATGCATCATAGGGGAGACAAAATTTACCCCATAGATGGACATCAAAGCTCTTCTCTACCTGACTATAGAAGAGGAGGTTGGTATGCAGGCAATCTCCATTCATAGGTAGGAAAAACTTAAGTCAGGCAACATTATTGTTCATCTTACGATCTTGAATGGAATCGTGGATATAATTTATACATACGTCTCAGGCAAACGATCGCATGAACCTTGTACACAGCTTATCTCTTCAATAAGAAAGAAGTGGAGCGCAGACCTAAGGTGGTAACAAAATGACTCACAAAAGTGATACACTGATGGACTAAAAAATCCTATACAAAACACAGCAAACGAAGTAAGGATGAAAATAATCGGTCATAAAGACCCTTAGCAGTAGTGCCTTTACGTCCAGAGTAACACTGGAATGTCATAACGCGCTTAACAACCTGGCTACTCAAAATCCGTTTAACCTGGTTTGGGTGACGGTACACAAGAGTCACAAGGTAATTGAGATAGCGAACATATATTGGGGGGCTTTAACTGGAGTCACTCCATCCATCGGCTTCAACTAGAGTTTTCTGAGAGGAGAAAAGAGAAAATGTTCAGCATCTAGTGGCCTGCACCATTCTAAAAAGTTTCTAAATTTCAACACTATGAAAGCGGAGTTTGTTTTAAGACTGGATAGTAAAAGCCTAAGAATACTTACGCGATCACACACCTGTACAAACATAAATACAAAATTCTTGCGACATTTCAAATAGATTAAATGAGACTTCTCGCACCTCTACGCAAAGAGATTATTATGGACCAGCACCTATAGATTCTTTTGTAAACATAGTACGTAAAAACTTGGCTCGTGCACAAAAGTTTCTTTGGTTCGCTCGTTTCTTGACTCGTGCTTGTAAGTTTTATTTTTTAATTCATGAGCACGAATCATATAATTTTCTAAAAAAAATTTTGCTCGACTCGTGAGCATAAATTTAAAATATTTTAAAGCAAAAAATATTGCTTTAACTCGTGGGCACGCATTTTATACTTCGAACGAATTAAAAATCAGCAAAAAGAGTTGAAAATGAGCATTTTAGTGCATGTTGTTCATATGTGTGTATGTATGTATTTTTTGTCTGCTGCAACCAGTGTTGCCATAATTTTGTTTAGAAAAACTGAAAATTTAGAAGAAATAAATTGATTTTCAAGTGGAAAAAATGCACATATTAAAAAAGTAAAGGGTTATATATACGAGTTTATACTTTATACTGAAAACAGGTGAAATTAAAATCGAGTAAATTCTCAAAGGCAAATAGAACTTAAATGCTCCTATTATTGTAATCTATTATTGATAATCAAAGAAGTTATTTGAAAGGTAATTCAGTGAATTAATAAGAAACAATATAAAATCTTGTCTGATTTAAAAATTACACCAACTTGAAGTTTAATTCCATTTTAATTTCACTCGACTTAGGTTTACAGAATATACCCGAATTTGTTTCATAGTGTATTTTTTATTCAAGCATAACAACATTTTAAATGTTATATACACAAATGATATGATATAATGACACTGTGCTCGAATTTAGCACTTTTTTCCGACAAGCGTGGCAACCAGCGAGTAAATTGGATTCGAGTACGCTGAATCCATTGTTGCTAACCGTTTTCTTAGTTTAGTTTTTGTTATCGAGATATGGAGTTATTTTGGAAATGAATGACTTTGCACAACATATATTAGAGTAACTCAAAAACTGTTTGGCTGAATAAATTAAAAAAACAAAATTACGCAATAAGATTACCTTTAGTTAAGTCTAAAACTTTTTTTAATCTGAGCAGTAGTTTTAGAAATATGAATCTTCTTTTTGGATTCATAAGTAGGTATCTAATGTGATCCCACTACACTGTAGCAAAAAAAAAAAAAAATACTTTTATTCTGTCAGTCTCACACACTGTCTGAATTCTCTCTTTCTTTGTAATCAGTAGTCTAAAAACGTGAAAGAAAACCTCGCCACAGTTATATTAAGAAAATGGGGCTAAATTCTTACTTGAGAAATTGTAATTAAGATAAAAAAACTGAAAACAAAAAACTAAAATGCTAAAAACTGTATAATCTGCACAATTTACAGAAAAACTTTTTTCAAACAAAAAACTTCAAAACTGCTTAATACTTAAAAAACTGCAAAGTATAGATAAATCTGCGAATTGGGCGACGCTCGCAGCGACCACTTAGTACCACACAGATGCACAGTTTATATTACACAAACAACATTTACTAAAAAGAATTGCTCGTTTTCAACTCGTTTTGATGCTTTTCGACTCGGTTTTCGTTCCGAATTTTATTTTTAAATTCTTTTGTTTATGATTCTTCTCACGAGTCGTCTCACAAGTGTTGAAACTGTTAAGAGTACATGTAAAGAACGTTGTATGGTATATAACTCGCTATTGAGCTCGTGTAAACCTGATTAAAGACTGACGATCTCATATAATGATTCTTACAGAACTACAATGATAGTGAAGAAGTAGAGTCGACTGAACATTTTTTTCTGTCATTGGCCACCATCTGGAGTCATAAGCTTAACCTTGATTGGTCTTTAATTAAAGGACTATGTGTTCAAATCACTGACGTCTATCCATATTGTTCAGATTACGAAGTTTACGGCTGTTTATTTATTCTCTTCGTGAATATTACAACCAGGGTTGCTAAAAGCACAAAAAAATCTCATAAACAATTTTCCTAAAATGTGCCAAAATAAACTGTATCGCTAACCACTGTTTCAATTTAAATATCATACAGTATTTATTGATATTGCTTTTATAATTCCTAAAAATTCATACGCTTGGTTTTCATAATTTCAAACGGCAACCATAACTACAACAAAACATATGTGTGTGAGACACAAAAATATATCAGTGGCTTGTTAGTCGTCAACAAAAAGTGGGTGTAGCGCATGTCTCTGTTTTTTTTTTTTTTTTGATTTTAAAAGATTTTGAAGAGAGCTAAAATTTTGATTTTTACACCGAGAAGTGTTAATAATAAGGTACATAAATTTATGCATGTTTGTACCATGTATGAATACATATTTTTTTTACAGCGTTTTAACTTCAGTGTATTTATAATTCTAAGTATTTCTCTCTTTTTGCGCACCCCTGATTCAATTACATATTACATGTAAATAGTATCTTATATCTAAAACATACGTGAACATTTAAGTGAACTCGTTATGAACCCCACTGTACTATATTCTATACGAACTACAAAATACTAGAAGTTGCTTTAATAGCTGAAAATATTATTATTATTTTTTTAATACAAAAGTAAACAACCAAAATCATGGCAACAATGTAACCACAGTTTATCTAACAATCTGTCTAACAATGCATGGTTTTGAATTAGACTTTTATGGCTAGAACTGCCAGGAATGACAACAACAAACAACGGAATTAAAACATAAAGAAAGACCCAGTTTTTAATATAATTTCCACTAAATCATCAACATCATTATTATGAATGAAATTTTTTAATAATAATAATGATGATAATGATGATGATTATGATGTTCACAAAATATAGAAGAAATGCAAGAAACTGTGCTTTTGGGAGCAAAAAAAGAATTTTTAACAAACAAACAAAAATCCAAAAATACTTAAAAATAATAGAACTGTATGTACAAGGTTGTGGGAGATAAATTCACATTTTTCACACGATTAGCGTAATGAACACTCAGTGGCGAAAGAAAGGCAAATCAAAACAGTAGCAAAACATAAGAAAAGAAATCTATTTCAGTCATGTTTTATGCATGAAACGATACCACGAAACATGCTTTTACGATCACATTTATCTCTAATCATACATACATATGTATGTACATACAGACTGACAGACAAACATACTCACTCTTGACTTTACTAACACAGATTCTCACGTTTTCAAACTCTATTCTCTTTTTATTAATTTTATTTGCTTTTTTTGGTTTCTCATTTTAAACACAGGTATCGACCCTGAGGGTAGCCGTCTTAAGTACAGCATATCGGGGCCAGTTTTTTCTGTTGATCGTGATACTGGTGTGGTACGCTTACGTCAGGAGTTGGATCGTGAAACACAGGATAGTGTTGAAGTCATAATCAGCATAACCGATGAGGGTATATATGGTACCGAACCGAATACGGTATCGCTGAGACGTGTTACACCTGTACGCGATTATAACGATAATCAGCCAACATTTTTGGGTCGGCCCTATTTGGTGAGTGTTAGTGAGTCCCTGCCCGTTGGCTCGATATTGAAAGTGAAACCAGCAATTGTTGTAGTAGATCGAGATGAGGGCATAAATGCCGAAGTCAGCATAAAATGTGTGGAGGTAAGTTTAAGGTAAATTTTTTTGGAAAAGATTTTCAAAAATTTTCCATTCCAGGAAAACGATATCTGCGACACATTTGATGTTCAGGCGGAAAAAATCTCAGATGGCAATTACACGGCACGTATTACATTGAAGAAACCTTTGGACTATGAAAGTCGTCCCACCTATATCATGACCATTTCTGCCTCAGATGGGGCATTTGATAATCCTTTAACATCACAAGCTACAGTTTCCATTACGGTACTCGATGTACAAGATCAATTGCCTGTATTCACTCATGCTCCCTACTCAGCGACTGTGGATGAAAATACTCCAGCCGGTGTTAGCATATTGACTATAAAGGCCATAGATGGTGATGTGGGTATACCACGGGATATACTACTCACACTGGAGCATGAAGATTTTGGTCATTTTGATTTAGTACCTTTCGGTGAACCAAAAGAGGGTACAGCTGTTTTGATAACCACCGATAAGCCATTGGATCGTGAAAATCCCGAAATATTACAAAATGGTGGTGTTTATATATTCACCGTAAGGGCCACCGAATTAATAGATGGTGTTATACCCTCGGATACTTCTACCACTCAAATAACAATTGTGGTAAATGATGTGGATGATCATATACCCGAATTTAATGGTGAAGTTTTTAATATTTCTATACCGGAAAATTTGGATACCGGCATGCCTTTGCCAGGCTTAACTGTTTTTGTTAACGACCGCGATATGGGCAACAACAGTCGTTATACCTTAGCCTTGCGTGACATTAAGAATTCTATGGAAACATTTGCTGTTAGTCCTACGGAAGCGCAAGGACGCACCCCTATAGTGGTGAAAGTTTTAAACTCCACACATTTGGATTACGATGTCGAGGATGAGACAAAGCGGTACTTTTCATTTGAAGTGCTGGCTTTAGTAAGAGGAGAAGAAAAGTCAAAGGTACTAATCAATGTTGAATTGACGGATGTCAACGATAACGCTCCGGTATTCGAGCTTAACAGTTATAGGTTTTTGGCTCCAGAAAATCTCACTATCAATGCCCAAATTGGCACGGTAAAGGCTACAGATAAAGATTCTGGAAAATTTGGTTCTATAACTTACCGCTTAAAGGGATTTGGAGCCGAATATTTCTATACCGACCCTATGACTGGTGGTTTCTTCGTTAAAAAGCTTTTGGATTATGAAAAACAAAGCAGCTATAGTTTATCCATAGTAGCCATAGACGGTGGTGGTCTAGAGGCTAATGCCCAAGTATATGTGGAAGTCATAGATGTTAATGATAACTATCCCATGTTTGAGAGCAAGGAATATTCGCGTACCATAAGAGAGGGGACCAGTCGCTTTGAGCCAGAGTTTAAGGTGAGAGCTACAGATTTAGATGGTCCCACCCAGGGTGGTGGCAAGGTACGCTATGCCATTGTTTCGGAAAATAGTATATCGGGAAATGTTTTTAACATCAATGAGTTGACCGGGGAGATAACTTTACAAAAAGTGGCACGTTCCATGGATACTGAAAGGGGTGAATACGAATTGGTGATCTCAGCTACTGATTTTGGTGTACCGCCTTTGGTTAACACAACGAAAGTCTTTATACGTGTAGGCATATCGGGCAATCAAAGACCGATATTTAAAGGTCATTTCCAGAACATAGAAAATGTGCCAGTTTTAGGGCCACCCAGTTACAGGGTTTCTATACCGGAAAATGCTCCAACGGGTTATAATGTTACCACCGTAAAAGCCCACGATCCAGATGGTTTGGATAGTCTATTGCGCTATCGTATAGTGGGAGCCAATGATAATTTCGAAATAAATGAAATGTAAGTTGTTTCCTTTTGAATCCCTAAGTCCTTTGATTTAAATTTATTCGATAACTCTTTTCAGCACTGGCATCATAACCGTATCACCCCAGGCCCGCATAGATCGTGATTCTAATATGGATAGTTTCGAAATTACAGTCAATGCTGTCGATTCCGGTTTACCCATACCCGAAACAGCCACCACCACAGTTTATGTTAATATCAAGGACATAAACGATGAGAAACCGAAATTTGAGCAACACAGTTATCTGGCATATGTTTCAGAGCGCACTGAAATTGGTGAAAGTGTTTTAAAAGTCAGAGCTCTCGATAAGGACTTACATTCCCGTCTTAACTACACTATAAAAGGTATACCCAGTGCCACTTCGAAAGCCGGTGTAAGCATAACAAATCGCAGCAAATATAGGGTGGAAGAAGCCTTCCGCATTGATCCTGAAACCGGTACGATTTATGTGAATGGCAAACTAAATCATGACGAGGCTGCTGTTATTGTTTTACTGGTGGAGGTTAAAGATCTAAACGCCGAAGTTGATCCGGAGGGTCAAGTGGATACCACCGAAGTTACCATCTATGTACAATCTTTCAAGGACACTAATCCGGTGTTTACGAACAGAGGTTGGTTAAGCTCTAAGCCGGTAGTGAATATTAATGTTATGGAAGAAATGCCTATTGAAAGTACTCTGTTCATATTGCAAGCCGAGGATCCGGTATCCAAATTGCCTATACAAAGTTTTGAATTAGTCGAACCCTTGGAATTGGAATATTTCCATGTACACGAAAGAACCGGTGAGGTTATACTACGCAAACGTTTAGACTATGAAGCCCTGGAGGAGGGTAAGACTCAATATGAATTTCAAGTGAAGGCTAATGCTCCCGATATGCAACGTAGCACAATAACCAAAGTCAATGTTACCGTTCTAAATGTTAACGATAATAGTCCCATGTTTGAGGAGCTATCGTATCATACTACAATAGTGGAAAATAAACAACATCCCGAGAAGGTTATACGGGTAAAGGCTCACGATAAAGATGCAGTACTTACGGAACGTGATGAACGTTTGGGTTACCACAAGATCTCTTATACGCTGTATGGAGAAAATGCTCTTCTCTTTGAAATTAATAGCACAACAGGAGAAATTATTGTGGCTCCACAGGCGCTCATCGATCGTGAGCGTACGCCTCGCATAAATTTACAAGTTAAAGCAGAAGACTCGCCGGGCAGACCTACTGACTCTAAACAAAGTGTTGTGGAATTGGTTATTGATGTTCTAGATATTAATGATAATGCTCCTGAGTTTACCCAACCAGAATACACGGCTGTTATACCCGAGAATGCAGGTTCAGAGGCATTTGTTATAAAACTATTTGCCCGCGATGTAGATGATGGTCCCGGTGGTGAGGTTTGGTATGAAATAACCGATGAGGGTGAAGTAAATGGTCTATTCAAGATAAATAAGATGACCGGAGAAATCAAAACCAAACGAGAACTGACAGGTAAAGGACGCTCAGAACCTTACGAAATACGTGTCAAGGCTCACGATAATGGTGATCAGCTTAACAAACAGAAATCCTTAAGCGCGGAGGTTAAAGTGACGATATTTATTGGTGATGTAAGTGCCAACGATGGTATACCTTATTTCCTGGAACCCGAAATAGGACAAACGGCCAATATTACAGAGGTAAAAAGTAAAATATTAAGTAATTCTTTAAATTCCTTAAACGCAATATATTTTTAGAACTCGCCAGTTGGTACGCCAGTATTTCAAGTTAAAGCCAATGATCCCGATAATCCAAAAACTCCTTCGGGAGCTTTAACGTATAAGATATTGGATGATACGAAAGATGCTGAAGCATTTGAAATTGATGAAATGACGGGTCTAATAACCACCTCAGAGGTTTTGGACCGCGAAGCTCAGGACATGTACAATATAATCTTGGAGGTATCCGATAATGGCCAACCCAAACAATCGGTTACCAGAATTTTGCATATCAAAGTATTGGATGTGGATGATCATAAGCCCAGATTCGCAAGGGAATTGGTGAGTTTTGGTTTCGTTCTAGTCGTACAAACTTTTTAAATTTTATCTCTTTAAATTTAGGATGAAGCTCCCTTAGAATTTCAGTTATTGGAGGAACAACCCGAAGGCACTGTCGTAGGTAACTTCTCGGCTATTGATGAAGATATTGGTGACAATGCAGCTATTCAGTATATAATTACGGAGGGCAATGAAGAGAATATGTTTTTTATTGCAAGAACTGAAAATAATACGGCCATTCTGAGGACTACACAACCAATAGATCGTGAGTTGGTCGACAGTTATACACTTACTATCAAATGTTTAAAATTAGGTGAACCAGCCTATTCATTTTTGGGTGACCCCTATGATCGCCATGATCTCTCTTTACTCAAAGTTATGATAACCATTATCGATATAGACGACAATTTACCGACATTCGAAGATCAGGATATGACAGTGGGTATACGCATTAATGTGCCCATCGATAGTAAAATAACTACAATACATGCCACCGATTTGGATGCTGAGGCCAAGCCTATTATTTTAACTATAGAAAATGTAACGTTTGTGCCTCAATTCTACAAGAGAACGTCGACTATTAAAGCAACCTCCCTAGAAAATTTATTCACTTTAAATAATCGCACCGGTGAATTGCGTACCGGTGGCTCTTTTGCCAATTATGTGGACGGTTACTTTAATATGAGAATACGGGCCAATAATTCCGTGGCAATTAAAAGACATGCCTTTAATAATATAAGAATATTCGTTATACGCGATAAGTCTCTATTGAAATTCGTTTTTGCAAGGCCAGCCAGTGAAATACAAACGAATATACGTCCTTTCCAGGAAAAGGTGAAAGAAAAGCTTAAACCTTTGGGCTTGGATTTACATATATTGGATACTCAGGTTTTAACTAGACCCGATTATAGCCTGGATTTTACCTCCACTAGTTCTTGTTTCCAAATGTTCAAAAATGGCTCTGCTATTTCTATGAATGAAATGCAAAAGCTTATGGGCACGGATATGCTGAAGAAACAATTATTCGATATTTATGTGGAGTATGGCGTAAGCGAAGTGGAACCTTGTGCTATGCGTAAGGCAATGGCGGCAGCCAGTTTTATGAGCTCGCCTGGCACATGGTTAGTTATAATAGCCGGTTTTATAGGTCTGGCAGCCATAATAACAGCCTGTACAGCTTGCTGTTTGAAGAGGAAGTGTGTAAAGCATTAATTTTAAAAGCAATACTCGTACATTAAACAAAAAATCTCTTTTCACAGGTACAAAAAACATTCAAAACGTAGTTTACAAGCATCACGTGCCACAACCGAAACGTATGGTGTTGTCGGTGTACCCACAGTTTATATGCCCTATTCAGAGCCCATCTATGGACCATTGTAGCAACCAGTCATATGGCTTAGGAATAGTTAATTTTTTTTATAAATATTTAATAAGTTTTAGTCTTTAATTAAGTATAAAGCACACGAGTTGTGGTTTCCTGTAAAGTTAAGAACTGTCACTCTCTCTCTCTCTCCCTTTAGTATCTCTATAGAAATGATTTATCAAAAAAAAAAAAATTAGTTTTTAATGAAATGAATTAAATTTAGCCATCAAGACTGCGCATATTATTTAAAATAATTTAATATTTCCATTTAGTTTAATAATATGCCTGTGATTTTTTTTAATTTTTATTTTTAAATGTAATTTAAATATTTTATAATTTTTTTTTCTAATATTTGTGATTTATTTTTTATTTCAAAAAAAATTTTTTTGTAAATCGTCTTTATTTTTGTTTTTATTTTTTCTTATTTTATTGTATTTTTAATTAAGAAGAATATATAAAAACAACGAAACGATCATCATGTTTGAAAACATGTTGAATAGTCTTTAAATGTAAAAAATTACAATTAATAAATTTTTTATTTTATAAGTTTTTTTTTTAAATCTTATATGTTAAAATGAATGTGTGTTTGTTTATTTCTTTGTTTGTGCCTTGTAGACAGATAAACGGCTGAACCGATTTTCTTGAAATTTTAACAGTATTTCTCCGTATGTCTCGACTCGCTATATAAATTTTAAAAATTCCAACTGTGCGGTGCCACGCCTATGTAAAGTGTATATTTATTTGTCTATATCTTCAAAATGGTAACAGAAATTATCTCTGCCTTTGGTCCAAATATTGGGTGGACCATCTATAGGTTTAAATTTGAACCAGCGTCTATTCTGTCACATAATTCAGTACATTATCTCCACTGAAAGAAATGAAACGATTTACGCTTGAGCAACGTTGGATTTTATAGGAAATTTATTTCCAAAACAAAGACAATTGGTCGGAAATTGCAAAAAAATAAAAGATAAAAAATTTTAAAAATCATCTTTGCGGATGAAGCTCATTTTCCTCTTGGTGGGCACGTTACTAAGCAAAACTGCCGCATTTGCGGCTCAGAAAACCCAAACTTGTCTTACAGAAGCCAATGTACCCATTACGAGTGACTGTTTTGTGTGGCTTGTGAAGCGGAGGCATCATTAGCCCATATTTCTTTGAAAATGCGGTCAATGGAGACACACCATTATAACCGATTTTTTTGTGCCCCCTCTTTATAGTATTGATGTGAAGAATGTTTGGTTTCAACAGGATGGTGCAACTTGCCACACATCTCATGTTATAATCGATTAATTACGTCGATTTCAGTTGGCCGCCAAGGAGCTGCGATTTGACACCGTTGGACTATTTTCTGTGGGGCGCCGTTAAAAACAAGTGTTATACCGACAAACCAGACACAATTGAGCATTTTAAGGCTAACATTCGTGATGCCATTGCCGAGATAAAAAAGTTCTCGAAAACTGGTCCGATCGAATGGGATACCGTGAGGAAAGCCGCGGCAGCCATATGAATGAAACAACCAGAACAATTGTACTTCACAAAAAAAAGAAAAAAAAAAATTTGTAAAATTTTAAACCGTTTTTGTTCAATTGCATTTTTCAGCTTAAACCTTTAAATGGTCCACCCTATAGCTTCATAGTCAATACAAATTATCAGGTAAACAGATGGCAGTGGGCGTAGTACCACACATACAAATTAAATATTAATTTTAGTATATCTTGCGAACGGTTACAGCTAATGTTTTAGAATTTTGTCTGACTGTCTTCGTAGTCAATACAAATCATCAGGCAAAAAGCGGCCGGAATTGGACAAGTGGGCGTGGTATCCCACATACAAACTAAATGTTGATTTCTGTATGTCTTGCGAACGGATAAAGCAAAAGCTTCTGTATTTGGTGTGAATGATTTCGTAGTTAATACAAACCATCAGGTAAAAAGTGGGCGTGATACCTCCCATATAAACTAAATGTTAATTTTTGTATATCTTGAGAACGGCAATAGTAAAAGTTTATAAATTAGGTTCAAACAACCATAGGTAGGTTCGTAAACCATACACATTATTAGACAGTAACTGGGCGTGATTGAATAAATGGGTGCCTCACCTTCCATTCACACTAAATATTGGATTTCGTATATGTGGAGAACGACAATTACTAAGAGTTCGTTATCTGTCCAATTAAAAAAAAAAACGGGAATTGCACAAATCGCACTGGATAAAAGTTGTATGCAGCTGAAAAGTAGAACCTACAGTGACTTTCTGGAAGGAACAAATGATTTAATTTTAACCGGAAGGGGACAAAATTTGAAAAATTTTTGATTTTTGAAATACCGACTCAGTGTTATTAAGCGTAATGCTCAGCGGGAGTCATTTTAAATTAAATAAATATAGCAGTCATATTGAGCAATAATGTTTTATTAAAACTTGGTTTCTTATCGTTAATTTTTGAACTAAGCTTGTATATTAACAAGCTAATGTTGGTTGGAATTCCGATCGACAACTTAAAATAGGTTAATATTTGGCTAAGTTATCAGCTTAGAAGAGCATAAACATACGAAAAACCGATTTCTTACCCGCAACTCAAAATTTTGATGGTGTTTCGAAAATTTCAAAAACAATGTTGGTTGGGATTCCGATCGACAACTAAAAATCGGTTAATATTTAGCTAAGTTATCAGCTTAGACGAGCATGAACATACGAAAAACCGATTTCTTGCCCGCAACTCAAAATTTTGATGGTGTTTCGAAAATTTCAAAAACAGGGGCGTAATTCTGGCATTCGTGATCGAAAAATTTTTCGATATCGTAAAATTTTCCAATGAATTTACTCGATACGAAACGAATATAATTATAGTTCAATTGTTGTAAAAGATTTTAAAAGAATTTGTTTTACCATACTGGACAAAATATTCAAAAAAAAAAAAAATTAAATTGATTGTAAACAGATGCAACGTGACATAATAGTTATAGTGCTTGAGCAGTAGACAAACAGCACAGATTCAAACCTCACGAAGGTTAAAATATTTTTATTTTCATATTTTGAATTTTTTGAAATTATGTTGAGATGGAAATTCTAATCAAAAGCGATCGAAAACTTTTAAAAATTTTTAGATCTTTGCAGAGACTTTTAAGCCTGCTTCAGTTAAAATTTGTCGCCTACTTGCAAAACACTTGCATAAAATTAAAAAGTTATTACTCAAAATAAGAAAAAATATTTTTTCTTTGTATGTCACCTTGTGCTACAACTTTAAACCTTTTGTTGGTGGACCACAGGCTTTTAATTTAAAGATAAGATTGTTCTAAAGTTGGTTAGCAGTTGCTTTGCCTTGGGAACTATTTGGCATTAAATTTTTTGGCTAAGCCTGTTTGCTTTGCCATAAAGTTCCCAAATATTTCCTTACGCATTGAATTTTTTGACTAAATTTATTAAATGTTTAACTGCCTTTATTTAACTAATTTTCTTGTGTAAAAACCAGAGACCAAAAAAACTGTTTCTCCATTTTTTGAGATTGAAGAAGTTGGCCCATAGATTAATGAATAAAATTTACGTTTTTAAATAAGAGTTATTCTCAGAAAGGCACGTAGCGCCGTCCTGTTGAAACCAAATGTTGCTAATATCCTCCTCTTCAATTTTTGTGAACAAAAATTCGTTCAACATGGCCCGATAACGATCCCCATTGACTGTAACGGCCACTCCTTACTCATTTTCGAAGAAAAATGGCCCAATTATGGCTCTGGACCAAAATCCGCACCAAAAAGTGACTCGTCTTGGGTGTAACGGCTTTTCAATGTATGCGTGCGGGTTTTCTGTGCCCCAAATGCGACAATTTTGCTTGTTAACATACCCACCAAAATCAAAATGAGCTTCATCTGAAAAGATGATAATTTTTGGCAAAATCGGCATCTTCTGTAAGTCGATCGCAGGTCCAGATTCCCAGCGTTGTTCAAGCGTATACACAACCATATTCGTTCAGCGGAAGGATAAAACTAATTATCTGTCAATTCAGACATGAGCTAAGTGTTACCATTCACGAAATAAGTACTAGTTGAAAAAAAAACGTTAGATGGCGGACCCTATATTTCAACTATAGCTGCTAATAACACTCGCGAAGTATTTTCTTCGTCATCTTCTGAAGATAAGAACAAACAGTGTGACAATTTGGCCCCTTAAAGGACTATATTCAAAATCAAGAACATTAAAATAAAAAACCGAAAATAAAGGTTATGAGCATTGTAAAAAAATATTTTTCAAAATAATTCTCATTTCACATTTATTATGAATAACACTTATCGAAAAACATAATTTATTTTCATTGAAAATAACTATTAGTTGAAGAAACAAAATCTGATTCCTTCCATATAACAATTATGGCAATTTTTTTTTTTTGATATTTCTTATAACAGTTATGGTAAAAACTTTACTTCTCATGCTTCTTTACTTTCGATTAAAAACTCGAAATCCGAAAGTAAGGAATTAGTGTTCGTTATAGAAAGCTATCATTAGAAATTTTGATTCATTTTATTCGTGATCGAATAAGAGAATTTCAAATACTTAGTCAAAAACTCGTTCGTTCGAATAGAATTCGTTCGCATACGAATGCCAGAATACTATCAGGTGAAGAAATCAATTCCCAGATATTTCAACGTCGTTTTTTATGGTCGCACCGTGATATGCTATTAACTTATTGAGAATTATTTTAGAAAGTCTTCTTTTTCAAAAATTCAAAACTCGAAATCCGAAAGTAAGGAATTACTGTTCGTTATAGAGAGCTATCGTTAGAATTTTCGATTTATTTTATTCGTGATCGAATAAGAGAATTTAAAATACTTAGTCAAAAACTCGTTCGTTCGAATAGAATTCGTTCGCATACGAATGCCAGAATACTATCAGGAGAAGAAATAAATTCCCAGATATTTCAACGTCGTTCTTTATGGTCGCACCGTGATATGCTATTAACTTATTGAGAATTATTTTAGAAAGTCTTCTTTTTCAAAAAGTTACCAAATTACTTTAATTTGTATCTTAAAAAACTTTACCCGCCTTTTTTTAAGTCTACTACTTTCAAATAATTTTGATTGATGATCATTATGACAAGGTAAGAGTAGCCATAAATCAATTTCAAGAGTCGAACAAATAAAATCTTGAGTACTTTTCAATTAAAACATAAAAGAAATTAAATGAGTATCTTAGACATTAAGGGTAAAAATTGGATGTTTAATAACTGTTTATCCATTTTCTTATTAAATTTAATTATTCTTTTGTAATAAATTTATAAAAAACAGCGGCATATTTATATTTGTTTGATTTTAATAAAACAAAATATTTAACCATAAGGTTTTAATGTGTTTTGGCATTACCAACCAACATGCGAAGTACGTGTATTATAAATCCTTTGCAAATATTTGTTTAACAAATGTTTTACTTGTATTTTATATATTTTTTTCTTTTTATTATTTTTCTGATAAACTATAAAAACTTTTAATATTTATTTATTTATTTAGTTTTATTGCCGGCACTCTAGAGGAGTCCATAAAATAATTTACATGCTAATGACAACCATGCTAATGGCAAGTCACATTATAAATTTGATTTTACATATATCGATTAGAAAAATCGGATATTTTTTTTACTTAAATCATATTACATGTATGATAGATAAGATAAAAGCAAAACTCTATTGATAAATGCAAATATTATTTGCAAGTACTATAGCAACTTTGTTAAAAGAATTTAGGGTTTCTGTCAATTAAATAAAACAACTTTTTCAGCTGAATGATATTTAACTGATAAATTTGGCCAAAGACATTGAAGACGCAATATGACAAAAAATGTTCAAAAGTAGTATTGTAGGTCTATTTAACGCCTTCCAAGCAATTTTATGATCCTTTTCTTTCTAAGTCGAAATTATAAAATAATAAAAATAATAACCACTGGGTACAGTAACAGATTTAAAAAAAAACAACTACAACATTAAAGTATGAGTACACTTGTAATTATTAAGCGGGTATAATTTCTAACAGAATGAAGTCTGACAGTCTGTCAGTGTTAAAAATAATAATAACAATAACAATAATAACAACAACTTGTTATTTTAATGTTTTAAAAAGTTACAATAATATCCTTGTACTTACCACACTTTTACTTGTACTTTATACGTACGTTTGTTATATAGCAGCCGTAGTTCCCGCTTTATATTCCTGTTCATTAATATTTTTTTCTTTTTGTTATTGTTTCTTGTTGTTTTTTTCGGCTATTTATTCCACAGAGCAGCAGCAATACACTTCATTGCACCCTTTGAAACTGGATAAATGAAGAACACCACTCCCTGGTTAGACAAACAATAGATGAAACAGTAATATTTTTTGTAAAATCTCTCTAATTAAAGAACTAAAACAAAACATTTCATTTTAGGTTCGAATAATACATTTCAAAATATCTTATATATAAAAATGAATGTGTGTTGGTATGTTTGTTTGTTGGTTTGTTTGTTTGTGCGTTATGAACAGCTTAACGGCAGAACCGATTTTCTTAAAATTGTACCAGTAACTCTCTGTATGTCTGGAAGGAACTAAAGGCTATATAAAATTCATAAATTTCAACTGGGCGGTGCCACGCCCATACTAAAAATATATTTATTTGTCTATATATCCAAAATGATAACAGAAAGATTTTCTAACTTTGGCCCAAATAGATTCATCAGTCAAAACGTGGACGTAATGTAATAAGTGGGCATGGTAGCTCCCATACAAAGTAAATATTGATTTTACTATATAATTTGGTCTGATTAACTTTATAACCAATACAAATCGTCAGGAAAAAAGTGGGCGGAATAGAAACTAAAGTATTGATTTCATTACGACTTTGATCAAATAGTTTTCGGAATAACCCCCCTGTAGCCGTCCCATCGCTCCGATTAGAGTTTTTTTTTCTGTTAGGTTGCTACATCTGTTATTGATTTTTCCACTAATTCTTAGCGTCACAGATTGACATTTGCAAAAGCTACGTAGCTAAGAGTACATCTATCTCTATGTGTGTTAGCGATTTTTTACAATTTTAGAAACGGCACTAAAACGGTTCCCCGTGATGGTTTTTTAACTCGATTGAACAGAATGAAGTCGCAGGGAGCCACATCAGGTGAATTCGGTGGCTGTTGGATGGTATTTTTCGTCAAAAAATTTCGAATAATAATGGCACTGTGCAGCGGTGCGTTATTATAGTGAAAAATCCACGAGGGCTCTGCCCACAGTTTTGATCCCTTTCGGTGAATTGCTTTACGCAAACGTCTCATAAGGCCCAAATAATACTCTTTGTTTACTGTTTGGCTTTCTGGCAAAAAGTCATGACTACACCGTTGTAATCCATGAAAACTGTGAGCATTGCCTTCTTTTTTGACTAAAAACGACGTAGTTTTTGTTTTCTCGGTTCATTTGGTGAACGCCCTTCACTTGTCTGATGTCTGGATGGCGTTTCGTACTCATAAACACACGTCTCGTCTCTAGTATGATCCTTTTGTCTTTGACTATGTCTTTGCGGCCTTAGCACGCCAACACACACAGAGAAAAATGTACTCATGGCTATGTAGCTTTTGTAAATGTCAAGCTATGACGCTAAAGTTTAGCGGAAATATCATCAACAGATGTGTCACTCTAACAAAAAAAAAAAAAACTCAAATCGGAACGATGGGACCGCCACACTGGTGTTATTCCGAAAACTTTTTGATCAAGGTAGTACATATATAGATATAGATAACACCTGCGTTTGTAACCATTTCTATGAGGTATTGGTGAAAACATGGTCGAAAGAACAACTACTATACCAATGGTATATCAACGTAACATGGAAGGATAAGTGAGTGTGGCACCTCCCATACAAAGTAAATACTGATTTTTGTATGTCTTCGGGACGGTAACAGTGAAAGGTTTTGAATTTGCGCTAAGTACTTCGTAGTCAATTCAGATCATCCGTCGAAATATTGGCAAAATTGGCACCTGCCATGCAAAGTAACAATTAATTTTTGTATATCTTAGCAACGATAAAAGTGTATGGTTCTGAATTTGGTCTAAATACCTTTGAGGTCAATTAGTAGATATAGGATCGAAATTGAATAAATGGGTTTGGCACCTCTAATACAAAGTAATTATTGATCTTTGTATATCTAGAGAACGATTAGAATAGCAGTTTCTTAACTTGGCCTTAATGACTTGGCACTCAATACAAATCATAAGTTTTAATGCATTGCTTTAATTTACTTTATGAGGAATACATTTTAGGTGTATAGAACAAGTGGGAAGGGATATTCTAGTCGGAGATAAAGCCCTGTCGTCGCACTCTGATAAAACTTTCGTACCCCATTAATATTCCTAAGATTCTCCAAATTTTGCAATTGACTATTCAAGTAATTGTATGTCTTTCTTCTGATCATCTGCCATCCTTATCACGGTAAATGACATGTAAGTACTGCAAGTATCTTTCAATCGCTGATTGCAAGTAATATATTTCTTTTTCAAGACGAGAAACCGAATTTGAAATCAAGCCGAACATAGATTCAGAATAAAAAAATTCGATGCAGATCTTTTTTCCAAAATATAGTAAATAACTTATATATAAGTATGTACATCAAGCTGTATATTGAGGCCATGGTGTTAACATTACCATTGAACTTATTTGCATGGGTTAGCCCCTGATTTTATTGTATCAAAAATCATTGTTTTTATTTTACTGGTTGTTAAGATTTTTCATCGTTCCCTGTTTTCGTTTTTTTTTTACAATTGGAACGTACAAAAAATCAACCCTTAGGAGAACAACTTGACACATATTATAACGAGCAATACTAGAAAGTAAGACAGTCCGGTGCTGTAGACATCAGGCAGGGTTAATGAGCACCACTACACATTATAAATCTAAGTTTGAAACATTTTATTATTTATGAGTATTTTTCTTTTTCAGCCTATTTCTGTTGTTGTTTCTGATTCCTTTTCAAATTTTCTCTATTTTCTAAATGTCGATTAGGGTATTTCATATTTATTTTTATTTTAATGTCTTTTTTTCGCTTTCATTTTTGACAATCTAAGTTGACAGTTTTTATGTTGCAACGTTTAACGAGCCTTGTTAGAGGAGTAGCTGAAATTATAAAATGTAACGGGTGTTTTTTTGCAGTTATACAAGTTTATATCATAATAAAGACATATATTTTTAATATTAATGAAATGGTCTTTGTTGGATAGAAAATTTTATGACATTAATGCGCCACAGATGGCGCATGCAATGCGCAATCTGAAACACCAATTTTCACAATCTAATATTATTTTCACAATCTTAGCATATACGGCCGTATTAATACAATAATTCTTCGAATGTTGATTTCCAGGTGTTCAATTTCTCTGGCTTATCGAAGTAGACCAAGCAAAGGTATATGTTGGACGCTGAAGGAGTCTGGGCGAAATGTGACTTTTGCTTCATTGCCAGACTCACTTGGCCTGGGTTGGATATGAGGCGTACCAATCAACTACTAAAAGTTGACAGTCGGAACATCTCCTCCGTTGTGTCCGTCCTCACTGGTCATTGCGTCATGAGCAGAAGGCACAGAGGCTTACTTGCAAATGATTTTTGTAGTGGATGTGGAATGCCTGAGGAGGAGAAGACCGTGGTCTACTTTATCTGCCAATTTCCCTCTCTTACACGGGGGAGACTTCTCACACTGATCTCTCCCTTTCTCGATGGCTTATCTGAGCTATCGATCCTTGACATCGGGTCAATAGCCAGACTCATTAGACTGTCGGACTGGTTTCCAATCTAATCTAGGGAAGTGCTTCTATGCGGTGTCTCTGTCTGATCACCAGGACTCTGGTGAATAGAACAGGGACAACGTTTTATGTGGTATCCCAACGGGCTGCTATGCGTGCTCAAATGTGCCTTGTTTGGTGAGCTTGCCACTCCCTACTATCCTATCCTATCCATGTAGGCAAGTGACTTTACATAACCCCAAAAAAAAAAATAATCAAATGTGATTAAATCACACGATCTTGGTGGCCAATTAATCGTACCACTTCGTGAAATTACTCTTTCATCAAAAGTTTCTTTGATTAAATCAGTTATAGCTCGCACTGTGTGGCATGTAATTATCTGGATGAAGGGTCACTCTGACACCTAGGGGAAGAGATTGACCATCTAGGTGGGATGCCATTTTTTTTTGCAGATGCATGCTCTGCATCAAGAATAATATGGCCCCTATACGGGCTGGTGCGGAGTATTTATAGGGGATGCCATAGGCTACGGATACTGGTGACTGCTAGCACTAGGTAACTGCAGCGCTTGATAGGAGACTGGGTCGACCGTTCAATAATTATGAGTATGAGGAAGACTAGAATACTGTCTAATATTTCCTATGTCAGTGTCCAAATCTTTCGGTTATTAGGACTGTTTTTCTTGGCGGACATAGCTTATGTAAATGTCAGTGAGCTTTCTTTCTTTGTGAATTCGTCTGGTTAACTCGTTTCAGTGTCTGGCTAACTAACTGTGTGGCATGTGGCTTCATCCTGTTGGAACGAAGTCCCAAAATATTTTTAATCATGTCTTAATACTGTTCACTACGGACAGTAACATTCTGACCATTATCGTTTTTAAAGACATATGGAACAATGACTTCGCCAGACCATAAAGCGCACCGAACAGTAATCTTTGGTGGATTATCCTGACTCCAAGTGCAACAATTCTGTTTATTTACGCAACCATTCAACCAGAAATGGGCTTCATCGGAGAACAAAATTTTGATCGGAAATTCAATATCAATATCAATTTGTGCTTCAGCCCATTCGGCGAATTGGCGGCACATACAGTGGTCCTAAGTCTATGCACAATGAAATGTCAAACCAAACTTAACAAAAAGCAACTATCAGCTGTTAAGTAGGTTGTCAAAAAATCAGTGTTGCCAACTCAAAGTTATAAAGCTCTAAAAAACCCAATATTTAATTAAAATTTTTGTTTTTGACAAAATTTAAATTTTTTTTTAGTTTTATAGTCGAAAAATTAAAAAATTAATGGTCTCAATTCACTAGATTATAAATATGTACATATGTATGTTATTCGGCCCGGTATTTAAAATTTAAAATTTAAAATTTCGTTTTTGTTACATGGTGTAATATATTATATAATTTCTTACAATTAAAGTAAAATTTTTTAATAAAAAAATATTTTTTGCAAAAAAAAACTTCTATTTTTATATTTTTTGGAAGTAGCATTCCATTATCCTTTTAAACCCATGTTAAGAACACATGACACAAATTCAGCAGCCAACCATCCATTAATTATTAGTTTTACCAAAATGTGTCAGAAAAAACACAGATTAACTAAAGATTAACAGAAATAGGTTTTTTACTGATACTTTTTCTTTTGTGTAAAATGCTTCCGGTTTACCAGAAAACGATTTAGAAAAGAAAGGATATTTTTTAATACAAAAATTGCAAAATTTACCCCAAAATAGAAATTATCAATAAGAAAATGTGCAGTGCTGCAGAAAATAAATAAAATTTCTATTTTGTCGTAATTGTTCTGCTGAAACATTTAATCATTATACTGCTGCTTTTGTATTCTTTTCAATATTTTATTTATTTTTTATATTTTTCGAGGTCTTTACATGTTTACCAACCATAAATTGTTTTTGTATTTGTAACGTATTTTTTGACATTACACACACACACACACACACACACATTCGCTCTTATTCAACATGTTTAACTATAGTAGGATAATGATCAAAATCATGCAACCGTTAATTTGTTGCTTAATAAAAAATGATACAAAAAAAGTACAGAAAAGAAAAGGAAGTTGCAAGTTGTTGTATTTATGATTTACTATTGTTGTTGTTGTTGTTGTTGTTTTATTAGATTGAAACATTAATTGTTGTCCATTGTTACTAACTGTTATTTACTCTTATAGACTTGGCCATCTGTCCAAGTTAAATTGTTAGCAGAATATATGTTGCAAGTGTATTACACACTGCCCTGCTTTGGATTTCAATGTTCCGATCTCAGTGGCGCATTCAAACGGCAAACAGTTATAATAAACATTTAGTTGTTTTGAAAGTGTGAATGAGTCAAAAGGATTGTTGTTGATTGACACGCAGCTCAAGTTTTGTTTATTTAAAACACCTGCTGGCAAAATAAAAATTAAAAAAAATTAAATTGAAGTGATTTTTGATTTCTGTTAAATAAACTTGTAATATTTTCTTTATTACCTTTTATTCACTATTTTTATTACTTCCTTACGAAAACAGTTTAATATGTAATTCAATGCCACTTTCTATTTGCAACAAAGTAATTTGAAATACAACATTACTCCCACTCCCCATCTTCCACTATATATTTGTAGGCGAGATAGCATATATGGCATAAGGCCTATATGGTCGGCGTAGTAAAGATCATGTAGTTCACTGATAACTTGCCATTGAATACCGTCTGATATTCGGCATTCGTTGTAGATATGGTTGAGTCGAGAAATGAATCAGCATCGTCATATATGGACTAATTATGGATGTTATTTTATCTGGTATTCCAGTGTTAGATAGACATTGTCAGATAGCGTCCCGTTGGATATTGTCAAAGGCACGTTGAAAGGTATTATTATTAATATAATTATTCTGACCAACCTCTATTGTAGGACACTGCAACCCATGGGATCTATTGTGCCCCTTCCGGTCCATAGTTTGTTCAGCAGATCTGAAACCATATATATCACGTAGTGAGACCCTATGTGCACCTAAGCTTTTCCACATAAATCTATCAAGGACTCCACTTTCACATAATATGTTCTACTATCCCTCATTCCTGTGAGCACAGTCTGTAACCGCCATCCCCTTCAGATGCGCTCTTGGTCCACAATGGGCCGTAAAAAATACCATTAAGAGTCAAGTCCAGCGAGCTTTCTGAAGTCTGCAAACCGACGCCAAAATTGAGGATTGATCGCCGATCTAGAGTGGTGAAATCCTTTTTGAGTATTCCAATGTTCCAAGCATCTAGAAAGGATGTTCTGCATCGATCGAAACAAATGGTAGTCAGAATGGGCAAGGTCTGGGCTATAAGGCGAGTGTGCCAAAACTCCCCATCCACTGTTCTCCAAATAGTTTTTGACCGGTCTTGCCACAGGTGGCCGAGCGTTATCATAATGAAAGATTATGCCTCGTGTCTGGTCAAATATTCTGGTCGTTTTTCGTTGATTGCTCTCTTCAAACGAATCAATTGTGTTCGGTCCAGGTACCCTGTGATCGTCTGACCCAATTTCAACAGCTCATAATACAAAACACACTTCTGATCTTACCAAATACAGGGCATTACCTTTTCGTCTTAGATATTTGGCTGCGGCGTTGATTTGGCTGGTTGGCCGGGCTTTACATATGACTTTTTGTAATGTATCCATTTTTCATCACAAGTAACAATACGATGCAAAAATGACTTCTTTTTGTAGCATTCAGGCATCATTTCCTACACGCCTTTCAACGTCTATCGGCAGCAATTCATATGAAACCCAATTTCCTTGCTTTTGAATGAATTCCAATCCTTGGTTAGATTGAGGATAATAGTAAGTGGTGCGGCACAGTAAGGTTCCGAACCGATATAGAGTATAATGGATCTTAGCCAATGCATCCATTGTTTCATTACCATTTATACAAAAGTGTCCGGATACCCAAAACAACTGGACCTTATTTCCAAGCGAAAGGATTTGCAATGTATCGTTGCAATAATTGATCAGTCTAGATGTCATATGATTCGAGTCAAGTGCTTTTAAAGCAGCTTGGTTGTCAGAGAATATATAAATGATCTTACCCTTAAGCACACTATCCAGATTTTATTCCTCTCATATAGCAATGGCCATGATCTCAACCCAGAAGTCACTTAGCGATCTTTTTAGTCCGATCAACAAGCCTCGGTTCGGTCCATGAACAGCAGCACCGACACAGTCATTCATTTTGGGGCTAACAATATACCAGCTTAGATCACTCCGTACAAACAATCTCGATCCAGGGAATTAATCCTTAATCGGCTGCCAAAGCACAGATTCAAAGGCGTAATATTACGGTTCTTCTACCACTCTGCATAGAATGGGCAGACTTTCCGACGCATTTCAGGATTTCCTGGCAAAAAACTTTGCCGCCGAACATGCCTCCATCCTGATCACATGGGTGTAAAGCGGTGTCAAACCAATTAAGGCCTCAAAGGCCACTATTGAATCCGTTTTCATTGCCCCGCTTATACCGACGCTGGCGAGTCTCAGTACCCTGCCTCCCTAATTTATTCATGGTGGTAGCTTTCTCAGCCTTTTGCCAACAAGCTTCCCTGCTTAAGTGATAATGGGCAAAATAATAGCGGTATATATCAAAGTTGATGGTGGAACCCGTGACAGAAATGCAGTCATATAATCTTTTTGTAAAAGGTACAACAACCGTTCAAGTTTAACAAATGCCAGAAATAACAGTAAGCGACTGCTTACTGATCTGTCTAATACTATATACTCGTATGTGGTCGACACATAAACGATTTGTCTGAACCATGATTGTTCCCTACGGAAACACAACTCAACTATGGAAGAGATTCGTTCCATAACAGTAAGGGCCGTGATTTTCTGGATGGTATTCAGCAGCGTTATACCACTCCAGTTTCGGCAAATGTTGAGGTCATCTTTTTCCGGAATTCGATTATTATACCTTCTTTAGTTCTACTTCAGCGAAAAACAATGATAGATTGTGAGAGCTTAGTGTGGGGGTATATTTCAACATCTCAGGGCCAGCTGCTTTTATGTTCTTCAGTCTGCCAATAGAGCTATTTATCTCAAGTAGAGCCTATCGTTGTCACGGATTTATTCGCTTATGTTTTTCCGCGTTAGTGACCCGATGTTTAGCCTTAACTTCACCTACCATTCGCGTCGAAGACTGAAATTATTCTTTCCACCTATTGAATTACTCTTCCTTTGTGGACAATAAGGCAACATTGGCATATTTTTATATTTGATGTTATGATCAGCTCTACACTTGGCTTTCTGACAGGTCTTTATACCACTCTGGTGTTGCCACGCAGTGAGTCATTTTCCTCATTTTTCATTCAGTCATTTTTGTGTTATGATCTTCATATATAGCCGCCTGTCATTGCGTACTGTTCTTTTAACAAGCTTTTGCACCTTCCTGTACTTTGTCCGTATTGTGTGCTGCTCTGTGCGTCCCTTCACCAAAACCCGTTGTGAAATCAGTATTTTTCTTTTCTCAATCGCTCTCCACGAGTCCAGACCAATCTCCACATTTAGACCCTTAAAACTGTGTCTACTGCAACTGACTATTTTCAAATCTGAATAAATTGTTGGGTGCTAAGATATATATGTGAAGAATCCATATGGAGGTGAATATCGCTAAATACGCCTTTGAAGTGGTCACAAGATAAGTAGTCGAGGACAAGCAATAGTAGCAGTTGATATTTGAATATCTTATATTATATATAAATAAATAATAAAATATAATGTATCCACAGATATTTATAAAATATTTTTAAAAACAACTTTGCACATAAAAAATTAAAAGAATTTAAACGCCCCAGCTCAAGGACTTCCCATATTGAATTTTTTTATATGTATATATGCTATAAAATAGTAGTAAATATTTAGAAATGTGTTTCATATAGAAACCGGTTTACAATTAATATTTAAAACCATTAAATAATTTTTTTTATTTTCATAAACTCCACCCATTTGAGAAGATGGTCGTTCAATGTTGTCTTTTCCTATTTACATATGCCTTCTTAACAAGGCATGAAACCATTGTTTATCCTCATCGTTTCAAAACGTTTGAATATAAAATTTAAAACTAAAAGTGAAAGAAAATGGAAATTTTCACACTCAAATGAAGCTCAAATGAAAATAATCATATAAAAACCATAAATTACCGATGTTGTTGTCTAATTAATTATTCACTTTTAAAATTTTTTTTCACCTTTTTTATTGTTTAGCAGGAACTTTTAAAATGTCCTTTTGCATGATTTTACTGACATTAAACGAAAAACAAAAATATATAATTCCTCCCTTTTTCAAGGTCTATGTGTGAGTATATGCAAAATAGTTTTAAGCATTTTTTTTTAAATACAAGCAAGAGAGTTATTGTCGATGAAAGCCGACTATATGTCTACAATGTAATAGACATATATATACGAGTACGTATGTATCATTTAAGAAAGCCAAGAAAAATTTTCTAAAAATAAAGAGCACTGGGATTATCGCACATTCTTTGCGATTGTTCTCCACATTAATTGTGGAACACCAAACCACAAATAATAATTCAAACCCTGAAAGCCTTGGGATGAGGAGTTAATGTAATGGGCTTTGCACAATTGATCTTGTTTGGTCGACTTAGTAATAATAGGGAGATCAAACAACATTTCGCTTTAAAGGGGTTGCAGAACTAAAAATTTATTAAGTTTTATAAATTTTCGGTTAAAGACTTGAATAAGAGTTAGTTATGAACCGGATTTTATCAATCTCAGTAGAATAGTGTTAATTTAGTCATAAAAACTTCATCGTATTTAAATTTCGCTTTAAATTTTCAATTTTGAACCAATTTTATGTACTACCGACTCATTATTGACCTAAGCTACCACATTATATCAAAATAATAAAACAAGGTTATAATTTAATAATTTCGTATAAAAGTCTTAATAGAATATTACGACCCAGATTCGAGCCACAGCAGAGGACATGACGAAGAAAAATTTAATTGTGGTTTCGAATGTTTAATAAAGAGGCTTCAACTTCCCTTAGACAACTCCATCTAAAATATAAAGAAAATGAATCAGACGAATGATCAGGAAAACACGCCACCTACTCGGAAAGCACAATTACAATGCTAAAGTAAAGCTCACCACTAATTAGCAAGGATCTCCACTACAGCGGAATATCATATGAGGAAAGCTACAGTGGATTAATTATCTACTTAGCTTGAAAGATCAAATTGATTAAAGAAACTGAAACAAAGCTCCCTAGAATAGTGCCGGAGAAAAAAAAATAAAAATTACTAGAGTTGAACTTAATATTTCACTTGAATCTGAGCTACTTTTAGTTCAGTTCTTTTTAATTAAAATATAGTTCGGTAGTTTATTTTCGACAGAACAATGCTGATTTTTCCAAAAAAAAATATAAAGTAAAAAACTTATTTTGCTTCTACTTCAAAAATTATAATATGAACCAGTTCACATTTTCGAATTTATCAACTGAACTAAGATGACCTGATCATCTGGATCTGGTTTATATCGTTTATTGTAGTAAATGATTTTATTAGTTCGTTTATTCAGGCCTAAATAAAACCCATTCGATTGTATTTATTTACTTATTCCGAACCTCTTCTACCTTCCAATGTAGAGATTTTTGCAAATGCTGCGCCATTTCTATCTAACCTGTGCTGTTGTTTTGATCGTTCGAAAAATTTTTTCACAGAAGAAGGGGAATACTCCTTTAGTTTGAAAGTGGGTTAAGGTACTAGAGAAAAGAGGAACATAGTTCAATAAAACTGTACACACATAAGATTTAAAATTCTGCGGGGAAACATGATGGTAAAATACCTCGATTAATGCTGACTCACTTTGAAAAGCCATATAAACTAGACTTGGGTAGTTCATGAACGACCTAGTTTAACTGAGCTGTTCACACAAATGAGCGGTCATTAAAATTAGTTGTTTCAACTCATTACTTCGTTAGTTCATGTTTCTTTTTAATTCGTGTTTCTTTTTAGTTCATGATTTTTTTAAGTTCATGATTCTTTTTAGTTCAAGTTTCATTTCATTTCTGCTTCTTATTCGTTCATGTTTCTTTTTAATTAATTGTTTTCGTGGGAAAAATCTCCGTTTCCTTTGTATCTTTTAAACATTATTTGAAAAAAAAAAAAGAGAAAAAAAAACGTTGGTAATGCCACACCACAAATAACATATAAAAGCGGTGTTGACAGATTATTTGTATGTGAAATCTGCAAAAACTTAAAGGGCTCTGCATTAAAAGGCTCTGAACTTGAAGGAGTGATCAAGAAAAAGATCTCAAGGACTTAACTTTAATACAAACTGCCTTTGCTTCAAGTCCGTTTAAAATCTGCAAAAACTTAACTGTACACTGAACTATAGAACTAAACGAGCGACCTAGTTTATTAAAAGGAGCTAAACTAAAAGAAGTGATCACAGAAAAGAGCTAAAGAACCAAACTTTAATAAAAACCACCTTTGCTTCAAGTTACTTTTAAAACTCTAAATAGTAATTGCTGGTAAGCGTTTCAGTTTTCTCACGGGAAACACCCTTTAAACACAAAAAAAAAAAAATAAATAAACTGTAGCCATGACCTTCTTTGCTTATGCTCGTTCATTAGAAGACCTACTACTTTAACTACTCCACGATTTTTAGTGTGTTTTTTATGATTTTTTCTGGCCAAACACTCGCTGAAAGTGCTTACACGATAGAGATTTTGTATGAGCATGAACAATAACTGCAGCTATCGCCCGAATATATCTTTTATATCGAAGTATTTATATGAGATGGATAAGACCCATGATTTTATTAGTTCAATTGAATGGTTGAAGAAAAGTGACTAGGGAATGTAAATGTTTTCATTGAACCCGAAAAAATTTTTAAATAGCGACTAGCTATTGAACAGACGCACCTAATCACTCGCCAGAAACCGAAGCTTAAATCACCAATCTTACTAATATCAGGTACTGCATTCCCAAGAAACGAGCAAGTGTAAGTATTTTGCAAATATATATCTCGATCAGAACTCGCAAACCAATTCTAAGCGATATCTTCGATTTTCTTTTCAGTAATGATGGCGAGCAGTGAAGATTGTTGATTTATTAATTCCCATAGCATTCCATGAATGAACATGGGTATTTCTCTCAGTCAATGAGCCGCACTCGATTCTATTTTTAGACTCATTGAAAGGGACCTACAGCTTAACGCCGGCTTCGAATGGCAAATGCATTAGAGCAGTTTTTAATAATAAGTAATACTCATAATCAGTTACTAGCTAATGTTATGAGGTTATACCGCTGTTGAAAAACGTTTTCTTTTTTCAGATGCTCTGGCTTGGTATTGAACTGAGGACCTTCTGGTTGGCAGCCAGGTATCTTACCTACCATACCACAGCGGCACACAAGATTGTTGATATAGAATTTCAACGTTAAGAAAGTGGGATATGAGTGGCGTGGTATAGTGGTTAGAGAGCACGCCTACAACACAAGCTGCTCAGGTTTTAAGCCCTAGCAGAGAACATGAAGAAAACATTTAATCGCATTTTTGTGTGTTTAGTAAAGAAACTTCCACCTGCCTGCAGACAAATCCATCTAAAAGAAGCCTCCTGACAATCTAGCTTATCTCTGGCGATGATGACAAACATCAGACGAATGATCAGAAAAAAAATTACAATGCTAAGTAACGTCTCCACCCTCCAAGGATCTGAAAAGATGCAAGGATCTCCACTACTACACAATTATATGGAGGCGAGCTACAGTAGATTAATCATCTACTTAGCTTGAAAATCAACTTGATTCATGAAACTGACTAAGGTAATGGATGCTTGCCCTTTAGTAGTAACGAAGAAATAAAAATTATATAAAATGTGATATACTTATCTGCTGGATTAAGATGCCTACAGAATTAGTCACGTATCTCCATTTAGTGATTTTATTGACTTATTGACTTTTAAAAAAACGATATATTTTAACGATCTGGACATTTGACATCATTTATGCTAATACAAGCACAACGGAATTCAGTAAATCACTTTATATCCTTTGCAATTGATGCAAAGGAAGAAAATTAAGAGCAACCAAATTGATCAAATTGAATTAGAAAGTTTTAGGTATAAAGTAATTTTTTGATAGTGTGACAAACATCAGCAAGAACAGAATACATATATAATGGTATAGGGTGTAGAAATGTTTATCTACAATTTACTTAACATTTAAATTATTTGCTTTGCTTTACAATTTTCTATGGCCACTCTTTGTAAAGTGCAACCAGTGAAAATTTTATTTCAAAATCAAGGAACGCTCCTGAAGTCATTTTTTCTAAAACTGACTGACAACAGTGGCATTTTGATTTTTTTTATAATTTTAACTTTGCATACCTGCCTGCCTATTGTCATATATCCATTGTATTTGTATTTCAGTTTTTTTATTATTCAATGCATTTTATGTTACACAAACGGATATCTTTGTAATCATTTGCATAACAATGATGTTATAAATTATACATATTTTTTAATTTATAATTTATTTGAACATTTTTCATTGTCATTTATAACATTTTATAGTGATGGCAAAAATAAAAAACAAAAAATTAATGACTATTGAAAACTCTCAGCGGGTGTGAATCTTGTAAATATTATTTTATTTACATATGGATCGTTATAATAGTTTGTTTTTGCATATTTTGCTTAAAATGAACTTCATTTATTAACATTAATTTAAAAAGGACCTTTTTGTAATTTAATTTTATTAAAGCTAACAAAAGGAAAAAAATCATTTTTAAATTAAAGAATTTTTTATTTGCAATATAGTATGTTACGTGTTTTTCCAATACAAAACAAAAGTTTGTTTCAAAGTATTTAGTAGTCTATCAGATGCTACATTTTGTGTTTGAAAATATTATTCTAAAAATCGCTTTTAATTTTTTGAGGCTAAATTAGTCAGTAGAGGCCATGTCTACGATATACTTTTCATTAACTAATTTCCAAATAGTTCGGATAGTTCGGTAACCAATTTTTACCCACATGGGCAGAGTAGCCAAAGATTACCAAAATCC
The DNA here is from genome assembly GCA_023159175.1 of Wohlfahrtia magnifica. Lineage (NCBI taxonomy): Eukaryota > Metazoa > Arthropoda > Insecta > Diptera > Sarcophagidae > Wohlfahrtia > Wohlfahrtia magnifica. The sequence goes on along the minus strand of JAKWBJ010000041.1, from coordinate 1,177,083 downwards.
AGTTTAAAAAATATTTCATTACAATAATTTCCGGCTTAGAAGCTAAAGGCCTGTCCCAGAACCACCGATAATCTATTATTCCCGATGTTCTCGAAAATATGGGAGACCGAGGAATTGCCCAAAGAATGGTTGGGGGGAATTTTGGTCACAATTCCGAAAAATTGTGTTCTAAGCCAAACCAAAAATTACAGAGATCATTAAAAATACTCACTAGGATTCTGCTTAACCGTAGGAAGACAACAAGCTGGGTTTCGTTTCAACCGTTCTAGTGTTGACCACATAAACACATTCATCGAGCAATTGGTCCAGTGAAAAACAGCATTAGAACTTGTATTTATAGACCACAGTACAGCATTAGATAGCATAGATAGAGGCTGTATTTGGGATGCATTACTGCGGAGGGGAACAGCGCCTAAGCTGATAAGGCTTATAAAAGCACAAAACTACGGTTTTAGCTGCAGTGTTCTCTACAATGGTAAACTATCAGACAGTACGTCAATGTTGTCTTTTGTCACCCTTATTGTTCGTGATAGTTCTGGATACTATTCTGACGCGGAAAATTGATAATGGTAAAAACCGTGAAATCCGTTGGTATTTCCACATCATCTGGATGATCTTGCATATGGTGATGACATATGTACGACTATTATCATCAAGAAACGGCGATATGCACAGAAAAACAGACGACATCATTACCGAATCGCATACAGTTGGTTTAATGATTCACTCCACGAAGTCTGAAGACAAATTTGCTCGACCGTGCTGAAAATCTTAAAATGTCGAGTCTTTCAGCTATCTCGGTAGTATAATCTCGTCAGATGGCGACGCCTACAGTGATATTCTGAGCGTAATATCCAAAGCACAAGGTGCCTTTTTTACCGGTCCGAAAATTCAGTTGTTTAACTCGAATGTAAAACCGGGTTTGCTGTACTGGTGCGAAACGTGGTTGATGACAAAGACTCAGTGTACAAAAATCAAAGATCAAGATCCTCAAGATCTGGTGGCCAAATACTATATCAAACGCGGGATTGTGGACCAAATGTAAGCAAATACTGATACATCTGAAGATCAAAAAGAGAAGGCGGAAACAACCAACAGAGATTTACAGGCAAGGCCTTACATGGAACCCACAAGGCACCAGAGCACGAGGTAGGCCGAAACACACATGGAAGCGCACAATACAGAAGGACAGACAACAGCTAGGATATTCTTTCAACGAGGTGACATTTTGTTGAGGCCCTAAGCTACAATGGGGGCTGGAGGACTTAAGAAGAAGAAGATCTTCACTAAGCTTGACAAGGGGCTTAGAGCCTATATATCTAAGCTAAATTTTGTCTTAACTTGATTAAACACAGGCTTTGAAGTAATTTACAGGCATTTTTCGATTTTAAAACAAAAATTAGAGCTGCATCGTTTGTTTATTTTCTTATTTAAATCTTTCCAAAAGGTTTTGAGTATTCAGGGAATTTTACGAAAATAAGAAAAACCGAACTCAGTTGTCAGAGACTGTTCTAAAACGAATAAATTTTTATAGTAATGGCTGGGAACTAACGCAAGAGGTGAATGATGGTGTCCAACTTTTCCTCAGAATCACAGCTCTGGAAAAAATTGTGTGAGGTAGTGCCGACTCTATCGGCATATCGTCAAATGAGGCAATGGACCTTGAAAACCGCAATAGTGACATGGATGACCATGAAGTTTAAGGAAAGAAGGCGATCCAGTAGAGCTTAACAATACTGCACGTGACCTCATGTCGCTAATAAAAGTGAGCCCTTTTATAAATTGAACAGAAAATATCCAGCCTAACTAAGTCAATGGGAAGACCTATGCCTTGTTCGAAAATTATGCCAAAAATCCAGAAATCTGGTCAATGTTTGGCGGCATTGTCATGATAAAGCACAACAACAATTGCCTAATTTTTGTTGCTTATCCTTAATTGCTCCCTTCAAAAGGCCAAGTTAGGAGCAGTGGAGATAAAGTTTGATCGTTTTACTAGATTATAGAAAACTGAACAACATCGCGTTTGAAGACGTTTGTTGAGCATCACCGATAATTTATAAAAGATTTTATTCGTTTGAGCACCTTTATAATCCGCTCTTGAAATGTAACCTAAAATGTCACCTTTCAAACGCGTGTTCATTTGGCACAATCAGATTGGTACTACCGTAAAAAAAGTAGCCATAAAAATCATGTCTATCGACAAAAAACTGCATATACTTTCTTTCTTTCTGCAGATACCATTACCCTCGTCTAATTTTTTCAAGTTCATGAAAGAGCTCGAAGCATATATTATTATATTTCCGCTTCGTATGGATGTTAAACGAGGTATGCAGGTGATACCTGCTGTAGTTTTGTGTCCAATGGAAATGAAGGATGATCAAGATTGGTACTAGGCTCCGCCAGGTTGAAGCCAATCAGATCCGTTGCTTGATATCCAACACCTATCCAACACCTCCTACTTCTCGGAAGATTCTTTTCATAAGAACGAATATTTGCAAGAATTAGAAGAGCTCGTTCTTATTCGAATTACTTTGTTTGCTGTTTGAATTACCCAGTTCATATGGCACCATTATAATTCTCTCTGATGGTTCTTCTTATTTTTATTGTTAATTTTAATTATTCTTTTGTTATTTGGCAATAAATTTTGTTTCAGAAGCGGATAGAAACATAAGAAAATTAAATAAATACATTTGGCGTAAAAAAAGGTTAAAAAATTAAATATGTAAATACATTAAGCACGGGCCCGAGTTTGTATTAATCCACAGGATAATTGAGATTACATTATAATTTGGGTGATTGGCTCTTAAAATCTGTAAGGGGAATTACGTAATTCAGCTTAAAATTGTATTTAGAATTATAAATTAGAGAGCGAATTAAGAAAAAACGTTTTCGTGTGAGGATGGCATACAAGTTCTCATCAGATATTGTTGAGTTGAGAAATATTTGTTTAAAAACGAATATGTCACCCATTTTAAAATTTCCAAGCATTTCAGATCAGACTTCATAAAATAGTTTCCATAATTTTTTATCGTTATTAGTATTTAATAAGCCTCTAGTTTTTTTTAAAGATTCAATTTTCTATTTTATTTTCAGCTTTAAATTGTTAATCCTTGTAAATTTAGTGACTTCATTATGTTCAAACCACATTTGCAAATAGCAGACAAGATATATTCGATTTTAAAAAACATCAAAAGCAAATTTTTAAAAAAAGAGAAACACTGTTGTAACTCACAACATAAAAAAATATTTGTTTAGAATGACATAAATCCCTCTAAATATTGACTAAAGCGATTTAGAGCAGGATTAAAAATCATCTAATTTTGTAACAAATTTTTTATATTTAAAAAAAGCAAAAAGGAGTTAATGAAACATAACAAACGTAAGGTATGTGACATTAAGGGTTTTACGAAGTTTATTTTTTTCATTTTTAAACAAAATATCAAAAATATTCTTATAAGTAGTAAATACTTGTTGTCTGAAAAAATAAATAATAACAGGGATCTTTCCATTTTAAAAGGATGTTTGTTTATCCTTTGTTTATATGCTTCACTGAATGAGGGATAAAGGAGTTGGCAGCAGGGACAAGCAAGAGCATAAACTAAACTCATAAATAATAAAAAACGGATACAATGTTATACTTGTTGTTGTTGTTGTTGTTTGTTACTTTAACTCTGTTTGATATTTAAAAATTGCAAAACTACGAGCACTCATACGATTATTAAGCATCCGGCTGTTAAAAATGAAAAGGTAAAGAGTTAAGGCAACAACAACAGCAATATCACACTCTTTCTTTTTCAAATGAACGGGTGGAAAATTGATGATGGAAATCCTTTAACCTACATATTAAGCACATCATCAGCAAAACATGCTGATGCTTGTGAGTATGTAATACGAATAGAGCAAAACGTTATTAAGAAGCAGTAGAAGCATCATCATATGTATGCAACACGACAACGCATTTTTTTATAGGTCGTCTCTTTGTCTCAGTTTGTGTCGTTCTATTATTTCATAGATAAATCAATTCGAGCAGGGTAATAAACGACCATATATTATTTGCTTTTCTTCATTCTTTTTTATTTCATTCATACCATTTTTTTAGGTCCGTCAGGGGTGACTACTAAATACTCTACACTACTAATAAATCGCTACAAACTACGGTATAGAGATAAAAAGACAACAATGTGATTAAACTTTTGGGCGAAAAATTTTCATCGAATTGTATATAGTTAAGACTTCAACACACTCCGGAGATAAAGAACTTAATCTTAGCCAGCGCCAATTGAATAGACGCACTTAGTCATCGGGCAGAAACCGAAGTCCCCATGGCTTAAAATTTTCCTGATACCAGCATTCTAGTTAGACTCGAAGGATCCTTCGTTACCTATTCGGGTGCCAGTTACCCAGATTTAGTAAATGATATGTTAATCTCCTGGCTAGGAAATCAGTCATCTCGTTACTAAGTTCACCTTATCCTCCAGAAAGGGGCAAGTGTAAGTATTTTGTAAATAAAGATATCGATAAGAACTCGCAAGCTAATTCTGAACGATATTTTATATTTTTCTCAGTAATGAAAGCGAGTAGTAATCCAGGGTTTTACGTGAGTATTCGCCGCGCTGGCATACCCCACGGTGCCAGAGGCACGGTTGAAATATGCGTCCATCACCACTTCCTACCTTTAATGATAATCAGCAGTGAGTACCTAATTCGAAGGTGTGTTGTTTGGACACAATCCTTCACACCTAGGAAAGTGTTTTCGACCATCTCAACTCCTGCCGATCTATGGGTCACGGCACCCACACCGAGTTCTCACACTTTGCCTGCGATAAGTGGCGATTAAGGTAGCATAGAATATCTACGTACAACACAAGACACCCAGATTCAAGTTCACAGCAGAGGACATAACGAAAAAGTTGCTTGGCTTAAACAAGAATTTTTTGTCATTTAAGTCTTCCCTAGGCAGCATTGGTTACAATTGGGTGCATTAATCAACTGAAGCTACACAAAATATACAAATTTATTTGTGAGTGTTTGAGCCGATTGTTACTCTTTCAGTTAGACGGTAGATAAAGACTTAAGGGTGTTGCGAAGGCCTTGACATACATATAAATTTTTTAAGAGGTTGAAAATAAGAGCAAACATGAATCGATCATAAAACTATAAGTTTGGATATTAAATTAGCATCTACTGACTAAATTTTGTATTCATAGTTTGTATTGAAGTTATAATTCGGCGACATTTGTCCTCCCGCGTTGCTGGGAGTCATTGTGTTCTATTCCAATAAAATGTATTCCTCATAAGAAAAATTTAAAAGAATGCATTAAAATTATTAATTCGTATATGACTATCAACTCATATTAACCAAGTTCAGAAACTATCATTCTAACCACTCCCTAGATATATTAAGAAACAATTTTATTTTGCATTGGAGGTGCCACACCCTCCACCACATATTCGACTGATGGCGTGTATTGACTAAGAAGTTATTTAGACCAAATTCAGAAACTTACACTATTATACACACTTTGACCACAACGTTATTTGTGCCAAATATAAAAACCTTCGCCATTACCGTTCTCTAGATATACAAAAATCAATATTTACAATTTATGGGAGATGCCACACCCACTTACTCAATTTTGCCCATATTTCGACTAATGATGTGGATTGATTACGAACTTATTTAGACCAAATTCAGAATCTTCCAGCATTACCATTCCAAAGATATACAAAAATCATTATTTACTTTTTATAAGAAGTGCTACTCCCACATATCACATTCTGCCCACTTTTTGACCTATGATTTGTATTGACCACAAAGTTAATTGGGCCAAATTTAGAAACTCTTATTATTACCGTTTTAAAGATATAGACATATAAATAAAAAATTTATATGGGCGTTGCACCGCATAGTTGAACCATCAGTGAAGTTATAAAATAACGAATATAGGACAACTTATTTTTATATCTATACTAGATAAAACCCGGAGTGTTTCGCTACCCCCTTCCTAATTACTATCTTAGCTAAATTTTTTTACTTTTTTTTTCATTTTGTACCCTTTCGGTCCAAATTCAAACATTTGAGATGGCTATAGTTCCTTCCAGAAAGACTGTAGGATCTGCGTTTTAGGTGTATACACTCTTTAAACACACATTCATTTTTATATAGTATTCGAAAATTACTATTTGCTTTATACGTGGGGTATCTTTCCCTCTGATTAAATCTGCCCTACATTTATTCCAGTAAATTAGTTTCATAGAAAAGTGCTTGGAACAAAATTTGGAAACTGTCGCTATAATAGTTTTGTAGATATACGATTACTAATCAGCCCTATTCCGAGTTTCGATTACGTCTCCGCATTCAGTTACGTTTCGATCGAAAATTAGTATTCCAAAAAAAAAAAAACACTGAATCGAAAGAAAAAGAAGAAGAAAATAATTGTCTCAAAAGCATAGGAACATATGAAATAGAAACAGAAAAATAAGCAAGTTTTAATAAAAAGTAGTGCATGCATTAAGGGGTTCATAAGAAAACACTAAATTTTTATTTTTTCTTTGTCTTTTTCATGAAAGTGGACAAGAGTAAATTAATACTTTTCTGAAATTTTTGTTACATTTCGTATATTTTCATTTCGTTTTTAATAAAACTAAATAATATAACAAGTTTCATAGCCAAATAATAAATTTCTGGACTAAAAACAAGAATCAAAAGATCTCAGTGACAATTTTGATAACTTAGATGGTAATGCAGAATACATACAATCGGAAAAAACGGAGAAAATTTCGATTCGAATTGAAATTCAGAATAAGGGTGAGTATTTGGTTTGTATGGGGGTACCTCTCCCCCTGGCCCTATGGAAAAAAATGTATCCTATATCTTCCAGGCATAGAAGACGATACAGTGAAAATTTGAAGAAAATCAGTTCGACTGCTTAGCCGTCTATAGACCTCAAACACACATATATACATACATATGTACATACATGCATACAAACACACATTGATTTTGATAGATTTAAAAGAAGAGGCAAACAGAGAACACTTATAATAGACTCCTATAACACTACGTTACATAATTTAGCATGATTTCAATATATTTACTTATGGTAGTGTAGGGCACTAACATATAGTAGTTTAAAAAAACAGCAACAGCAACATCCTTTTAATGGAACGTGTAGTTGCACAACCAAAACGAATTTTGCAACTAAAAGGATTCTATTTACAAAATCGAAAACCTTTCAGTCAGTCAGTAACACCTTTACGGTTTTTAATGTGAATGCACCTCACCGACTCTATTTCAAGTTGAAGCAAATATTTATTATTTGCAAAAGTGTGGCAAATAGATTTTTGTAGACTTTTTATTAATTGCTTTTTTCTAAATTTTTACAAAAGGGTTAAAACGAGGAACATTTTTTGTTGTTTTTTTTTTACAAAATCAGTATCCATTTAGTATTGAATTTCTTTTTTTAACAAAATCAATTTAATTAAGCATTTTATTTTATTTTTTTAATGCTGGCAAATGTCGAGTTATCGCATTAAAGCATGAAATTTTGATTTATTTGCTTCAAATAGGATCTTGTTTTTCGATGTGGGTTTTTGTGATTGTAATTGATCTCAAAATTTTTAAGGTTAATTAGAGCAAATAAGGTTAAATTTACGATCATATAGGTTTGCTTATTAGCAAGCTGGCGTTTTTATTACTTTAAAATTGTATTTAAAAAAAATGTTTTTCAGTTGTTTTACTAAAAAGATTATTAACTCTGTCAATTTCCAACGAATTTTTTTATTCCCAACTAACCATGCTTCTTTATTAAGTTCATAATTGGTACGGTTACTATATGAAATAGGGTACAAAAACAATTCTAAACTTTAAAAATTTAGAAAATAATAGATGAAAAATGTCTTTGCTTGAGAAATACAGACAAATTCTATAAGGCTACTCAGACAAACTATTGGGTGTTTTTAACAGTTATACAAGTTTTAGTCAAAATGAAACAAGGAATTACATTTTTAATATCAACGAGAAACGCTTCGTTGGATAGAAAATTTTATGGCATTAATTTTTAAAATGTCGGTGGCGTGGTGCAGTGGTTGGCGCGTAGGCATACAACAAAAGCGGCCCAGGTTCGAATCCCAGCAGAGAACATAAAAAATAATGGCGGATTTGGGTTTTTAATAAATTGACTTCAGCCTCCCTTTAAAAAAATCTATCCAAAAAAGCATACTCGCCTTCCAGCTTATCTCTGGCGATAAAACATGAGACGAATGATCAGGAGACAACACCAGCTACTGGGAATGAATAGCAGTGCTAAGTAGTGATCACCACCACCACTACACACAATCATATGGAGGCGAGCCACAGTAGATTAATCACCAACTTAGTTTGAAAATCAACTTGATTACTGAAAGTCTAACAAGGCAATATATGCTCCCTAGAAGAGTAGCGAAGAAAAAAATGCTATAAATGATTTCGGCCATGTGGCCGCCGCAGCCGACATGTACAAGACGCAATCTGGAAAAACCAATTTTTATAAACTTTTCGCAGCATATGCGGCCGTATTTCGACAATACTACCTTGAATAAAAAGCTTTCGGAATTACCCCCGTGCGACGGTCAGATCGTTCCGATTTGAGTTTTTTCTTTTGTTAAGTTGGTACATCTCTTGTTGATATTCTCTCTAAATCTTAGCATCATAACTTGTCATTTGCAAAAACTACGTAGCAAGAGTACATCTATCAAGCATTTGAATGGCGTTCACCAAATGAGCCAAGACCAAAAAAACCACTTCGTTTTCCGTCAAAAAAGAAGGCAACTATTACGGTTTTCATGGATTACAACGATGTAATACATCAATAATCTTTGTCAGAAGGCCGGACAGTAAGTAAAGAGTATTATTTGGGCATTATGAGACGTTTGCGTGAAGCAATTCGTCGAAAGAGACAATAATTGTGGGCAGAAAACTCGTGGATTTTGAACCACGGTAACGCACGTCACACAGAGATATATGTACTCTTGGCTACGTAGCTTTTGCAAGTGTCAAGCTATGACGCTAAGATTGAGCGGGAATATCAACAACAGATGTACCAACTTAATAAAAAAAAACTCAAATCAGAACGATGGAACCGCCACACGAAAGTTATCCTGAAAACTTTTTCAACATGGTAGTAACTCTACAATGTTGATTTCCATGTATTCAATTGTCGCTGGTACATCGATGTAGACAAGTGACTTTACATAACCCCAAAGAAAATAATCCAATGGGGTTAATTCATGCGATCTTAGTGGCCTTTCGGAACCATATGTCAGCATGATTAATGCCAGCCAATTGATATAAGAAAAAATTTCTAATCATGTCCCTATATCGTTCACCGTTGACAGTAACATTCTGACCATCATCGTTTTTGAAAACCAATGACTCCGCCAGACCATAAAGCGTACCAAACGACAATTCTGCTTATTTACATAGCCCGTCAACGAAAAATTGGCTTCATGGGAGAATAAAATTTTGTTTGGAAATTCAACATCTATTTATGCTTTAGCCCATTCTCCGAATTGGCGGTAGGTATGAAGGTCGCTTGCTTATAATTCCTGCACAAGTTGAATCTTGAGCGCTTTCAAGCCAAGCTCCTTTTGTAAAATCTTCTATAAAGTCAAAGAAAAAACTCTAGTTGCTGAGAATGGCGATGAATTAATTGATTTGGATTCTCTTCAATGTTTTCCTGTAAAGCAGCTATATCATCTTCAGTGAGCACTGTTTGGTTTTTCACAGTATGTACACTATCAGTAAAAGTGGTTCGAAAACGACGCATTGCACAATAAGTTTGACGAACACAACCATTATTTTGATACAAAATTTCAACAATTTGCAAGCTTTGCTTTGGTGCAAGTCTAATCAAAAACAAAAAATAACTAGTCGGTTATCAAATAAAGCAGCGTTGCCAACTCAAAGTAATGAACCTCTTAAAAAAGCACCCGAGATACATATATCAATAAAAACTCAATTTGTCTGCTTTTGAAATTTTTTGAGAAACTTAAAATGTTAATGTTCAGCTAATTTATTAGCTTATAAGGGCATGAAAAAATAAAATGCTGGCCTTTTACCCGTAACTCTAGACTTTTGGTGGCATTACGAATATTACAAAAACAGATTCTTGTTGTACTCGCTATACCAAGTTCAATTTCATAGTATGCGAACTAACTTTAAACCATTTTGTTTGATAGTTTAATTGCAGTATAGGTTGACATACGTGTGGTGTACTATCTACTACACTATAAGTGTATGTCTATGTGTTGGTCACCCCTGTCGTTTATTATATTGCCAAAAAGAATAAACAAAAGCCGTAAAAACAACTATACTTGCTGTTTAAAAATAACCAAGTGTACAACGTTAGCAGAAATGTAGTAAATAAAAAATAAACGACAACAACAAAAACGGGCAGGAAAGCGATAAGTAATAACAACAATAACAAACAACAACAAGCAACAAAGACTGAAAGAAGTAGATGTTAATATTCGCATGGCTGCATAGGAACTAAAAAGAAAGTAAAGGATAGAAATGGAATCTACCGGAAATATTCAGAGGTTCGAGAGCTTTCGAAGTATGTTTACTCATATAAAAATACATCGATGCGGACAGCAATGAGTTTATGTGTTGTAAACTCAGCCTGAAGAGAGTTTATTGGTGTAAACTCAGTGTGACAAGTTTAAGTGAAGTAAACTTAACGAGTAGAGTTTATGAGTGAACTCGGTGTGAAGACAGTTTATAACGAGTAAATTCGTAAAGTGAGTCGTAAAGTAAAAACCAGTTTAGTTGGAGCTAACTCAGTAAAGAGATTTAAGTGTAAATAACCTCTGGTTGGAAAGCTTGTAATCGAAACTAAGTTGTAACATCGATCGGATTGGAAGATCTTTAGTTAGAAAGATAAATAGAGAGAGTAATTAAGAATCGAGATTGTTTTTGTTCGTGAAAAGGTTACGAGCAGTGGAATACAAAATGGTGTTAAATAAAGGATTTTATTTGAAAGCCGACCAACACAAGATTTAATTTATTTTAACTGCAATCTACGAACTCATTAATAAGCGTTTTTTAAAGGTAAAACCGTAACAATATGTATAAGTTTCTAAATCAACTAAACAAGGCTTAACGTTTATAGTTGCTTTAAAAGCAACCATCTGAATCCTTAACCAAATAAACTAAGGATGAAAAAATAACTGAAAATTTTGCCACCCCGAAGAGATTACAGAACAGAAACAACTAAAATACACTCCATTAAGTACGTAATAATATTTAGAAATACACTCGTATGACTTGTACGACTTGTATTCTCGTATAAGGGACGACACATTAAACCAATATTCTAATGCGCAGGGTTGAATTATAGTATTTTTTTTTTATTTCGTTTCTGATTTTAATGTGCCTTTAAAGGCAACACAAATGGATATTTGCGGAGAAATTTTGAAAACAAAAGATGACGATTTCGCGTCACCTGCCAAAAACAATGGAATTTCAAACAATGGCAAATAGAATTAGTGAAAGAAAGAATTGAAGAAAAAAGCATTCATTCATTCATTCAACTGTTATTTTGTGCATTCAATAATTTCAATATTTAAGCACTAGGAGTTCTAGCAAATATCCTATGTTCTTACACACACACACCATAGATATTGCTGAAAGAATTATTTTTTAATACAGTCGATTATAAAATAATAAAAGAAATATTTTTTTTTATTATTCGAAAATGTAAAAAAGAGATTTAATTTGTAAATAAATATTTATGTATGGATTTCAAGGTGATATTATTTTCAGTTTCTCTACTGTAAAGGTAGCTGAATTTTAGATTTAAGTAATTTATTTTTAATTGTTTAAATTATTTTGTTAAAAAGCATTTGATTTTTGAAACTTCAGTGTAATATTGCTGAGCAGGTATGATTTTCCTTGAAATGATGAGCTTAATGTGTGCGTGGTGTAAATATATTCACTATAGTGGTAAAATTTTTAATATTGTTACGTTTTAACCTTTTTAAAACGTTTGAGTTCGTTTAAATTGCGTTAAAAAAATAAACACCACCTTTTTATTGTTTTACAGTTTTATTTATTTACTTCACTATAACTTTTATACTTTTTGTCTTAATACAACACTTAATATTCGTTTATACAACAGTTTTATTTTCGCTTTAACACAACTTTATTTATTGACAACTAAACGATAACTAACTGACGTGTAGGTAAAGCAGCCCCTTTATATACCTAATTGCCTACAGTTTGGAAGGTTCCGGAAATATCGACCATCTTCTATTTTTATATCCGTTAATTCAAATGTAACGTAAAGATGGTCGATTTGGCAGTGCTGCCAAATACGCAAATAAGTACGGCGTTAATAGGGTGACACATAACTATCAAATGTACCGAAATTAAGGCATTTTTATTTTCTTAACAATATATTTTGTTGGACTAAATAGTCAGCTAAAAAAGTATTTCTGCTAGATAATATTGTTATGTCAACAAATAGGGCAACACTACTTTCTATGTTTCAAGCGATAATGTGTTGCAAAAGGTAATATTTCGGGTTACATTTTTCCTGAAGACACTTCTTTAGCTCGTTGATCATGTAAAAAGTTATATATAAAGTACTGGCCGCCACTTCAACATTTGTTATAAGACAATTTATAATCACTTGGCAGATCATCATTTATTCCTTACGAGTTAATGCAACCTAGGTCAACGATAAATAATGAACTCTACTGCTTACAACTCGAGATGTCTTATCAGAGATGTCTCTTCGATCACTCAACACGACCCTATCAATTTGACACAAGCGAGCTCTTTAGCTATTTTATTTTCAAAAATAACTGAATATGTTGGTAACTAAACTAGTATCCATCTTTGCCTAAATAGTCACTTCACTGGCTTTATTCTGGGAGATGGTTTGGTTGGTACGACTTGTGCCGTTTTGATTTGAACTCGTAGATATGAGTACAAATTTGCTGAATGATGGTCTTACTTCAGTTAAAATTGTCATAACTAGCGGCGTATGTTTGGTGTATAGAAGTGAATGATTCCAATGATAAAACCTAGAAGAGGAAAGATCTAAAAATCACACCAATTAAAAAAAAAAACATATGTCAAAGCTTTGTTCACTCTTTTCTTTAATTATTGAGTCTGTAGTGATTCTGAAGTTTTTGCCCCAAGGTGGAAAAAACAATAAAAGCGCTCAAAGACTTACAAAATAGACAAAATAGTTACTCAACCTTATGGTGAATAAAATTTATATGCGAATGAAATGAGTGAATTCTATAAAATAGTACACAAAGACAAACCAATTTCAAATTTTCGATCAGAATTTGGTGAAATGAAAACAGATTTCATTGAAATTTTTTTCACGATAAGGGCCACTAATAAATAAATATTTGCAAGAAATTTTATATCACCGCCGGTCTGGCAGAGTCACCAGCTTTTAAATATCTGTCATCTGAAGGGTCATTTATTTAGTTACGCCGAAGAACGCACAAAATAGTAAAGACATAGCTGACGCTTTTTGACTTTTTAAACAAAATATTTTTCAGCGAAAAGCTCATTTCTCAGTCAGTGGTTTGACAATATTGTCACATATTTATCTCGGAAAAAGCGATTATGGAAAAGCTTTTGCATCCGAAGAAATGACTGATTGGTGTGCATTATTTTTTCGAAACTAATGCTAAAAGTGCCGATTCTGAGCGTAATGGCTGTGTGCCTTTTTTTGGCCTGCAATTAAAGGTTATGGACTGCCACAACCCACAAAACACGACCAATTTTAGCGTTGTATCATGAGAAATTTTCCGGTCGCATAATTTCTCGATTTGGAGACGTCAATTGGCCACCAAGATCATGAGATTTTACGGCGTTATTTTTTTATATCAAAGACAAAGTCTACACTCATAGTCCCCTAACGTTGGAGCATTTTAAAGTCGGAAGTGTCTGAAAAAGAGGTAGAGAACTATCTCAAAAGCCAGAGGCCGTAATTTATATAATATTGTATTGCGTACATAACGGCAAGCAATGTAATGAAATAAAAATTTCATCGAAGTCATAGATTTATATATGTAAGTTTTATTTAATTTTATTTTGAAACTATAAAATGGATAACCCTGTATAATTAAGTGTAACAAAATTTTCATAAAATTTTTTTAGTTTAAAACTATCAGAATTCATTATTATTTGTAACCTTATCAAGGTTTTTGGCAAAAATTCCTTAAAATCTCTAATGAATTCGAAAATCCACACTTGTAATCTAAAGCTTCTTTCTGTAGATTGCTATCAATGAAAAGCAATTTCAATTTTCAGGTTATATTTTGATAAATAAACCACCACACAGGCAACTACAAAAATTTTGTTCATAATTATTCCACCGGAATAATTTAATCCATATTAGCAACGAAAAAAGTAGTGACAACAAAATGTCCTTTTAATAGCAAAAAGAATAACAAAAATAAAAAATAGTATTTGACAAGGACTGAGAGAAACAGAGGAAGAGAAAAAGAACGCATTTAATACTGAAGGCACCCAATGGTTTAATCCAAAGAATGTCATTTACTCAGGCTATTGTTGAAGGTGTTAAGATTTATCTTTGCTATCATTTGTTTATCAGACAAAGGAATTTAGACAGCAAAATAATACCGAAAAGCAGTAAATACTCAGCAGGATATGTGCAATGGATATAACCTGTATGGCTAGAGTTTAGAAATAGAAATACGAGAGTAACACTTTTTGCCATTTACAAAACTATAAATGTCAAATGTACTCACTCGTATTATCTCTTTACCTTTTTTTTTCTTTTTTTTTTTGAAATTGGGTTACTTTTAGTGGCTGAATGAATAGCGTGCGCATCTTAGGGTTGCTTTGCGAAATCATACAAAAAAATTTAGTTGAAAAATATTTTATCTATACTTTAAATGAATAATGTAGTATGCGATTGGTAGTTAAAAGGCATTTTATATATGGTCTCTTACTTAATACGGCATGGTGTATAGGAAGGCTTTTTGTAACTGGAAATATTTGAAGATAATGTATTGGGGGTAGATTTTAATCAATTCACTTACTATTGACGATTATAATTTTAGATTTGTAAGTAATAATTTATTGATGTCGATCTAAATGTACTCTATAGTATGTATATTAAATGTATGGAGATAATATGTGCTAAAATGGCTTTCGTTGGTTTTTTGAAAAGCGTTCCCTTTTTTTTGGACACAGTAGATTCTGTGGTTAGGAGGGTCTGGGTCTAAAAATAAAACATCTTTCTCTCATGTCAGTGTTTTTTTTAAGGTTCATAACTTTGAGTTGGTAGCATTGCTTTATTTGACGACCGATTGAACAGCTGATACTTGCGTTTTATTAAGCTGAGCTTGGCCTTTCATTATGAATAGACTTGCGACAATCGTATGCGCCACCAATTAGCGAATGGGCTGAAGCACAAATTGATATCGACATTAAATTTCCATTCAAAATTTTGTTCCCCGATGAAACCCATTTTTGGTTGATTGAATACGTAGATAAGCCGAATTTTCGCATTTAGTGTAAGGATAATTCTCAAGCCTTTGTCGAAAGACCATTACATACACGGAAAATTATTGTTTGATGAGCTTTATGAGCTGGCAGAGTCATGGATCCATACGTCTTCAAAAACGATGATGGTCAGAATGTTACTGTAAATGGTATACGATAGAGACATGATTAGAAATTTCTTCATACTGGCATTAATCTTGCTGAGATGTGGTTCCAACAGGACAGGACTGTACCACATGCCATACAGCGCATGCTACAATTGATTTGCTCAAAGAAACATTTGAAGAAAGAGTAATTTTACCTGATGATCCTATTATTTGGTCACCATGATCATGTGTATCAGCACCATTAGATTATCTACTTTGTGGTTATGTAAAGTTTAATACCTAGAAATCAACATTCAATTGGCGAAATATGGTCGTATATGCCGAAAAAGGTGTGTTAAAATTAGTGTTCCAGATTGCGCCTAGTATCCGCCAGCCGTGGCGGCCACATGGCTGAAATTAAACAGTAATGTCATTAAATTTATATCCAACAAAGCTCGTTTCATTTATATTAAAATTATATGTTTTATTTTGATTTAAAATTGTGCAACTGCAAAAAAACACCCGATATTTCAAACGAGCTTTTTTAAACCAAATGTGTGCCATTTCGATAGACAATCCCTTGTCATTTTTGGGGTGAAGCCATTATTCCAAAACTGATTCTATTGCGTTTCGCAAGCCTCTATTGAATTTAAGTTTACACTATTAAGAGAATTCTGCTGAGATCGAAACAAATGATAATCTGAAGGTACCAGGGTAGATGTATCAAAGCATCCCAGCCAAATTCTTTAAATTTTTCACTGTTAATTCATGTGGGACTCAAACATCGACCTTCTTTGTGTATTTAAATTTCTTCAAATGGTTGATAATGTTGGCTGATAAATGACTAGTTGCCTAGAAACGTCCTCGTTGCCTATGTGCTAGTCTTTCTGATTTTTTTTATGATTTCGACGATTCTTTTAGTGATTGATCGATTAGATTGTGGTGCAAACTTATTGCATCGAAAACGAGCAAAATATTTCGCTACAATTTTTTTTTTGCAGCCTGCACCGCATTCTTAGCTTTACGAGATGGCAAGTGAATGGCGTTAACCAAATGAGCTGGGACCAAAAAAACGTCGTTTTCAGCCAAAAAAGAAGGCAATACTTACGGTTTTCATGGATTATAACGGTGTAGTTCATCATGAATTTCTACCTGAAGGCCAGACAGTAAAAGTATTCTCTGGGCATTTTGAGACGTTTGGTAGGCGCTGTGGAATCTTTCCGCCATCTAAGATGTGAAACAATACCATTACAGTTAGGCCTTTACCTTTTTTGTTATGTTCTGAAGAAGGTAGAAAGTGTCCAACGGTCACTCAGTGTGAGCGTCTACGGGGCATTGCTGATAACGCCCACAGAGCATTCGGATATAACGGCTTAATACATGGCCTGAGCGGCCTTGCTAATGGTAAGGGAATTTGTTGGGATATCTCACTGTACCGGACCTGCCAGCATCTTGAGACAGGTCGGTGTTATTTCGAACAGAACGGATTATCTTACCTCATCTGTAGAACTAGTTGCTAGGTACAGGACGCTTTTCCCTGAGAAAAGGTTCCAGCAAAATTCACTGGAAGAAGACATGACATGAGCTTACGATTCTTCACCGATGTTTCTCAAATGAACGAAAAAGTGGGGTACCCTATTTTCTCTACAGACGTTAATATTATGATCTCGCATGGACTGCCTGATCACTGTAGCATTCTTCAGGCTGAGGTAACGGTCATTAGAGAGGTCGATAATTAGCTTGCAATGAACACAAGCACGATTAGAATATGCATCTATACCGATAGTGTCTGGAATCCATGTTCACTAGTACGCCTATCTCTACTTGTCACCTGTATCTGTCCGGAGCTATCAATGCTGAGGTTAGGGTCCTGGGAAGTCACCTCATGAACACCGAAATGCTACTGGGAGTACCGGTGGGTTGTATAGATCGCTTCGTAATTAAAACCGGCTTAGACTCGATGATCAACCTATTTTCTTTTTTTCCTTCCTATGGTCATTCTGGTGAGTGGTATCACAATGTGCCTTTTTGGCCTAAGTGCGCTGGTCCTAGGCTGGGTTTAACGCTAACCTTTTGGTTCTCACGTAGACTTATCGAATTAAACATTCGTTCAAATAAGATAGGCCGATTGATAATGTTTTTTTAGGGATATCACAATGTGCTATAAAATCTTTAAAGAGCTCACCTAAACTCGGCTGAACAAACCCCTTAATTAGCAATGTTAATACGATCTCTACATAACAAACCCTCTCTATTATTTTAATTATTTATTTCAAAGTTCACTGTAGTGTAGAATATCCTAAAATACGGCTGAAATAACTAAAACTTTTTATTTGTTTATTATTATACTCGTAAAATATATTATATTTCATTCATATTGTAAGGTTCATCATAGCGACATGACCTACAGAAAAATTCGTAAGCCTATTCGAATACTTTAACAAATTTTTTTTATCAATATTTACATCTAAATCTCTTAAAATAACTTTTCCATCACTTGAAACTGTTTATCTAAAAGCAAGGCAACCAGGCAATTGTTGAAACTTAAGCAATAGAAAGAAGCGGATAAAAAACAATTTTCTGATTTATAAAATGTGATAAGAAACCAACAAAAAATAAGTCGTAAAACAACCAGTAAAGAAAAACAATTACAACTACAAAAAAAAATTGTTACAAATTGTTATACCACCACTTACAAGTTTATCTCAACCTCCTCATCGTCATCATCATTTTATACATCATTTGGGAATTCAAAAAATGTTGCTGCTTTTTTTTTCTTGTCCTTTTTGTTTCTTTGATGTTGTTTTACTTTTTGAGTAGATTGGCAGGATTTATCTATTTGTAGCGTTTTATTTTTGTTATTATATTTCACAGATTATGAACACAGATATTGATTTGAATTACTATCGTAATGTTATATAAGTAATTTCAAATGGGTTTTTTCTATCCTATTTATTGAATGAATACGAGGTTTATTCGGAAAACAAGGTGATTTTTTTTCTAAATTTTTCGATTAATATTTATTCGTTCGTAAATATCTAAGCTGTCCCAGGCTTGTCATATGGCCTTTATTTCACTTGATTAACATCAATTTTTATAGCTTCACATGAATTAAAATTTGTCAAAATTTTTTAAAATAAATTTTTTTACAAAAAGTTTTGTAATTAGAAATTTTATGGAATTAATAAGGTAAAGCGTTTTAAGTGTATTAAACACATTTTTCTTATATTGGAAACGAACGTTATTATACTAAATTTGTGCTGTTTTGAGCAATAACTTTTTGTCATTTTTATCAGATCGTAATGCAACTCATGAAACAAATCATAAAATGTTCAGTGTTTTTTTGTAAGAGATTTATCATTCTAGTAAAGACTATACATAATCACTGACCTTATCATTTTGATTCATCGAATTTTGCTCTTATTTACATAAATTTAAATGAACATAATATAATGGTATATCTCTAAACGCAAAACCGGCTCACTATTAACTTAATGGGTCTGCCATCTAACGTGTTTTTTCAACTAGTGCTTATTTCGTGAATGGTAACACTTAGCTCATGTCTGGTTTGACAGATAATTAGTTTTATCCTTCCGCTGAACGAATATGGTTGCGTATACGCTTGAACAACACTGGGAATCGGGGCCTGCGATCGACTTACAGAAGATGCCGATTTTGCCAAAAAAAATCATCTTTACAGATGAAGCTCATTTTAATCTTGGCGGGTATGTAAACAAGGAAAATTGTCGCATTTGGGGCACAGAAGACCCACACGCATTAATTGAAAGCCGATACACCCAAAACGAGTCACTGTTTGGTGCAGATTTTGGTCCAGAGGCATAATTGTGCCATTTTTCTTCGAAAATGAACAAGGAGTGGCCGTTACAGTCAATGGCGATCGGTATCGCACCATATTGAGCGAATTTTTGTTCACAAAAATTGAAGAGGAGGATATTAGTAATATTTGATTTCAACAGAACGGCGCCACGTGCCACACAGCCGAAGCTGCACTCGATGTTTTGCGCCCTATTTTTGAAGATCGCATTATCAGCCGCAGAGCTGAAGTCGTTTGGCCACTTCGGAGCTGCGATTTGACACCGTTGAACTATTATTTGTGGGGTGCCGTCAAAGATAAGTATTACGCCAACAAGCCAGAGACAATTGACGCTTTAAAGGACAATATTCGTGAAGCCATTTGTGAAATACAGCTGCACACAATCAATAAAACTTTGTGTTGGCAATATAAGTATATTTCTTGTTGTTTTTTTCATTCTTTTGGTTTTGTTTTTTGTTATAGTAAGTTTCACAATCCACAACAAAAAATAAGCATAGGACTACATTTAATTATTAAATTATTAATTTAATTATTAAATTTTTAAATTTCTTTTCACATTCATCACTCTCGTTCTCCTAATCTCATAATCATGCTAAGTTCTCTTTGTTAATTTTATACTTATTCTACTGTACATACTGTGCTTGCTATAGTTTGCCGTTATTTGACTTGATTATTATCTTTTGCTTTTATTTGTACTGTCGAACAAAATAAGAAAGCAGCGACAGTGTTTTTGAATTTGTTTCAAATGATACAGTGCTTGTTTTGTTGAGAATCAAAACCAAAGAACTTTTGCTTTTACTAAATAAAATGCACTAATGTAGTGTCATATGTTCTACTGTATAGTAGTGTCGGCTGGCTTTCAAATAGTTTTGCTCAGCCCTCTAATAAGAATATTAACTCACCCCTGAAATTGAAAGAGCTTACTTTGCCAATAATTAACCTCATCACTGAATATACAGTGACTCTTCAAGCAGACGCATCTTGTTGGGATGACATTTAAGGTTGTAGTGTCTTGATAGAAGACCCACTATCCGACCAATACAGCCCTTCTCCATAGGAGAAAAACCCTACCGTCGCAGGCCTCGGGCGCCTTCTCAATGTGCGACTCTGAGAAAGTGTTCCCATCTGTCCACCCTCGATCTGGCCTCTGCCCAATTAATCCAACAAACGAGCTGTGTGCCGAATAAGTCAGCTGCAGACCCTACTCTAGCGAGTCCTTCAATATTCTTATTACAAGCGACTCCGGAATGAAGATAGCCAAATCACTCTTCGGCTATCTGCGATTTTAGCTTATAAGAGGACAGTGTCATCATTGCTACTTGACTAAAACATAATATTATTTTTTATTTAAATTCCAATTAAATTTTCTCTCATGAGTAATTTTTGTTAAAACATTACAATTTGTTCGTTTGTTTAATTCAAATGTTTGTAAATCGTATTTCGAACAAAAACAGCACTAAGTAAAACAGCATAAGGTGTCGGAACAATACCTTTCTTAAGAAGTTTCAGATTCAGCTTTTGATGTATAGCTTTTGATTATCAAAAATGCTTAATGTCGTTTAAAAAATTGAAAAATAAATTGAGTCACCTTCAGAACCATTTTACCAGGATTTAGAGTACATATGGATATATAAATATAGGTAAGGCATTAATAGACGTAGTATGTAAAAACTCTGCTTGTGAGCAGAATTTTCTTTGGTTCGCTCGTTTTATGGTTCCTACTCGTGAGTTTTATTTTTTTAATTTGTAAGCACGGATCATATTTTTTACTCAAATTATTTTTTGCTCGACTCCTGGGCACAAATTTTTTTAACAAAGTATGTTGCTTGTGTCAGGTTTAATTCGTATGTGTGTATGTGTGTGTGCAGCGATCAATAAGTATCACACACATGCATTTCTTATATTACGCAAACAACATTATGTATAATCGGACACGTTTTTTCTTATCAATAAGTGCACTACACGTAAAATATATAAGAAATATATGGACATTTTAGGGTCTTCTTATTTATACTTCAGATATTTATCTACACTGGTGCATATTCCTATAAACGAGAGACAACTTAACGGTACTTTTTAAAAGTAAACAATTTTTTTTCTTATTTTTGTTGTTTGCCTTAATTATGCGATCAAATGTTCTTGGTGCTATTTTAAGTGGAAGATTCGTATAAACGCACACTCGAAATTTGTTTTTAAAAAAGTGACCAAAAATAAAATATTATCAATTTTAGTTTTTTTTTTTTCAACCAAAGGTACGTTTCTAATAGTAATATCTCAATTTACTGTAACTTTTCCTATTTTAATCAATAAATTTCATCACTTTTAAAGATGCCTAAGGCAACTTTTTGTCCGATCAAGAAAAGATTCAAATTAAATTTTTTCACGACCAGGGATGCTCTAATAGAGAAATTGGACGTAAAATCGGTCGTTCGGCAAATGTGGTGCGAAATTTCTTTAAGAAAGGTCAAAATTATGGAGTTCGCAAATCAACAAAGGGTAATACAAAACTAACAAGAAGACAACTTAATCTAATAAAACAAGAAGCAACCCGCAACAAATTCCACACAAATAAGGAATAAATTAAATCTTCCTGTGACTTCCAAACACGTTGCACACATTTTACGAAACGATGAAAACATAAAATGGAAAAAGCCGAAATGTAAACCAATGCTAAAAAAACACCATAAAGAAAATCGTCTAAAATTCGCAAAAAAATATATGAAATGGACAGATGAGTGGAAAAAAGTAATTTTCTCTGACGAAAAAAAATTTAATTTAGACGGTGCAGACTCATACTCATGCTATTGGCACGATTTGAGATCTAAAGATGTTCGGATGTCAAAACGTAATTTCGGTGGTAGCAGTGTTATGGTTTGGGCAGCGTTTTCTGCAGTTGGCAAGGCGAAAATTTGTTTTGTTCCGACAAAAATGCATAGTTCGATTTATAACGAACTGTTGGAAGATGCTCTTCTCTCTTTTATGGACGAAAAAATGGATGAAGAGTGTATTTTCCAACAAGATAATGCTGCAATCCATGTTTCTAAGCAATCGAAATCTTGGTTCAATGAACATGGCATTCCTTTGTTGGACTGGCCGGCTTGTAGTCCGGACTTACACCCAATGGAAAACTTGTGGGGATACATGGCCCGTAAAGTTTATGCAAATAATGCCCAGAATGAAGGCATAAAGACTGTGACAGAGCTGAAACTAAGAATTAAACAAGTCTGGGAGGAAATTGATTCCGATCTGCTTAAAAAATTAGTGGAATCAATGCCAGACTGTATTTTTGAAACAATCCATAACAAAGGATCATCCACACATTATTAATAATGCTACAATGGCCCAAACATTAAAGTGCGTTTATAGGAAAATACCCTTATAAATGGCTGTTAATATCGAAAATTAAGTAAAAAAAAATAAAGTACAAATGAATTTTTTTTTGTAAACAATATTTTAAGTAAAGTCTTAACTAATTTAATACACAAATTTATAGCCCCCTAAATATTTTCTTCTTTAATTTTTACCTTTTTTTAAAAAAAAAGTAGTGTGCGTTTATAGGAATATGCTCCAGTGTATACGAATAAAAGGAAAACCGTAAAAAAACGAAAATAACTACATTTTTTAAACTCAACACATTATCGGACAAGGCAAAGTTTCAATCACTAAAATGCAATAATCGACCAATCGGTAAATATATATATGCATATCCTTTGTCATCTAGTACAGTCAGTAAGCGTCTTAGAGTTTATTTCGATATACTTCTGGCTCTATGGAGTTCAATATTGCTAACAAAATCACACTAATCTGAACAAGGATGTTGACCTTCTTTGATGGAGTCCCCTAGCCAATTCCTCCCAAAGACGTACAAATACACAGGGTTCTGGAGTCCGCGCAAGTGTTTCTATAAGATTGGACCAATTACGGATCAACTACAGAATTGTGACACCTGATGTGTGCAAGAGATTGTTATCTTGATAGTATTCGCGGTTGTTTGCGATAGCCAATTTCTCTGAACTAGCTCTGCATTACTGTATTTCTAGCTAAGAATATTTTCGAATTATCAATTCGTCAATTATTTGACAGATTTTCAATGAAGAGTCTCGCCTTCCAAACATAAATTCTAAGTTAACAAGTGGAGTGATGGTAGTTCTGCGACAAGTGGCTTTTGGTGTTATTAACATTTATCGATGTAGGACATACATACGAGTACATAGGTGGCAATAAAATTTTTGTTTTATTTTATACTTTATTACACTTTTCATATCAAAAATACATTATATTCTTTTTATTTGTTTATAAAATTTAATTACAATAAAAAACTTAATTATATTTTAAAATTACCCTGAAAAGAAATTCGTTGAACAATAAGGAAAAAAATGACTAGATTCCATTTCACCTGACTTAGTAATAATTTATTTAGGAGTTAAATGGGTGATAGTTTTAACATTTTTATATATATGTATATGTGTATATGTATATGTATATATTTTTTTAAATTTAATTTTAAAAAAGACAATTACAAAAATATATGCGTGTTTTTCTGTGTATATTTCTTTATGTGTACATTCAAAAAAGAGTGTCAAGTTATAGACTAGAATGAATTCAATTAAGGTACTTTAATTACAGCTAAATAAACAACCTTTTATTTAAAATCATTTCAAATTTTTAGTCAAAAAATTGTCTTTTATAAAAAATGTGTTCTAAAATAAATTTTTTATAAAAGAGATTTTTTTGAAACGATTTTTTTTTTCACAAAGGACTTTAACAAATCTATTGTAACTTTCATTTTGGAATTTATATTAAACAATAGGTTTATGAAGTGCTTTTAAGACAATTAATATTTTTAATTTAACCTTGTTTAAGGTCAAATTAAAAAGTTAATTTGGAAAAATAAAAATATTTTAAATAATTTTTTGGGTGTTTTTTAAACAAGAATTTAAAACTTAAAAAAATTATTTAAATATTTTTTTCAGTTTTGATGTTTTTTCGTAATTAAATAAATAAATATAATATTTTATATTTTCAATAGAACTTATAGATATAAATTTAATTTTTCTTGAAAATAAACAGACATCAAATACTACTGTTAAGTTCCAAAAATCGGTTGTCATATTCTTATCTAACTTATAAATAGATATCACGCCAATAATTTTTACAGTAAAATCTCTTATAAAATACTTTAGAGCTTTTTGATAGTAATCATAGTATCAGAATTCAAAGACGCACTGTACACTATAGTTACTGTTTAGCTTAAAACATGTACACTACAAAGCTTTAAAACCTTATCCTAGGCAATTAATAAGATTACAAGTACAATGGCTCATAGCCGTTGAGAACTTGCCTTCACATCTAAAAGATGTTAAAAATGCAGTAAAGGATAATAAGATAGAAGTAAAAACTTTTACATTTTATAATGCGTTGTCTAACACTCAGGGTTAGCAAATACCCGGGTTCTATTAAAAAAAAACCCAACCTACGGGATTTTATTCGGTTTGAAAACTTGCTTCCTAATTTCATTCAATTAGACAATATTTTTATTTGTTAAAAAAATTACATTGTTTTAGTATTTATAATGCAATTTTGCATTCTTGGCCGGTTCAAGGCATCGTTGTATATTATGGACTGCTAGGTCAGACTGCAATTACTTCGTTTGAACAGAGAATTATGAGAAAAACGGCCAGAATACAAAGACAGAACGCTTGACCTTACGTCGCAAAAGTTGCCAAACGTTTGTTAGGAACGATCAAATGCCGTACCCGCCATTTTCTCCGAACATTATTCTTTCTGACTATTGTATTCGACGGTTACATATTTTAGCACGTGACCGAATCACTTCTTTTCAGGAAATATAAAATCGGCTTCAAAGTTGAGTCGCCTCAAAAGACGAGAAGTTTTTCTGAAACGGGATTAGGAAATTGACTCAGAGGCGATTTCATACAACCCAGATGGGCTTAATTGGGTTACCCAGTGGGTTGTCAAACCAGCTAACACTAGTATGGAACAGTTGTAAATAAGTAACTAGAATTTTAATGAAAAAATTAGACACAAGTAAACTCATTCTATTTAAAGTCATTAAGCTGACAAGAATTAATGCCGATTAATGACAGCGTGGCCGTAATAAGAGCGGGTATACGTCGTGGCTAAGTAATAGCACCGTTTTTGATTAGCTGGGTCCTGAAAAAGAAAGTGGCCGGACAGAGGAGTTGTATAAGGTGGTCGCTGAAGAGCAAACTAGGGAACTTTGATTACGACAATGATGTTTGCTTACTGACTCATAATCTTGTGGATATGGAAACTAAGTAGGGACAAGTAGAGAAGCGGCTTAAGTATAAATAGTGGAAATGACGAGCAATTTCACTTTGGCAGTTTAATTGACAAACTGGCGGCGGCTCGAGGACGACATACAAAGCCGTCTAACCGAAGCTCGTTAAAACTTTCGACCTTTTTTAATCCTGTTTAGAAATCTTTCATAATATCGAACAAATGTTATGGAATGAGGCAACACGTGACATATAGTATATCCGGACATTCATGAACAATTGTCTAAGCTAAATCATGCATATTTGTTAGCGTAGGATCATACATAACAGTCGTTTGTGGTCTGTATAAGGCAAGGGCACCTAACATCCATATATGGGAACGTAAATGATGATGGATGGATCGTACTTTTGGAAGGCCGTCAGATAATATTACAAGACAGGCCATGAAAGGGAATTTGCAGGGCAGTAGAATTAGAGAACATTCTTTACTCACACGGAGGCGGCAAATCAAACTCGAAGCTGCTACCTTAAATTTAAGTTGGAACGCACTAAAATATTGTACAATAGAATTTAATTTTTACGGTCCTATGCTCCTTATAAATGTTCAGTTTCGCAAAAGATGTATTAAGAAAGCTACTAAGAGAAAGCAGTCATTCGCTGTTAAATAACTGTCATCTGAAGTGTCATTTGCTTAGTCAAAGGCTTACCATTTTTGAATATGGCCAAAGAATGCGTAAAAATAGTTAAAAATTACCACAAAAGAAGTGACTCAAACGAGGCTATAGCTTTTTCTGAGCTATGAGGCTCATTTCCCACTCAGTGGTTACGGCAAAAAGCACAATTATCGCATATAGAGCTCTGAGAACCACATTGCATCCCAAAAAAGTGACATTGTGTCGTATTTTTTCGATAATGACGTTACTGTCAATTAAGAAAAAAAGAATCGTTATTGTCAATCTAGGGCGCTATGGCTGTTATTGAAAATTATGAAATGGACGATACGTAGTTTCATCAAGACGGTGCCACAAGCCACATAACACGGCCGATTTTGGCTTTATTGCATGAGAAATTTTCCGGTTGCGTAATTTCTTGATTTTTCGAGGTCAATTGGCTACCAAGATCATGCGATTTGACGTCGTTCGACTTTTTTTTGTAGGGCTACATCAAAGCCCATGTCCACGCGGATAATACCCAACGTTGGAGCATTTGAAAACCAATATTCAGCTGCTTTGTACACAATGGTAGCTGACCAACATCAGTATGTTTAAAATTATCAAGAGTATAAGAGTTTGCGTACAGTAAGCAATCTGCAATAGAAAACACTGTACACTAGTCACACTGTACAATACAATTTCAATACTTATACAAAAAAAATTCAAAAGGTTTAAACCATTTATTCTGTTTAAAAAAACCTTTGATATCCTAAGTGAATTATAAATATTTTCTATAATTACCGACTTTAAAATATTTATTTGTCCGTGAATATTAAAGGTCAATTAGAGGTTAAAAATAGAATTGATTTTTATGCCACGATTCCAAAATTTTTAAAGACTTTGAAAAATTGAAAACTTAAACTGCTTATTGCCATTGAAAGTATTCAGCCCTGAATCGTTGGAAGTTCTACTTCAGTGTACACAATAAATTACAATTTGAAACAAGAGCCTACATTCGCAACCTGTTATCTTTCGCGATACAAATATTTCAAAAAGCTCTTAAAAGCATTCTATTATTAACAACTATCATCGTAAGCTGTTGAAAATTCCCGCTATACCGCACCATATTCAGCGTAAGCCTTCGATGATCCAGTATTAATCACCTGTTCGTTAAAATCCTTCCATGGCGGTGTTTGTGTATAAAAACTACTGCTGTGATGATATTGCAAGTCGGCTTGAGATCCATTTGAAGATGTGGCGGCGGCAGATGGTAAATGTGTGCTGCCACTGATATGTGTTGAGTCATTGTAGCCCGCATTCGACGGTGTATAACTTGTACTGTGGGGGGTGGTGTCCATTGCCAGAGTTTGTGTTTGAGAAGGTGATTTCATTTGAGCAGCTGCTTCAAATGAACCCCTAAATAGATTGTATTTTTCTTGTGAGAAATTTGTATCCATCGTATGATCTGGCTGGCCGTGCTGCTTATTGTTATAGTGATGCATGCTGCTTAGAAAATCCTGGTGTGTAAATGCTGGATTTGCAGTATGTGTTGAAAAGTTGTGATTATAGTTTCCTTGATAGCCATTAGCCGTTGAAGCAGTTGTATAGCTACCATTAGGAGTATGTGTGAAAGCCATATGGGGTGGGTAGGGAATTCTACTAAAACCCATATAGCCAGCTCCCAGACTCATCATAGCATAGGATTGAGGATTTACAAATATGGCATTAAATAATTCCTTGGTTATCCTTTCACCACTTAAAGTGAAATTTTGCAATTTTTCCAAATCCAAATTCAAAGTACCACCATTTTCCAATACCTGCTCCAGGGCAAAGATATAATTGTAGGCAAAACGTAAAATTTCAATTTTAGTCAGTTTCGTCTCCTCCGGCAGTTGGGGCAAAGTTATACGCAAACGTTCCAGGGCATCATTTAAAGTGTGCATACGGTTACGTTCTCTGTCGTTCGCTTTTAAACGGCGAAACTTCTTTATGCGCACCACTTGCGTAGGACTACGTGAACGTGTCATACGATTTTTGCCGACGGCATATTTACGTTTTGGTCGTGGTTCAGTTGGTTGATCATCACCGCTCTCTCCCGATGATTTTTTGCTGGGTGTTGATGTTTGTTCGCCAAGTTTGGGTGTAAATTCTAAATCTTCTGGTGGTGCTTTACTTATAATATGTTCTACTAAAGTACGACAACTACGTGTGCTATGATTACTGCCGGTATCGAAGAGTCCCGGTATTAGAGCATGTTCAATAGACAGTGTATTTACGGCCCCAGATAATTGGGGTGTTAAATCATTTTGCACCGCAGAGTTGTTATAAAAGTCGTTAGAATTATCGAACACTAGTTTTCGCTTTGTTTTTAAATGGCACTCGGTTTCAAAACTTTTCTCATAACCACTATCGAACGATGAGTTATCATCGTCTTCGCCAAAATCAAAGGAACGATCTTCAAAACCGCTATAACACGAAGACATTTTGTTTGTTTCTGTATTTAACTTTCGTTTTATAACGCACGAATATAATATCCGTTTAATTTTCAATTATTTCGTAACATTGTTTCGTATATCGTTTCATTTCTTTTTTATTTTTAATATCCACAGCGGTTTGTTGTTGCCCGTATCACGTGTATGAACCAACTAAACAACTGTTAAGGGTGTCACTTATATTTTATACGCATCGCCTGTCGATGTGCTTATCACTTGACCAACCCCGTATATATTGGTCGTGGTCGTGAAGGCGCCATTTAAAATCCTCTTCTTGTACAAGTTTTTTTGTTTCATTTTCCACTTTCAAAGGGTGGTTTTCCGGTTGTTTTTTATAGTGCGTTACTCTTTAGTTTTATTGAAATTTTTGTGAGCTCGTTTGCTATAAATAAGAAATGTTAGCCAATCAGAATCTTTGAATGATCAAATGTGTATACACTTGATGTAATTTATACCCACTAGGAACTACTACCGTACAGTATTTTTTTTATAAAATTTGCAAGCAAGCTTATAAAAAAGGTGTACAAGAGAAAATATTTATCACCATGTACCTATAAAATAAGACCTATTCCTACACAAATATAAAATTCAAATAAACCAAGAGTTCAAAACTGTTCTCTTTAGCTTTAAAAATGGTATCCAGTTCTGAAAAAAATAACCTTTATTTAGTGATTTCAGCCGCGGATCGCAAAATACGTAGGATTGACGGTGATATGTATTTCGAGGATTTTAAGCTTTAGATGTCTTTTAGTATATCCTTCTGGCAGTGTCAGTTGTCTGACACTATGCGGTCAGATTTCATCTCATATACCCAGAAGAGCTTTTCAGATCGTAACTAAAATAAAAGTCATAATAAGGAACTATGAGATTGTT
The DNA here is from genome assembly GCA_023159175.1 of Wohlfahrtia magnifica. Lineage (NCBI taxonomy): Eukaryota > Metazoa > Arthropoda > Insecta > Diptera > Sarcophagidae > Wohlfahrtia > Wohlfahrtia magnifica. Next base: position 1,147,346 of record JAKWBJ010000041.1, on the reverse strand, counting down.
TTTTCAACATCAGTGTTGGTTCAGTTACGTTGGGTATCTTTGGATGCGATAGCATCTAATTCGAATGTACAAGTGTCTAGACATACTGACTGCGTACAATTTTGTGGAGAATAGAGTGCCTGTTGTATGCTTGTATTAATATTATATCGATGTCAAACTTTTGCAATTGGCTTAACGCATGTGGAATAATAACACTCTACGAATTGGTACACTATTATTAATATCGCACGGATAGATTTAGGTTAGATAAGGTCCACTGTGATACCTTAAGGACATTCAAAACTTATGAAAGACTTATGATTTGACATAAGACGGATAGATTTAGAAGTGCGCAACTTTTAGACTTCCTCAGTTTGCGAGTATGTGACCTGGTGGCAATTATCATGGGGCACGATTAGTTTGAGAACGCCTCAGTTTTTCGGCTCGTAGCACCTCTGTGACTCTCAGTTAAGACTCCCTTATTATAATTTTAACATGTTTTCTCCCCTTTAGCCTTCTTTGATATACGACGCTCATCTTTGTTGTGATATTTTTCTTTCTTCTTCTTCCTCGTACACTTTATTACTATTTTGAGTCTTCCTATCACATATAAATGGTTTTACCGGATTTCGACCTGCTGCCAAACCTCCTTCCAGGCATTTCTATTTAATGTGCACCTTCGCCAATAGTTCATACCCATTGCGGACAGGGCCTGTTCACACCAACGTAGACAAGTGTGTTCTCTAAGCTGACGCCCACTGACTTCCACATCGAACACTCTTCTCGCTGGAGAATTTTTATACATTCGATCAATATATCCTAGCCAGCGTAACAGCTGGATGTTAATTCACTGAGCAACGTCCATATGGTTATATAGCTTGTACAGCTCATGGTTAGTTCGAGAACAGAATTCGTCACTAAACCGCAAAGGGTCAAAGATCTTACCTAGAACTCGAACACAGACAAGGCAACTATATTGGTGCGTGACAACTTACATGCTCCTACTCCATAAAGAAGAACGGAGAGGATGAGTGATTTGTAAAGTATCAATTTCATCGCACGAGAGAGTTAGCCTCTATTTAATTGCCTACTGAGACCATAATAACATCTGTACGCGTAAACTCTAAATTGATATCGTTGCGGCCGGTAATGGAAGTGCCAATCGAATGCATAGTTATCAAACGTAACCTAGGACTCAATACGTCGCAAGGCTCAGCTTGTCGTCAACATATACTTCGTCTTGTTCTCATTTACCGTTAGACACTTCTTGACAGACTCCTTTTCGATAGTAGTGAAAGCAGCATCACAGCATTTTTATATAATAGATAGTGTTACTGCGTTGTACTCACGTCTTTCGTCAAACGCTCTCCATGACGAAATCGAAGAAGGTCACACAATAAGGTGTCGCCTTGCTTAAAATCTCGAACAATATCAAAAGGTTCTTGAGTTGCCTTCTATCTTGACGGAGCTGTAGGAATTGCTCAACGTAATTCTGCACAGTCTTACCAGTCTGTCAATAAAACAAAAACGGTTTGAAATTTTGCCAAATATATATTTTTTGTGAAGTATAATATTTCCTGTTAGAAATGAAATATTCATACGGCTGCAGCGGCTGGCTTCACAGAACCCCATTTCATCGGACCAATTTTCAAGAACTTTTTCGAGTGTATGGGGTCGTATCTCGACAAAGGCATCACGAATGGCTTCAAATGCTTAATTGTCTCTGGTTTGTCGGCAAAGCACTTGTCGTAACGGAGCCCCACAGAAAATTGTCCAATGGTGTCAAATCGCAGCTTCTTGGCGGCCAACTGACATTACCATTTCGGCTAATTAAATGGCCATCAAACCTTTGACGCAATAAATTGATTGTGGCATGAGATGTGTGGCAAATTGCATCATCCTGTTGAAACCAAGCTCCGTTCACATCAACACCATGAAGAGCGGGGACAAAAACTCGTTTATCATGATGTCTCCATTGACCGTAATGGTTGTGCCATTCTCACTTTTAAAGAGATATGAGCCAATGATGCCTTCGCTACACAAGCCATACCAAACAGTTAATAGTAATATATACATTGACTTCTGTGAGACCACATTTGGATTTTCTGAGCCCCAGATACGGCAATTTTGCTTATTAACGTACCCATCAAGATGAAATGAGCTTTTAAGTCTTTGTTTTGGAAATAAATTTCCACGTTGCTCAAGCGTAAATCGAATTTTGTGATAGAATAGAATAACATAAGTATTGCCACATTCGAAATAACCGCTGGTTCAAATTTAAGCCGATAGAAGGCCCACCGTATATATTAGCACTACTTTAATTGTGTATAGTTTATTTTCAGGTACAACAATGGGACCATAATGAACTCAAAATGTCTATAATATATCCTGTTTGGTTTTCTTAAACTGCACATTTGTGTTTTAGAAGCTATACCGTCCCCCATACACTTTTACTGTTAAGGCAACCATATTGTTTCCCATATGTATTGTTTGACAATATTTCCTACTGGGTTTTTTTCTATCACTGATAACAAATTCTCTCTTTCATTTAAATCTCTCCCTTATTTTTTCTCTTTTTTCCTAAATTTTTTGTTCTCGGTTAGGATAAAAGCTTTTTTAGGCATAGAAATAATAATTGCAAACCGTTATTGTGTCGCCCCCAGGGCTTATTAAAATAGAACAAACTTGTATGCTCGTAACTAAAATAAGGGTAATTTTTTATTTCATTTGTTTAACTCGTTACGTTATGTTTTGTCGGTTTTTCCGTCTCGTAGTTGTGCTTATAATATAAAAGCCTATGTAAATATTATTATCATCATCATCATCATCATCATCATCATCATCATCATCAATACCATCATCATCGTTATAATGTCAAGTTGATTCATTTCCGTATACCAAAGCTCCTCATTCATTATATGGACTTATTGTTACTTTGGCTTTAAACCATAAGTGCCTAAAACTGTTTTGTTATACCCTCTGTCAGAATAATCAACCAACCAATCAACCAGCCAGAAAGTTATTGTTTCCATATCACATAATAAATTTTAGATTAACCACAGCATTGTATCTCAAAATGCTATAAGGAGAACGCAAAAGAGTGCCATTGAACGCAATGTCTACAAATAGTTGGCAACTGCGGCAATAGACAATATGTTGAGCTAATGTTTAATCATTTGTAAAGAATTATTTCGAAAAACTTATTCTAATTCTTCAAAATCTGTTGCTATTTTAAACGTGATAACTATAGTAATTTTAGAAAAAGTGTGGAAACATTTGGTTTAAAAGTAAGTTCAATCTCAAGACAATTTTCGAATTAATAAATAGATGCAAATAAATAAATATAAAAAATATCCGCGTTTCTTATCACAAGATAGTGTTGATACCCATATATTGAGCAAAACCAACTTGATTGTCTTTTTAATCTTTTTGAGAGATAACATTTCAATTTAAACTTTTGGTAAAGACAGTTCCTTAATTCGTGGCTGGTGTAATAAGTTATTTAATTATAAAAATAGTTGAATATTGTGAAATATACGCTTTTTTCTATAAAAACAGAATATCGCTATAAAACCATACCAAAAAATATTAAAAATATTAAATGCTGAGAATGCTGGAAGTGAGTTGTTTGTTTAATTCTGTTCCAGAAATTTCTATGTCAAACATGCATTAGCTCTGGTAGGCCAAATACCAAAACAGTTTCCGAAATTTTGTCAGAAGATAGATAAAGTAGTAAACATCAACCACATAACTATTTGAAATCATTTGAGTAGCAACATCAGTGAAGCACAACTATAATCAAGTCGGACCAATTTTGAAGCGAATCTTCTATAAGAGATTAAGACAATAAGAGTTTTCATTTTTTGATATGCAAAATCACTAAATGTTTATCTAATTAAAAAAAGAGAAGTATATGCCATTAATAATGACAAAACAATATCAGCCAAATAGACGCCGCGGCTATGCTTGCAAGACCATATCCTTTTCATGAAATTTTCTATCACCAATTTGGTTGGCTAGGTGTAGTGTCATCTTACAACACTCATTGTGTGCCCAGGTTCTAATCGAATTTAATTGCGGTTTCGAGTGTTTAAGTAAACCCCGTCTAGTATTGAATGATTCGGAAAGTTCTTTTCCTATTTTAACTGTTGATCCTGTATCAGTTAGAGTCATTCTGCACAAGCATATCATTTTAGCAGGCATACAAAACTCAGACATGGCCGTGAACACCCCTATGAGTATGTTCACGTATTCATTCAACCAGAAATGAGCTTCGAAGAAATGCACGATGCACTTACTTAACCGAGCATGAATCTTGATTATAAATTCCATTAATTGCAAGCGTTGTTCGTTTGTAAGTCGATTCATGGTCAAATTATAGACCACACCGAACATGTTTGACAGAATAACATGTTACACGAAAACAGCTGAGCTGCTAAAAACAGTGTTGCCGAAAAGAAATTTGCTAAAAAACATCACCCGATAAGATATAATATCGAGCCATAACCGCCAAAAGGACGTAAGCGCCATGATTATCGATTTTCGTTTTTTGATAAAAATGGATAGTATTCGACCATCCTCACCACCACACCAAATTTTATAGCTGTAAAGTGTACCTTTATGATTTTATGATAAAAACAGAAAAATCTTATGTACTACTCCAGAACAAAAAATATTTATAATTTGTCGCCTACGTCTTTTTGGCGGTTATGGCTCGATATGTTTGTATGTGTAACAGTATCTATGTCACTACAAGTATTTTTCTCACATAATATTTTAAAAACCCACTTGAAAAGGTTATTTTTCCAGATGATTATTATTTTTTTAATGCATAAAAATATCATTTTTTATTTAATCAAATATGAAACTTTAGTTTCTTACGAAAATCCTGCGAAATAAATAAATCCTTATGCACTATCACTTTTCAAAATATTTTTCTTTTTTTTGCATTTTTATTTCATTATTAGCCACACGTGACCACAAGTGTTTTAACAACATAATTTGTGGTTTATACTCGTAAATCCTTAAACGTTTAAGCAACTGTTGCAATATTTTACGCCAACAATGACCCACTAAATGGATTTAAAGTGTTGACACACTCCTATTGGGCGCATACTTCCTTTGTCTTGTTGTTGTGAAGTTTCCTTTTCCACTTTTTTGTTTTGACTCAGAGACTTATTGTCTTTTGTAGGCTTTTGTTTAAGTGGTAAAACTCTTTGAAATCATTTAACCAAATGGTTTTTTATTTTCTAAAGGTTTTTTTCCTTTAATTGTCCGTAAGCATGACACGTGTATTGACTGGTGTTTCAGCTTGTCTCTCAAGTGATTCAATGGTGGCGGCGGCGTTTGGTTGTATTTGTTCCTTTAGTTTATCGTTGGACTGGTTGAAAGTATTTTTTTCATTTTTAGTTGGCATGTGCTGGTTGTTGTTGTTCCATATTTATGGTATCGTACTCTTATATCTCTCAACTTATGTAGATTGGCGGCTACTTAATCATTCACAAAAGTAAATACATTATCACTCATTTCATGTTAATAATTAAATTATTATGATACTCGTCATCACATTGTGATCTATTTGAAAAAAAAAATAAATAAATGTTGATATAATTTTTTAACGCCTTTTGTGACACGTGCTTGTGCTTATTTTGTTAACACAATTGTTAGCATAAGAATTAAAAAAAAAATGTGTAAAAAGGCTTAAAAATCTTTAAAATGTTTAAGTTCATAATACGATTACTTAAGATTTTAAGTAAAAACTAATATTTGTTACGTTGGAGTATTAAGTTTAATCAAATTTTTGCTTCCTATTGTTCTCTTCAATTACCGCCGCCTGAAGCATTAGGAGTTTTAACAACAAGATCGAATAAGCAAGGAAACGTATTACCTGAAGCATTACGATTCAAAGCACAATATCTGTCGAAAACGTCGCCGCTGTCCATAAGAGTGTGCCGGAGAACCTAAAGAAGACAACCTGACGAAATCTGCGTCATGACTAAGGCCTGCAGACGTACAATATTCCACTTGCCTAAGCGCTGAAGGTAAAAAATCAAAGATAACGACGATTCGAAACTGACATTAATTTTCATCAAAAAAATCATGTTCATACCTTCTTTCTGAATAAATAGGTACGGCAACATATAAAATTGTCGAATTTGCAATGATACCAATTCACATGACATCTAGGTACGTCATATGCAACCCGAAAAAGTCGTTGTTTGGTATGGGTTTTAGCTGACAGCATTAATGCTTTTTATATCTTTTAGCCCGAATTAAATAATCACGGCTAAAATGCACCACTACCCGCTAAGGGTAGTATCACATCAAATTGAGACAATGAATAAAGCCTGTTATTCAATTTGCTGAGCGAAGAAATGCCCCTCTTGGAGTAACTGCAGCATTCTCCAAGAGCTTAATCCTCTATGTCGTAATAGCAGAGTACTCACACAGTATGTGTTTAGATGCCTCGGCATAAATCGTGTAGAACTTACATTGATCATCCTCAACATTTCCTAAGACGAATAATCAAAAAACACCCCACCTATTGGGAAAAAAAATACCATGCTAAAGTAAGGATCACCACCAATTAGCAAGGATCTTCAACACTATTCAAATTCATATGGAGGAAACTACAGTGGATTAATCATCTACTTAGATTGAAAGATTAAATTGATTAAAGAAACTTAAACAAAACAATGGATGCTTTGTGGAAAGCCAATATGCTCCCTAGAAGAGTGACGGAGAAAAAAAATCTAAGACCACAATGCCCGGTTAGTTACTCTGTTTTAGCAATATTAGCCTCTTCTATCTCTCATACCGGGAGACAAACTTCCTTGTATGACTCATATCGGAGACACTCCCCTAAAGCCGAGCACATTCCACCTCAACCCGTTAACCAATCTTCTTCCTTGACTATCCAACACAAATGCCAAAAAATTTCTCAGGCTCAATAAAAACCCGGTGAATTCCTCCGTTCCCCAAACATCCAGCTATTTCGTTTCCTTGCTGGCCCTCATGACCAGAGACCCAACTTAACATAACATTGTTCTGAACGCCAAGTTCATTGCTAGAGTCCATGCAGTCCTACTTAACCCCGTGCGATGGCATAGCCGCTTGATTTCTCAGACACTCCCTAAACACAAATGAAGATGGCGTGAGCTGATCGAAAAATATTTGCTCATAGACAATGCCGTTAAAAATTTGTTACCAACCACACCGGCGTCAGTTTCGTTTCCTCGATGAACCAAATCTTGTCGTACTTGTCATAAATCAACAAAACAAAAAAAAGCACGATTTGGATGATATGAACACAAACAACATTGTATTTCAACAAAGCAGAGCTACATCGTACACAACTTATGTTACGTTAGACATTTGCTCGAGGTTTTTGTGTGCATGGTTATCTCACCTGGCCATCAAAATCATACGCTTTAATCCTGTTATACCTTCTCTTATGAGGTTTTCTGAAGTCGCAAGTCTATGATAAAAAAAACACATACCGAAACCGGCCTCAAAACCGTTTATCGATTTAATTTCAGACTGTTCAATATAACAGAGTTATGAATTTTAGATGCATCTAGTTCACTGAAGCGCCAAGAAAATTTGCACGATGCCATGCATATACAATGGCATTCCGCGTATTTGAGTGAAGAAACACTTAATGATATAGCCTTTATTACGGAAATGGAAAAAGATGATTTTTTTCTACCAAATTTTTAAGCTGAAGAAAGATAAATATATCTGCGTAGATATGGAAGAGTAGCTTAAGTCTACTTAAGACAGATTTGTACTTACCGACATAGATTTATCGTATCTAGAGAGAATCTTGAAAAAATCTAACAGAATACACTCCTATCGAAAAAACACTAGTCGTATAAGGTGTTCTCTTCTTTGTTATTATATAAATCTGTGTCGGTGAGTAAAAATGTTTTAAGTCGACTTAAGCTACTCTTCCATATCGACACAGATATAATAAATATTAAGAGAGCTTATGATCATTAATTTAAACGGTTAACAAACAAACCAGCAAAAGTGAAGCTAAGCTTGAAGATCATATACGGTAGTTTATGATACGAATAGAATGATAATGGATGATCGAACATAAAAGGGTAGTACGGTAGCTAAGGATGTAGGTTTTACATTCAGAGCTGGCAACCCTAGGTAGGTAACTCAATTAAACCTATCCGGATTTTATTGGGTATTATATTTAAATAAACTCAGGCGGGTTTTTTATTTAAAGGTTTTAGTACTTTATGTACAACAAAAATAAGTATTAAATCCAAAGCTCCGTAAGCAACAAATAATTCAAAATCTACTGTTTGATTGATTATGATGTATTTTGGCTAATTGCATCATAATCAATCAAAAAGTCGTCTCTGAACTTTTTGTAGCTTACGGCAATTTGGATTTTAGGTGACAATATGTAATTTATGTATTGGTAGTATAAATTACTTCGGTTCTCTTTTTAGCTCCAAAGATATTTTATCAAATCTCTGCTTGCATCTTTTTCCACTTCTGAGCCAATTCCAATTTCTACAAAAATTTTATATTTCTACAAAAAACTTATTTTTTAGTGGTGACATGCTAAAAGATATTGTTCTGCCGTAACAGCCAATAGTCAGAACGATTAATGTTCGGAAAATATTGCGGATGAGGCACTTGATAGCTCCTATCAATTATTTAGAAATTTTTGATACGTAAGGCCGAGTGTTTTCATGCAAAAAAAAAAAATTAATTATGTCTCTCTTTATATCTCGACCGTTTTTCTCACAATCCATTGGGCGAACGAAAGAATTGTTGTTTAGTCGGATCACCCAATTTTAGCAGCTCATAGTGCACAATGTCGCCTTGATCCGGCCAAAAGGGCAATTTTTCATTATAAATACTAAAACAACGTAATTGTACGAACAAATAAAAAATATCGTCAACTTGGACGAAATTTTGGAAGCAGTTATAGAGCCCAATAAAACCCAAAAATACTCATCAAAAAAACCTAGTTAGTTGGATTTAAAAACACGGGTTTTTGCCCAACCTAATTACAATTTACCGGGTACCTCGTTGATCAAAAAGTTCTAAGTCTAAGTCTATTTTGTCCCCTTCAAATTAATCCCCATCGACTGTAACACACTTATGTCAGCGTGTGATCCAATTCTCGAAACATTTTCAAATTCGGTTTTCGGTATGTCTATCAGTGCTTCCTGCGCTTTTCCCATTATTTCCTCTCGGTTGCTGAAACGCGTTCGCCGTAATGGCTTTCTAACTCGATTGAACAGAAACAAGTCACAGGGAGCCAAATCAGGTGAATTTGGTGGATGTTGGATGGTATTTGTTGCATTTTTCGTCAAAAAATTTCGAACAACGAAGGCACTGTTGGACGGTGCGTTATCATGGTGCAAAATCCACGAGATTTCTGTCCACAATACTTGTGGGCCCTTTCGGCGAATTGCTTCACGCAAGCGTCTCATAATGTCCAACGAATACTCTCTGTTTATTGGTTGGCCTTCTGGAAAAAATTCATGATGCACTACACCGTTGTAATCAATGAAAACCGTAAGCACTGCCTTCTTTTTTGACTAAAAACGACGTTGTTATTTTGTTCTCGGTTAATTTGGTGAACACTATTCACTTGCCTGATGTCTGGATTGCGTGTCGTACTCATAAATCCACGTCTCGTCTCCAGTAATGATCCTCTTGATGAAAGTGGGATAGGATGCAGCTTCGTAAATCATAGCTCTTGCGACCTCAACACGTCTTTTTTTTGCATGAAATTGGGGTCTTTAGGCACCAATTTTTCTGCTACGTGACGGAAACCCAAATCATTAAACCAAATGTCTTGGACGGATTCATAGGCAATATTCAAGTCCTCCACTATCTTTGTGATGGTTAATTTGTGGTTATTGACCAACATTTATTTTACTTTATCAATGTTGAGCACCAATTAATCCATTTTTACGCAAAATTAAACACAAGTTCGTTGTGGCAAATTTAAATCCATTTTTAAAATTGTAAAAAAACGCCAACACCCATAGAGATAGATGTACTCTTGGCTAGGTAACTTTGGCAAATGTCAAGCTATGACGCTAAGATTTAGCGGGAATATCAACAACAGATGTACCAACTTAACAAAAAAAAAAAAAAAAACTCAAACCGGAACGATGGTACCGCCACACGGTGGTTATTCCGGGAATTTTTTAATCACGGTGGTATGAAAAACCTATATTGTCTACAATTGACCAAGAGCTCCACAAACGAGGGAGTTTTTTCGCTGTTTTATAACTATAGATGAATCATGGTTTCACTACTACATATCGTACTAGAGACCGAAAGTTAGCAAGATAATGAACTTCTTTGATAGACGTATATTTTGACGGCCACCGTTTCAGCGATTTAAGATCGATGCGAATCAAAAACTATCTTATCTATCAACAAATTTGTTTTGTTCTAGATACGCACCAATTTCAAAATTTTCATAAATTGTTTTACAAACTGTTATGTAATGTAATGAATCTTGTGGCGGGCCCAAGAAGGCCCTGTGTACTACGGCCACCGTTCATCTACAGCCATTCTTCTTGTCATTCACTAGTTCAATACTTCAAGAAATCGGACCAGCTCGTTCAATGAAAGTGTCAACGAGTCCCACTTACCTATTCAAAAGCGTGTGGCAGCCTGTAACTCCTGTGTCAAACAGTTAGTAAACTGTTGCCTTACTAAGCAGTTTAGACTTAGATTTGAATTAAATGACAATTAAAACTTGTACCTATTTTTAGGGCCTTGAAAATATCATTATTTCAAAACACGTTAGCTATTTAGTAGCCACAAAAACATAAATATTTAAAAACAATGAAATTGTAAACCAAAATTGCTTTCTGCTTTAATAAATAAATTTCATAGAAAATCTGAAAATATATTCTAATAAATTTAATAATAATAAAACAATATTTTTGTTACTTAACAGATTAATTAATTAGAAATATACGAGAACTACGTGTTAATTTTGTCTTAAAACAAATAAACAATTTCACAAATAAATAGAAAATCGTGTCCATAACAAATTCAATTTTGACCGGACAAAAATCAACAGCAAAAATACAAACAAACAATAAAACAACAATAAAAGTAACTGACAAAAATAATAAAAATAACCAGAAACCAAATCAAATTCCAGGTGCAGTCAGAAGAAAATAAAAATCTGCAGGCAACCAGTCACTCAGTCATTCATTCATTCAGACAGGCAGTTACAGAAGTAATAACCATCGAGAGTTGAACGAACATAATAATTATTTCGAAATAAAATACGGGAATAGTGGTGCGACAGTCTAAATGAGAGTGAGGCGCGGATTGACTAACGAACTTAACAAATGGGGGTGAAAAACAATGTAAAATAAAAATCACACATTTGAGTTGTAAAATGGGAAATGCGTTCGCAAACTATGGAACAAAATAATAATAATAAAGTTAAATATCAAATTTCAACAGAAAAAAAACAGAAAGAAAAATGTTAAGGAAGAAACAAACAAAATTATCCTGCAGGACCAAAAAAACACAAACACACTCACTTAGAATCACTTTATTATGGAGACTAAAAAGCAAAAGGGAGAGAGAGAGTATGTTATAAGCTGGCGTTCTTTAGTATTTTTGTTTAATTTTTAAGAAAAGCAACAACAGCAAACATGAAAAATAGTATAAAAATAAACATAAGCAGCGATACGAATTGAATTTTGTGCGGCTTGTTAGAATGCAATTAGCTTTAGGGCAAATTATTTGAGTGAATATGCTATTAAACAATGGCTAAGCTAGGGGATGCAGGACTATATACGAGTATTTTAGGCATGTTTTCCCGTTTTGCTTTTATTTGACTTCAATGAATAAATTATTTGCCTCACCTATAGAATACAAAACAAGAATAATCTACAAATATGTCTATTTAATTATTTTAAAATATTCGAAAAAAAAAGTTGCCTCAAGTCCTTGAAAATTGTATAAAAGAAGAATTGAAAATCCTTTTTTATTCTTCGTATAATTTTCTAAACTTTGCTGAATAGTAATTGAGTTAAAATAAATATTTTGATTAAACAAACTATTATTAGGCAATATCATCTGCTTGCGAGTCCATAGAGGATGATACTTATTTTTCGGCCGAAATATGGTAGTTATGTCAACTTGACCGATTTTAATGCAAGTGCCACCAAATGTTTAGGAACCTATAATGCACCTGAACAACATTTTTTTCTAATTTCAACAGTTTCGGAGTTATTCAAACTTAGCTGCGAAAAAAAATTTTTTTTGCGCAAAATTAGAGCAATTTTTTTTCAAAGAGAAAAAAAATGTTCAGAATGAAAATTTTAGATGTTAAGCACATAAATTAAAGCTTAAAATGTTGAGAAAAAAATAAGCTATAAATCATGAAAATCGGTTGGCTATTGCTGATTTCATTCAAAACTAAATGCAGGTACCTAACTTTTCTTGCAAAATTAGAGAAATTTTTTTTCTTTTATTATCAAAAAGTTATATAAAAATTATTAAAATATAATTTTTACATTTAGGCATTTAAATTAAAGACAGCTATGTAACCTATAAAGGGAGGTACCTAACTTTGACATAAAATTTGTAATACATTATTAAGCAACACACAAAAGTAATGAAAGGAAATTTCTGGTAGGAAAAAATGCATACATATACATACATACATATGTATATGTAAAGAAATATTATTGTTTCGAAGAAGTGGTTGTTGGGCAGATCAAATGTTCGGATAAATGATTTTGTGCTTGTATTTTCTCGTAGGTCCACGCGTGGCGGTCATACAGAAGTAACAATCATGTTCGTGATATTGTGGTTCCCTCAATATCATTGGATTCATAAATGGCATGATCTCACTATTGCCGTCAAGCCAACCTCTTAAAACTCTTGCACAAGTATAACATATTTTTTACAGCCAATATTTGTTTTTTTCATCCAAAGTAATGTTAATAAGCATTCTTAATTTAGGAAGTTATTGTACGGCATTGTGATTTTAAAGTTAATTCCCCACAGATGTCGCAAAACATATCTGGAGAATAATTGCAAATCCAAGCCCTTGACATCTAATCTAAAACAGAAATGTATTATAAATAAGCTAAGACTATGTATAAATTTTGTAAAACACTTACCTAAATAAAAAATATAAAACGGAAATAATCCTTTTGGTTTTGATAAAATCAAATATCGGTTAGGTTTTGTGTTTTCGGTTTCGCAAACAAGTGTTGAATGATATAAAAAATTGTGTTATGTTTCTTCAAAGTGCATTTTGTACTAGATTTTTTACCGCAATTATAAAAACATCGTATTCTTTAAATATTCTTTACCCACCATAGCCATAAAAAATGAATCCTTTACTTTTGTCAAAATTAAGCACCTGCCTTTATTGGTTATGTTACTTTCAACATATCTGACTTTCATTTTAATGCTTAAAATGTAAAATTTATATCCTAGGAATTCTTTTAAACCATAAAAAAGAAAAAAATTTCCATTAATTTTGCAAAAAAAAAAAAAATTGTTCGCTAATTTTGTTCAAAGTTAGATACCTACATTTAATTTCGAATAAAATCAGTAGTAGCCAACCGATTTTCATGATTTATAGCTTGTTTTATTCTCAACATTAAGCTTTAAAGTGCTTAACATGTTAAATTTTCATTCTGAAAATTTTTTATTACTTTTTGAAAAAAACAAAAAATAAAAATTGCTCTAATTTTGCGCGAAAATTTTTTTTTCGCAACTGAGTTATGAATAACTCCGAAATTGTTGAAAACACAAAAAAAAATTTCAGGTGATTTATAGAAAATTTGAATCCTAAGCATTTGCTGGTACTTGGATTAAAATCGGTCAAGTCGTTTTCAAGTTGTGATGAAATATATTGAAATAACTATAAACTGGGCGAAAAATTTGCCACGCCCATACAAAACATTTGAGACCGATAGAAAAAAACTGAACGCATTTGAATTTAGCATATCATTATATAGACCTGTGTTATTAGTTGTATAACATAAAAAGGCGAAATTTCTAGCAAATTTTGAGAGCTTGTTATGCAATTTTAGTAAAATATCAATTTAATCAATCAATTTAAGCACTGTCAAAACACACATGCGAAATTTCAGCAGATTCTGTTAATTAGTTTCTAATTTAAGGTTCATTTAGAAATGACAGCCGCCCTGAAGGCCTTTATTGCTTTAATACCGCTTCACATCCATGTGATGAGGGTGGCAGCATTTTTGGCGTCGAAATTTTTTGCCAAAGGGTCCCGAAATGCTTTAAAAAGTCTGTTCATTCTATGCAGGATGCCCATCTTCAGTCCTGGATGTCATGTCTTTGATGCTGTGTTTTAGCAGGAGATTACCTCACCGGAATTGTTAGTCCAATGGAGCCTTAATTCGGAGTGAGTTCGATATAAACTAGTATACCCATGACTCAAAATTAATAACTGTGTCGGTGCTGGTGTTCATGGACCCAATCGTGACTTGTCGATCCCGCTGAAGATCGCTGAGTGTATTTCAGGTTGAGATCACGACCATTGCCAAATGTGGGGAAATCAACACAGACAGTGGGCTCAAGGGTAACCCCTTTAATATATTGTTACGAAAATAAAAATGCCTAAAAAGAAAATACACCAAAGCAGGGGCTGTATTGTAGAATTTTGGTAATGCCGTACTGATTTGTGTATTTGACGGCATTGCCAATTCGACCATCTTTGGGTAACACAATCTTACATATTTAAAATGAGCGGACATAAAATAGAGGATTTGAAAGCGAAACTTTCCAAACAGTAGGCAGTTAGGTATATAAGGAGGCTGGTTTGCCTACGTCAGTATAGTTATCGTTTTACAGTCATAAAGTAAAGTCGTGTTGAGGCGTAAATAAAAGTGTTTTATAAGCGAATATTAAGTGCAAGATAAATAAGTATACAATATACAGTCTATTGTATACTGTAAAAGTGGGAAAATAAAAACTGTAAAACAACAACAACGTGGTATTTGTTTAATTTTGACGCAATTAAAAAAGTACTCAAACGTTTAAAAAAAGTTAAAACGTAATAATATTTTCTGAAAGCCGAGCTGTCTTAAGAGAACTTGGCTCGAATAGTGTGCCATCTAGACTGGTCAAGTATTGCTACGATATATTGCAAAGGCTTTCGGTCCAGTTGTTTTGGGTACCTGGATCTTTGGGATAGATGGTAATGAGACAGCAGATGCATTGGCTAGAAAAGATTCAGTGACACCCTATATTGGCTCGGAACCGCACTGTGCAGCACCACTTACTACCATTCTCAATCTAATCAAGGGTTTGGAAATTTTCAGATACTTGGAACACTGAAATGCTCGAAGGGAAACGCGCCACTCTAGCGAGGCGATCCGCAATTTTGGTGTTGTTCTGAGCATCTCAACTATGGCACGCCGGGCTTAAAGCTCCAAACGGAGTTTCTTTCAGGCCACTGTGAACAAAAAGCGCATCTGAAGAGGACGGCGTCCACAGATGTAGGCGTTTGTAAACCGTCTGCTCACAGGTATTAGAACACATATTGTGTGATTGTGGGATTCATGATAGGCTTAGATAGAAATGTTTAGGTTTGTTGGTGTTTATTAGGAAGATAGCAGATCTGATGAACAAGCTATATATTAGAAGGGGCGAATAGATGATAATGATTAAAGAAGCGACTTAACGTAACGCCATAACCGTAGCCCCTGAATTTATCATGAACTCGTCGGATGAGATCACATCTATAACCACTCTTATAGAGCGATCTCTGAGAAAGCTCGATATAAATCAAAAGAGGTGACTATCGATACCAAAGGAAGTAAGTTTCGATACTAGCCCCTCATGCCAAACTCTATCAAACGCCTTAGAAATATCTAGAGCCACAACTTTGCTCTCACCAAAACCATGAATGGATTTGTTCCACCTCTCGGAGAGTGCCAGCAGGTCGCCAGTTGAACGGCCCTTATTGAAGCCGTATTGACGATCGCTTAGCAAATTGTTGGATTACAAATATTTCATAAGGACTCCAAATATTTCACCATACTCTCCATAACCTTGACGAGTGCCGAACAGACTGCTATTGGGCGGTAGTTTTCAGGGTCGGTAGCCTCACACTTTTTAGGGACTGGCTTTACATTAGCAACCTTCCAGCAATATGGAAAAATACAGGCGAGATATGACACACTGAAAAGGTTGGCTAATGGACGAGCAAGCGTCGAAAAACACTGATTTAGGACCAATGCTGGAATGCCATCCGGCCCAGAACAATATATTTTATATTAAAGAATAATCTAGACTAAAAACGATATAAAAATGTAAGGGATGTTGCTTTTTCTGTTGCATGTTCTTAGCTGTAGCTAGGGTAACCATAAAACAACAAATTACTAGCAATTTAGGATGTAGCGTTTACCTGCCACAAATCCATTAATTGATAACTCATCCAACTTTAGCCATACATTACAACCTTTTTAATATTTATTATTTCCAAATTCGATAATGTGGTTAAGTGGTAAGAGACTTTGATCAAACGAAAAGAATGTCTTTGATACAAACACATACTCTGAGATATCTTACGATTGAGAGGAAACAGCCAGACTTGAAAAACGAAAAACGTAGTGTTTGGGTTTTAAAAAAGACTATGCCGATAACAATTTCACAAATATTATCTAAGGCAAAACCAACTTACAAAAAAAAAAAAAATATTCTAACCGATGGTTAGAATGTCAAACTATAATTAAACACCATCCCTTAAACCCGCAGATTTTATAAAATATAAAGTAGGAATAATGGCAAAAATAGGAGGAGAGGAAAGAAAAGGAATATAATATAACAATAATGATAGTAATTGTTTTGTAGTTTGCAAAAATTGCAATTTTTGTACCGAAAAAGGAAGTCATTTTAACATTGAAATAAAAGGGACATCCATCATTTACATCAGCCTTGACAAGTACCTACAGGATATACAATTTTATAATCACACTATGAAATAATTGAAATGAGGAAATTTCACTTTTTTCACCCCCACGCACATACTTACTTGTACATCGTATACCAAATATATTTCATCTCTTTTTCCTATAATTCTTTAATAAGAAGAAAACCAATAATTTTGTGTAAAAATTTTCTACTTTGCCCAGACAGTTTTCACAAATTTGCCAATTGCTAAGCCAGTAATGAATTCAAATCATGTTTATTCATTTCAAGGATTAAAACGACTACTTTTTTGTAGAGTGTATTTGCCAGGACTATGAATTTTAATCATATAAGGATTTATATATAAATGTAGGTGTGTGTGTGATGGTGTTAAGATGCATTGTAGTATGAATTGTTGGCTTTTTAAATAAAATAAACAAGAATTTATTCAATGATTTGGCCAATTTTAAACGAACATATTGTGCATTTGTTAAGCAGATACTTAAATGTATGAAAACATTGTGTTTTTCATATTTCACTTGGAATATTAAAGGATTTCTGGCTTCATATGAATAGTAAAGCTAAGTATAACAGCTTTTTGAAAATTCTGTGGGTTTTTAAATGAAAAATAATTCGTTTGGTCAAAAAAATCGTTTTATTTCTCAATCTAATGTTCTTTAAGCGTTCTTCAAATTACTTAATTTTCTCTAAATAATTGGATTTCTCAAAGTTCACATAATAGGTGGCTTGTTTTCATAATGACATCGTCGTTCTTCTCAAATCTCTTACTACCCAATTATTTCTTTATATTGCTACGTTTTAACCTTTTTAAAACGTTTTAGTTTTGCGTAAAATAAAATAAATGCAGTGAAATTATTTGTTTTACTCGATGCACTTGTTTATTTAACTTCCACTTATACAATTATAACTATACAGTATCCAACATATTTATCTTGCACTTAATATCCTTTTAATAACTTAATTGTGGTATGCTTGTGGTATGCTAGGTAAGACACCCGCCTACCAACCAGAAGGCCGTCGGTTCAATACCAGGCCAGACCATCTTAAAAAAAAATAGAAAAAAGTTTTTCAACAGCTGTAGCACCTCATAACATTAGCTAGTAACTGGTTATGAGTCTTACCTACTATTGAAAACTTCCTTAAATGCATTTGCCGTTCGGAGCCGACGTTAAACTGTAGGTCCCTTTCAATGAGTTTAAAAATAGAATCGGGTGCAGCTTATTGACTAAGAGAAGTCCTTATGTTCCTTCATGAAATGTTATGGGAATTAATATATAATACACCAATTTACTCAATACATGACTCAGTACTACTTTTTACTATGACTGACTGATGTAGGCAAGCAGAGTCCCTTATATACATATCTATCTGTTTCGAATATTCTAGTACAATCCGAAACCTTATTACCCATAAGTTGAATTGGCAACACGTGTATACTATTATAAATCAGTTTTTTCTTTATTAGAGACCTTTGGCTTTAATAAATTGATTAAATATGTCGATATCCTGTACCATCGCTCCAGCTATTTCTATTCTAGATATTTATATTTTCGAATTAATTTGCATTCTCCGCATATGAGACGGACGTCATATGGTTTCCATTTATGGTTGGTCTTCTAAAGTTGTAACTTTAAATAATAAATTGAATTCAATGTCATTAACGTTTTTTTAATTTCAATCACCAACAACCAACGCAGTCTTAACGGAATACATTTAAATAAGTATGCATTGGTTCGCTTCTGCAGAGAAATAATCATTACCAACCAATGCAGTCTTAATGGTATTAGATTTAAACCAAGCCAAAAGCTTCTCAAAATTCTACGGAGGCTTGGGTAATTTGCATGTTTCTTTAGGTGCCATATCTTAGTGTCATAAAATATGTTAATCTCACATTTCAGTGGAATATGGCCAATTTAACATGCTGCGAAGGACCAAAATTTTGTTGAGCTTTCTGCAAGCTATAGCCAAAGTACTCGCTTGATCCGCCCTTCTGTGATATTACTCTTTGAAGGTGGCAAAATTGTGGTTTTAGGGTCTTTGTCGCATTTTTCTACACAACCTTTCATTGGATATTGTTCGAAGCCAGAATATATTTAATATGTTACAAAAACATTGGTTTATAAAAACTTGCAGCGAGCTTACTTTCCTTGCATAAAGACTTAATGCAGGAGTTGGAAATGTTAATTTTAGTTCTCGATAATTGTGGAGATTGCCATATGGGCTTCAGGATGCTAAATCATCTCTTGTCAGAGTTAAGTCGATTTTGTACGCCAGTAGCTGTTAACCGCTTCACTGCCAAACCTAAATTGTATAAAGTTATTCGCTTTGGCATTTCCACAAGTTATATTTTATAATATTTTGATAGCATTACGAGTAACACCCTTCCAACATTAAATATATTTGCGGTTGGCAGTGAATGGGTTAATATACTGTCCAAGTAGTAGAATTTATACGCAATACCTTGGTCTTTGATCAGTTTAATTTCATACAACATTTTCAGCTTAATTTTGTACAGCTGCGATCTTTGACGCTTTGACGTTACAGTAGTAAGAGGAAAGGCAAATATCGTCTGCATAATCGAGAACCTCATTGGAAACCTCATAAAATTCCTCTCCCCTCACGGGTGACTGATGTTGTCCAAATCTACGTTAAAGAGCAGGTATAATAGAAGACAGCCTTGCATTACTCAAGTAGTGACGGTTAATTTGTCATTAACGCATCCACCATACAACACCCCGCATTTTATGATAGAAGGCTTGTATCAAAGATATTATATTTGTGGGCGTGTCCCTACATGCTAGAGCATTCCAGATAGCCGAGTGTAAGAGGATATTAAATGCTTTTTCACAGTCTATGAAGAGTACAGAGGGGATCTATACTCAACTGACTGTTCTATTATGATCCATAGACATTTTTTCACATGATCTATATATTGTTTTTGTGTTCGGAAACCAGTTTGTACACTGCGGAGATTGGGATCAACTGCAGAGCATTTTGTTGATGAATGATATACTTTTTCAGTTCCTATATTGAGATAAATTTCTACGTAATCTCGGTTGATAATCGACTTTTTACTTATAATGTTATCTTGCTAATGCAAAGTATTCTTCTCAACATGGTGTTTAGCACAATCCTTGTCGGAATTCATTTTTCATCCTTATTGTACTATTTGCAGGTTGTGCCATATTTTATTCGGCATTTGGATTTCTGTTAAATGCATCTAATAAACGACATTAACCTTGGTCACAGGCCAATCGGTATATGTAAGGTCTCTCTCTTTTTAGGTATGTTTATTACTATATCCTATGTCAGCTTCTCGTTTAGGCTTACATTTTCTCAGAAGTTACGGATAAGTAGGTGAATTATGTTGGCACTTCTCTGCTATTAATAACACTGCTGCGTCATCAGCGTTTGCTGCCGTATTAAATTTGAGGATTGGACAAACGCAAGGTACATACGTCAGAAACATAAACAACAAGAACATTAATATTTTCAATAAATAAACCATTCTTTTAAATATCTTTTATTTGATACATTTATTCTGCTCGAATCCGAAATACACCAAACAAACATGACACACAGGCGAATAAACAAACAAACAAACAACCGAAAATAAGTGCCTGACTGTCTGATGGTCTGTCTATTCAATTGTTTGAAATTTTCGTGTAGAATCTATTTACTTTTTGCTAATATTTTATGACACCCTTTTGAGAAATAAGTAAATGTCACATCGAAATACTGGCAAACACATCGAACGAACGAACGAGAAAAAACTAAAATGACATAGGGCGAACAGATAGACGACAAAGTTAAAAATGAATAATGATGACAAGGACACATTTGAGTGATATGAATTTTTAATAGGATTTTTTTCTCCTTTTCATTTCTCTGTTTAAGAGTATTTACAAAGTGTTGCGGTGGCGGAGTTTTGTTGTGTTGATTTAAATTAAATTTGCTTAAAAATTAATGCATGCGACGATCAACTCAGAAATTGTTTTTTTTAATTACAATGTTTAATTTTTAGATGCGGTTAATTAAAAAGTGAGAGCAAACGTTCAAATTGTTGTATGACTTACATAACGGTTATGTTTCATAGTAATTTAAATGATAACGCTTATTATAATCAAATTAAATTTACATTTTATTAGACTGTAATTGTTAAAGTTCCTTACGAGTACTTTAATTAAGGGCCTATCACTCGATGTCGAATGCGAGCGATTGAATGCATAGAAATTTGTAGGAAAGCATGCGTTTTCAACATATCGTAATAGGCCGCTTTTATGCTAAGGTTAAATACTTAATATTTTATTATTTACACATTATATTAAATTCGTTTTAAATTAAAATTTCTAAACAAACAAAAAAAGAGGTAATGGCCTCTTACACTTTATACATATTCCCCGTATAATGCAAAAAGCGAGAGGGGGAAAAAATAACTTAAATTATAATTTCTTCCTCAAATAAAGGATTATCCTCTTCAATTTCAATAACTTCCTCTTCGATTACCGATAAATCATTTATAATACAAGCATCACTCGAAGACGATGATAATTGTATTACATCATCGTAAACTATTGCTTTCGGGCTGGTCTGTTCGTTAGCATTTGATATACGCAATTTTAAACCACTAGCGCTACGTGGTGTTACAACTAAATTACTTGTTTTCGATGATTTTGGCCCGGCAGTCTTGTGACGTGCCGATTTTGGTCCTGCGGCACGTGGTTGTGTTGAACAAATTTTCGTTGAGCTCTGCGATGTCGAATGTGCACTTAAACGTCTTTCGTGTATGCTGCGTAATGTTGTCGATAGCTTCATATCTTCTGAAGTATTTGAATCATTGTCAGAATCAGATGTTCGCATAGAATGACGCATACTATGACGACGTATGGGTATTTTACGTTTTTGTTTAGGTGGACGATATGTATCAGAGGAACTGGTATTCGTACCATAGCTATTGCTCGAACTGTCATCGTCTAAATTTAAATACACTGAAGTAGAGACGAAAAAAAGAATAAAGACAAAAAACAAATGGTTTGTTAGGTTGAAAAAAAATCGTTAGAACTTATCACTCTATTAAAAAAAGTTAAAAAATGTTAATGAAATTATTAAATGGCACATAAAACTTAATATGTATGCTATTATCATAATATATTTTTATATCGACCCCCTCGCGCAAAATTATCGTATGTCACAAAAAAAATTTTCTAAATTTCTTTGCTTTAATTGGTTACATCAATACCAAATTTCGAATATAATACAATAACTGATACATTAACACAAAATTAGTATATCTTTTTCCAGAAAAAGTTTCTATATTCGAAAATGAAAGGCTTTTTTGGCACATACGACATTTTTGAATACAAAGTTTTGTGTGTCTGTTTAGTAATGTACTTACGATAATTTGATAAGGTTGTTAGAATTTTTATTTAAGATATGCTTGAGTATATATTAAGCCCTGGACACAATTCATAGCTAATTAAACAGTTCTAAAACTAATTAACCGCAAAGGGAACTTGTACCAACAATAAAAAGTAGAAAACATCATATTTGAGGCACATCGTGAGAAATGAGAAATATAAGCTCCTGCAGACTTTTATTTGAGGAAATATTGAAGGAAGACATTCTGAGCGAGACCAGAAGCGGAGATTACTTTGCAGAAATATTGATACGAATATGAAAATATAATTCCAATGGTCCCTGACAAAAATAGTAAATAGAAAATAAAATAAAAAGTGTAATATTTTTAACGAAAGGGTATTCAAGACTTTTGGCATATCAAAACTATCATAAAAAAGTTTCTCCTTTTTTTCTTGCTTGGGCATTTAAAGATCTCAATACAAAACTTTACATTTTCATTCGTACAATATTTTATTTGCACCAAATATCTCTATGGCATATACGACAATTTCGTTCACAAGAAAAACAACAATATCGCATACGATCGAATTAATGCAGTAATATCTTACAACATATAATGAATAACGATATAATGTTTTACTATCTGGTGAATCTGTGACATTGGAATACATTTGCATCAAAAAGTCAATTTCGTAAAAAATGTAACATACGATAATTTCGCGCGAAGGGGTCGATATTTTTGTATGAAGGAATATCTGTATATATGTATTTATGTATGTTTAAGATCTACAGATAGCTAAACGGTTTTGTATGTCTGGAAGCCACTATACTTTAAAAATTCAACTCAACGGTGTCACGTCCATGCAAAGTAGATATTTATTTCTCTAAATCTTCAAAATTGTAAGAATACGATTTTTTTGACCGAATAAATTCTTGGTCAATACAAATCATAAGTCAAAAAGTGGGCGTAATCGGATAAGTGGCCGTTGCACCTACTGTACATAGTAAATATGGATTTTTGCATATCTTGAGAACGGTAATAGTGGAGGTCCCCAAACTTCGTCAAAATATCTTTTTTTATACAACTTCACGGTGCGAAATACCTGGGACGTTATACTACTTTTCTGATAGGTGCTGGCAAATGCAACAAGAATCTGTTTTTGAAATTTTCGAAACACCTACAAAATCTCGAGTAACAAGTAAAAAACCGAGTTTTGTACCTTCATACACTTAGAAGCCGATAACTTAGCTAAATATTAACCGATTTAAAGTTTACGAGCGAATTCGGAAAGAAGAAAAATATAACTTTTGAAGCTTTTTGTAACAGGGAAAAATTGGAAAAAGTTATAACTAAGAAAATAATTAAGATAGGGGTACTAAAAAATGATGGGTTCAAGTTAGTATAAAAAATTATGAGTTGAAAGAATTTATATAGAAAAGTCTATTCTAGGATCGATTTGAGTATCGGAAAAGAAATAAGACCCCCTAAAATCATATCATTTAAGAAGTGAATTTATAATTTTGATTTAAACTCCTAAAATGTTTCAAATACTGACCGATTGTTAAACAATTTTATCTCTAATATCATCAAATCAAATCAGGGTGTTGCGCTAGCATATGGAGAATACCAACAAAATCCATTTAGACTGCAAGAAAATACTTTAGAAAACACCACAGTCTTGATTATGTTTGCCCGGAAAAGCAGAAGCCTCGTTCAATTTTGACTTGATTTCTTAACAAGTTTTTGTAAAGGTAAGACATAGCAGTGGTATGAGGTTATAAAATCAGACTTTTTAAATTTAGCCTGGAAACTAGAGCTCTTACACCTGTGTCGAAAATAAGTACACAAAATCAATATGCTCGTATAGCATTCATTGTTTGTTTGTTACATAATTTAGAGTTTGTTAGACGAGTTTAAATTTAATTTAATTTTAATTGCTGCAAACGATGTTTTGAAAAGATAAAAATCAATTTCAGGAAGACGTGAAGACGTGACGACCACGCAATAGAACATCAAAAGCGTTCTAAAAGTAAAAAAAGAATAGTGTTGGGGAATCGTCTAAATATCATTGCATAAGTTGCTTGCTGATGATGTTGGAATTTCGATTATGTCGTACAATGCAGTACTTTCTTTATTTTTCGAGTTCTTGGTGCCGACGAAATTTTCATATGTTTCAGCAAACGCTAATCTCGCTTTCTATGTCTGATAGTAAGCTTTTACTTTCGGAATCATTTTACCTTTTAATATGTTAAAGTCTTTGGTTCAATATTTGGTTTATTTGTCTCACCGTAACGTTAAATTTGTTCTTGATTTTATTTAGCGCCATAACTTAAGTTCCCAGTGACTGCAAGACATTTAATTTGTCTTTTATCTCGTTAGTTATAGAGGCTTTGGGTCTACACTTTGTACTATTTCCCATTTCATTACTCATTTATATACCTATATTTCGAAATTGCTTAGTTTTTCTAAAAGATGCGAATAATGATCTAGAATGTCTTAAAGATGTGTCAGTCACTGACGAATCGGACTAAGTTTATTAGAATTACAAATTAAAGGCAAATTCTTTTAAACTATTAAGGAAGAGTGATTAGTATTTTTCATGTATGATTTAGAGTTTTTGCATGAGAAAATTTGTTCTTCTATTTTGTGAGTAATACATGTAAACCTATCTAACCCAAACTATGTCGCAGCAGCCACATTCACTGGAAATGGCCACATAGCATAGGCGAAGTAGGTAAGTGGGACAAATAAGAAATTCATATTATATTTTGAACAAACCTTGTACGATTGAATTTCAAATAATTCTGCACAATTTGATACTGCCAATTGATGATGGCAAGTAATCTACAAATTTTTACTTTGTTTATTGGATCTTTTGGGATCGTTGCGAAGGTCATTGTTTAGAAAAAAAAAAAACGTTTTTAATTTACAGTTATGTGATAAAAATAAGTTAAACCGTCAATATGAAATAAATAGTTCCAGGGAATACAAAAGCAAATACGATGTTGTGAGGAAAAAATTTGATGTGAATTTATGTTATAATTGCTAATATTAAATAAATAGAAGATTAACTAAAGATTTAATTAACACTTACCTTTGCCAATGACTCGTCTTCGTTTTGCCCGGAACTCTTCGGTATAACGTTCAAAATTTACACGTTTTAGTTTCACCTGCGGTTGGCGTAAATCTTTAAGATCTTCTGCTCTTAGTTTGCGTATTAATATTTTAACATTTTTCGTTAAACACAAACTTTTCAAATTACTTGTCTCGCTATCAGTGCTATTACCTGGTGATGTTGTTTTCAATGAATCTGCTGTGCTTTCATCGAGCATAATAAGTGATGAGTGAGTTTTGTTTTCATTGTCTGTTTTGTCTATTAAAGTAACATTTTCTTCAGCAGTGGAATATTGTAAACATATATTCGAATCATTCGATGAAAATAAAGAATTATTATGGCATTCCACCGTTAATGCTTTTGTAGCAGATGTTTCTTCTTTGTTGTAGGAAGTTAAAGTTTTAGTATCTTCATCGCTAGTTAGTGTATCTGGTGGTAGTTTTTCATTTGTTGCTTTGCTTTCAATTGAGTGGAGATCATTATTTTGAAAATCTTGACTAGATTTAGTGTCATCATCTACAGATTTAATAGCTTCTGTGCCTAATTCATTAACTTGATCCTCTTTATCTCTGACGTTATTAATATTTTCAATCTTATCTTCTTCTGTTAATTCTACAAAGTCATTTAATTCTTTATACTCTTTTGTTGGCGTTGCATTATTGTAATCTTTACTTGCGGAATTATCGTTATCATTTAGTTCTTTAGATATATCATTTTCAGCTGAACCTTTAAGTTTTTCATCTTCATTCTTATCCGTTAATTTATTAGTTTCATTAAATTTGTCTAAATTCTTAGTTTCTTCTGTTTTCTTATCCATTGTTTCGTTTATAGTGCTGTTTTGATTCATCTCAGGCTCTTTGCACTTTTCTTGTGATGATATTCTTTCTTGTTCATCTTTATCACTTTCCTGAGCAAGTTCTAGTTTTTCTTCTTCATTATTTTTGTATTCATGTTCAGTCTCCTTTATCTCATTATCTTTGATTGCGTCCTCAAGTTCATCCAACTTTTGATTCAGTTCAATTTTATCTTCCACTTCGATGTCATAATTAAAACTGTTGCGTTTCGAATTTGTTTCCGTATTTGATTCACTAATTTCTCCACTATCTTTAATAGCTTCTGTAGATAAATCCGAAATTATACTTTCGCTATAATCTTCGACGTGTGGAATCTGGAATTGGAAAATATTTTTTTAAAAAGATTGAGAATTGTAACCTATATTTAATAAAAGTGGGGCTTTAATAGAATTAAAGATTAGGCTTATAACAAGTGACAGGTTAGGTTAGGTTGGAGGATGTGCAACCAACAAGAGAACCAATGCTTGGATCACTCGGAGACCGTGTGGTCCCTTATGACCATCCTGCAGAAAGAAGATGAAATAGAAGATTATTGGAAAAAGTGTGACCCGTCAGTGTAATATTTCGTATTTTTTTCGTTACAAACACAGCATGTCGATAACGGTAGTAAAGTTTTCTATGATGTGTTGGTATTGCAGTTTATAAGGTCATGCTTATACTACAAGTTCTTATTACCTCTTCAATTTGTACTTTTTCGTCAGGCACTAAAATAAAAAAAATGCAAATTATTAGAAATTCAAATTAATAAAATTTACACAAGTGCCCACCTTTTTGTATATGAGCTTGTTGTTCGGCATATGCAATTGGAGCTTCCTCAGCAGTTACTTTTGTATCTTCTAAAACTAATTTTTTTTTTTTAGAAATTAAATCAAATTGTAAACAATGAATTCTTTATATATACCGTTATCCTCCTCTTCATCCACTTCCATGGCTGTAACAGCTACCCCCTCTTTTGACTCCTGTTCGGCAACATTCTCGTCTTCTAAAACTAAAAAATTGCTTTAAATTTAATTTTAATATATATATTTTGTTAGCTTTACCATTTCCTTCTTCGCCCGCTACGGAGCCGACGGTAACAGGTTCCATTGCATGCGAATGCTGTTCAGAAACATTTTCACCTTCAACCTTCTCGTTTTCATCCACTTTCGTGTTTGTTGCAGATTCAATTACCTTTCCTAACATAAACTTCTCTTCATCCATACATGCTGTTACCATATTAAAGTTATATTCCTTTTTAACGGGTGCTTCAACATTCTCGATAATCAGTTCGGTTTCATCAATATGTTCTTGTTCGTTACAACCCAAAGGATTTATTTCTTTACTCAATGATTTCCATTTTACTGCCCTCTGCAGTATATTTGAACTTTCCAATAGAGAAACACAATTGTCATCGATTGTTTGCAATTCAGTTTTCTCCACATTCCAAATATCGATTAAATGCTGGAAGCCCTGAGTTGAATTTGAAAATGCTGGCCTTTCTCTCAAATATTCTTTAATATTTTTAGTGGGCAAATTAGAAATATTACTGTCTTTCGTATCGCAACCAGCATTAAGGGGAGATTGTACAGCAGGTTCAGAGGTTGTTGTTAAAGGTGATTTTGATTCAGATGATTTTTCTTGATTATTCTCTTCATGGGATTTTAATTTATCTTCAATGGTTTTTAATTCATGTTCTTTGGCATTTCTTCTGCGCCGTGAAGCACCAGGTAAAGTTTGAAAAAGTATAGTGGCTAATGTAGCAGCTGTACGTGCTCTAGTGCGACGTTTACCCATTAAAAATGGATCATCCTCTTGGGAATTGTCATCTAAAAGTTTGCAAATGTTATTAAGAAATATTATGAAAAATAATTTTAAAATATAAAAAACCTTCAATTTTTTCCGCTTCTTTTTTTCTAGCAGCTGCACTTATCTTGCCCATGTTGTTTTTATTTTCGTAAATATCTTCATCATCTTCAAAGTCTTCTTCTTCATCCTCATCTTCCTCCTCTTCATCGGTATCTTTATCGAAGTCATTACTATTCATGAGATTCTCATAACCCTCTTCTATGGTGCCATAGTCCAGCTGAGGCCTATTTTTGTATTTTTCATAATCTATTATCAAATACTTCAAACGATCATTAGCCTCTGCCATATTAAGTTCCACAAAACGTTTTTTCTCCTGCATGCTGTTCATAATCATTTTACAACGTGCACGCAATATAGTCCAATCGATCACCCAAGCGAAACTTTTATTGCGTGGCAAGAATATGGCCGTTATCATATCCTTCACAAGACTATCCGGCACTCGCAAAGAATGTAAAACCGAATATAAGGGATAATAATCGGTATCTGGGTCATCAGTATTTGCTAGATTTGCTATCTCTTTGACATCTATAGTGGAACTTAACAATCCATATTTAGCCTCCACATTATCTATGGTCATTACCATTTTGGGGGGATCCTCAGTACGTTTACGATTGTTTCGCATACCCAAGCGTTTAATGGTTTCATAAATTTCGGCGGTGGGATTCAAATAGAAGGCGGTCAACCAAAATTCTTGCTCAATTAAGGCATGATCTTTGAATATCTTGGCCAAATCGACATAATGTTGAGAGAGTTTTATTTCAAGATTTAACATAAATTCAGTAGTTAGGCCAGGATGATAGCGCCAAGTTTCAATCATATTTAGTTCATGATCAATGATTTTCATAAGCAAAACCACTTTGGCGAAATGCCAACCTTTATAATCCTAAAAACATAAAAAAACATTTGATTTTTAAAATCGATTATAAGAAAATAAAGTCAATATATTACCTTTTTAGCCAAAATCTCATATACATAGTAAAGTATATTCTCATTGTTTGGCATATTTTGAAAAATAGGATCCAAACGCAGTTTATTTTCTTTAATTTTAACACTATTTTCTTCCTCTTCGAACTCATCAAAATCTTTTGTTTCTTCTTTTATTTGAACATCCATTATAACATTTACTTTCTTTTTAACTTCTTCCATAGGTTCCGTACCAGCTATCGGCGATACGGTGTCATCGGAATTTTCATAATTACCAATATTACTCATACGGTTACCTTTACAAATTTTACTCTTAAAATCTGTTATACTCTTTACATTAGGCAATATATTATGAGCATAGTGTTGTAATTCCATCTTCTCCATTTCGTTTAGCAAAAACAATTCACTTCTTTCACGTTCGTTAACATACGAATTCATAAGTCGTTTGTACAACGGTATATTGGCAGTAAAATCATCTTCATTCATGTTATTGAGTTCCATCAACAGATTGCCCAGCAAATAACTTTTATAGGCTTGAGAGACGACACCAAACAAATTTACAGTCGAAGTGTCATATTTATTCCAAATGAAAAAATCGAAAAAATCTCGTTTTTGTACTCTCAAATGAATATTAGTGAGAGCTATAAAACGCGCAGGTGTATATTCTAAATTATCCATGGCATAAAGGGCTGTAGAGTTTTGAAAACCCTGATAATAAAAGCGTATATTGTTGATCTGTAATGAGAATTTTGCAATATTATTAAATTGGAATTTCTATTTGTTCCTTTAAGCCAAAAACCTACCATATTATCAATAACATAACCTTTGACATCATCAGCTTCGTAGACCGCCATCAGATATATATGGCATATTAGTAAAAGGCAACGTTTATCTTCTGGCGGCACGTATGGCATACTCCTGCCAGAAGTTTCCAATTCGGATTGATAAATTTTATTCCAAGCAGCTATTACACGCATGCATAGTGTTTTAACCATATCAATCGAAGACTGATCGAACAGCTTAACTAAACGTAAAACTATTAAGGGTAATTGTTCCAATTTTACGTAGGAGATATCTGAAATTAAGGAGAAAATTGATCAGAACTGATGTTTTAGGATTTAAAAAAGACTTGCAACAGCAGCCGTAGGTAAAACTATCCCTTCTTTTTATCGAGATCAAATTAAATTGTAAAAACATTAAAGCACTCCAAATGTAGTACCAGTATCTGGATGAGTAGGTTGTTCAACCACCATAGAGACTTCACAGACTTTTGGAATTACATACTAAATTTAAATATTTTACAGGTTTAGCGGAAAAATTCTTGATATGACCTAAGCTGTTTTAAAAGTAACTGTTCTGCAAACAAAATATACCTTCAATGGTGCCAATCTATAATCCGTGTTTAATTTATAGCAGTATAACCAAAACTTCATGAAGTAGACTTATAAAACACCCCTGATAAATTCAATCTGATATTGTAATGATAACTCTTAGTGTTTAACGTTATTTTATCAAGGGATTCAGCAGATCTCTGGCATTTCGTTCGACATGCACAGGCATTTTAAGGTGTTCTGCACTTATCACTCTCCAAATCTTATGCACTCTCCAAATCTTTAGCTGATATGATGACATCTATGTCGCATGATTTAAAAGTCGCATAAACATTCTGATCCATCGCCTTTTTTTATTCATCGTAACAGCTCATTGCTCGGCCATTACAGAATTTTTTCATATTTAGCGACCTTGTTTTTGAACCTACATCGCCGTAATCTTTTTCCCACAATCAAAAATCTATTTTTTGTAATTTATAAAACAATAAACATTGCTTCCTTTACTTACCCTCATTGGTGGCTGGCAATTCTTCAGTCTCTATAGATTGGGCACCTGTTTCTAATGTCTTATCCTTGGTCACTGTAAGATTTTTTAAATATGGCACATTCCATGGTGTCAAACTGTATAGCAACAAAAAATCCCAATTAATTTGCATCATATCCGGCATACGCATCAACAAATCCCGGGCACGATTTAAACAATAGATCAGACCACTTTTCAAGTATGATTTGCACTTGTCCCATTCTTTGCTAAACCAAACATCCATGCTCCAGGGCATTAGAAGCTTAAGTATGGTTTCCAACTCTTCGGGTAATTCCCATTCATGAGCATTTAGTTGCTGTTTGTAATCCTCACACAATTCCCAGCCATAAATGAGGACATTAAGGCGTTCGTCATGCATTTTAGGGAAAATGTCGAGGTCACTTTGTTGCATCACATAAATGAATTTGTACTAGAAGGGAGGAGAGGATTGTAAAAGTTTTTTTTCGATATTGAATTTCGTAACTTGAACTTACTATTTCCAGTTCATTGTAGCCAACTTTTAAGGCACTATCGTAGAATTTTTGTTCATTT
Organism: Wohlfahrtia magnifica; assembly: GCA_023159175.1. Lineage (NCBI taxonomy): Eukaryota > Metazoa > Arthropoda > Insecta > Diptera > Sarcophagidae > Wohlfahrtia > Wohlfahrtia magnifica. Next base: position 1,115,923 of record JAKWBJ010000041.1, on the reverse strand, counting down.
TTTATTTTGAAAGGCAAAATGGCCTCCATGATGATTGAGCAAGAAATTGCTTTCTTGTTTAAATTTTATTAAAATTCAAATGTTTGTTTAATTATATTAACATTTCATTTAATTGTTATTAATTTTAAGTTATATTTTAAAAAGATTTAATATTTCTTTTATAAACTATTTCGAAACTTTTTTATGACAAGACGCCGCTTCCCAAAACAGAAAAACACAACAACTGCACACAGCTGTAATGATCAGCTGTTTTGTTTTTATATGTAAACAAACGGCAATGGGTAACTCATGCATCGATTATAAACTATACAGAGTGACTCATGTGAAGTTTAAAATGGAAATGAATGCCAATTAGATTGATTTAAAAGAATGAGATGATTTTTTTTAATTACTGTTTAATTTTGTAATACTTTTTTAATGTTTTATGAAACGAGTTTCGATAAGTTTTATAAATGAAATTTTATTTATCGAAAATCAATTTTTATCAGGTACTTATTTACTATTATTATACAAGATAATTTTATTTTCTGTTAGTTTTATAGTTCCTTTGCAATAGAGCTACTTTAGGCCAATTTTTACCAGCAAGGGTGTTTTGCAGACTGAGAGATATCTATAGCCTGACTTTCTCATTTAGGAACATAAAACCTTCTCTGTTGGACAGCTCTGGTCGTTCTTACTTGATTGCTTCCGTAAGAACAGGGTTGTATGTCATCAAGTTATGCGGGAAGCAACAGGTCAGAGAAGAGACATAACATGAAGGCTGGAGAACAGACTTAGGTACCTCGATTACGACGATGATATTTGCCTGCTAACTCGTACTTTTACGTATATTCAAGATAAGTCTGAGCAAGTTAGAGAAGCAGCTACCAAAATTGTTCCAAATATCAACGTGCAAAAAATCACAAGCATACGTATACTCGTTGAGAATACTGGGACTTTCCACATACAAAACCAACTAATTGAGGATGCTGACTCATTATTTTATTCAATCGTCTCTTTCTCCTCCACCTCGCCACAGCTATGTGATAATGGTCGTTGTACCGTAGTCTAATCCTGTGGGTATGGTGTTGTTCACTTATCCAGTGACCGGTAAGCACAGCCACCAGTCTGAACACATCCGTTCTACCATGATCAATGAGCGATCGAATAGCCCTTATATCATTTTTAGACCAAGTCAGCTTCGTGATTCGTCAGGACTCTCAGGATTCCACTTGCAATTTCTTCAGTGATGGCAATGTCACCGATCCAAACAAGGTTCGTCTCAGAAGAGAGGCTGAGGAGTTCAATGAGTCTCTACACTCTCACATCAACCTTGAGGTTTTAGAATTCGATCTAAGGGTAAGGATGGCAACGCAAATACATATTTGACCACGCTCCGTATCCTCCACCGAACCTCTTCTTCGAGCCATCAGTGTAGACCTTGATTTAAAAGCCACTGACTGAATAGTCAAGATTCCATTCAGAAAGAGAGGGGATTCTCACCACTTATCACCTGTATAAGTGTTTTAGGCGGAAGTAGAAAGCAGACCGATTAGGAGTTCATTGTATGAATATATAAGTCAATCGTTAGTAGATGCAACAACACGTTAAGAGCCGCAGAGTGGTATGTATGTATGGATAGCCTCAGTGACACTAACACAGGCTGATCTCGGCACTTTGCAAGGACCATACCATCGCCGCAGTATAAATCGAAAGCAAAGACAAGGAGACATATCGCGTGATGTAATACCTGATGACAGTATAATGGAGTGTGTATGAAAACTATGGCTTACTACGTAGGTGCCATAAGCTAAGTATGAACTGATTACAATCTTAGAAAATGCCACACCTCTAGCGTTTCAGAAAAAAATGGAAAGGCTGTATACCATGCCACTTCAACATGCAGTTTACAAGTTTATTACATTCGCTATTAGTACTTGAGAAAGTCTAACAAGCTTCTTGTTACATTATCCGTTGCCTTCTTACACTGAAACAGCAGCATAAAAAATGACAGTACTTTTTCCTTCTTGAGAGATTTTATGAAAACTATTGTTTGCAAGTTGCCCATATTTGGCACATTCGTCAGGTCATGCAGAGTAATGATACTAATAAATTATTCGTTGTTATGTGTGCTAATTATTAGAATAAATGCCAAAAATATTTTTAAACCCAGCAACTCGTAAGATTATATCAGCATTCTTAACTATTCATCAGGGTTCCCTAATCAATCTCGCTGAATATTGTATCAGAGAAATGGTTATAATCCCCCAACTTTTACACTTTCATTAATTCTTAAATTTGCAAATTTTCTTTACACTGAATGCTATTTGTAGCTCTAATGTATAAGCATCTGAGTATACGTGGCGTCTTAGTAAGGAACTTCAGTGCAAGGCTTTCATTCTTGCAGGCTTTCGACTAGATAAGTTGCGCTAATAACTTCATAGCTCTAACGGAATAAAGATGCAGAAGCTTTAAGTACTTGAAGATTAGAAAATCTTTCTAAAAACCTTAACGTCTGTACCTATATTTTCGTTTTATCCATCCGTAAAGATCGTATTTGCACCAGTTTTCCACCGATCTCAACATGTAAGTTTCTGTTTCTTGTTCGGAGTCAAGAGTCATGACTTTTTATGAACAATCCTCTATCAAACCAAAGTTTCATATGGTAGTATTGGTCTAATAAACGCTTTATAAAGGCAGTACATTTTGGCAAAAATGCTATAAAAACTTTATCAAAAATTTACAAAGACAGCAGATGAATTAAGTAATTAAGAACACTTTTTGAGCACGTTATTAAAAGTTTTATAAAAATCGGTTCATTACTAACAGCTATAAGAGCCTAAATAATAATGTTGACCTAAAAATTCAAAGAATCAGTAACTTTTTCGATATGCGACCACATTATATTAAATTAAAACAACATTCGCTCAGGATAGTTTTGGCATCTTTTGTCATTTTGCTGAATTTCATGAATTTCATTGGTTGGAGTCTAAATACCTTTGTATTTTCTTGAAAAAGCCCAGATAACTTTTTTGTTCAACAAACAATCATGGTGAACAATTATATTTAACTTTTTTTTTACTCACATTCAATCAAAATCCATATGCAACGACCAACCTACATATACGCTAATATCACCGTATTAAAAACAGTATTTCACCACATGTGGTGAATTATAAAAGCAATTATGAATAAGTGACATCATTAACTGCTTGAATACATGAAATTCAAGTGGAAATTGCAATTGTGATTCTATTAAATGACTGCAATAGCCAAATCGGCAATGCATTACAAACATTTTCTATATGTAGCTAAATCCTTCTAAATAAATACCATATACACAGCAGAGATCTCAAGGTCTATTAAAAATATATGAACCTTTTCTATAAATAGTTTAACAATTAAAATGCGTATGTTCTCTTACTGCGTATTCATTGAATGAAATGAATGGTTCTCATGAAAATGGCCAAAAACAATTAAATTTTACAACTTCATTACTCTTTCTCGCTCTAACTAAACCAATAACAATAATTTGTGTTGGTGGTTATTTAAGCGATTGGTCGGACCTCTTTCTTTATTTTTAGTATTTTCTGTTTGTTGTTGTTGTTATTGTTGTAAATGGAATTGTAAGTGGGAAGAAATCTCTTTTCCTTTTTTGTTTAAATATCATCTCTAATGAATATTCATGCTGTGGTACTGTTACTTACGCATCCGATTTTTTTTTATGTTTTTAGAGGTTCTATGGGTTAAAAATAAATAGAATTACAGGTTTGATTTCAAATTTTCGAAATAATAGGTATAGAAATAGCAGGGGTTTTAAATAAAATGAATTTTTTTATGTATGTACGTATGAATGTATGTATTTATATTGTCCTTTAAAAAAATACTTTTGGTTCAATTATTTATTGCCATCAGTAACTACTAATTTATTCCTGACAATTTATAGACTCCATCTCGAAAGCCAATAGCTATAGGATAGGTTTTTCATGCCCAAACAAAATGTAATGATTCGATCGTTCAACTTATTGGACAATTTATTGGACACATGATTAGTCCAATACCACAGCTACGTATATGTTCCAATCGCCTTTCGTAAACTCTTCTCCAAACAAGCAAAGACAGACTTAAGTCGTCAATTGCCGAGCAAAGACAAAGAAGATGTTCCGTAGACTCCCCTTAACCATTGCAGCTTCTGCAAAACTTATTATTATTATATTGGATTTTCAGGCTTTAGTCTAGGTTATAGCCCTTATAACGTTTTATTCTGGTCTGAAAACAAGTAAGTGGTATCAGCTCTCTAAACTTTTAAAGAAAAGCTATTATATCTCTAACATATTCTAAGTAATACAAAGTAGTACCTTTTCAGAATCGCATTAAATAATTTTTTATCAATTAGAAATGATGGTGTGAAATTCGTATATCATTTATCAAGTAAGTCATTATTGGTTTTCGGTTATTGGTTATTATAAAGGGTGTTTTTTATACAGGTATAAAACTTTAATTTGGCAATACTTTTTAATTGGTGGCCATTTTGTCAGGTGTGATTTGTGTTTAGTTTGGTTTGATGTTTCTACATGAATAGACTGACAACACTTCCAAATGGGCCAAATGGGCCTAAAACAAGATTGCCGTTGATCCCAATTTTCATAAACGAATTTTGTATAGCGATTAAGCTCACTTTTGTTTGAATGGGTACGTCAATAAACAAAAATGCCATATTTGAAGTGATGATTATCCTCAAATGTATGTTGAGACACAGGAAAACAAGCCACCTACTGAGAAAAATTACAATGCTAAAGTAAAGATCACCACTACGCAAAATCGTATGGAAGAAGCTACAGTGGATTAATCATATACTTAACTTGAAAGATCAAATTGTTTAAATAAACTGAAACAAAGCAATGGATGCTTTGTGGAAAGCCAATATGCTCCCTAGAGGAGTGATGGAGAAAAAAACTTACATCTTGACAAATCCATCTAAAGAAGCCGCCATGACTCTTTCACTGCAAAAAAATTACAATACTAAATAAGGACCACCATCATCACTTAGAATCGTAACCACTACATAAACATATGGAGGCGAGCTTTGTGGAAAGACAATATGCTCCCTAGAGGAGTGGTGGAGAAAATAAATCAAGACAGAGGCCAACAAAAAGAGTGCTGTGTTCCATTGTCAGACACTTATTTAATGGCTTGCTAAGAATTGAATGAACGTAGCTGCAGTCTGAATCTTGTATCGTCTGACTATCATTTGTTTCGGTTCTGCAAACCGCTTTTGGATGGTAAGGAATTGGCCTACTATAGAGCATTTAATAATTACTTATACAAGTTTTTATCCGATAAGCCGAAAAAGTTCTTTACTGATAAGAATTATAAAACTAGTCGGAAAGTAGTATAAGGTTATATATGTATAATGATGTCAAAAAAACGAGAATACCCTTTATATGATTTTGCGATAGCATAGTCTAGTGTTAAGCTTACATATACAGTTTAGCGGCACAGGTTCGAGACCCAGTAATGACAAGGAAAATTTCCATCATAGTTTCAAATTTTAAATAATTAAGAAACTTTAATCCTCTACAGATAATGCTTCCAAAGAGCCTCCGTAAGAAGAAAGGGTAATAAACCCACAAATGAAAAGGTCAACTAACGACATCTCTTCGGAAAAACTGAGAAAAGAAAAAGATAGGTATCTATGATAAGCAGCAAGTTTCCTCAACGCTGTACCAAATACACAAAGAGCGTTGTTCTAGACAACGACAAATGGCAGCAACATCATCGATCCTAGACTTGTTACAATAGATTAATCACCTGTTTAACTGAAAAACCAAAAACTGAATCAAAAGAAACTGAAATAAGACAAAGATGCTTTGTGAAAACCATAAGTTGCTAAGAGGAGTAACGGAGAAAAAACTAGTTTAGTTTAATAAATTAGTGTATCCGGTTTTTTTCGATGATGTAGGGTAGAAATCAAATGAAGAGATAACGCCTGACGCAACATTTAAATCATTCCATCCATTTTCCTTCAACAAAATGCCATTTTTGCTTGTTGTCTTCAAATAATATTTTGTTGATGGGCAATGGGTAAGTGATGAATGACGACAATTTTATGTGTTGGCATAATTGGTGATGGTGGGAACATTTTATATCACTTGCAGAAGAACACTGCATTTTATCAAATCAATTTTAGTTTTGAAATTTATCATTAAGGGGTTTTTGTTTTTTTATAGCTTTTAAAGTAAAGCAAAAAAAAAAAACCAAAAACGTTAGGCGTCACGGTTGTGAAGTCACTTAACATACGTTTTGCTGCCACTCTTGACAGTATTTTAAATGTCATTTCAATATAACTTTCTTTATGACCTTGTTTTTAATAATAGTTGCTATTATTGTTATTGTCTTCCTCTCCTTGTTGTTGTTATTGTTGTTGTTGTTTATTTATTTTATTCCAACGAGTGAGTGTCTCTATCTAAACTCAAGTTGTCAGTTGACAAACAAACCATAATCTATTCATGAATTTCACAGTAACTGTTCAGCAATAGCAGAGAGTAAAGGAATGTATTTGTCTTCTTTTGAAGAAACATCATCATGCCACACATACCATTTGTAGGAAAAGAGTATGTGTTAAATGTATATGTTGCAAACACGAGTATACAGACAGACACGAGTTATATGCCACACATTCATATTGTTGCATTATGATTTTGTAGAATAAGAAAATATGTCAACAATTGTTATATTTTATAATAAAATGCATTAATTTTTATTGGTTGCCATAGTTGCAGTGGTAACCGGATGGGGGGTAGTGTTAAGTCCAGATATGCCTAATAAGACATAATCTTAAATGAGTCAGTCCAGCCGTATTAACTTAATTCTTTATATACAAAGTTTTTAAAAAATTAAAAAAACAAATAAGTAAATAATGATGTTCGATTAGGCCAGACATTATGATACCCTACATATTGATGAACTCTTGGGAATGTTTAGGTGTGTGTTAGATAGTTAGGACCTATTATGAACAAAACAAATGCCGAACTTCACATCTATTGCACAGCCCTCGTTTAGAGTAGGATTTCGCTATAATATCTCTTTCACTATTGTTGCCTCGACGTACTTCAGGTTGTCAGTTGGTGAAAGAAGTATTAACTTTTTACCTACTACTTGAAAGGTGCCTAGGAGTCTCTCTCTAGAATGCATCAATGTCGCACAAGTACAATGTATGTGCTTTGATGATTCAGTTTCCTCGTCGAAGAATCTATTTCATTCTATTTAAATGTTTATTGAGTCTGCAGTGCTCAGTCAAAAGATCGATTATTATCCTCAGGCCGTTCATAAATATTCGAATGCAGGACTCAAATCTAATTCTATCATAGTTGTCTAGCAAAAGTTAGAACTGTCCCACCCCGTTTTAATACGAGAAGAGTACACACCTGTTGTTATCATCTCTTTCCTTTTTTTTCCGTCACTCCACTAGAGAGCATATTGGCTTTTCACAAAGCCTCCGTTTCTTTGTTTCAAGTTAATTTTCAAGCTAAGTAGATGATTAATCTACTGTAGCTCGTTTCCATATGAATCTGTGTAGTGGTAAAAATCCTTGCTAAGTGGTGGTGGTGATCCTTACTTAGCATTGTAATTTTTCCCAGCAGATGGCGTTTTCTCCTGATCATGATGTTTGACATCATCGTCATAGGTAAGCTGAATGATCTGTAAGGGGGGCTTCTTTTATATGAGTTTGTCTGGAGGAAGGTTGAAGTCTCTTTATTAAACACTTGAAGCCGCAATTAAAATCTTTTTCGTCATGTCCTCTACTGGGGTTCGAACCTGAACCGCTTGTCTTGTATATCTGCGCTCTAACCACTACACCACGCCTACCTTATCAAATTAGCAATTTTCTTCAGAAAAATTTAAAGGTTATCTAGAGTCAATTGCGAACTGATTTAAATTTAATTAAGCGGGTTATGAAAAACTTTTTTGGCCTCAGTTTTGTTTCAATCCAGCTTTTTTGGTTTCGGTGGCTGTGTACCCACTTCAAAGGATGTCACACTTTCGATTTGAACCATAGGGTCATAAGGTAGTCTAGCACCTACGGTTAGCAAAAAAATGTGTATCATGATTCAATGGGCTCGAATGGAGTCGGAAATCCTGTTTTTATAAAAGAGATAAGGAACAAAAGTGATTATTGAAAGATACTAAAGGACAATTTTGCACAATTTTAAACTCAACATTGTCGTCCTGGATATATAGGTCAATATTACCAAGAATCTGATTTATTCGATGAGAAGAAGATTTGAAGCTGTTATGGACTCAATTTTGATGTCAGACTTTTTTAAAAAGTACTTTGAAATAAAAAAGTGTACAACTTTTGAGTAAATAAAAGTAAATTTGTTATTAATGGAAAGTTGATTAATTTACCTTTAAATTGCCTTGGTCTTAGCTTAATATCTTTAACCGTTAGAATTTAAAATTCGGAACTGTTAATGTATAGGGTGAGTCATTTAAAAGTTTAAATTTAAAAATGCAGTAAAACAAAAACGGTTTGAGATTTTGCCAAATTTATTTTTTGTTGCGAAATGAAGTATTATTTCATTCATATGGCTGCCGTGGCTGGCCTCATAGTCCCCATTCGATCAGACCAATTTTCGAGTGTATGAGATAGTATCTCGGCAATAGCATCATGAATGTTGGTCTTCAAATACTCAGTTTTCTCCGGTTTGTCGACATAACACTTATCTTAAACGGCGCCTGACAGAAAATAGTCCAACAGTGTCAAGTCGCAACTTCTTGGCGGCCAACTGACATCGCCATTTCGGCTAATTAAACGGCCATCAAACGTTTGACGCAATAAATCGATTGAGGCATGAGATATGTGGCCAGTTGCACCATCCTGTAGAAACCAAACATCGTTCACATCAATACCATGAAGAGTTGGCACAAAAAAAACGGTTATCATGGTGATATAGGTATATCCATTGACCGTAATGGTTGCGCCATCCTCATTTTGAAAGAAATATGGGCCAATGATGCCTCCGCTCTACAAGACTCTGTCACTTGCCGTATTTGGGCAATTTTGTTTATTAATGTACTCACCAAGATGCAAATGAGTTTCATCCGAAAAGATGATTTTTACAATTTTCTTATTTTTATTTGTTGATTTTTTGTAATTTCCGACCAATTGTCTTTGTTTTGGAAATAAATTTTCAGTAAATCCCAACGTTGCTCAAGTGTAAAACGATTCATTTCGTTTAGTGGAGATAATATACTGAATTTTGTGATAGAATAGAATTACTTAAGTATTGCCAGATTCGAAAAAACCGCTGGTTTAAATTTAAACCGATAAATGGTCCGCCCGATACAAGTTATTTTTTGGCAACTATTAATAGGATCAGAAGCTAACCCTGTATCTGACATAGAAATAATTCTGGTGCCAATGTTAGACTCGATTAGGAGTTGCATCGCGACTTGAAGTTTTTTCCGGTTTTTTGCGTTTCCTGGAAAAGCGGGAATTTTTTTAAGTCCCGAGATCTCGGACTTTATATAATTTTATTTTGCACTCCGTATTCAGCTTTTGACAGATCAAATTTATCACGTACCATTGGTTTACGTATGTACTCACTACTAGTAATCGATCAAGAGCTTCTAATTTTGCTACAGTAGTATATAAGTAAGTCGTTTATTATTGAAAATGAATGCAGTGTAGGCTCAGTTTTCACTACTTTTGACGGAGGCTTTTCCCGATTTGCATATTCAGCTATCTATTTCTATTAGTCCGTGTTCTATATATGAGACTATTTTTGCACATAAGGCGCACATAGCAGTATTATTATGTTTCTTCTTAAAAAATTTCCACACCTTTAAACCCATATTGTTTAAATGCGGAAATTTTTTTCCCGGAATCCCGAAAAAAAATGTCAAAAATTTTGTTGAATTAATGCCCAAAATTTGAGATTTTCGAAACAAAAAATAACATTATTGCTAAAGCTACTCTATTCAATGACTAAGTAAGAAAAAATGATAGATATTTGCCCTCCAAAACTCCATAAATCTAAGCTATTCCTTCATTGGAGTTCAAGTTTATTCATTTTAATAAAATTATTAATTTTCTAAGCAGAGCCATTAGTTACTTTTGTAAAGTCATAAACACTTCTTGTTATTTATTTCACCACCTTTTAAAATTATTTTCGTTTTTCGCAATAAAACTTTAAAAAAGAAAACTAAAGCGTATGATTCTTATAGTTCATCGATATTAAACCACAAGTAGGTGTGCGGAGGTGGTTAATAAAAGGAGCATCAAACGAATATAATTTTGTTTTTGTCCTGTCACCAATAAAATACATTTAAAAACTAATATTTTTTGCATACAATAACAAAAATATAAACGAAAACTAAAAAACAAACAACAACAATGAAAACAAAAGCGAAGCTATAAAAATGAGATGAATAATGAAATTGCGTCCATTGTTGGTTGACAGATGCAGCATCTCAACCGAACCAAAACCATGCAGCAGTCATTTATTTCTTTATTCACTCATTCGCTTATGCATCTCAGTCCATATTGTTTGCATATTGCTAGTCTTTATAACAAACACGCTTATTTCACACACTTTCTTGCAACACTATTGTGGCAGAAGCATAAATGAAGCCACAAATGATTACAAGTTGTTTCGAACGATGATCGTTTATAAAAAAGAAGAGGAAGAAAACAAAAATGAAATTTTTATCACACGAATAGTTTGAAAATTTAAGTCATTTCGATACAATTTATTAATTTCAATACCTTATTAAATAGTTTACAACAATTTTGATTTTTTTTTTCGTTTTGAAATGTATTTTTTCATAGTATTTAAAAATAAGAAAAAAGTGAAGTAAAACCCATTCATATGTTTGAGTACTTTACATCAAAAGGTATTTTGTGAAATGTTTAGCTTCTTAAAAAGGGCAACAAACTCTCAGGAAAAGCCATGTACAGTGCATTGTGTTGGAAGTTGGTTGGTTGATTTAAGCGGCCGTTAAACAAGGTCGTCGCGTACATAGTGTTCTGAGTGTCCCTCACGATATGCACGATATTTCCGTGATGTCCTGCATATACCAACTACAAAACACTTTATGATGGCGGCTAAGGTGGGCTGGACAACTTCACAGAAAGTGTTCATTAGTCTCTTCTTCTCCCACATCGCCACAATTGCGACAGTGGTCGTTATGCTTTATTTCTATCGAACGGAAATGATCGCAAATTGTCCCATGCCCAGTTGTTACGGCCACCAACTTTGATATGTCCATCCTACTGTGGCCTTGGAGCTATTTAGTGCGTCTGATATTATATTCGGAGCATGTATGCCTTGAGATCCTATAGGAAGCAATTGCTTTTCACCTTACAGCCTTCCAGGGTAATAGTCGTGGATGCGTCTTATAACAGACCCTATCAGCCACTCATCCTTGCCGTAAACTTTACCGAAGTTCAAAGTATGTACCGGCCAATATGTCCAACTCGTGAGGATCGGTCCGCCCACTTTCTGTAAATTGGTACCGTGTCCAGCTGCAGAGGCACAATTGACAAAAACATCCAGGGTGGTATGCTCAGTATTGTCTCCAGACCGGAATGAGTAGCGTAACTCATGGTACCGGTGATTGCAAGACAAGCTAGCCTCTGCATTTTATTCAGAATGGCAAATTGTGACCTAATATTCAGAGCCTTTCACCAGACAAGGACGCCATAGGTGTGAATTGTTCTAATGACCGTGGTGTACATCCCATATAAGACAAGCGGTCTAAAATCCCATATTTTCCCAAAGGCCCTCCCACAAATGTAGAGGCCACATAATGCCTCTCTCTTATATATCGACCTTTCAGTTATGAGTGTTATTTGCTGCGGAAGTATGTGTCTTTCCCTGTGGGATAAATAGGTTGAGGAAAAGAGGAAGGCGGAAGTACAGTTTATGGACAGTGAATTTGTATTTATGTAAATCAACAGGAAAATCTCAACAGAAAGTTTGTTTCACATACGAATAGTGCAGTTAAATACTGAATGCAAACTGAAATTCATTGTGTGATTCACTAGCAAATCTACTACAATCGGGTGTGTTCTATGAAAAACGCAAGTATTATGAGTAAAAGCGTAGTTTTCGAGAAAAAGTCCACTTATTTCACATTTTCTTATAATATCGATAGAGCACATTTCGTCCGTGAGACACATCCATGGTATGCCCGGTTTTGTAATATCAAGTCATATAAAAAGTAGTTATACGAGATTTTTGTCACTTGATGGTGACGACACTTTAAGTTATATTTTTGGTGAAGCCAAAAATACGTTGTGTGATGCTTTTTTTACCACAAAAAATGCTCAAAAACATGCCGAAATTTTTGTAAGCTGTGAGTGAGGGAACTTTGAACGCAGGCGTGGTTTGCACAATTATAGTTCTGAGATTTAAATGTCCAAAATGTAACTCGTACCCTGAGTGGCCATTCACTGAAAAGGTTTAGGACATTTTGCAACTAATGACCGGTACAAAAAACGGTCAGGAGATATCAGACGCACTATTCAGCAACTACATGACAGTTTGACATCATTTACGGAGATCGACTGGAAGAAGCTATCAAAAAATAACAAAATATAATAATATAAGATATTTAGGTGGTTAAGATAACTCAGACAAACAATTTAATGTGTAAAATTTCTTTTCTCTGTGCTTTATGTTCTACTAACGGTACAATAGTAGTATTTGGTATGAACATTCTTTGTCGATTACTTCATCATTTGTTGTAGTTTGTCAACTTTATTTCTGAACCGTATCCGTAGTACCGTTATTTTTAATAAAGTAAGTCGCAAATCCCACATAAAATATTTATGTGTGAAAAATTCATTAATTGTTCTCTGAAGGGTGCAAAGTCAATATATCAGCACATTAAGCCCAGAAAACGATTCCCAAGTAAGTATCTTGCTTAAGCAAAGGTATTACGAGAAAAAATTTAGTTATTTTTTTGTATATAGGAATGCCGCGTAGAACTAAATTAACAAATGTATATCGTCAACATGACGAAGAAAAAATTTAATTGTGTTTTCGAATGTTTAACAATACGAAAAAGGCTTCAACTTCCCTCCAGACAACTCCATCTAAAAAGAAAAAAAAAATAAAGAAAAAGCCCCCCTGACCCTTCTTACATAACTCTGGCGATGATGACAAACATCAGACGAATGATTAGGAAAAACACGTCACCTATTGGGAAAAAATTACCATGCTAAAGTAAAGATCACCACCAATTAGCAAGGATCTTCACCACTACACACAAAAAAATCATATGGAGGAAGCTACAACGGATTAATCATCTACTTAGCTTGAAATATCAAATTGATTAAAGAAACTGAAACAAAGCAATAGATGCTTTGTGGAAAGCCAATATGCTCCCTAGAGGAGTGACAGAAAAAAAAAAATAAAAATATCGTGGATTAAGCTTGGCCAATACTTTCTGCCAAAATATATGCTTCTTCTAAGCAATTTGACAACCTTAAAAACAATGTCTGTGAGAAATGTCAATTTGTCTGAATGGGATAACATTAATTTGTATGTCAAGAAAAAACTATTGGAAACGTGTTCAATTGTTAAAAATACAGAAGGGTAACACAATCCCTCGGTATTATATGCATAAAAAATTGTTATTATACAACTAAAAGGATATTCAAACACATATACATATGTACTAAATGAAGATTTTTGCACATGTAAATATTTTATATGGAGATTTAAAAAATATTTTTTTTTGTGTTAAGAAATATATTGAAAATTTATTTTGTGATTTAATTTTTGGCTCTCTTACTTAAACAATCCAAATTTACCCCTATTTTTTCCTTGTTTCTGCACATATAGGATCCGCCAAATAATTTTTTTTTTTTGAAAATGCTATAACAAAAACTACTTAATATTTTCTCAAATTTCTTTTTTTATTTGGAAGTACAATCCTTCCGGTTAATAATGGAAAATAATTTCATTCAAATGGCTGCCTCGGCTGGCCATGCAATAGCCTACACGATCGGTCCAATTTTTAAGCACATTACCGATTGTGTGCAGCTGTATTTCACCAATGGCTTCACGAATATTGTCCTTTAAAGCGTCAATTGTCTTCGGCTTGTTGGCGTAATACTTATCTTTGACAGCACCCCACAAATAATAGTCCAACGGTGTCGAATCGCAGCTCCGAGGTGCCCAAACAACATCAGCTCTACGGCTGATAATGCTATCTTCAAAAACAGGGCGCGAAACATCGAGTGGTAGCTTCGCCTGTGTGGCACGTAGTGCCGTCCTAAATATTACTAACATCCTCCTCTTCAATTTTTGTGAACAAACGTTCGTTCAACATTGCCCGATAACGATCGCCATTGACTGTAACGGCCACTCCTTGCTCATTTTCGAAGAAAAATGGCCCAATTATGCCTCTGGACCAAAATCCGCACCAAACAGTGACTCGTCTTGGGTGTATCGGCTTTTCAATGTATGCGTGCGGGTTTTCTGTGCCCCAAATGCGACAATTTTGCTTGTTTACATACCCGCCAAGATCAAAATGAGCTTCATCTGAAAAGATGATTTTTTTTGGCAAAAGCGGCATCTTCTGTAAGTCGATCGTAGGCCCACTTAGCGAAGAGTTGTTGAAGCGTATACGCAACCATATTCGTTCAGCGGAAGGATAAAACTAATTATCTGTCAAATCAGACATGAGGTAAGTGTTCACGAAATAAGCACTAGTTGAAAAAAAAAAACGTTAGATGGCAGACCATTTAGTACTATGGTTAAAAACAATAAATTAAACTGATCTTTATTTACATTTTAATATTCGTATTAATATTATTACATATTTGTTTACATAAGTAGCCGTAATATGTAAAAACTCCTTCCTAAAGTCATATTACACTACAATGATAAAAATAAAATACAAAAATAAAATACATATTTATTTTTATCTTTTATCAAAAAGCTAAGTCCTTTGATAGTATATTTCTGTATATTTCGCTTAAACTTAAACTGTTTTTTATTATTTATGTTACTCTTTAAACGCAATTGTTGTTTACTTGCGACTTTAATTAACAAGTTGATTTATTGATTTATTTTATTTATTTACATTAATAAATATATAAATAGAAAGTGGTAAAGAGTACGTTATAATTGTTGTTGTCAGTACAAACTTACCAATCTGTAAGGTGAAACAAAATTTTATATCAATTTTAATTTTCATTAGTTTTCATATTTTGTGTTATTGGTGAATCTATATGTGGTTTGTAATAATGGAAACACAGCTTTAAATCAATATAAATGATTATAATTCTCTAACTATTCTAGTTAACAATCCAATACTCTATTCGGTAAAATCATCGACAGATAATTTGCGCCGATACCGCCCTGATGGCAGAATCATTTTCATCGGAATGAATAGGTTATTAAATCTCTACTACCACTATTACCTACTTTTATCTCAGTTTTTAATTGTCCTTTCTATTTGCCTGTCGAATTAAGGACAAGCAAATGAAAAATATTGAACAATTTTAATCAAATCATGACAACAGGGATACAAAGATATAATGTTTAACGGTGGAGGTACTATCTATAGGCACCGTGTACGAACTAAAGTAAAGTAATAAAATATTTCACGTCTTTGTGCCTTCTTTCCAGCCAAATACTAATTTTTTTGTCGACGCAGAATCTTTTTTTAGGATTTGTATGTTGCATTGTATGTAGTCTTTGCCCTTAGCTTTATGGTATTTAAGATCTCTTGTGTTTGGCACAATTTAACAAAAAGATGTAAAAATTCTTTTGGTCTATTATTCAACATACCTTATGTAATAACACAGTGCGATAAAAAAATACTCGGAAAGTGATACCTGATTTTATAGGTTCAATCGAGTACAACAAAAATCTGTTTTTGAAATTTTCGGAACACCTTCAAAATCTTAAGTTACGGATAAAAAAAGTTTTTCTTACCTTCATGCAAAAATATTTTTTTTGTACAAAAATAGATATATTTTGAGTTTTATCCTTAATTATTTTCGGTATGATTGTGACTTACTGTCGTTTACTTATATTCAACATGGTAGCCTATAAATTTAAATAAAAAATTTTAAAAAAATAGTTAAGAAATGTTTTATGTATGTTAGCTGATAACTTAGCTACATATTAACCGATTTTTCCTGGTATTACAACTTAGTTTTTTCTTCTTTAGTCGCATTATGTAATTAAAAAACAATTTACTATCATGTGTTCTCTTACTCCTCGGTTTTACATAGTGACAGCCTTTGTTACGTGCTTTGCCAAAACTAGACCCGATCAAGCTATTATTGTTCGAGTACCGTAGAGTGTGCAATTTTTGCAATACTGTAAGAAAGTGAACCAAGTACTGATACTTTAGTGACTCCTACAGTCTACATACGTTATGGTATCAAAGAAGTTGTTGAGCCGGTCTTTAAGGTCCTCTTTATTATCTAAGGTAACGCCCCTCATATGGTTTGACAGGGAATGGAAAAAATTATAATCCGTTGGTAAAAAGACTGGAGAATATGAAGGTTGTTGAAGCACAGATGCGCAGACTTAATGATTATGAAGCATAGAGCCTGGCGTTGTTATGAAGAAGTATGTTTTGGCCTTGCCTCCCGTATTGATTCAGTACAAAAATTGCTGTTTATGGCCGCGTGTCCCTCGATAGCAATTTGAAGGTGACTTTCCTTATTGTTTTTGTTAAGCTCGTGAGTCAACCAAGCCTTCAGTTTCTCAAAAAATCCCAATGAATGAATATGCATAGAAGACAATTGTTTTTATGATCGCTGTCAATTTTTATCATTCTCCTTCAAAAGTACCACAATTTACTACGAACAATCCAACATAAAATTTTTTAGAATTTCTCATTTATATACTCTGCACCGCTATAAGAATAATTAAAAGCATGATGATTTTAAGAATGATTAAAGGCTTTTACCATCATAACTTACAAAAAGAAAATGTCCGGATAATACACTCAAACAGCTTTCCAAAATTTCAAAAAAATCAATTAATAAATACTCTAAACTGCAAGCGTGTGATGTAGGGTATTACATATATTCGACCTTAGCTCACTATTCCTTTAACACTTGTTTTTATGTTAATTTATGATGGATAAAGTTATCAATCAGTTGCCTTCTCGATAAAATAATCGGCATTTTTATTCAATTTGCCATTAACTAATGTTTTCTAATAGTTTACAAATGTATTAATAAAACAAATAGACTCTTGGAGATAAGAAATTATGACGTTAAAATTAAGTGCAGTGATTTAGAACACTACCAAAAGAAAAGCAAAAAAATGAATAAATAATTAAAATTTTCCATTACAAATAATTACAAACATGACATTCGATTTAAATAACATAACTTGAATTCCCAAATAAAATATTTTAATTAATAGAGAAACATTAGTACTATTCTATGTTTTTCATCAATAAGACTAATGAGCCAACAGAGTTGCAAACTTTACTAGAATAACATACTTTTTTTTCCTTTACTTCTCTTGGGAGCATAGGGCTTCCACAAAGCATTTCCATCTTACACGATTTGCTGCTGTTGTCTTTGCCTCTGCCCATGTAAGATTGTATTGCCTTAGTTCTTGGATAATTGTGCGTCGCCAGGTGTTTGTTGGTCGACCGCGGTTCCTTGATCCTAGAGGATTCCACTTAAGTGCCATCCTTGTAATACCCGTTATTTTTTCTTTAGGTATGGCCGATCTATTTCCACTTTCTTTGCTTTATCTGCTTCAGTATGGGCTCTTCCTTTGTTAAATTCCATAGATCTATGTTGCTTATGGTGTTAGGCCAGCATATCTTGCATATGATTCTAAGGCATTTGTTGGTGAATACCTGTAGCTTTTGCGTGATGGTGTTAGACACAAGCCAGGTTCCACTGCCGTAAAACAGAATTGACTTTACACATGCGTTGAATATTCTGAGCTTGGTTCGCCTGCATATGTATAAGCTTCTCCATACTGACTGTAATCGTTTGAATGCCGACCTTGCTTTGTTGAGCCTGTTGTTACCATTTGTTGCCATTGTGCTTCCAAGATAGCAAAAGCTATCTACATACTCTATTGGCCGGACCTGTAGTATGATATTTTCTGTGCTATTGTTGTTAATTCTCATAGCTTTAGTTTCCTTAATATTTATCTCAAGGCCTACATTGCGAGCCAGTTTTTTTTTTTTTTTGACTGCATGTTGGAGATCTTGTGTGAGAGAAGACGAATATCATCCGCATAATCCAGGTCGTCAAGCTGTCGTGAGAGACTCCATGTTATACCTCTCCTTTGTGAACAGACTTCGCTCATGATCTCATCGAGTACGATGATGAATAGTAGAGGTGAGAGTGGACATCCTTACTTTACTCCCGTTGTGAAGAACCAAGAGTTCTGCCTTCTCGTACATTCTCGTATTATTCGTATTATTTTCTGGGGTACTCCTTTTCTTCTCAATGCTTTCCATATAGCAGTCCTTTTGATGGTATCAAAGGCTTTCTAAAAGTTGGCGAACAGCAGGTGTAGAGGTGTACGCCATTCTAGAGACTGTTCTGTTATGATGCGTAGGGTGTTGGTCTGATCTACGCAGCTTCTATTTGGCCGGAATCCTGCCTGTTCGTCACGCAATATGTTCTCTAGTTTGCTCTGAAGCCTTCCCTGTATTATGACTGATAGTATATTGTATATGGTGTTAAGCAGAGTAATTCCTCTCTAGTTATTGCAATCTTTCAAGTCGCCACTTTTAGGTAGTTTCACAATGAAGCCTTTCTTCCAAGTTGATGGCAGCCCCTCTTCCGCCCATGCTGATGTGATATGAGGCCGTAGTAATTCAGCTGCAATTGTGATGTCCGCCCGTAAGATTTCGGCTTGTAAGCCATCTTCGCCTGCAGCTTTATTATTCCTCAACTTCGTTATTGTCTCTTTTATTTATTTAAGCTGGGAGGGCTACATGTTATGTTCAATGTATTTTGCATAGGGCTGTTATGTTACATTTCGATGTCTCCATCTGTGTCCGTTACGTACTATTTTCGTCAAAATGCTCCCTCCATCTTTGTATCTGTGCTTCACTATTCGATACAATTGTGCCATTGCGATCAGTAACTGGTTGGTTCCGTCTACACTTTCTATTTGTGTGATAACATACTTATATGATTTAATAACACATTACTTGGCAATTATCATAAGGGAAATATTTTTAATATACTGTGAGCTCCGTCCATTTCCATCCGATTAAAAAAAATTATTGTTTTATTCATAACTAAATATGCTATTTTAATAGTTCGAAAAATATATTGTTTCCTATATAAAATAACATGCAAAAACATCTCTAAACATGGAAAATTTGAAATGAATTGGACAAAAAATGTGTTTGCTTGAGAAATTCCTTAAGTTGTTTTCAGTAAAGTGTTAGCTTAATAGATCTATTCTACTTCTTTCAAAATCCTCCAAGAACCTTAAAATCGGTTAACCTTTAGCTAAGTTATCATATTGAGTGCGGGACACGTACTAGTACTAGCGGGTCACGTACTCCGGGTTAGTGTAACGACATTGTTTTTGTTTTTTGCTGACAAATAGTAAGAGATTGGGAGTTTGATGTATTCATTAGCATCGTCTAGGTTTGCGGATGTTAGACCATATTAAGCTACACTGGTTACTAGTTTATGCAGTTTGAGTTGCGTGCCTGAGTGATCTTGTGCCGGTAAACAGATATCATCTGCATCTAGTTTGCTTGAGAAATTCCTTAAGTTGTTTTTAGTAAAGTGTTAGCATAATAGATATATTCGACTTCTTTCAAAATCCTCCAAGAACCTTAAAATCGGTTAACCTTTAGCTAAGTTATCATATTGAGTGCGGCACACGTACTAGTACATTTTCTGACGATTGATACTTGAGCGCGGGTCACGTATTCCGGGTTAGTGTAACGACATTGTTTTTTTGTATCGCTTTTAGAGAAAGACATAGTAGATGGGTAAACACGTTTTTAGCTACAGATCATGTCAAAACCCACCTTCTCCCCGCCCGGCACATATCCGCCGCGAAATGTACCAAATGTGCTATTAGCTTATAAGTGCATGAAGGTACGACAAGCCGATAAAATCCTTAATTAACGATTTTGGAAATGTTACGAAAATTCCAATATCAGATTCTTATTGTGCTCGATAGCACCGTCATCATCAGTCATTCTTTTTTGAAGAATTTTTTTAAGCTTTAAATAGAGTTTTAAAGAAGTATTAAATGTATAAATTCAGCGTAATTAAAAAAAAACAAACTGAAATAAAGTCGTTTTCTTTTTTGAACAAAAAAATGTTGCACTTTGTCGCCCTTACTTTTTTCGTGTTAATTAAAAAACAAAAATTAATACAAATACAAATTCGGCCATAACTGCCGAAAAGACGTAAGCGACATTAAACAAATTTTACAAGAGTAGTGTTTCTTAAAATATTTTTTGCTCTAATGTAGCATATACTATGTCTTTTTTGTTTTTGCTGTAAAATCTTAAAGGTACATCTTAAGGCTATAAAATTTTGTGTGTTGGTGCGAATGATCAAGTACTATCGATTTTGATCAAAAAACGAAAATTGATATTTATCGCGTTTACGTCTTTTTGGCGGTTATGCCTTGATATTGCCTTTTAACATTTTTAAACAAACAAAGAACAAACGGAGTGCAACATTTTTTTGTAGGAAAAGAAAACACCACTAAGTTGTACGCTTTATTGTGTCGCACAAAGTACTTATCTTTTAAATTAAATATAAATATAAATTATAAAATATGTAAATGTTGTAATTTAATAAAAGCTTGTTATTTTCATTTTATTATTTTTAGTTCTTATTATTACTTTAATTATTATCAAAAACATTTTTATGTTAAATTAAAATAAATATTGCATTATGTTCAATTTTATATTAAAAAAAAAACTCAGAAGAAAACACACAATGCCAATAAGAAAACTCATAATAATTCTGGACAATATGGTTTAATATTGTTTTGTATTTGTCAAGTATTTAAAACGAAATGTTTTAAAACATATAAATGCAACAATAATACAATAATAAAAGTAATCGCTATTATTATCTTGAAACGTCAATGTGGCAACATTGCAATAACTGAAAATTTTCTTTGTGAACACAATTTCAAAATGCCAAAAGACACCGTAAAATACAAATTAATTAAAAGACTAATACATTCAGAATATTATTGATCTAAATAATGCTGATTTAGATTCGGGCCTATTGAGATATTTATTTAAAAATTTTCAAATTTGGTATGTAAATCGAGAAGAAGATACTTTTATTGCAAGAGTAAAGCCACACTTGTGCTACAAAATCGGAGGGCTTTTACTTTGACTTTTCGAAATCAAATTTTGACAAAGTAGATTGCGTTAAATGTAACGAGTTAATACAAATGCGTTTAGCAATATCCTTTAGTTAACTGAAAACTACCATATATTTCAATTCAGTTGCAACTTCAAATTGCTCTATTTTGATTTTTGACAGTGAAATAAAAGAGGGGATGATAATTGATATCCTTAAGAAAGTTCACCCGTTCAGGGGAATAGTATTGTTGTCCATGGTCAATAAGGTATTAGGTTAATATCTCGCTAGCCAATGCACTGCTGGTTTCTATCTCATCAAGTCCTGCATCGATCATATAAATGACCTGTGAGTAATATCAAAACAAATGTACGAGTGGTGCTCACCTATTTATTTGATTCCTTTGTCCATCTCGCAAGGGCATTCAACACTGTAGGCTAGACAGCAATATGGTATGACCTCAAGTGCTGAGGTGTGCGACAGGTGTAGTCTTTTGAAGGACTTAAATAACAATGCCAATTGCCGCATTGCAAATGAAAGGATACCAAGCCAAAAAACCGTCACTAAGATCGAAGTTAGGTAAGGATGACCTTTATCGTATCTTTTATTTAATTTGGTCATTGACGGTGTAATGAAACATGTCACGTCAGAATGTCTGTGTGTCGTCTGGTGTTGGAATAAACTCTTAGTAGACTTAGATTATGCAGATAATATCTATTTACTGGCATAATATCACTCAGACAACTCAAACTGCATAAACTAGTAACCAGTGTAGCTTAATATGGTCTAACATCACCAAAACCTTTACGATGCTAATGAATACTTCAAACTCCCAATCTCTTAATATTTGTCAGCAAAACCTCGACAAAGTTAACTTAGTCTGCTACTTCGGCAATATAATCACAAAATCAGGTTGTTTCCACTTAAATGTCCTAAGTAGAATAAAAAAAGCTATGCAGTCACTATGTGGGAATCAAGTTAATCCTCAATCAGCACTAAGGCACCATCTTTAGTAGCTGGATAAAATCTGTGCTCTTATATGGTTTCGAGACTTGGAATATCCCCAGTCGAGTTTGCAG
This sequence comes from Wohlfahrtia magnifica, assembly GCA_023159175.1. Lineage (NCBI taxonomy): Eukaryota > Metazoa > Arthropoda > Insecta > Diptera > Sarcophagidae > Wohlfahrtia > Wohlfahrtia magnifica. The sequence goes on along the minus strand of JAKWBJ010000041.1, from coordinate 1,093,543 downwards.
GCATTACAATTACTGAACATTTTCTGGCCAAACACGCCACAAATGGCTCTGGACTGGTCACTCACTCCGCGGACCAGGAATGCCATCTGTTTGAGTCCACAGGATGCCAAACCCATACGTGGCGTAGCCAACGGATGCCGAAGCATCATTAAAAACACAAGGAGCATATCGCTCAGATTATTAACGAATTGTCTGGATGCATTGGCTACATAGATAGCACAGAAAATCGACTAGCAAAGGCTCCAACTCTTATTCAAGAATTGTGTTACTCAAGGAAAAATAAGTTATTGTAGGGCGTGCGCATATGTTTCATTTTGCATCGACCATGTTTCTATTCGCTTGCATTATTCTTTTGTTTTAAATACTTGCGATAATAGGACGACTTTCTTTCAAAAACGGAATCAATGCTTACATCTCGAAATCTGTTTAATTCCTGTATCATGCTTTCAGTGCACGTTTTTTACTAGTTATTTTTTATATATTACATATATATATTAAAGTAAATATTTAAAATAAAAGAAAAAACCTTTAATTTTGTTTAATTGTTTTCTGTCACTCGCAATATTGCCGTATTTAAAATGACATGCTTTTAAGACTTTTAAATTAGCCATCGAGTATTAATTTGCATTTACACACACAAAAACGACCGACAAAATTGCCAACCCTGATTAAAGTATGAAAACTGATATGTCACAATATTATTATATTACTATTGGGAACAACCTTAATATTAAAATATTCATTATGGACAGCAATAACACTAAAGATATAGAAAAATGGAATCTTGTCAATAAACGTTTAAATGCCATTTTAGCTTAAACATTCACAAAAATATTGATGAAAATGTATACTTAAATGAATTTATATCAAAAGGCGATGTAAAGGATATACAATATTTAAAAATAGTTGTTGTTGTTGTTGTTAATGTCATTGCAATTTCTTAATCCTTTAAATTTGTAAAGTTATTTTCACACACGCCAACATAAATATACATTAAAAACGTTCAATCTCACAACAGCCTTGTACTTTTTGAATGTGAAATTTATTTAAAAAAACAACAACTAAAACAATAATTATATTTACAAAAATATAACCATTTATGTTAAAAAAAAGTGTAGACAACACTGTTTCAGCAACTTCCTGTAAACGTTACTCTTCTTAGTTTCTTATGAAGGTATGTGTAAGTATGTGTAAGTGTACGATAGTTGTTAATGTGTAAGTATATTTCCGTTTGTTTCTTTGTTTGTTCTGTGTCGGTTGTTGTTTTCGTTATTAATCGTTTGTATTTTTTTTTAAACTTCGTATTTTTTCATTTCGTTTTTCATTCATATATACATTCTCACACACACACACACACACAATGTTTATCGTTTAATACGTGCTCCCCCTTAGCGTATGATTGTTTTTGTTAGTATTTGTGCATTGCGTATCCGTTGCGAGTGTGATTGTATAAAATATGTGTTGGTGTGTGTGTGTACTTGCTTCTGCGAATAACACTTCACTCGTGTGTTTTGTTTTGTGTTGTTCGTCTTGTGTCATACAGTATAAATAAATGATGTTTCAATCGTTTCGTTAGCATTTGTAGTCAATCAACAGGTTAATGCACATCGTCTAACCTTAAGGAAAAATAGTACAACTAAAACAGTGCAATAAGCAAATAAAAAGAGCAACAACGAAACATTTAAAAAGTGAGAATTATATAAATAATAAAACAACAAAAAACAATACTATTATGTAATAGTGTTAAGTTAAAAGTAGAGTGTATTGTATCAGTGTATTAACAGTAGCAACAAGTGCTATGCCTAAAGTGCTGCTACAAAAAAAAAAAAAAGAAAACATTTGAAAACTATTGCATCGTGTTTTATCGTTGAAGTTGTGTACTGTGTGCATCTCTGATAGCAATTTAAACCTGCGCGTTAATTGAATTTTATTTTAATAATTAAATTATATATACATATACATATATATTCTTTTTAATAGTTGTATACGTTTTATAGATTTTTGTGGTCAGTTAACGTAGTCTCTGTGGAGAATGTGGAAAACTGCAGTTTGTTACGTTGTAGCTACTATTACAAATAATAATTTAATTTAATTGTTTTATTTGATTTTCTTTCCACAACTCTGTTTTAAATAGTCGCTATAAAAACAGTTTGAAATAACAGAAACAACTATAACGTTATAATATTACAAGTTGAAAAATTATTGAAAAAATAATACATTTATTGGAGGTCAATAATTATTTATTTTTATTAAAATCAAATTTAAATAAGCATTAAATTTAAAGAAAAATGAATTGGCTTTAAAATAAAGTTTAAAAAAAAAATCATATTAAAAATCTATTCTCTATCAAAATTCATAAAATCACTCATCAATCTGTTATGTTGTTTGAGGCTGGAAAGAATAGCATACCAAGTGTTAAGAAACTCCACTTAATTGCTTTTTTCGAAAGTTTTCTTTTATTAATATTTGAGTATCAAACAAAAGCATCAACAAAAAAAAAAAAAAATAAATCATAAGTTTTTAACTTTAAGATTTTAGTTTTTTTAAACTCACAAGATATTATTTCCTAGAAAACTCAAATTAATAATTTTTTTTCTACATTAAAGCTGATATACATAATTAACCTGAAGTACCCCTTAAACAAAATTGGTCTAACAGACACCGAAGTAAATCAATTTTGTATAAGTGACAATTTTGTAAGTTCAGAATCCTTCCTTTGCAATGGCTTGGCACTCAGTAGACAGACAAACACTAAGCCTCAAATTTCTTAAAAGCCTTAATATAGAAGATTAATGTAATGGGTTGTTCCTCTTTGGTCGCGGTGCTTTTCAAATTAACCGCATTATATAAATTTATATGTACACAGAGAGAAAAATCACATTTTGAAATCGATGTGGGTCGTTGTTGACTTTCTGAATTAGTTTAATATCAAAGACGGCAACCACAAGTTGAAAATGTTTCATGCCGATTTTAAAATGTCAAAAAATATATTTAAAGGCGTACATTTTTAAATTAACGAAGTACATTTTCGAACCAATGTGAAAACACCTTTGACACCTTAATGTACGTTGTTAAAAAAATTTTCTATTTTGAAATAATGTACAACATGTTCAGTATAAAAATGCCCAATTTTTGTTTGCATTTGGCCCACTTTAAAACAAGTGAAACAATTTTAGATCATAGTTTTTTCTACATTGATTTTGGATTTAAATTGTTTTTTCAATTACATTGTTCAACTTACAATTTCCATGGCTTGTTTTCATAGTGGTTTTTTTGTTGATGTAACTTTGTTTTAGTTGGATTTCTGCTGTTTTTTCTCTTGGTGTATATATTTTTAACGGCTATATTAATGAAAGAAACGACTTCCCATAAAAATTCGAAACAGTATTTTGGGTGAGCGTATTTCGATTTCTTCCTTCCAATTCGATTCCTTTTAAATTTTTTTTAATCTGATATTATGTCAATATAATCAATACCTAAAAGTTTCATCAATTTAGCTCATCGATAGGGATCGTAGTTTGGGCCTTAATGGTTTAATATGACAAATAAAACATACATACATACACATTTTCTTTATTGATGTTAGCAATAGTCGTATTACTGCCAACCGAACGAACCAAAATGATTTAGAAATGACTCGTTACAAGCTTACTAACATAAGTATTTAGCTTGGAAAAATGTTGTGAACAAACATTATTGTAAAAGGCTTATTAAAAATGATTTAATAATGAAAACTGAAATCTCTCTATAATATTGCTTATCTCTAATATACAGTAAGCTTAGAAGTCTAATTATAGAATAAGCTTAAAAAATAGTTTTCTAACCATGCTTATAATAAGCTTACATTTATAATATTTTTGTAAGCTTAAAATATGTTTGAAAATACATATACAAAAAATGGATATCACAACAACAAATTCGGCCGATTGATTGGCCAGCATAAAGCTGGAGAATTTTTGGACAATATCAAAAAAGTGCATTAAAAAATGTCATTGCCAAATTGCATTGCCAAAAAACCTTCTTCTTTCTCAAAAACAATTACAAAATTATAACGAAAAAAGCCATATACAATTATATTTGTTAAATTGTTATCTAAGTTAAGTGTATAGCAAGTATTATTGTAAAAGGCATTGGCAGATGAAGCATTTTTAAAACTGTATTTGAAAACTGTTCACTTTTTGTATTTAAATAAGCTTATAATAATTATGTATGCTTATAAAAGGTTATAGGAATTCTCTTATGATAAGCTTATTCTACAATTCAATTACTTGTTGTTTGTGAAATGGTCTGTTGGTAAATTACTGAACTGATTAAAAAAAAAACATCTTTTAAAACAGTAGTACGGACGAAAAAGCTATTACAACAAATATGTTTGCCTATTAATTATATAGATGTACGTAAGCTTGTTTGAAGTCCGTAGAAAGCTAAGCGGCTGATTTGATTTTCCTGAAATTTTTACACTGTCTCTCTGTATGTCTAGAAGGAACTGTATGTAGGCTATATACATTTCCAAAATTCCAACTGGGCGGTGCCATGTTCAATTTATTCCCCGTTACTCCTCTTGGGAGCATATAGCTTCCTCAAGGCATCTCCACGGCTTACACGGATTACCACCGTTGATTTTGTTTCTTCCCATGTTAGATTGTTCTGTCTTAGTTATTGGATAATTGTGCATCTTCAGATGTTTCATTCTGCATTCTCATACATCACTCTAATTATTTGAACTATTTTTTGGAATACTTCTTTTTTTCTCAGTGTTTTCTACATTTCGGTTCGTCTGAGGGTATCAAATGCTTTCTTGAAATCGACAAAGAGTAGATACAGGAGGGTATGCCACTATTAAGACCATTCTATGATTATTCGTAAAGTGATCTACGTAGCTTCTATTCGGCTTGAAGCGTACTTGTTAGTCTCGGAATATGTTGCAACGCCCAATCAAACTGGATATTTAATATCTTCACAATGATAGCTATAAGAGTTTCTTAATTTGGTCCAAATAGCTTCGTAGTCAATACAAATCATCAGTCAATAAGTGGACGGAATATAATATATATATAACTGGGCATGGTACCTTCCATACAAAGTAAATATTGACTTTTTTATATCTTATCTATCTATATTGGTCTATCTAGTATTGGTCTAAATCTCTTCGTAGTCATACAAATAAAAAAAACTGAAAAATTCAAACTTGAAAGTAAAGACTAAAGCTATTCCTTTTAAATTTCAGTTTTATATCTCGTTTTGAAACAAATCTATCTAAAAATTGTACTAAGTAAAGAGACAATTTATACCTTTTTTTATATCATGATGTATAGGGTTCGCCATCTAACGTTTTTTTTCAACTAGTACTTACTTCGTGAATGGTAACACTTAGCTCATGTCTGATTTGACAGATAATTAGTTTTATCCTTCCGCTGAACGAATATGGTTGTGTACACCCTTTTTTTGCTTCGCTAAGTGGGCCTGCGATCGACTTACAGAAGATGCCGATTTTGTCAAAAAAAATCATTTTTTGAGATGAAGCTCATTTTGATCTTGGCGGGTATGTAAACAACTCGCACGCATACATTGAAAAGCCGATACAACCAAGACGAGTCACTGTTTGTTGCGTTTTTGGTCCAGAGGCATAATTCGAAAATGAGCAAGGAGTGGCCGTTACAGTCAATGGCGATCATTATCGGGCCATGTTGAACGAATTTTTGTTCACAAAAATTGAAGAGGAGGATATTAGCAACATTTGGTTTCAACAGGACGGCGCTACGTGCCACACAGCCGAAGCTACACTCGATGTTTTGCGCCCTGTTGTAAAAAAAAAAAAAAATTATTTGGCGGACCCTTTATTAGGTTGGTGCGTAAATTCAAATTTGATTTTCAGTAATAATTTAAAAGTTAAGAAACCTAATGGAAGAAAAGTTATGTAATTCGAATGAAGTGGAAAAACAAGGCCAAATCCAAATCCCTTGCTATTAACAAAATTTTAATGCTTAAACATGTTTCAATTTTATAAAAAATAGTATAAATTGTCCAATAAGAAGCTTAATACACCTTTATTATATTGTTATATTTAAAATATTTCAATTAAATTTAACTAAACGCTAAACTCATTTCTTAATCAGTTTTTCCATAATTTGTTTACCTGCTTTGATATTTGCAATTAAATATTGAATTTTTAATTTGCCTTGAGCTTGAAGCTTTATTTTTTCTGAGTGAATAGATAATTTTCAGATTTTTTAAATAATTTTTTTAGTGGAGAATTTACATCCGTAAAGGAATATTGCATATTTCTTTCAGAACTAAACATGTTTTTGACTCAGTTATGGTAATCCCATCAGAGTTTTTTTATGTTTTACGTATTAATCTTAATTATTTAACTTATAATTTTTTAAAGATTCTGTATTGGAATTATAAATTTCTATACTTTTAATGACTTAGTCAAGGGTTCTGTTATCACGCTTTGAACAACTTCACTTTTTTAACCATTATTTGTGTAATCATTACACATCGTATATTATACACATACATATATTCGTTTTCCCCATGCTCATGTAGTGCTATATAGTTTTTAAATAATAAATTTTCAAGGATTTTACTGCGATAAATAGAAAATTTATTATAATTTTTTTTACTTACAAAATAAAGACCAAAAGAGGTGTATAAGCAATCCCGAATTCCACGCATAAGAATTGTTAATCATACGTCATACGAACTTTACAAATCAGAATAGATACGGGAAATTTCAACTGAAAAACAAAGCTACTTATCGTTGTTTCCCTCATATTGAAAGCCATAACTCGCACTTTTCTTCGAAATCGATATTTTTAGTGATTCCACTGCATTTTACACAAATATACCTCGTTATGACTTCTCTTGAAAATTGAAATTATTCGAGTTAAGGCCTTTCTACATAAGACCAATGATATATAATTTTAAAAAATAAAGAAATTACATGAAATATAAGAAATTATATTTTGATTCATTTCAAAAAAATATTTAAAGTCCTTTTACTAATGTTATAAATTAAATACTAATTAAGATAGCAATATCGCTTATCAATCAAACAAAGAAATATACACGTCAGTAGTGGGAGCACAACCACTACGGATCAACTCTGCAGCCATGAAACACTCTATAGAAGTTCGAAAGGCGAAAAGATGCCCTAAGGTTGAGCATTTGGGAAATAGAAACCTCAGTATAGAAATTCACCGAATCATCGGGAATGATCGAGCCAGAAGCACAGTTGTTCCTACTAGGAATCCCGAAGTGGAATCTCCTATACAGTACCGATCCATCTGAGCCTTATTCAACATCATTCAGAATCCGGCGTTTCTCAGATAGGATAGAGGAATGTTCGGAAGAAATAATGTTCCAGCTTGGCAAGGTATCTGTGATATGGTAGGTAAAACACCCGCTTACCAACTAGAAGGTCCTTGGTTAATAGCAGACCAGACCATTTTAAGAAAGAAAAAAAAAATATTTTAACAGCTGTATCACCTCATAAAATTAGCTAGTAACTGGTCATGAGTATTATTACTATTGAAAACTTTTCAAATGAATTTGCAGTTCGGAGCATATATCCATATCTCGGGGACCACTCTCAGGTTATGAGTTGCACCCGATTCCATTTTTAGACTCATTGAAAGGGACCTACAGTTTAACGCCGGCTCCGAACTGCAAATTTATTTGAAAAGTTTTCGATAGTAGTAATACTCATGACCAGTTACTAGCTAATTTTATGAGGTGATATATCCTGGATCCAGCGTAACAAAAAGGGCCTTTGTAGCGGTGATACACAACGCACTTGTAATTTGCATCGCAGCAGACCTCCTGTTGGCAATCCTTAACACTCTATTTTTACTAACCCTAAACTGTCAGCAGTCGAATTGTTTTATTTTAGGGTTGCCAACACTTAAATGCACAAATGGCGACGAATTCAAATCTTGTGTTAATTGTGGGTCTCCTTTTATTAGAATTTTTCAGGCCAACATTTTCACCATGTGACTTTATTTATTTATTTATTTATTTATTTTTTTGAGGGCCTAGAAGTGCAACTGTATTGCACTTTATAATGGCAACATTTTTAGAAAGTAACATCATATCCTTTTTATGGCGTTTTCTTTTCTGACAAAAAATGTTACACTTTGTTTGTTCTTTGTCAGAAAACTTAAGAAATATCAAAAATTTTTAAAGGCAACATTTTGAGAAGTAAACACAGCAATCTTCCTTTATATTTAATTTATTTTTATTTTTTAATTAACATAAAAGAGGACAACAAAGTGCATATTTATTTTTTTTTTTCAGAAAAGATAATGCCAGTGGGGTTACACATCTTTTATTGAACACAAAAAACCACTTAAGGGCAAAAAAGCAATTGAAGGCAAAATTTTTGGCTAAAATTAAAAACCTCATGGCTGAATGTAGGGGCTATCGGTCAAATCTAAAAATTTCTAGTTTATTCAGAATATATTTTCGGCTTCTGATTAGTCAATAAAATCTGAAGGCTCTTAAAAATTCACCCGATATAACGATTTTTTAAGCCTTCCAAAGATTTATCAAAACTTATTGTGCAAATAAGTATAACACTTTTATTTAAGAAAACTAAAAATTTCCTTTAAAAAATGCTTAAATAGTAAAATTTTTATTTAAAGTTTTTGTAATTTTTAAAATTCGTTTAAAACTGCCTTAGTGTTAACAAAAAAGCTTGAAAAACGCTTTTTAAATATATGAGTAAGCACATAAGAAGAACTCATAGAACTGTTATAAAATTAAATACAAATATTTACTTGCCTACTTTATAGGAGTACATATGTATGCCATATCCATACAAAGAATTTTTTTAATGAATTTGGTAAAAAAGGGAAAGAAAAAACGCAGAAATTTCAATTTGTTCGACAGTCAAATAAAATCTTAAAAATATTCCAAAAAAATGTTGATTATACACCTGCTCTATAATAAGAAATGAAGAAAAGCAAGCATATCTAAGAGGTGTTAAACTTATTGAAACATATTGCCTATTTCTAGGCATTATATACAATTAATCTTTTGAGTATAGTTAAGAGGTTGTTTATTTTAATTAGCTATTATTGTTATTGTTTAAATGAGCAATATTTTCATGAAACTAACAAAATATAATACAATCTAATAATCTTGTAATAAACTTCTAAAATACATTCTAAATTTAGAAACAACTACCATATAGATAATGGATTTATACAATTAAATTACTTAATTGAATAGCTTATTATAAAAAAGTTTCAATTTAGTTTCACCCTCTATCAACGTTGTTAATTTCATAACTTTCTTTCTATTTGGAATTTAAAGTTTTGTCTATGTCAGGGAGAATATTTGCATTATAAAATGATTAATTATTTTTTATTTTTTAATTAAACTGATGAAATTGTTCTGAATTTAATTTTAACTTCACACCTGTTTTAATTGAAATTTTTTCTTGTGCATTAAAATGCATACTATTACGCTCACGTATTTTTTGCACAAAATTTTATTTACCGCAGTTTGTTTTAATTTATTTATTTATTGTTTTTCTTCTTTATTTAAACAAACTATTATTTATAAAGTTCTTTATTCATGGTTTTAGCTTTTCTCTGATGGAAAATAGAAAATATTAAAATAATTGTTAAGTGATAATAAATATTATAATTATGGTATGTATGTATGTATGTATAGCCATAGGCTTTATTGAATACACAGGTCCATTGTCTATTGAACTTCTGGCCATACGTAAATTCTATAGAAATACGAATATTGTCAAGAGTGTGTCTAACACAGCGAGAGATCTAAATGTTTTTTACAGGCAACGAATGAATCATTAACTATGAAATATTTTTCTACAGCTTCGGAGTATTTTCCGAATTGTGTCTAGTAAGCGTTGTATACATTCAAATTATTATTTGCTCCAAAATTTTTAGTTTTGAGCAAATTTGATGTGCTTGGCTATTCTAGGCTTTAGTTTTGATGTCAAAACTATTTACTCGTCAGACGATACATCTTCTTTTCTTCTTAATATCGGGTTGCAAATGTTCAAATCATAATAAGACAAAGAAATATATTTTTAATATCAATGAAACGGACTTTGTTGGATAGAAAAGTTTATGACATTAATGTTTAAAAATGATTTCGGCCATATGCCCACCACGGCTGGCGCTTTTAAGGCGCATATGGAACACCAATTTTCACAAACTTTTCGCAGCATATGCGGACGTATTTCGTCAATAACTCTTCAAAAGTTGATTTCGAGGTGTTTAATTGTCTTTGGCTTATCGACGTAGACAAGTGACTTTACTTTACTTTACAAGAGACTCAATGCTAACAACGAGAAAAGAAACAAGAATACAAATAAAATTAAAAAAAACACAAAACAAAAGAAAATTAGCATATACCCGCCACGCGTGTTCATTTGTCGCTATTTCAGTGACGACTAAAAACAAGAGCATAAGAATACATGCGAATTGAGGAAGGAATAAAGGTCTTATGAAGCAAACACCAATGTTCTATGTTCTGTTAAGCATTTTTGTTCGAGAAAAACAAATATTTTTGTTTTGAAACTTCTTCGCTAGTAACGAATAAGCGCTTATTGCGAATCTCAGGTCAAGCGGAAAATATGAACCGATGATGCTGGTGCCCAACAATACACACAAAATATTTGATTTTTGTGGATGTTATGATGTCTTCTTTTATTGTGTTGGATTAATATTTATTTAAAATATTATCCACAGAATAGGAGGAGTCATTGTAAAGGCATTTTTAACCCCACCACATACGCTAAAAAAATAAACAAAAGTATTAGAGCATAAATAAAAATTATAAACTAATGATGTAAATAATTCATCGTTACTAAAATCATAGGCTCATGCAATTTGGCTTTTTGACGTATCCATTTAACTATAGAATAAGATTCACCGTAAAATTTATAAAGTAATCTTATAAGTGCGTCGAGTAGAGTACTAATATTTAAAAAATAAATATCCTCAATTTGGAAACGTTCCTGGAACTCCAAAACGAATTGCAGTTTTCTTTATTTTGACATATTGTTGTTAACAACATTGAAAAAAGTAAGAATTGAAGACAACATCGTCTAGAAAAAAAGTTTTCTAATGCATTCAGCAAATGGTTCCTAATAATATCATGTTCTAAAGAATAAGACAATTTTCCCTTAGGCGTACACACCTATCAGATAATTCCTCTCAAAAGTGATACAAATATTTTCAAATTCAATTTGAGGAAATGACGTAGAATACCAAATCAGATTAATATCGTTCTAGTTTCCAAATAATAGTAATAATAATATTCAATTTTATGTTCAAATTTCTAGGAAAATATATTAATGCATGTAATGTGGAAATAAATTTGGAAAAGAAAAAATTTTAAAGAAAAAAAAATTTTTTTTTAAATGCTTTTAAAAGCATTTTGATTTGCATTCATTTCTAAAGATAAATCATTACTATACAATATTTTGATGGTAGTAGCCTCGTAGAATCAAAGCACACTTGAGCACTAAAAGCGGCCCATTGTGATGGAAAACGCCTACCCAGAAATGATTTTACAATTCAACCAATATTGTTTTTATGAACCTTTTATGAACCTAATAGCCTTCCTTGCTTCGCAACAGCATAAGCTTTTAATTTGAATAAATTTATAAAATTTGTTTTCTATATAGAAAATATTGAATATGTACGTACACATATACATATGCATGTATGTGAGTACATGCTTTTATCAATTAAAAACATCTTAACAAAATTTCAATAAAACAAAAGCAATAAAAATGAAAAAGATTATGTCTGTCATAATAGACAAGAATTTTAACGTTAAAATGCTAATATCTTTTCACTTTTTCTATTCCTGTTCCTCATGTTTAAAACATTCACTTCTCTTATGTTTGGTTGTCGAATTGGCCAGCCACCAAACAACACTTTGTTTGCCTTTAGGCAAACTGTGTTGTTGTTGAGGGTAGTTGTTAATACGACTTGCGTATGAATAAGTGAATAATTTTTTGTGATAAGATAAGCAACAACTCAAGTTTGTCTTTCTAAACGTTTTATTTCCCATCATCGTCATCGTCAAACATCAACAATGAAATTTACATGAGTTATTTCCAATATCATAAAGATGATGGTAATAATGATGTATTGGCTACTATTACATGAGGACTACCATAGCCTACTCTACTACTAGATGTAGGTGGTACGGACGTTGTATCCATGCTTAGTTTGCCGCTGTCAATTTCTGCAATATTGAGAGTGAATATGTTGATGTTGATGCAATTTTGCATTAGAGAACAAAAAAAAAAGGGAAAGCATGCAAATATTGTTGAACATGATATATGGCCAGTCGATAAAATCGATATGATAAAAATCGTTTCATTTCTAGCACTTTATTTATGCGATAAAGATATGAGTAATAGTATCTTTGTAAGTTTGTTTCTTTTTGTACACATATGTACATATATAGAGAAAAGGGTATGCCAAAATAAAGGTAAAAGTTTTAGCAATAGGCCTTTGTACATTGTCTCGTATTTCGTCGAAATTAGTCAATATTTGGATTCTAATCGCATAAAATCATTTCCCTATGACGCAGCCGGTGAGTGGAGCTTGGTTCCATATACTTCACTAGTCTTTTATTATACTTTAAGCTGCTTGGGTGGAAATTTACCGTAAGTAAATTAAACTCCAACTGAATTTAATTCAGATAGGCGATTAATGCTTATGTCGGAACATTTTTAGTTCTATGCCGTTGAGAATGCTAGTTTGTGCCGAACAGGTTTAAAATCACACGAATGAAATAGTATGTCTTATCTGCCATGAAACAATCTAACTTTTGCCATAACAACCAGGGTTGGAAAAAACCCGGGCTTAAAAAAAAACTAAGCCCACCATGTTTTTTTTTTACTTTTTTGATGGGTTTTATTGGGTTTTATCACTGCTTCAAAATTTCGTTCACTTCGTCAATATTTTATGTTTGTTAGTACAGTTCCGTTGCCTTAGTATTTATAATGCAATTTTGCCCTCTTTGCCAGATGAAGGCGCTATTGTGTACTATGAGCTGCTAAAACTCGGTCATCGCAGCAGACTGAAATTACTTCGTTTGAACCGTGCATTGTGAGAAAGACCGCCGGAATATAAAGACAATCACATAAAGTTGCAAAAGTTGCTAAACAATTGTTAGAAATAATCAAATGCGAAACCCGCCGTATTCTCCAAACATTGATCCTTTTCACTATTGACTGTTTCGGCGGATACAATATTTTTGTCACCGAATCACTTCTTTTGTTTAATCAAAAGACGAAAAGTTTTTCTGAGACGAAATTTGGACATTGGCTCAAAGGTACGGAAAAGATGTAAATAAATAAACTACGAAAATATTTGGAACAAAAAACCCACCCGCTTGTTTTAAATATAAAACCCGGGTGGGCTTAATTGGGTTACCCAGTGAGTTGCCAATCCTGATAACAACACACCTTTATGCTACTGGTAAGTTATTTTTTAATTGGTTCGTGTCCTAAGGGGATCTGAATACATTAATGTCTAAAAACACTTTTACGTAGCATTCTTACCGTCCAAGCTTACCAGCGTTAAAGTGTTCTCCACTGACATACGAATCTTAAAACATATTAGGATTTCGAACTTATATTGTATTGTTCTTATTATATATTGTTCTTTAGACTAAAGTCTAGGCTATTTTTTTCCTACCTCACTACTCTAGAGAGCATATTGGCTTTTAGTATCATTAATCAAGTTAATGTACTAGCTAAGTAAATGATTAATCTACTATAGCTCACCTCTATATGATTGGGATTGTATAGTGGTGAATATCTTTGCTAAGTGATAGTGGTGTTGCTTACTTAGCATTGTAATTTTTTCCCAGTAGGTGGCGTTTTCTCCTGGTCATTCGTCTGATGTATGTAATCATCGCCAGAGCTATGCTGGAAAATCAGTGGGGTTTCTTTTAAATGGATTTCTCTGGAGGAAGATCAAAGTCTCTTTATTTAACACTCGAAACCACTATTTAATTTTTTCGTCATGTCCTCTGATGGGGACTAGAATCTAAGTCTGTCTTGTATGTGTGCGCTCTAACCTCTACACCAAGCTACCCCAGGTCTAGGCTATAGGCAGACAATAAAAACAGTTGAGAATAAAAATAGCCTACTAGACTGCTAGAATACAGAGTGAAACTATTATTGTTTTTGAGCCCCATGATATATTTAAATGTATTAATGAACAGTGACATACCATCATTACCTGCATGATTTGAATATCCTTGTAGACTGTATGTAGTTAGTTAGTTCCAACGGGTAGCCAGAAACGTGATCATTCTTTTGGGTCCATTTACTTTTCACTCTGTAAGGTTTAGAGAAAGGTTCATATAATATCTAGGTGGTCTTACATGTCCATGCTCAGGACCGAGACGTTCCAAACAGACGTATGCACAAAAGAAGATTGTCCACTGATATGAATGCATATCAGCCAGGTCCGATATAGCATACGAAAACGGACTGCCAAAAAAACAGTCCAAATATTGAAAATATTTGAACATTATCATAGGAAATACTCCACAGTCTACGTCTCTTTTTCATCCTGACAACTCCTACAGCTACCCAAGCTTGCTCGCATGTGCACTCAGTGCCACGTGATAATAGCCATTAAACTTTATTATACCTTTTGTTGTAGAAAGCTTAGCTGTTATCGTTAAATTTAGGAAAACTTACATATGGTATTGGCTCATATTTGATTAATTGTTAATAATTGGTAATAAAATTTGGTTCTATCTACCATCCTGCCTGTGGAGGCAGATAAGAAGGAAAATTTTCTTTATTGAAAAAGCTACGGTCTCCTCATAATGATCCATCAAAACAATCATCTGACCACCGTAAAGGAATGTAGGACAACATCAACTTCAAAAACATTCATAGGAAGGTCGAAGTCTAAGAAACGCCAAGACTCTTCACTACTAAAGCATATTCAGAGATGGCGTTATTTCTAGGCAACAATAGATGGCATAACTAACATTTACTCTAGTTCTGCTACAGTAGAACCATATGCTCGCAAAATGTGTAACAACAAAATTAAATATTTTAACCTTAAAACTGAAACAGGTGGTGATATGTTGCAATGGCAAGTATTCAGTTTTAAACGACTTATAATATCCTTATTTGTTTCATTCGGTAATTTTTCAATAGTGTGAAATTCATATTTTCGTTTATCTTAAGTACTTTAACAAAATTAAGTTTTTTTCAATATAGAATTTTTGCATAAATTTTTTGTTTTTTTAAAAATAATAAAATATTGTAAGTAAATTAAAAATTATTAAAAAAAAACATTTATTAAAGGTCAAATAGTAAAAAAAGGTTTATTTTTTCCACAATCATTACGCAATCGTATAAATTTACTTAAAAAGGTTAACCGGTAAAAGATAAAAATAAAATAAACCATTTGAGTGGACACCCTTTTAAATATTTATTTACACTTTCAGAATGCTTTATATGCAATACAAATTGAATATTCTCTATATATCCAGTATGTACTCCTTAAAAAATACATACGTACATACTTACATACATACAAATAATCATACATTTTCATCTATTCCATACAAATGCATTGCAAACCATTTACAAATATTTGGAAAACACGAGCATGAGTGTGAAATAAATTTGAAACTTATCTATCTTCTTGTATTTCATATAAATAATATATCTTCGTATATAACATAAGTTTATTTTTTAATTTAAGTAAAACTAATTATCCTGAAGATTATTTATAGAGAATAGTAGATAAAGGAGGAGTCTATGAGAAAATATCAATTGTTTTTCACAATTATTAAAATGTGTTTCATAGGAAAACTAATCAATTATAATCAGATAAATAGCTGAGTGAAATGTAAACTAAAATGATTTTGTAAATGTAATAGATATTTAACGAATATTAATTATTTTAATTAAGTATATTTTAAAGTTAATATATATATATATATATATATATATATATATATATATATAGGATCCGCCAAATAATTTTTTTTTTTTGAAAATGCTATAAAAAAAAACTACTGAATATTTTCTCAAATTTCTCTTTTTATTTGAAAGTACAATCCTTCCGGTTAATAATGGAAAATAATTTCATTCAAATGGCTGCCTCGGCTGGCCATGCAGTAGCCTACACGATCGGTCCAATTTTTAAGCACATTATCGATTGTGTGCAGCTTTATTTCACCAATGGTTTCACGAATATTGTACTTTGAAGCGTCAATTTTCTCTGGCTTGTTGGCGTAACACTTATCTATGACGGCACCCCACAAATAATAGTCCAACGGTGTCAAATCGCAGCTCCGAGGTGGCCAACGACATCAGCTCTGCGGCTGATAATGCGATCTTCAAAAACAGGGCGCAAAACATCGAGTGTAGCTTCGGCTGTGTGGCACGTAGCGCCGTCCTGTTGAAATCAAATGTTGCTAATATCCTCCTCTTCAATTTTTGTGAACAAAAATTCGTTCAAAACATGGCCCGATAACGATCGCCATTGACTGTAACGGACACTCCGTGCTCATTTTCGAAGAAAAATGGCCCAATTATGCCTCTTGACCAAAATCCGCACCAAACAGTGACTCGTCTTGGGTGTATCGGCTTTTCAATGTATGCGTGCGGGTTTTCTGTGCCCCAAATGTGAGAATTTTGCTTGCTTACATACCCGCCAAGATCAAAATGAGCTTCATCTGAAAAGATGATTTTTTTTGCAAAATCGGCAAAATGCCCTGTTTTTGAAGATCGCATTATCAGCTGCAGAGCTGATGTCGTTTGACAACCTCGGAGCTGCGATTTAACACTGTTGAACTGTTATTTGCGGGGTGCCGTGAAAGATAAGTGTTACGCCAACAAGCCGAAGACAATTGACGCTTTCAAGGACAATATTCGTTAAGCCATTGGTGAAATACAGCTGCACACAATCGATAATGTGCTTAAAAATTGGACTGATCGTGTAGGCTACTGCATAGCCAGCCAAGGCAGCCATTTGAATGAAATTATTTTCCATTATTGACCGGAGGGTTTGTACTATCAAATAAAAAAGAAATTTGAGAAAATATTCAGTAGTTTTTTTATAGCTTTTTCAAAAAAAAAAATATTTGGCGGACCCTTTATTTTACGTATAAAGCAGCAATGAATTGATAGAAATAGGCCTAAGAAAGAGTTCTTTGTTTTATTTTAATTTCATATGCCACAATGGCTTCTTCATTAAGGTTCTCTATATAAAAATTTGGCGGAGTGTCTGTAACTGATGGATTATTTTGGTCTATTAACTAAATTTTATGTTTAAAACTTTCAAATTGATTTATAGAAAATTCCTTTCTAACTGAATAGATAACAAACATTTTAATAGTTTTGTTAACCAAAACAAGCAATTGTCAGCAAAATATGGTCATGTTTTAAAATACGCCAAAAAAGAGAATTTCTTCCATTTTAATTTTGTGGCCAACCAACGAAATAAAAGAATTTAAATTAAAAGTGATATAGGTGTAACAAATTATGTGGCCTATTTACAGAGAAGAGATCAAATATTTCAGCAAAAGTAAATATGTCGTAAGTAGTAAATTAAACAAATTTTGTAAAGTTTGTTAACAGCAGTGGGAGAAAACACGTGGTAACAACGTAAGAAAAAAAAGGGGGAATTGAATTGAAAATTCAAAATAAATTTTCAAGTAAGTACGTGTTTACGTTTCTTTGGAAAAGAAAAAGTGTTGAACCAAAACGCTTTAATCAACATTTTATTGATAACTAAGTTGTTACTTAAGTATGGGTTCAAGTACAAATATTGATAGATAGATGTCTCTATTTATCTAATGCCTCTATTCACATTTTAGATTTAACAAGAAAATATATTTTTTTATGCCATAACATTATTCACCCCTTTTTCTTCATATTGACATACAACATTTGCAGCATCATAACCTTTGATAACTTCCGCAAGTGGCATCACCCACGTCTTCACTATGTACTTCTTGCGTGTTCATGCTCTAAGCAGGAGGGTATTTCTTGTATTGGCACATGTTGGTGTTGAAATTTTTTTTTACTAAACGACCTTAATTTCTTTATAATATGGGACATAAAAACATAAATTTTGAATATAATTTTCATATGAAAGTATTCTAAAGTGACTAAACAAATAAACCAATAAGCGTTAAAATCGTGCTTCGAATAATGTTTCCTTAAAAAAAAAATAATTTTTTCTATTAAAAATCGGCATAATATTATTTTTTTTTCGTTTCAATTGTCAATAAAACAATATGGAATATGCAAATGCTTCTTTTACTAGTATAAGCAGCCATTGTTACTATTTCATCAAAACATTACTAAACGCAAAGACTGAACCAAACTTGGGACGACAACAGTTAAGATTGCAACCACCACCAACTTTAATATAAAATTATTTGCTATGGGGTCGTAGAAAAAGTATTTGGCCTTCTTTTGTAAAATTTTTCAACTAAAATTTTACTTAAAAAAGAAACAAGTTTCATTAAGTTATTCTTTGCCATGATTATCTATGACCCTTTGTTTTATGTGGTAGCTTCAAAAACGTTTATCGGTGTTTTAATCCAGAAGATTTACAGCAGCTAAATAGATGGTAAGTTTGTTTTTTATCTTCAACAGAGCTTAGCAGTCACCGAAATAAACAGCGTTCAGACAGCGAAAAATCCAACACTATGCGATATGCGAGTTAAAAATTGAAAGTCGAATGCAACGATTGCTTCTTTCAAACTAGATCTGGTTGTAAAAATGGCTAATTCTTTTCAAATCTTATCAAAAGACACAACATAACCTTGTTTGCTTTCAATAACGGCTCGCTTTTGTTTGCGTTTCACTAATAGTAATTCAGATCAACCTAATTTCCTTGAGGTAAATTCATGTGGCACCCAAACAACGAGCTACTTTGAGCATGAATGATTCTAAACTGTCATGTGTTCAATGTTTAGTACCTTTATTATCTTTTGAAAGCTTGAGTGCCGTTCTTGCCACACCAATTGCAGAATTTCGCACACTTTTTAAGTAACTGGCCGATCAGAGTAAGAAGCATTTTTAACATTAAAATTTCCGGTCAAAATTTTTGTTACGTTTTTACAGCTTTCTTTACATTCTTCAGAATTTTTGCCGTTACTCCTCCTGGGAGCATAGAGCTTCCACATAGCATCTTGTTGCAGTTTTCTTCTAATTATTAGTATGTACTCGTAGTTTTTCTTCCAACTAAGCAATTATAGTATAAATAATGGTGTTGCCATCCGTCGTTGCTTAGAAAAGACTCTCTTTGTGTATTTGGTGTAGTTGTAATGAGTCTGTGCTTATCATAGAATCCTACCTTTTTCCTTTTCTCGAGAAGAGATGTTGCTTGGGCTTTCAATGATGCTTTTGTGGTTAATGTTGTTACAAGAGACTTCTGGGATGGATCATAGAATTTTAAATTTATTTTGTCGTCGCCGGACCTGGGTGAGTATAAGTTTTGTATGCAATCATTTAACCACTACACCACGTCACCTCTATATTACTTCAAACATTTGACACATTTTCGAATCAATACAATAATTCCGGGTGTTTTTTTTAGAGGCTCATAACTTTGAGTTGGCAGCACTGCTTTATTTGACAACTGCTTTAACTGCTGATAGTTGCTTTTTGTTCAGTTTGGTTTGACATTTCATTATGGACAGGCTTACAGACATATACACATACATAATTCCAGCGACAACCCAAGTAGAATAAGGCGGACTTCCCTCTGTCAATGAGCTGCACCCGACTCTTTTTTTAGACTGATTGAAAGGGACCTACATTTTAACGGCCGTCAGATGCATGAGTTAAGGAAGTTTTTCATAGTGTAAAAACTCATAACCAGTCGCTACCAGTGCTATGAGGTGATACCGCTGTTAAAAATTGTCAGATGGGCTGGATATTGAATCGTGAACCTTTTGGTCACCCGCCAATGGTGTCTTATTCCTGTTTGTTCTCCAATTAAACCTATTTTTGGTTGAATTAGTACGTAAATAAGCACAATTGTCGCATTTGAAGTGAGGATAATCCACAATATTTTATCGAAACACCATTAAACCTGCAGAAAATTACTGTTTAGTACGCTTTATGGGCCTGCTGAGTCACTGGTCCATATGTCTTCAAAAACGATGTTGGTCAGAATGTTACTATCAATGGTAAACGGTATAGAGACATGATTAGATATTTTTTCGTACCTCAATTAGCTAACATTAATCTTGCTGGCATGTAGTTCCAACAGAACGGAGCCATATACCACACAGCTCGCGCTACAATTGATTTACTCAAATAAACTTTTGATAAAACAGTAATTTCATGTAATAGTGCAATTAATTGGCCACCAAAAAGCGTGTAATTTAACCCCATTGAATTATTTTCTTTGTGGTTATGTAAAGTTGCTTGTCTGAAAATCAACATCTAGAAATCAACATTCGAAAAGTTATTGGCGAAAGACAGTTATTGTTGCGAAAAGTTTGTGAAAATTGGTGTTCCGCCAGCTGCGACGGCACATAGCCGAAATCATATTTCAATCTTAATGTCTTAAAATTTTCTATCCAACAAAGCCCGTTTCATTGATATTCAAAATATTTTTATACTTGTGTAACTCTCAAAAAACGCTTTATAATAACGTAATAGATTAGGTGCGAGCATTGCAGAATTTTTTTTTACACCCTTTGAAAAAGTATTTCCGAAAATTTTTGCGTATGGATTACAAAGTGATTTCTAAATGGTGACCTATTTAATTACTTGGAAGCAATTGCACTTTTTTGTATGAAAAGAAATAATCTTTGTTTAGAAAATGGGAGGCAAATGTGATATCCCTTGGATGGATAATCACCTATTTCATCAAAGTTTTATATACTAGTATATGGAAGATGGAAAAAACTTGTGCTGGTTATGACGAATATTGAAAATTTATTCGACATTTTTCCTAATTTTTAATATTATATACAGAAACTTTTATATAATTTTTGTATTTAAAACTTTTTTAAGTTCACGTACAAAAAAGTCTTTTTCACTAATTAAAAACCAATTCAAAACTTATTACCACTTGTTCTGAAGAAGACGTGGATTCTAATGTTTTTCTGTAAAATATCTATCGTATCTATATATGGGGTGGCGTGGTGTAGTGGTTAGAGCGCACGAATAACAACACAAACGACCCAACAGAGGACATGAAGAATAAAAATTTAGTTGTGGTTTCGAATGTTTAATAAGGTGGCTCAACTTCCCTCCAGACAACTCCATCTAAAAAATAAAGAAGAAGCCCGCCTTCTTGCGTACCTCTGGCGTTGATATCCAACATCAGACGAATGATCAGTAAAATACGCCTCCTACTGGAAAAAAAATACAATGCTAAAGTAAAGATCACTACCAATTAGCAAAGATCTTCATCACTAAGCAAAATCATATGGTGACGAGCTGTCAGCTATTTAGCTTGAAAGATCAATTTGATTAATGAAACAATATGCTCTCTAAAGGAGCTACGGAGAAAAAAAATTTATTTCACAAACTAGATCTTATATCACAGTTCTATCTAAGTATTCGTATAGATTTTTTTTCTCCGAGCATTATTGTGTGTGTTGAAGATCTTTGCTAAGTGGTGGTGGATTTTTTTTCAATAAGTGGCGTTTTCTTCTGATCATTCGTCTGATGTTTGTCATCATCGCCTAAGCTGGAAGGTCGGGGAGTCTTCTTTTAGATGGATTTGTTGGGAGGTTGAATTCTCTTTATGAAACACTTGACTTTGCAATTAATTGTTTTCACCATGTTCTTTTCTGGGTATTAGAACCTAAGCCCTTTGTGTTGTATGCATCCGATCTAACCAGATGGTGCTGTCATATTAGCCGCATATTCGACGTTACCCTAAGTTATTCTGTATCTTATCTGATATTAATAAAAATAGCTTAGATAACCTTTTAGTAAAATTTGGTAAAAATTTTACTTTTATGTTCCGAGAAAACCAACGCTCATATACGAGTAATACACTCAGTTGCAATTGAATTACCCCCAATATCTTTTACTTGGCAAACAGTAATTTATGATTTTTTCAAACAATAACTGACAATATAATTCACAATGGATGAGTTTCTACCTCGTAATCATAAATTTGCAATTCTTTGACTGAGGAAATAATGACAACATGAAAAGCATTCACGTCGATTGTTCTATAAAATAAAAAATAAAAAATAAAAAATGGAAAATATTCAAATAATATGAAAATCTAAATAATATCTGTTTAAATAATAATGGAAATAAATAGAGTTTATTGAGAGGTTTTTTACGTTTTGTAAGTCTGTTATTATGTTGAAGAGGAAGAGAACTAAAAAGAAAAACTGTTAAAAAAATTTAATAGAGAAAATTTAAAAGAGATCCTCTACTTTAAAGAAAGGAAACAAAAATCGTTTCGACTTCATAAAATTTTTAAACATATTAAGTAGAAACATGGTTTTAATTACAAACACGCGTAACTAAATGTCGCTGGGGCTTAAAACAAACTCTAAACCATATTTGGTTTCAGCCTAACTTTTGGCTTAATTATATAACTGCATTTGTTTTTTATTTTATTTTTAGTTTTTTATTGTAGGGTATACTTTTACATTGAATATACATATACATACATACTATTGTATATATGTAAGTACAAATATGAAATGAAGAAATGATTTAACTTACAAACCAGAATCAAACATTTTCTCACTTTGTTTAACTTTATGCCTTAAAGAGGGTTAAAATCAACGCAGTAGGTGTTATAATAGCAGTGAGTGTATGTTACACAGCAACAGTTCTGAGTGCAAAAATAGAAATTTAATAAACAAAAAATTAAAAGTATAAATGATAATAGGCCTCCGATAAATAAAATTTTCTCGGATGACCTGATAGTGGAAGCAATAGTGAAACTCTTATTTTTGTACTAAAGTGAGTAGCGCACCACATTTAACTAAACTACCGCAATTTTCATTAATGAATTAAATTGGTCTATTATTTTGAACAAATAATTATCGTATTTCGAATAATTAAACAAAAAAAACTTGCTGAATACATTTCAAGACAAATTGTTTCAAGTCTCAATTTTCAGAATCCATTTATAAGCATGATATCATTCTAGGAATTATGTTTAAAATTTGTTAGCTCTTAGATAACCGCATTCGGCAACCATCAGAAATCTGTTTTGCAAAAGTTTCCTTCATGTTTACACTGAAGGCTATTAGTTTTTTTGCCGTTACTCATCTTGGTATAGTATATGGCTTCCACAAAGGATCTCCATCTTACACGGTTTATCGGTATTGACTTTGCTTCTTCCCATGTTAGATTTTTCTGTCTTAGTTCCTAGATAATTGTGGTTCTCCAGGCGTTTATTGGTCGGCCACTATTTCTTGAGTCTTGAGGATTTCACACGAGTGACATTCTGGTTATACTATCGGAACTTTTAAGAATGGTGTGACCGATCCATTCCCGTTTTATTCTTCTAATTTATTTCAGTATGCGTTCCTCATTATTCATGTTACACAGTTCTGAGTTACTTATGATGTTAGGCCAGAATATTCTGCATATGATTGTGAGGCATCTGTAGATAAGTACTTGGAGTTTTTGCGTGATGTTATTCGAAGTCAGCCAGGTTTCAGTGCCTTACAGCAGAACTGATTGTAAGCTTAGATCATCTGGATATATGTGAACTTTTTTATACTGACTGCTGTCGTCCGCATGCCGCTCTCGCTTTATTGAGCCTGCTGTCTACGCCTGTTTCTACGCCGCCGTTTGTAGTCATTGTACTTCTTAGATAGCAGAAGCTATTTCCAAACTCGACTGGTTGACCTCGTAGGATGATGTTTTCCGTGCTAGTATTATTTATTCTCATGGCTTAGGTTTTCTTGATATTTTTCTCAAGTTCAACATTGCGAGCCAATCGTCATAGATGCTCCATTTTCAACTAAATATAAGAAATCTTATGCGAGAGTGGACAAATGTCATCCGCATGGTCCAAATCTTCCAGTTGGCATGAGAGTCTCCATGTTATCCATCTTATCTTTGAACAAACGTTGCTAATTAACATGATGGTGAATAGCTGAGGTGATAGTGGGCATCCTTGTTTAACCCCAGTATTGGTGTGAAATGTTTGGCTGATGTTCCCGTTGTGAAGAACTGAAAGAAAGTCTTGCATGGTCGTACATCGCTTAAATTATTTAAATTACTCGTATAGTTCGTCTGATGGTATCAAATGCTTTCTTGAAATAGACGAATAGTATATACAGAGGGGTACGCCATCCTATAGACTGTTCTAAAATTATTCGTAAAGTGTTGGCTTGATCTGCGCAGCTTGTTTTCGGTCTGAAGCCATTTTGCTTTGCAACCTCCCCTGTATTATAACTGCAAGTATCTTATATATGGTGTTAAGTAGGATAATTCCTCTCTAGTTATTACAGTCTTTCAAATCGCCACTTTTTGGTAACCATACAAAGATTCCATTCTTCCACGTTGGAGGCAACCTCTTTTCCTCTCATACTGATATGATGTGAGGCCGTAAAAGTTCAGCCAGGTTGAATGGTATTCTTAGACTGATTCTTCATCGCTGTTCTTAACCGTCTCGCTGTCCTCAGTAGTGTTTGTGACATTACTAGTATAAGGCATTAGATTAATAAATTAGATTGTGTTGAAGAATACCAGACGATTGTTTATTATATAGCCATTAACGGATACACCTTAACGCTTTAAAAAAATTTAAATACTATTTATGTTTTGGTGTTCCAGTACGTGCTCTTAACTTTCAGTGTTACTTTCACAGAATTGACAAAAGACCAATTTTGTTTAATTAGTACCTCAGGCTGCAATGGCCCGTAAAGTACCCTATTCGGTTACTTACTACTATACAACTGTTATTCACTTAGAGGATGGAAGGACTAAAAATTAATGATCAGAACCAAATCAAGTTTTAGTACGGGCCTTTCTTACATATATAAAATGTATTGTTTCCCAAGTTCTTAAAAACTACAAAAAAACATTTTTTTAAACAATACAATTAATAGTGCTATTTTTATTATCATCACTGTAATTATGAATATTGGTGTTGGTGATTGTTATTTGAAGTCAAACTAAATACTCTGATTAAACATTAGTAGTAGGCCGTCATAAATTCAAATGATTATGATGGTTTACAATGTCTACTTCTAACAATGGTGGGGGGTGGTGGGAAAATATATAGAGCGAGACACAAGAAGTATCCATTTGAGCACAGTTGGAAATTTTTACCAAATACATATATAAGTACATATACACAAGCTTACACAAACAAATTCATAGAAATCTATGAATACAACAATGCTATCACAAGCCAATGTTTATTATCATTCATTAGCAATCAGAAATCAACAGTAACTACAACGATTGTTAAAAGAAAATCAGTTATCGAGGGGAAATGAAATAGGAAAAGCAAATGAATACTAACAACAACAACTATAGTATAATTTGTGGTTACATTGACCAACTCAGCTATTGTCTGTGTGTCTGTCTGATGGTATAACCACGGCTGTATCTTCATAATTCTCTTTTACACTTGACAAATATGTTGTACTCATATCTGTATCAATATTTGTGTAGTTTGAGAGTGTGTGTATGAGTTTGTGTGGATTTCATGTATTTTTTTTATTCTTCCTTCTTTTAACTTCTGCTTTATTCATTCAATTACGTTTATAACGGTATAAATTACTTTCGTTTTCCGGCATTTATCGTTTTTTATTTCTTCTCACTTCTTTCATTCATTATTATTATAATACTCGTGGTAGTTGTTGTTATAATTGTCGCATTTTAGCTAGAGGTTAACTGTTAAATAAGTGTTTGTAATAACGGAAGTTAAACACACAGTTAGATTGTTTTACTTTAAATTTTTCCCAAGAGACAGAGAAAGAAAATGTTTGAAGAAAAGGAAAAAGTTTAATTGGCTTTAGTATATGGTGTGTTGGGTTATTTAGGAATACATACCTATACATATATATAATCATATGAATGTGTGTGTATTTGTATAGGTGTACCTTACTTATACACACGCAGACAATGCAATAAGTCCTTACAATTAGAATCCTACACATTCTGGTTCTGAATCCTTAATGTTCATCTGACAAGAGCTTCATTAGTCTTAGAATTTTCGGCTTTAATTAAGTAAATGTCTGTCATTCAGTCAGTCAGTTAGTCGTTTTGAGTGTTTAATTTCATAACTTAATTTATGTGGTCAAATGTGACTGTGGCATGCGTAATTTGAGTATTTAAAATTAGTTTGATTACAGTATTGATTTACAAAAGTGTGTTAGAAATTACTTAATTTGGAGGATTTTAATTGAAATAAGTGAAGCTTTCGGTCCCGTGCGTAATTGGATTTGATAATTACAGTTAAAATAAGCACTTGGCCATATGTCATCTGATTACTTTTAGTTTTTAAGCTAAACTTGTCTGCATACTTATTTGCTTCCTATCAAAGACGGTGTTAAACAAGACCCTCTTCTTTCCCCACTGTTTTTTAATGTTGTTCTCGACTATGTGTTGCAACTACAAGTGCCTTATCCTCGCTTGACTTGACTTGATTTTATTAATCCAAAAATTATCTTTTTATATATTTTCTCTTCAACTAATTAATTCTAGGTATACTTATCATAGACCTATCAACTAAAACTGCTGAAGAACTGCAATCCATCAACAAAAGCCGACCCACTACTTGCAAACTAATCAGCAATAAGAGGGCACAGATATCGACCTCACTGTGCAGTGTTATATACCAGGCTGTTCACATTCAAGGTATTCACACACCTGTGATAAAATGGAAGGCCATCGTTGCTATAGAGCAGCCCTTCATCTCTCAATGTCAGAAGATTAACAGACAACAGGTATATGCGTACCCTTGGGGCCTCCAGATCGCTCCTCCTCTCAAAGCAGCCGGTCACTATCCTAATCTCCATGGTGTACGATCGCTAAAGAAATACCACTGCAACTCTCTTAAGAAAAACATCGATCCTTTCGGAAACCGATGGAATGAAATCCCAAGCCAAACAGGGAAGGTATAGGACATTAAACGGCTAATGATCTACTTGTATAAGCAGCTTTATCTCCTTCCGTAAGCCTTGCCTCCGGCTCAAACACCAACAGCAGGAATAGTGAATTCCCTTCATCCTATCTAGAATAGAATCAACGTGACGATAGTATTCAAAGTTCTCGTTGAAAATCACCCCGAGATATTTAATCCTGTCGGTGAGTCTTATAGCCTCTCCGCCCATCGTCAGCATTAGTACGAATTGCCTCACGTTGAGATACAGCCGTCCAAGACTTCCCTTAAATATTATGCAATCTGTCTTCCCCATATTCAGGCAAAGACCCTATTTACAGAAGTACTCATGTAACCTACTCAGGTATTCGTTGAGCTTCACATTTACCCTCGCCGACCTAGGACCACTTACCACAACCAGCACAACGTTCGCGTACACCGGAAAGTCTTGATTACACCGACGACGTATGTCTCCTGGTTCACAGACATTAAGATATGCAAGGAAAGCTGGGTTCTGTACAGGCAGAGAAATGCAGAGCAGAATTGTAAAAAACATCACCAAAACGAAAATTATCCGATTCAACTTGGAGGAAGTTGCGTCCTTTTGCTATCTCGGCAGCATTCTTACAGCATACTAATGATGCAGTGTTGACATCCAAACAGAATGAACTTAACAGCCATTCTTTTGGCTGCCTTATGATGGGTGTCTGGTTATGATGGCCATCCTGAAAACGAAAGTTCTAACTGTTTAGCGAACAGGAACGTTTGCTGAATTTTTATTGGCCCTGAGTTTTTTCGGTGAAATACGCAAAGCGGGACGACTGACTCCTGGACTGAAGAATAATTCGCTCGATTTTGGAAGAGCGAATCCGGTATTAGACAGGCGAGGTTTATTTCGTTATCTACCGGTCGATCTAGAAGGCTATTCCTGCTCAATAAGAGCGAACTTAAGGCACTACGAGTCTATTTTAGGAAATATTGAAGATTTGAGCACGTTTTTTGAGAGCGCCTAGCTTTTTTTCGACCCAGAGGAAGAGATTCCTTAAGAATGCTGTGGTTATTCCAAAAAGAGTATTTCTGCTCTCACCAAATAGGATTACTAGGTTTATTCACATCTTCAATGTGACTAATTGATATTTTGGGAATCTGAGTTCAATAAGTTTAATGGTTTTTACACACTCTTTAATTTTTTACGATATTACTTTAAGATCTAATACTAAAAGATCTTTATAAATTCGTTAAGCTTTCTTTAGGTGGGTTTCCTGGGGTGGTTAGGTAAAAAGATCTGATGTGATTTTGCTAAATGTTCGCATAATTTAAGTTAAGCTATTATTTCTTATCGTTCAACACACATAATGAAATATATTCTATTTTTCTACTTTTAGTTCTATAACAAAATGACCGCATCAATTCAATTTTGGTCCTATTTATTTGCCCTACAAATAGCAATGATCTTAATACCAGCTGTAATAGTCAAAGCCAATGCTGAAATACCTGAAACAATGGATAATGAAGATGATTTGTTGGTGCCGAGTGATAATATGCTATATGGTGTGAAACGTGATTGGCAATCTTTGCACGGTGCCTGGGGTAAACGACGTAATTGGAACGACATTGATCAAATGGATTATGATAAAATGGCATATATGGGAATGGCTAAACTATCACCATATGGTTTATCGACATATCCTGCTGCTGTTTTTACAGCAGTCGATAGCAATGAAAACATCTACGACGACAATATCTACAATGACAAGAGAGGCTGGAAGAAAATGAATGTTGCCTGGGGTAAGCGACGTAATAATGGTTTTGATTATGCACCAAGAGCTTCAGCTGGTGGCGCATGGGGTAAACGTGAACCTAATTGGAATAATTTAAAGGGTATGTGGGGTAAACGTGCTGCTCAAAGCCAATGGCATAATTTAAAAGCCGGCTGGGGCAAACGATCTGTACCATATTCAGAAGAAAATTAAATTTGAGAGACTAACTCAAGTCAATAAAGGGGTAGAGGATATAAATATTATATGGAGTGGCTGCTGGTATTTTGAAACAAAAAACATCTTTGAAAACAAATAATTTTTTAAGCATTTCAGTAAAGATCTTTATACATACATACTAAAAATATAAATAAAATTTTTGTTTTTAGTTTAAGAAACTTAAAAAAATATTTAAAAATTATATACATATACATATAAATAACACACATACATTTATAAATATATAACTATATTTTTAATAATTATTAAAATAATAATAATAATACTTATGTAATAAATAAATAACAACAAATTGCATGAAAGCCTTTTAATTTTATACTTAAACCGTTTTTAGTTTAAAAATATATATTAAATAAGTTATGAATTACTAAATATTATTAAAAAGAAAAAAAAAACAGAAAATATTAAGCAAACGAAAAAGAAAATGTATTATAGGGGAAACTTCTAATGGTAAAAAAAGCGAAAATTTAAATAAATATTAAATTATTGTGTAATATATGCAATTTAAACTAAAAAAGTATTTATTAATTTATTAAAATATTTATTAATTTATTAAACAACAAAAACTAATAACGAAATATTATTATACAAATGCATTATAAAATATAGACAACATTCGATTTATGTAGAAAAGTATTCCTCAAAATCTGAAAATTGAAAAAAAAAACAAACATAAAACCGTCTTGATTCAATTGTTCAATTACCAAAACAATAAACACTACAAATTATAAATAAACAACAAAAAAATTAAACATTATTTTTATTTAATTTTAACTAACAAGCTAGGTTAGGTTGATAGGGAGGAATCTATCTGTGCTGTCTCATATCAGGAAGACTTATATCAGTTGGGCGATCTATCGGATTAAATTTGAAACAGCGGCTATTTCGAATCTCGCAATACTTATTGGTATATCATTCTATTCCAGATTCACGCAAAGAGCGTATGTACGTACTCACACGTATGGCAGAAAATAAGCAAAAAATAAACAAAGAGAACTAAAGAGAAGCCAAATGGAAAAATACAGTGCAAAATGGCCTGAGTGAGAGCTCTCAAATTACTACCACAATTGTAAAATGCATTAGTTTGCCGAACGCTGTTCTATTCTGTCACTAAATTATCTCCACTGAACGAAATGAATAGATTTACTCTTAAGGGATTTAGTGGAAATTTATTTCCAAAACAAAGATACTTGGTCGGAAATTGCAAAAAAAAAAAAAAATAGAAATAAAAAAAATTGCAAAAATCGTCTTTTCACATGGAACTTATTTTCATCTTGGTGGGTACGTTAATAAGCCAAAGTGCCGTATTTGTGGCTCAGAAAGCGCAAATGTGGTCTGACAGAAACCAATGCCCCCATTACGAGCTACTGTTTGGAGCGGCGGCATCATTAGCCCATATTTCTTGGAAAATTATTGATTTTGATTTTTTGTGCCCACTTTTCATGGTATTGATGGTGCAACTTGCCACACATTTCATGCCACGACCGATTTATTGTGTCAAACATTTGATGGCCGTTTAATTAGCCAAAATGGCGACGTCAGTTAGCTGCCAAGAAGCTGTGATATGAGACCTTTAGTCTATTTTTTGTGGGGTGCCGTTTGAAACAAGTATTATGCCTACAAACCAGAGACAATTGAGCATTTGAAGAGTAACATTCGTGATTTCATTGCTGGGATACGACCGCATGCACTTGAAAAAGTTCCCAACAATTGGTCCAATCGAATGGAGTACTGTGAAGCCAGCCGCGGCAGCCATATGAATGAAATAATATATCATTTCTAACCGGAACAATTGTACTTCACAAAAAAAAAAAAAAAAAAAAAATTACTATGGCAAAATTTCAAACCGTTTTAGTTTTATTGCATTTTTAAATTTAAACTTTTAAACAGCTGAGCCACATGTGGAGCAAAATGTTTGAAATATTCAATGTCCCTGCATGCCCTTCAAAACCTAGATTCAGCCCATTCTATATGTATATAGTTGTAATCATAATTCATAGATAAAATGCATACCACTCTTATAAATTAATTTTACAAGGTTCTTCATCCTATTCTCAGCAGGGTTTTCCATAGGATTTTTGTGGTTTTGCCCACCGAACCGGTTCACCAAAGAGCCATATAAGTTTCTCTTGCCCATTGTCTCAACTCATCTCTGTTGCGATGATAAAATAATTGTCTATTTAATTATTTATTTGTTGGTTATCCTAACTTAAACTAAATATATATATATATATATATATATATATATATATATATATATATATATATATATATATATATATGCATGTACCTATATATATATATATATATATATATATATATATATATATACCAATATATATTATATATATTTACCAATATTCATATATATTATATACAAAGTTTTATGCACAAAAGCATACCAACAAATATATGCTTTAATAAAATTTTCACTCTCTCTTCATATGTCTCTGTACATCCCGTTTCTCTTCAAGTAGCCCAGGATCATTCTGATATCAGTTATGAAGGGATTGAATAGGTATTGTATTGAGTTCCATTGAAAATAGCGATATCTGTCAGTTGAGAATTTCGTGCAATATGATAAGATATGTTCAATGGAAATAGAATCAGCATAGCAATATGGATATTGGTAAGATGAGCAATTGACTATTAGGTGTCTCTTTGTGAGTGAAGTATGACTTAATCTGAGTCTGATGAATTTAGAATAATCCCGAGTATTAATAATCCTGTTGAAGTTAAAGTTCAGATAATCTCTGACGTTTACCCGGTTCGGATTAATCGCTCTATACCATTCTGAGGTTCATGCCCATATGTCAGATTGTTGGATGAGTGATTGTCGTATGTGCCTAACTATGTATCTAGTGTACAGGTTCTCATTTAGAATAAGAGGAGATTTGAGTGCCGTCTTTGCCGTAGCAAACTCATTGCCAGCAATCGAGCAGTGTCCAGGGACCCAAAATATTAGAATTTTAGGAAATTTTAAACTAAGAAATGTTGTTGTTGTGAATGTTTCCAATCGCGCGAATAGCCGAGAGTGAGTCAGTAAAGATCATACTTTTACCGTTGGATCTTGCAATATATTTTATTGTCTTAAATATTGCTATTATCTCCGCTGAGAAAACTGCGGAGTAATCAGGAAGTATAGATGATTTTATAGCAAAGTTTTCGGTTCCACATTACCCTTGGAACCATCTGTATATAACATTCTGTAATCATTATAATTACTCATTATTTGTCGAAAGCATTTTCTATAAATATTTGATGATCACATCAACGATGTGATGAGACAGTCAGGATGTAGGAGCCATGGAGGTCGAGATGATGTAATAATTTTATTGTATGGTACAACCGGAAGGTTGTTGGCTCTGCTAAAGCTTAAAATTCGACTTAAAGTGGACTGAATTTTATTTGAGCTAATCTTTCTCAAAAGTTGTTTTGTTATTTTCAAGATAGGTGAATCTGAACTGTTAAGGACGTTATGTAAGAGTTTAAAAGTGCAAATATCTCTACTTGTCTTAAGTGTAGTTCGAATAGCATATTATACATATATACAGGTGTGGTCCGAAACCCTTTGAGCGAGATTATGAGAGCAGAATTAAAAATAGATTTAAACTTCCGAAAGCTTGATTTAGGTGCCCAACCATACAAATAAGTACCATAAAGGATCTTTAATAATATCAACGCCCTAACTGCGGAAATTATCGTAAGTGTGTTACAGTTAAATTTCTTGTTCGATAGACATTTTATAATGTTTAATCTACATATCATTCATTCGTAATATAGAGAATGTGGTCATTCCAATTGTATCTTGAATTGAAAATTGTACCCATAATTTACAGAGATAATATATTTTCAATTGTAAAATTAATATTAAAATAAATAATTAAAACAAATAATTGTTCATTGTAAATAAACTTTATATAATACACCTGAATGCAAAGCGGCCAATCACAACTTTTTTATAAAAGCTAAAAATTTGTAAAACCGTGTGTTTGAATGCGTGTACTTTTATCAATCAAAAAAAAAAATTTTATTTTTTTTTATTATTAGGCCGCATTTATTTCAGATGCCGATATGTAAATAAGTACTAAAAAATACAAACAATTATCATCAAATTTTATTAGACTTGTTTGTTTTCTTCTACTCCGGTTGTGCACCAGTTGTGGAATGCATAAAAAAATATTTCAAGAAAAACTGGAGGAATATTCCACATAATACCGCTTGGATTAATCATAGGCACACTTATTGTATATGTCAAACATTCAAAAAGTTGATGCAATCACATTAAGAGAGCCCCATTTTAAGTAGAAAGGAGCTTTTATTTTCAGTTCTAAAATTTATTCTACGCAAACATTTTGTTTCTTTAATGATGAACTGTAATATATTACAAGTTTTTCTTTGAGAAATTCGGAGAGAAAACTTACTCATTTTATATTGTTTAACACATATAGTCTGTGGTTTAACACTTATTAGTGTGCATTCATACTAAAAACCGTTTGAAATTTAACAGAAACTCGCATTTTAAGTTCTTTTGTGGTTTTGTCAATGCTTTTTCCGCTATTTTAATGACACTGCCGTTATGTTTTTGTGAGTAAAAAGTGATGCTAAGTTGAAAAACTGAGAAACTAAAAACGTATAGCAATATAGGAAGAGGGCATTGCCGTTATCAGCGTAAAAAGACAGATTAATGAAAGCTAATATATTAAAATATAGAAAGTTTTCAGCACTTATTTCCTATATACAAATCAAATACACAAAAAAAACATTTGAAATAGGCTTCTAATCAAAAAAGGGTATAAAATATTCAATTTGAATGTTTTTAAATTTTTACGTTAACTTAAAAAAAGCCTGTTGCCATATACATACGTTTGCACCAATCTAATATAAAAAATTTTGAGCTGGCAGTTCCGTTAAATTGCTTACTTTCAATGTGGCATCACACTTAACGCATAACCTTAAAGTAACAGCTGAGCCATTGAAAAAAAGGCGCCGGCCAAACAACATTCATTTTCTAGAGGTTTGTTTATAAATTTCGAAACAATATTTTAGTGGTAAAAACTAAAATGAATTGTATGAATGCATATTGGTAAGTGCGATAAACTTAATACATTTTTTTGATTGAAAATAATATAACGTACATTTTAGTTCTCCAATAAAACAAAATGTTTTGGTTGAGCAGAGCTTGGAGCTGAAATTGAGAGCCGTCAAGGCCCGTTATTACCTAAAATGGGGCTCTTTTAATGTGGTCGTATTGGCATTTTTAATGTTTGACATTTCTAATAAGTGTCCTTATGCGGAATCCAAGTGGTATAATGTGGAATATGCAATGGCCGTTATGGTTGGCCTGAGTATGTTGGCCTGTTTCTTGAAATATTTTCTTTATGTGTTTCACACACAACCCGTGCAGGGTACAATAGAGCAGAAACATCTAATGAAATTTGATAATAATGGTTTGTATTTTATACTCCTTTTTTACTTAATTCATATGATAACGAACAATTATTTGTAGACAATTCCTTTATTACCACAACACCCTCTAAGAAGGGAAATGTTACACGTGCTGATAGACACCACGAACAGTATGTTAATAATACCATACTCAGTTGGCATTCTTCTTTTAACGAATGTGAGTTTTTAATGATTTTGGTTTTATTACTTACTAATTGGAGGAAATTCTGTTCTTTTATAGCTCGTGGTCCTAACTCACCCAATTGGAGTTACACTCGCACTACGCCACCCCGTCAAAGTTTAAGTCCGCAACAGCAGCAGCAACAGCTACAAAATGCTTCGTGGAATTCGTCAATGCTGAACAATACAACATTTAATGCAAGCACCATGGAAGATGACGATTCGCCGTTTGTCTCCCCATATCATAAATATGACAGAGATGAAGAAATTACCGATCAGATAAGCTTGCAACGTTATTTAAAGTAAGTACATATAACTTTAAGGCTCTTAGACTTTCAACTCCTGTAGTATCTATACAAAGTTTTGATAGAACTCTTGGGACATAAGTGTCTACAAGACGTGATTGAGCCAGAAACTATTCTACGTAACTACAAAACATCAAACTTTACTAACTATTTAAAAAGGCGAAAGTGGTCATGGTGTCGGTTTTTTTACTATGACCAAAACACCGTTCTTTTTGGTCTTTCTCAGACTGCCTGAAAACCGTAATGTCTTTTATTTTGTGGTCTATGCCGTCAACAGAGTCTCGAAAAGTTATCGAGGATTTCAACCTCAATACTTCAACTTCGAAATACGACAACGAATTCGCCAATCATGATAAGGGTCATTGATCTTTTTTGTGGTCATCACAATGAGGCATAGGGCCTTCAAGTTAACTCGTTTACTTGCGTGAAACCCATAGAAGATAACCTAGTGGCTGAATAAACGTTGAATCATAGCGCCAAATCGAACAACAAGAATAGTTTTGATTTATTTAGAGAACAAATTTTGGTTGAGCGTATTATCTGTGTTGTAGACATATTTTAAATTTATTTGTTTTCGAACATTTTTTATATTTATTTAAATATTTTTAATTAAAAATTTTCTATCACAAAATATATTTTCAGGGAAGTTTCTCGTAAAGAATATAGTATGAGCGAAATAACAGATGGTCATCAAACGTTTCCAACTGGTGGTTCTATTAATTCATTTTGGAATTATTGTAATACGGCTGCAAATCTATTAAAGACATCATTGTATCAATTGGCACCATCACCCGGTAAGTTTCAAAACATAATTTTTAAATATTTAAAATTTTTAATGTCTCAATATTAATAGCATGGTCACTTTCTAAACATTATCTGGTACGTGTTTTAATAGCTGAGCTTTAATTTTATCAAAGAAAGTTTCATTCATTCATTCTTTATTTCCAATTAAAATATACATTCTTTTCATCTTAAAAAACATATCCATTATTGATGAGAAAACAAAAGTTAGACTTATTTTTTCCTATTATAGTTTTTTCAACAAGAATTTTGCCAACTGTAGCAGAAGCTTAACTAATTATAACAATGAAGATATCGTTAAAATACTGAAAAGTCGCTACGAAAATGGTGGATCTCTTAAGACTAGATTTCGTGATATTTTCAATCTACGTTACCGTCCTTCTAAAACCGCCTTTAAGGTCTTAATCAATTAATTTAAGTCGACTGGCTCGCTACTTATGTATTTTGTCAATACCAACGCGTGTTTGACCGAGTCATTTATCGCGTAAGAGATCGAAAAGTGCCTACAAGGCGAATTTTAGGTAAGGAATTAGCATTAAAATCTATGAAGATGCAACACATGCACGAATTGCATCTAGTTGACCATTCTCATTAAAGAAGATTCTTTGATTTCATTGAAGAACAATCCATTGATTTTTTTTGGAAACTCAATGTAAAACATTTTCAAACTCTTCCGTTCGCCAAGAGTGGAATAATCTTTCTCTCAATAGTTTTTGTTTTCAGACTATCAGCAATCGTTAAAGCGTCTGCGCAATAAAAACAAAAAATATAAATTTTGATTTGCCTGCCGCAAGCAGGTATCCGACAACATTAAGCAGTACATGGAAGATTGAGATTGCGCATTCGAAGCGATAATGCAAAAGGTTCAACAACTAAACCACTGACATGTTGTCTAAGACAGAGGTAACACGTGGTGCTTGGCAGAGTAAATATCTTTCAGTATGCGGAATGATCAAGCCTTTTTTTGAGCTCGTTGATCTTGTGATGATCATGTATGCTTTCTCTGTTGTTTTCCAACATTGTCCTCGAAACATTGATGTCGCAACTATCTCAGCAGAACAGTCGTATCACCTAGGCAATAAATGACAAACTTGGTAATCTACACTGTTCTCTACTCTCCCCCAATTAATAAATCTAGGCATCATGCCAATTAACATCTTAGCGTCATTTTACTACCTAGGTAGTATCAACAACTTCAGGCGGTTCAGCTAAGAATATACGGTCTTGCATAAATAAAGATCATGTAGCTTTCAGTTCATAGAGATCAGGGATCTAAATTTCAAGGGACATGAAAATAAGAATATTTAATGCGTGCACTCAGTAAGTTATTATGTGCGCTTGCGAAAGATGAAATGCAACGAGGAGGTACAGGTGCAAGTTTTCTCAAATCGCTCCTCGAGGAAAATTACACTTAATATCTCACGTCGGAAGTTGAGTGGATTGATCACCCCAGCTTTCTCAGGAAAGCCGAATATATGGTAGACCGCTAAACCGGCCCTTTGATTTTCTTGGGAAAACTATACATACCCCCTCGAAAACTAGATTTTACGCAGAACTATAAGGTTTTGACATTTAAAATCGATATAATGTAAAACTACACGAAAAATAAAACAGAAATATATCAACTTTTGTATAACATATTATATAAATTGAAAGAAAAATAAGATAATCAATTTTCTGCACACAGAAAAGTATACAAACTCTATATTATTTGGTAACTAATTTTCCCCGTAAACTAAAGTTTTCGAGTGGGTATGAATAGTTTTTTGTGCGACTGTATATATACCTTGCAACATGAAGACTATATAAGTATTCATTGACGGATATTTGCGGGGGATCATGAGAATCTTTTGGCCCAACACAATGCCGATATAGCCCAAAAGCAATAAGTCGATCTCGCAAGGTAGCCGACGAAGAGGAAAAGACTGGTCGAAAAGGAAGTTGCGAAGATCATTTGTCGAAGCGCCCTTATAGCATCGAGGTGAATATATATAGATATGGCTTCGACAAATAATCTTCGCAACTGCATACTATTAGCATCTTGTTGGGCCAAAAAATTTTCATGATCCCCCGCAAATATCCGTCAATAAATACCTGTATAACCTTGATGTCACAAAGTCCGTTGTTGCAGGTATCGCAGGCATACAAAAATATTAAATTTACATTCGAGCTGAATATTCCAATTTTAACATTCGATGAGAGTGAGGATGATTTCTAAACGTTTGCCAATCGCAGACTTTATGCGATTCTCAATATTCATTGTCTACCTCCTTAATAGTTCTCTCGCCGACTGTACAGGCTATGTGTACATCACTGTTTATTCTCAGTACCATTGTTTTTTTTTCACATTCTTAATTCAGCCCCGGATACAGTTTGGTCAACACTGTCTAGTTTATCCGTTATGTCCGTGTAATTGTGAGACTGCAACTGTTGTCCGCATAGTTCAAGTCTTTCAATTGACTATTGTGCCCCCACACTATTTCTCGCCTTTCTACATGAGTCTTTCGCATGACTATATTCAGGACGATATCAAAGAGCAATGGGGATAACTTTGTCCCCACGAAGAATCGGACAAATTTTTTCTCTATGTAGAACCCCCATAAGGTTAACCAACTTAACAGGGACGCCCTAACATTCTAATTCGGCCTATATAACTCTGTGCGAGAGTTTATCGAACGCCTTCCTAAAATCTATAAACATTAAATGCAAAGAGAATCGCCATTTCACCGATTGCTCTACGATTATTCTCAAGGTGTTAACGTTGTCTGTACACGATTTCTGGTGAAAGTATTTTCGATATTCCGTTTGCGATAATGCTCACGATAACCTTATTAATAGTGCCCAGCAATGTTATACCCCTCCAATTGCCCCGATCAGTTAAATCCCATTTCCTCGGTAATTTAACAATGATTCCCTCCTTAACCTCGTCCAGCAATTCCTTATTGACCCAGATTCCTCTCATCATAGGCAATAACCACGGCGGAATGATATCACATCCAAAAAATAAATACATATGTATGTATATATAAATTTGGCAGTCCGAAGTTAGCTTTTAATGGGCCACGCCGATTTGAAACCGCTTTATAATTTTTTGTGCTGAAATGCAAAATATAAACTCTATGTAGCGTCAATTGAATCAAAATGACAAATCCATCACTTTATTTATGAAATAATCCCGTCATGTAGCGAAATTGTAATTGAATTTTTTTAAATAAGAATCGACGACATCTATATGTATGATGTCTTCGTAGACATCTGCCCTATATAATTTTTCGTTTGTAATTCCCAAACTTATAATTTTTTTATTAAAAAAAAAAATATATATTTTTGTATACAATTTTTGTTTCAAAAATCGCAGTTCTTGTTGAAAAGCCATTTAACATGACACACGTTTTAAATGTTTCCCACTTTATTTAATTGAATTTTCTTTTTTTATTTAATATTTTGTTACTGATCCTGCTTTCCCTATCTATCGTTAGCGCTTAACAAGTAAAGTCTTAGCTCTGTCGCCTAACTAACCTTCATTTGCATAACTTTTTTTGGTTTTTGTAAAATATTTTTGTTTTTTATTATCTCACTCATATGGTGTGTGGCATGCCACAATTAACAATATATACGCAAATAATTGTCCAAAATTTGTATGAGCAAGCATTTGCATACATGTGAGCATTATTTTTGTTTTTCTTCTTTAGCGCCGACCACGCAAAATAAACAGACATCGCATGAAGAAGGTGGTTTAAATATAATTGATAGCAACTC
Organism: Wohlfahrtia magnifica; assembly: GCA_023159175.1. Classification (NCBI taxonomy): domain Eukaryota; kingdom Metazoa; phylum Arthropoda; class Insecta; order Diptera; family Sarcophagidae; genus Wohlfahrtia; species Wohlfahrtia magnifica. The sequence continues at coordinate 1,053,991 of JAKWBJ010000041.1, read as the reverse complement.
TGAGGTAATAAAACGCATTTCATCGGAAAGACTTGCACAGTATGTGGGCAATTTAAGAACGGTATGAATAAAATAAAACATCTTTATCATTACAATAAATTGATGTACTCAATATGTATGTGCATTCACGTACATATTATTGTTTTTTATACCTTATTTCTTGCTATTGGTTCCTTCCTCAACATGATGGTTGTCGTTGTCGTCATTGGTAACATTATTATTATCACAAACAGTGGATTTCGTTTACTATATTGCAACGTTTAACTAAAGAAATTGGCAATATTGATGAATCGTTTAAACAACGCGGTTTTCATGATATGCAACTTGGTGGCATTGGCCTGGAGAGATTAAAGAAAACAGCTGAAAGTCAACAATTTGTAACACTCTATATGCCCATGTTACCCATGATTGTGCCATTTCTAGAAATGTCCAGCAATCAGGAATATTTAGTGCAACGTATTAAGGGTAAGTGTGCTAAAGTCCATTATGGTCTGGCGTCTTATTAACCTTTAAACAACTTTAAAATAGATTTAGCGAAAGGTTCTTGCATAGCGGATTATCGTTGGAATTCTGGTGCTGAATATCATGGCCTTAAATGGGATGAACATTTACCCACCGATTCGGCTGTATGTATTTAAAAAAAAAATTCTTATTTGTCTTTCTTCTTTATACCTTTTCCTTATCTTGTTCTCTTGTAGATTCTATTCCACTTGTTTTGTGTCTATTTGGATACACAACTAATGCCTTTACCCCAAGGCGGTGGTCGTCCCTTTTTCAGTCGTTATGTTGTAGTTGGCGAAGAGAAACGTTCGGCTAAAGATACCGTGGCCTTGGTACAGAATAAGGCTCATTGTGCCATATTGTGTACGAATCCTTTGAAACCGAAATTCAATTTTATTAGCGATGGCGAAATACACAATTGTGCCTATGACCGTAATAATCTCTTCTATGTTATCATACAATTTCTGATTTATATGCGTAGCCATCAAGAGAGTAGCTTGGAGGGTGTTAATCTTGGCAAGAGTGGTATTAACATTATGTGTGTCATAGAAGACTGATGCTTTTTTTACACATTTTTTCTTTTTTTGAAATGAATATGTATGAATGTCTGTCTAATGGTCTGCTGGTTACCATTGCTACTGCTGCTGTTGCCGTTTCGTTTGGAGTCAATGACGATGTTGTTGATGATTATGACATGATTGTGTTTGTAAGTTTGGTGTGTGTGTTGTGTGTAAGTGTGAGCCAAGTCTGTATATGTATGTATGCGTGTAGACCGTATTTTGTTAGTGATAAAACAACAAAACAGACAAAATATTTTTTTAGTATGCTTGAGTAATTTTCACTTTTTGTTTTTTTCATTATGAATATCATTATAACTTGTCCGACTTAAGCATCCTTAAGAAAATTGAAACATATTGAATTCTTTTTTTAATAAAGACAATTTTTTTATTGTAAAAACAAGGCTTTTTTATTATTCTATGTAAAACATATTTTAATGCCGCATGCCTCTTTAAGTTGAATACAATAATTTTGTTATAAAACTAGGGTCTGGCTGTGTGGTTGCTTTAAGAAATGTCATGTTTAAATTTTGAACCTTTTTGTTAAATACCTTGCTAATATGTTTACAGAGTTGACCGTATTTATTAAAAAAAATATATATTTAAAGATATAAGGAAATTAGTTTAAAAAAATTATATAAATTATTTATAAATCCACCAACAGGTAAAATACGTATTTGGCTCTAACTAATCTGAATACAACTCGAGTCGATGACAGGTTAGTCTTATAAATTATTTGTAAAATTAGAGTATAATCATTAATAATAGGGACTGAAACCGAACCCGAATGGGTTAAGGTTCGCTGATTATAAAAATTTTGACCCCGAATCCGTTGAACACATGTGTGAAATGGTTTCTATTCAGATTATTTGTAACGAAAAGGTTCAATCTTCAAGAGTAAAAAGGGTTAATCGCCTTTTTCTATTTTATAGGACAATCAATAATAATTTCCAAATTGAGTTAAACACATACTACACTGCTATTATTGTTATGTTTTTTTTTGTGCAGTTCCATAAGTCCACCACATCAGATTAAGGTTGCGAATAAAGCAAGTAATCTTATCAGATGTCTCGACATAAGTCGTATACAACCTATACCGATCATACTCAACATTTCTTAAAATACACTGATGGTATCAGAGCCAGTTTAGGTCCTTAGCAAACTGAAGAATAGTGGTAGGCTCTATGTCGGAAACGAAAGTAAGAGCTAATAAGAGCTAATGATTCAGAAACTTAGAAAATCGTATCCACCTAAAAATCGTTGCTTTCTTCCAGAGAACCTGAGGCAGTATCACAGTAAGTGTAAGCAGTAAGTCTACAAAAATCGTTATCTCTATTCTCCCATTTACAAGTCATTGAGCGTATACAGTAATAACTTTTAATAACACCCGTAGCCAACTTCAGGTCTGACTTGCTTATAAAGAGAAAAGGTAGATCTCCTTCGATTAGAGATAATCGGCCAGAAAGACCTTGAAACCCCACATCTTGGCTTATTGTACCAGAGTTGGCCGGCGAAGAACTTTCGAGTTCGCCAATATAGTGGCACAACGGAGTTATCAATACGTAGTTTGCTGACTCCGTGCTATGTCTTACTAATTTATTAGGCATCTCGTTGCCTATAATACCATATTGAACCGGTACTCAGCAAAATAGTATGTCCCTACGCAGTCTTCCCAACGCCAATCTGCATTCAAGGACGATCTTAGAGCTGATTGAGCATGATTTGGGTTCTTGAAGGCTCTCTGATTATACACAAAGATAGTCGCTGGCTCACTAACGCTTCCACTGCCCTCCCAAATTTAAATACATCAGCCTGGAAAAAACTGCATTTGTAGTTTAACTTCTATGAGTTCCTAAGGTCGAGTTGCCCGCAGTAGTCGGCTGCCTTTGTAACCTTCACCGACTTGGATCCGGCCGTATAGTAGGCCTGGAGGTCTGGCCGATTGTATCATCTCAAATCATCGCAGTCTCGAAATTCATAGTCGAAAATATATAATCACTAGAATATCTACTAGGGCCGAGCTCAATCCCAAATGAGCATGCCGCCATAGAGCCAGTTTACTTAGCGTTAGGGCACTTTTTGTCACCTAAAAGTGAATATGCAGGTCTATAGGATGGATATCGAGCATCGCGTTCGAGGCTGGGGATGAAGTGCTCCCAGTCGCACCCGTAATGAGAAACAATGCGGTTTTATACAGCCATTGTTAATTCCCAACTCTTCCCGATTAAGTTCTTGCAGAAATTAAGTGTCATCATTTCCATCTTTATAGCTCCTAAATTTTCCTCTTTTATCTTAATTGATAGTTGAGAATAACACCGAGATATTTCGCCTACAAAGAGAGTTCCAAGGCTACATCATCCAAGACTGGTAACTGCAAGGGAGCAATCTTACGCTTTCTGGTGTATAGTAGTACAAGCTCTGTCTTCGCTAGGTTAACGCTCAAACAATTGTTACGTGCCTAACGTGACAGCCTTATCAAAGCACCCTGCATTAATTCGGATGATTTTGTCCTTAAGCATCTCATCAATTCAATCTAAAAGGACAGAGGCAACACTCAAGTTGCAGAGAGAATTGTTTAAAGCCATCTTTATATCCAAGAATACTGTCAAGAGTAATTTCACTTAGAAATGCTGCGCTTTGCTTATTGAGGTGAATTATATGAATTACATACTTCTCAACTATTTGGCAAAGAACAATCAATATGATTTTTACGAAGTATTTTGTTTGAGTGTAATTATATACTGCGCTAATACAAATAATAGAAATAAAAAAGACCAAACCAATGATGGTGGTCTAAATACATAAAATAAATGAATTCTACTTTAAATTGGTTTTAAATAAATTTTAAAATTAAAATCTTAATTAACAACACTTTCGTTCGTTCGCTTGTTCGTTCGTTCGTTCTATTGTTCTAATTGCGCGGCGCTGTTAATTAAATGAGTTATTAATGATATTTGCCACTTACCACTAACATTTACACCGCATTCAACTACCATCACCAATCTTGTACTATGCCGCACCGCCTCCGCATAATACTTTGTATTTACACAGCAATGTAATATGAAAACCGCAAACACCACAGTTTTGCATATAAAATATGATATTGTTTACGTCTATCTTGTCTCTTTAGCCGGTCTGTCCGTCTGTTTGTATGTCGTCTGCCTGTTTATTGTAAACAAATTCTGAATTTTTTTCTTGTTAATGTTTTCAGCAACTATTTTCCTCTTATTCAGTTTATAAAATTGTACAAAATACGCAACATTTACATTTTTATTTGCGCGTAGTGTATACTCCCCACTCTCACATCGTACAATGTGTTATTGTTATTGCTGCCATTGTGTTGTCATTAGCCAGTGTAAAGCGGCACTGAATTAAAAAAAAAAAAAAAAACGTAATGTTTGTAGGTGATAAAAAAATTGCAAAACCATGGCATGAGCTGCAACCTCAACACGGGCTTCATACTAGACAGGTCTCATGTTGAACAGGAAACAAATGAAAAAAAAAAATTGTAAAAAAAGTTGAAGAATAACAGCGAAAAAAAATTCAACACTAAAATACCACAACATCCGGCAAAGTTTTGTAATTGAAATTGGAGGGATTGAGGGAGGCTACATGATGAGTCCCTCTACCATAATGATGATATTAAACAGGGCCAATAGTGGTTGGCAGTTGTAAAGCTTATAAGAACTATGTAAACAATCGTAATTGGGCATATGGAATGAACAGGAAGATTATAGTGTTCCATGATTGAATTTGTGCTGGAATTTGAGAGGAAGCAGCCAACGCAGTGAACGTGTCATTCACTAAGTTTTCTTTGCATACGGATTACCAACACTTCGGTAAATGAAGCTAAACTCAATGAAACAGCCATCGATTGTTATGACTTTGTATTGTTAACAATTATACTTAAAAAAACAAAAAGCAGCTGCCCTTTAATTTGGCGTTGGTATGGCGCTATTATGCTATTATAATGGGCTTTAAATCCTATTGTATTGTAACTATTGAGGGCAACTAAAGAGAGCCTATTTTTCAAGTTAATGGCATCCATAAACTATTCTTAAAAGGCATTCAGCCTTTTTACGGTTCTCGAAGTCGTAGTCGAATTTTTTCTCTAATCTCTTACAACACTTTCGAATTCGACTGATTTTTACAAAGAGAGCTAATTATACACTGTATACAGTCTGGTGAAAGTCTAAGACAATCAGAAATAGTGTTGGAGAGAACACAGCCTTGTCTCCACTTCACAATTTACTTAGAAAGAATCGATTTCCATTCCTTTCAAACGAATTCGAATTGCTCAGGGGTCTGCATTATATGTTTTTTTACAGTTATACAAGTTTAAGTATAATAACTGGCCGCCACGGCTAGCGCGTACAAGGCGCAATCTGGAACACAAATTTTCACAAACTTTTCGCAGCATATGCGGTCGTATTTCACCAATAACTTCGAATGTTGATAAAAGGTTTTCAATTCTCTCTGCGAAAAAATGTCTAATCATGTCCCCATACAACACGTACTCCTAGGTACCATTATTACAACAACCGGCGGCTTATCTCATGATGTAAAAACCAGATTTGAAATGGTGAGACGGGCTTTTGCTATGCTAAATCCTTTATGGCAATCCACCAAACTATCTTCCAACACCAAACTCAGAATCTTTAATTCCAACTTGAAATCTATGTTGCTGTATGGCAGTGAATCTTGGAATGCTGCACCCAAATACATCAGTAGCATCTAAATATTCGTAAACAGATGTCTCCGTAGAATACTACGTTTACTCCGGCCAGAAAAAATAAGTAACATTAATCTTTGGACCACCACCCACCAAATACGCAACAATTTTGAGATACGAAGATGTAAGTAGCGCTGGGTTGGCCATACGGTTAGAAAGCCACTCGATAATATTAGCAGAATAGCCATAGACTGGAATCCCCAGGATCAACGCCGTATTGGAAGGCCTGCTCATGCTAGGAAGACACAGCTGGACATGTATATAAGAATTTCAGAAAGTAACTGAAGCGAAATAAAACATATTGCAAATGAAAGAGATGAGTGGAAGAACTTTCTTGTGGCCGTATGTTCCTCATAGAAACTATAGGTTGTAATATTTGTCCCTTGACCGTTCACCATTGACAGTAGCAGTCTTACCATCATCATTTTTGAAAACATGAACCAATGACTCTGCCAGCCCATTAAGCCCAACAAACAGTAATTTGCTGTGGATGTAATGGTGTTTCGACAAAAGCTTGTGGTTTATCCTCACTCCAAATGCGACATTTCTGCTTATTTACGCATCTATTCAACCAAAAATGGGCTAAATCGGAGAACAACATTTTTTGAATTCTGAAGTTTGACCAATAGAACCAGTATTTTGATAAAAAATTTCAACAACATGCAAGCGTTTCTTTTCATAAAGAAATGTCAAACCAAACACAACAAAAATAACTATTAGCGGTTAAATTATCAAATAAGGCTGTGTTGCCAACTCAAAGTAAAAATAACACAAAATTCAAGTTTCAAATTTGAACTAAAACTCTATTACAGGCGAACACTTTTCTGATGGACTGGTTCTAGCGAATTTTTTTTGTTGGCGAACATTTTTTGCTGACTCTATAATAAATTATCATTCAGATTACAATGCTTATTACAAACTATGTCTAGAACGAACTAAATAAAGCAGTCATTTTAAGTTCACTATAGCTGTATTCGACTGTAACTATATCAAATGTTACATGTCACCATCAAAGTACACTTTTAAATGAAATCTTTCTGTAGGGTATGCGAATAAGATAATGGCAACTGAAATAATAGAAAACAATCACAGAAAAAAAAATAGATAAAAATGCAACAACTAACTGGTAAAATACCATCAGCAACAACAACAACAATGACAACTATAATAACAGGAATAAACAGACAATAATAAAAGGAAGAGTTAAAGTAACCATTGGCTCAGAAAGTGTAAACGACACTTTTATACAATTTTACACTTCCGGCTTAACTTTACTACTGAATTCCTTTTTTGTCTCCTTTTTTTTGTAATTTCTGCATCCGCGCTACGTTTTAAATACACTTTTGCAATTTTATTGCTACTGTTGCTGTCCTATTTTCATTCGCCATAAAATAGTATGAAAATTATGCACTTCTTTGATTAGGGTCATTCAAATTTTTATTGCTTTTTTTCGTAAAGGAAACAAGGCAAAATTGAATCATAAGTGAAGAAAATAAATATATGATTGAGAATATTGTAAAGAAGTTATAGAGGGTAGTGTTATAAAATTAAAGTTTTTATGACGAAAGTACACCACGTAATAAATGATATTTGCTGGATGATAATAACTAAGAAGTACTAAAGGTACTAAACACTGAACTACATAATAAGTGTGCATAAAAGCCATCATATCACAATATAGCCAGACTCATTACGAGGTCTAGGTTCAAAATATATAAGCAAATATTCATTACATGTGACATATTGCGTGTATAACGTAAAAATGCGGCATTCTAAACAACTTATATAACATTTTAGAGGGTGAATTGCTGACATTTATTCGCACTTTGTCATTAAATGCAATAGTGTGAGCAGATAAGTTTGTTTTTGTTCCGAAAATCTAGAATTTTTGTTGGAAGAAATTTTGCGTTGCTTCTGAAGCACATCGATCATCATTGCATATTTAAAGAACTATATCAGACAGTCATAAAACTTTGCCACAATTACTTTCGTATGAAACTAATTTATTGGAAATAAAGTAGAGCAGATATAATCAAGGGGGGAAGTATACTCTATACAAAGCAATTTTTAATTTTCGAATACTATTACACTGATTTCGATAAAATACTGTTACGTTCTTACCTTTTTAAAAACGTGTATTTATGAGTTCGTAGATTGTAGTTAAAATAAAATAAATCTTGTATTTAGTGTTTAATTACAATCCTTTATTCATTTTAATCATTATTATTATTATTATTTCGTGCACCACTGCTTGTAATCTATTTACAAGCAATAACAATTTTCTATTCTTAATTACTCTGTCCATTTACAAGTTTGTAAACAACAACAATTACTCGACAGATCTTTCTACCTAAAGATCTTCCAACTCGATCGTAGTTATAACTTAGGTTCGAACACAACTTAAATTCTCTTCGACCAGAGATTAACCACTCTTAACTCTCTTTACTAAGTTAGCTTCAACTAAACTGGTTTTTTACTTCACGATTCACTTCACGAGTTTACTTCTTATAAACTCTTTTCACGCCAACTGTACTCGCTGAATTTACTTTACTTAAACTGATTGTTGTTCGCATCGATGTGTTTTTTATCTGAGTAAACAATACATCGAAAGCTCTCAAACCTCTCGATATTTTAAGTAAATTCCATTTCTTTCTTTTAATTTCTTTTGTAGCCATGTTTATGGAAACATCCACTTCTTTCAGTTCTTAGTATTTGTTGTTGCTTGTTTACTGTCTGTTACTTGTTTTCTTTGCTGTTAGTTTTTTGTTGTTGCTGTGTTATTTTTATTTACTTTATCTGTGCTAATGTTTGTTGTTGTCGATTCTGGTTATTTATAAACAGCACATATAGTTGTACTTGCAGCTTTTGTTTATTTGTTTTAGCGATGTAATAAACGCTGGGGTGCCTAACCTTATTTTCGTAACAATACTATATAAAAATGAATGTGTGTTTGTTTGAAGGCTCTCTCAAACGTTTGAATTTGGACCGAAAGGGTTCAAAGCAGAGAAATAGGGTAAAAAATTTTGCTAAGATAATAACTTATATGGGACTAGCGAAGCATGCCGGGCTTTATCTAATTTGTATAAAACTGAAATAGAAAAAGTTTTAATATCTGAAAAAAAATCTTCTTTTAATTAAAATTAAGATGATACTTCAATTTTGGACACCCAAACGAACGATTTGTTTTGCCTTGAACCCTACCTGCGCTCTGCGGAGACATGTTTGTGGGGGAGAATGGTATTCAGCAGAGTGATACCCTTTTTTCACTCTCGTGAAAAGTTGGATGATCTTCATGCATCCTGTACCAATGGTAATACATAACAGGTTAGTATGGAAGCATATATCAAAAGCTCAGGTTAAAGGTTATCAGGACCAGCAGCTTTGATGATCTTCAGTCTTCAGTAATTGCGCTATATATCTCAAAGAGAGTTGATTCCGATGGAAATATATTCTACAACGGATATTTTCGCACTTGTTACACCGTTCGGCTTTAGTTTCACGTGTTTGACTAGTAGATGATTGAAAAAATTCTCTTCACTTGTTGAGTTGCTCTTCCTTTGTGGACACACGGCGTCATTTTCATTTGTTTTATTAAGTCTTATGGTCATTTTCTCACAGCTTAGCTTTAATTTAACCTTTAATTACTAAATAAAATTCTAAAGTAAATTAATTACGTAATAATTGGTTTAAAAATATTCCTTGGATACCTTGCAAGGTAGGATATCACGCATTTGATAAATTTTCAATTTTTTATACAAAACATTTTGCTCGTATTATTGTTACTTAAACGCTACTAAAATTGCTTAGTTTTTTGACTTTTTATTATAACTTTTGGACCATCATAATATACGAGTGTGTTTACTCGCATATATTTCAATGAAAAGAAATATGTATTTAACGTCTAACTAACCCTATAAATATATATACAAGCTCCTACATATATACAAACGTCTATATGAGTGTTTATATATAATGACATGTATGTTTGCCATTAAACTATTTTTTCTTTGTATATCCTGTGAACAAGAGGCGTTTACACACTAAAATTCCTGTATAAAAATGTTTCCATTAAGCTTTTGTTTGTTTTTGATTTTTTTTCGCATTCACATGGCTTTTGTTTAGTTTTATTGTCATCGCCATAGACGCAGTGGCATTTAGTTTGTTGTTCTTTTTAGTTTTCATCTACAAATCACTATTTTCTAATGCTTGAATCCTTAAAATTAAAGAAAATTACAAACACTTACACACATACATACTCACACACTATATTGTCGTAGAAAATAGTGTAAAAAAGGGATAACATTCAACAGCAACAATGGCATTAACTCGCTACAATAACAACCGCAAAAACAATTAATGGACCAGGAATAGAAAAAAACTAGAAGAAAAATAGAAAAGACAGAACATGCGTTTTAAATTTACAAAATAAATCAGAGTAAATCTGTTTAATTAAAAAGTTTCCCATCTTAAGGCACAGTCAAGCAGATAAGATAACACGTTAAAGAGGATAAAATGATAATAAATTTGTTTAGAAATAGAAAATGTCCTTTTTGTATGAACACTACGAGTCTATTAACATTGTTGGAGATCCTTTAAAATAATACACACACACACTCATACACACGCACTTGCATATACATATATAGTTTATACATACGCGTTTAGCGTTAAAATACTCGTTTAACAAGCATTACAAAGTCGAAACGCCAATTAAATGAGGTAGAAATAGGGACATAAAACTTACAAAATTTATTTGAAAGCTTAGAAAATTTATTAACTTCGCAAATAAATTTAAAAAAATTAACAATCACTTCGTAGCTGTGGTAAATAATGGGTTAATGCTACCAACTCTATTCGTAATGCAATAAAATTAATTCGAATGGTTACTCTTATCATACCATGATGGATATATGGTTTAAGGATGCCTATAATCACAATATATTTCGCAGAAATCCTAACGTTTATTAGATTAAATTGGGCAATTTTGTAAATTAAGGTCAGTACTTTTCCAGACGAAAGTAACGAGTGGGTCATTTAAAAGTTTAAATTTAAAAATGCAATAAAACAAAAACAAATTAATTTTGTTGTTGTGAAGTACAATGTTTCGCTTAGAAATGAAATATTATAGCATTCATATGGCTGCCACGGCTGGCCTTGCAGTACTCCACTCAATCGGACCAATTTTCGAGAACTTTTTCGTGTATGTGGGGGTCCTATCTCAAATGTTGGCCTTCAAATACTCAATAGTCTCCAGTTTGTGGGCATAGCACTTGTCTTTAATGACACCCACAGAAAATAGTCCAACGGTGTCAAGTCGCAGCTTCTTGGCGGCCAACTGACATCACCATTTCGGCTGATTGTTTAATCAGGCATCAAACGTTTGACGCAATAAATCGATTGTGGCATGAGCTGTGTGGCGAGTTGCCTCAACCTGTTGAAACCAAACATCGTTCACATCAATACCATGAAGAGCGGGTACAAAAAAATCGGTTATCATGGTGCGATAGATGTCTCCATTAGCCTAAAGTAATATGGGTCAATGATGCCTCCGCTCCACAAGCCGTACCAAACAGTCACTCGTAATGGGTGCATTGGCTTCTGTAAGACCATGTTGTGGTTTTCTGAGCCCCAAATACGGCAATTGTGCTTACCAACGTACCCACCAAGAGCTTCAAGGAGCTTCATCCAAGTTTTGTCTTTGTTTTTGAAATAAATTTCCAAATAAATAAAATAAATCCAATCGATTCATTTCGTTCAGTGGAGATAATATACTAAATTATGTGACAGAATAGAATGCCATAAGTATTGCCAGATTCGAAATAACCGCTGGTTCAAATTTAAACCGATACAAGGCTCCTCCGACATCTAAAATTTTAAAGTTAATTCAATGAATTTTAGCTTTTGAAGAAGAAAAGGATTTAAGCTTTTGCATAAAATTTTTTGAAAAGAAAAAATTTAATTACAAAAATACAGACGATCCAAGCATAGAATATTTAATGTATATGTAAAGTACGTAGCATTGCAGAACAATCTGTGGAGTGACGCCTGCCACTGTATCTTTGCTTTATAGATTTCGAGAAGACCTTTCACAGAATGAAACATGAAGTGATATGGAGTGCGCTGGCGTGCAAGGGATATGCGCTTAAACTCATTGAACTCATTAAGGGTTTATATCGTAAAGCACCTTGCAGAGTTAGGCATGGCAAGCTAGTACTGCAAGGTTGTGTCCTGTCACCACTACTATTTAATATAGTTCTGAACACAATTCTTGAGAAAGCCCTCTTCGACAGCAGAGGAATAACATGGGGACTGCAAAGCCGGTTGAACGACATCGATTTTTTGAATGTGTCCTGGTTAACAGCTTTCTAGGCCTTGCGATAAATTTACGTAACGTAATGCTAGCAGCGAAAGCGGTAGGTATGAGAAGACTAAAACTCTTCTTATTAACGCAACGTCACGGGAATTGCTTGTTATTGGCGCTGAGGAAATTGAGGACGTCCGTCAATTCTGCTACCTGAGGAGTATTATATCCGCAAGAGGAGGTTCGAGCAAGATTTCTGCGTTTTAGGTCTTAACCACAGCCACCACGAAGCTCCCACAAGGGTGCCTACCCAAACAATCGGGCAGAGATCGGAATCCCTGTGGCTCCAGAATACCTCTGGTCAGACTTAGTGACAAGTGAGTGAAGGCAACACACCCACATGCCGCCTCCAGTTTCGGCCCCATAACGGCGACGGACTGGTCGTCGGTATGCTAAGTGGTAGTGGCTGTGATCTTTACTAACCATTGCCATTTTTTCACCGGTAGATGGTGTTCTCTTCTGATGCATGTTGTGGACTACTACTGCTGTCTTTACCAAACGAAACTAGTAAACATTTCGTCACAAATGACAACAACAGGAGACTGGCTCACAAATGTTGGGCCATGTAGGGAAAGTTGATTTCTGTACATGCTGAGGCATTCGAGCAGGAAAAAAAAGAAAATTATGTGAAGCGACGCTTATAATACAGCAAACCTTTCAATTGCAAACATAAACTTGGAATTTGCTTCGTTCTTTTGCTATCTCGGCAGTATTTTAACAACATCCTGAGGTTTCATGATATAAACAAATTCAACGCTACCGACCATAGATTAAAGGCTGTCAAAAATAGAATACATGGGTGCATAAGAGAATAATTAGTTTAGCGGCAACAGGGCTACCGACTACACTACTATCGTTATAGCCCGTATCCAACTTAGGCTATTATTTATTTTTCTTGGTGACAGCAAACAGATTAGTGCTGTCACTACAAAAGATGCATGAAATAGGCGACTTAAAAACGCAATACATGAAATATATGTGTGCCGCTGTGGTATGGTAGGTAAGACACCCTCCTACCAACCAGAAGGTTGTTGGTTCAATACCAGGCCAGACCATCTTAAAAAAGAAAAAAGTTTTTCGACAGCGGTATCGCCTCATAACATTAGCTAGTAACTGGTTATGAGTATTACTACTACTGAAAACTTCCCTAAATGTATTTGCCGTTCGGTGCCAGCGTTAAACTGTAGGTCCCTTTCAATGAGTTTAAAAATAGAATCGGGTGCAGCTCATTGACTGAGAGAAATCCCCATGTTCCTCATGGAATGTTATGGGAATTAATAAAATAATAACATGAAACATATACATTAAAAACGTGCAAAAGTGTATGTGGCACCACCACTGAAAAAGAATAATCATAATTGAAAAGCTGGTTACTTGTCTACTTTTGTAGTCAGCGTGTTTTGTTGTCGCGTAGTCGATCGTGACGGTAGCCTTGAATGTATTATAGTATCAGCGAAACAAATTTTAACATATGCAGCCAGTTTTTTTTTGTCGATTAAAAATTATTGATCTATTAAGATCTACACTTTTGTATGATTACGGTTATGGTTGTAGAACGCAGCAGCTGGAAAGTCAATTACATTCAGGCACATTCTGAGAATATTCTGCTCAGAAACAATATCCAACTTTAGCTTATAGAAAAGATTACACCAAGTCCCAATAAAACAAGTAAAATATGCGAATATAATAAAGCTAAATAGGACATAATCTGAGAAAAACCGAATGGAAGCCACAATGAAGACCCCCCTTCAAAAATTATTGAAATACATAATGCATTTAAGTTACTTTGGGGTAGTGTATGGAGTAGCCGCAGGGCTTCTGCAGGGCAGCCCATAGTTATAGAAGACAGGATGACTTAGAGCAAATATTTGTTAGGTATTGAAAGTATATTTAAATTTGCGGCCTTGGATACGCTAACTATGTACGGTGGTGGAAGAAATAATAAGGACACTTTAATTTTTTTCAATAACTAGAACAACGTGAAATAGTCTGAAGAAAGGAAGTTTAATATTGTTACGAAAATAAAAATACAACACTGAATTGTGAGATTTTGTTATATTTTGTGTCACCCTGTCAATTTGACAGCACTGCCACATCGACCATCTGTACGTTAAATTTGAATTAACGACTATGAAAATAGAAGATGGTCGATATTTCGGGAACCTTCCAAACTGTAGACAATTAGGGATATAAGGAGACTGCTTTGCCTACGTAGTTTAGTTATCGTTTGGCTGTCGTAAGATAAATACGTGTTAAAGCGGAAATCAAAGTGTTGTATAAGCGGATATTAAGTTGTTGTAAACTGTATAAAAGTTATTGTGGAGTAAATAAAAATATAACTGTAGAACAAATAAAATAGCGGTCTTTGTTTTATTTTAACGCAATTTAAACGAAGTCGAACGTGTTAAAAAGGTTAAAACGTAACAATATATTTGGGTCAGATAGAAAATCGTATGTGCGAACTTCTTTCAATTACAATGCATTCTTTATTTGATTTTTGTAATGATAAATAAAAATTTAAGAAAATTTTGATGTGTCTTTATTATTTCTTCCACCACTATATATACAGTAAAGGTTTTAGCTTTAGAAAAGGATTTTGAAAAATTTCTGTAAATTTAAGATTAACCAGAGTTTAATTATAAACTTAAATTGTTAACCTTTTAAAAGTAATTTTCGTTATATATTTGTAATGTCAAGTCCTTTTACTGGTTTTAGTGCATATATTGTTAGCATGGACTTCGTAAGTATTGAAGTGAATAGTTTAAAGCTTTACAACTATTTAAACTACGAGGGCTGTTTATTATTAAATATATAGTCCACGTTGGGGAGCTTAAGGTTTCCGCAAAAGTTATTCCATTCCAGTTATTTCTGTTGTGTGCTATTAATTGCTTATTCTAAGAACCGTTAGGCGCCACGTTGTTAGCGACGCTCCACTACATTGTACACATAGCACAATCCAGCCATATATTCTCTTTCTCACTTCGTCATTATGCATTTCGTTTGTGAATGAAAGAGCAATTTCAATCAAATATACATATTTTGCATCCCTCGCTTGTTAACGCAAACATATTCAAACAAATAATTGCCTTTCATACGAGTATGAATTCATACCATCAAAGAATTATAAATTGTGTATGTATATATATGTATGTACGTATTATATTTGTATGGGTTTCTATGTATTTGGAATTTTTTGCGCTTTTACTCCAAAATTTTTCATTTTATGTTTTTCGCATTAATGTCATTCACATTCCTTTTTTGGTCAACCGCCACCTCAAAGGCTAAAGTCGAAACAATAAATTATGAAAAATTTTCACATCAAAGCTATGAGTACAACAATGTTATCCTCTCAATAACTTTTAATATACAAATTTTTATATGAAAAATTTTTTGGAAACCATGCAAAAGTTGTTGCTTTTGCTATCAAACATTACCATGGCAATAGTTTTTTTTTTCTCCGGACCATGAATATCCCTAGTAAATGCTTATATTTATACTTTTATTTTATATTTTTTATATTCTTTTAAAAATATTTTTTATCTACAAAAGAACAACGAAAGATTAAATTTTTTAAAATTTGAAATTTGCTTTACTTCTTTGTTTTAACTTAATGGAAATGATTAAATTTTGCTGAAAAAAATATTGTAAAAATAAAAAAAAAAAATAGTTTAAGTTATTAAAGAGAGAGTTAAGAGTTAAGTTCGTAGAAAAATATTTTCTTTTTTTTAGAATTTCACGTTTAGTAAGCAAATTACTGCCCCTATTACGGTTGACAACTCGACTCAGTTGAATGGAAATTTCAGTTGAAATTTTACAACTGCAATTGATGGGTTGAAATTTTCTTTGTTTTTAACAGGTTAGGTTGTTATAGCTTCTTTCACTAACTCCCACAACTATTCTTTATTTAAAATTTTTTTCTCGGAGAGCTCCTGTGACAATTTTCCATAGATTTTCAATAGGATTTAAGTCCGGCGACTGTGCCAGCCATTTCAAACCTCCGACTTTATTATTCTGATGTATGTTTCTGATCATGTTAAAACACCCATCGCAGCGGTATTTTTCATTCGGCCTAAGGCATCATGACATTGTTTAGTATATTGGTATAAAAATAAAACCAAATCTATACTTACAACAAATTAAAGAAGAATAACGCTTAATATTTTTGAAATGTAACGGAATTATATTCATAAGAGATCAGTAGACAAAATGCAGTTATTTTTTACATATACTTCTTTGTAATTTTTACATATACTCCTTTGTATTCGATTGACATGAATTTTATTTATCCGAAAGATAATCTAGAGGCATTACATTTTAAATATGATTTCTGGCATATGACCGCCACGGCTGGCGGGGATGTAGTCCAATCTGGGCGTCCAATTTTCAATGACTTTCCAACATTTGTGGCCGTATATCGGCAATAACAGGGCGAATGTTTTCTTCCAAATGGTCAAGCGTTTGTGGCTTTACCGCATAGACCAATGACTTTACATAGCCTCACAGAAAGTAGTCTAGCGGTGTTAAATCACAAGATCTTGGAGGCCAACTCACAGGTCCAAAACGTCAAATTAGGCGGTCACCAAACGTGTCTTTCAATAAATCTGTTGTGGCACGAGCTGTGTGACATGTTGCGCCGTCTTGTTGAAACCACATCTCCTGGACATCATGGTTATTCAATTCAGGAATAAAAGGTTAGTAATCATGGCTCTATACCGATCACCATTGACTTTTGTAACATTCTGGCCACCATCGTTTTTGAAAAAGCACAGACCAATGATTCCACCAGCCCATAAAGCGCACCAAACAGTCAGTTTTTCTGCATGTAACGGGGTTTCCACATACAATTGAGGATTACCTTCACTCCAAATGCGGCAGTTTTGTTTGTTGACCAACCAGAAGTGCGCTTCAGCCATTCAAACGGAAGTGCGCTTCATCGCTAAACAAAATTCGCTTATGAAAATTGAAAAAATTTAAAATTGAAAAAAAAATTCACTTATTAAAAATGAAAATTGCACTATTTGCAAGCGTTGTTCAGGCGTGAATCTATCCATAAACACATACACTTGAGGATTACCTTCACTCAAAATGCGGCAGTTTTGTGTGTTAACGTAGCCATTCAACCAGAAGTGCGCTTCAGCGCCAAACAATATTCGCTTATGAAAATTGAAAAAAAATTCGCTTATGAAAAATGAAAATTGCACTATTTGCAAGCGTTGTTCAAGCGTGAATCTATTCATGATGAATTGCCGAACCAAACTGAGAATAAAATCACTTGGCAGCTGTTAAATCGGTCGCCATTTTGAAAAGTAATGCCAACTTAAAGTTCTATACCCCTATAAAAGACGCTTTATAATAGATTTAAAAACACTAAACCTTTTGGAGAGTAGGTGAATCGATTTTTTTGAACAGCATTGTACAGATCTGCCAGAGCCTGGTGGTGGCAATTACAATGATGAATGTATGTTACTTCCAGAATATTTTTTAGGCGGTACAAGGATATAGGTATCAAGCATAAGTGTCGATTTAATAGAAAATATATATGGATATGTAGAATCGTTCTTAAGAAATTATCTGTGGTATTATATGTCGCCAACGTGAAACAAATTGTTGATTCACAGTTGTGTAGTAGTTCTTCAAATTTGCCTATTGGTTCTTTGTCTGAAGAAGAGCAAGAATCTATTAATAAAATATTTAAAAAAGTTAGAGTACATTCAGCCACAAAATGTAGTATAATTTATAATGTAGAGAATATCTCTTACTTTCTTTCAATGAATTCAGACCCGGTGGTCAAGGCTATCAGCAAAACTTCCAACGCGAAACAAATGGTTATGCCTAAGGAAGTACAACCTTAGGCTCAACTACTTGTTTCATCATCTGATAAGGTGGATTTCAATGTAGGAAGTGAGAAGATACTGATGAAACGCAAACTGATGATAATATATCCTTAAATTGATAAATGTGTGTTTTAACCTTCGAAATATTTATGGTTACATAATACAACAAAAAATTTTCTGACCTTGGATAACCACTATATCATCAGCATTTCAGATTCTATGGATACGTTTTTCTTTAATTTTTTTTTCTAAAATGTGAGATTTTCGAAGAGGCTGTTTCATATATCTTATGAAAAGTTCTTAATGTAGCTGCGACAGTGCAAATCGGCCAGTCCAAAAGTGGAGGAATATTTTATGGACAGATGCGAGTAAAGTTGTTATATTTGGCGGTAAAGGTTATCCTTTGTACGTCAGGCATCCTTACAACTCCCAATACAATACAAAATATACTACAAAAACCATTAAACATGGAGTGTCAAGCGTAATGGTATGGTGTTCGTTCTCTTATTATGGAGTTGTTTCTCCAATCGAAAATCTATGGACTACAGTTAAAACGGCAGTTGCTGCTCCTAAGCCAACCACCAGCAAATCATTCTTGAAATTAATTCGGATGTCCTGGAATAAAATTTCTCTAAAACGATGCCAGAATTTGGTTGAATAGATGCCAAGGAGATGCGCAGCCAATAAAGGTAATGCAACTAACTGTTAAATTTATAGAATACTTTTACCCTTTACGCACAACTATTTTTAAGTAGTGAAGTTATTTGTGTCTTATTTTTGAAGTCTTAAGAGCCTATTTGAAAAGTGATGAATTTATTTTTTAAGTTCTTTAAAAACGGTAAATAAAATTATAAATTTTTTACGTTTCTTATTGGGTATACAAGTTAATAATGTCGATTTATTTGCTTGAAAACTGCATTTATTTTAGTGACAAAATGAATTGATACATTATTTAAAGTATTGTCCATCGTTAGCCACTACTATTTCCCTATTTCTGCATCGATCGAAACAAATGATAACCAGGAGTAAGGTCTGGGCTATAAAGCAGGTCAGTCAAAACTTCCCATCCACTGTTTTTCAAATAGTTTTTGACCGGTCTTGCAACCTGTGGCTGAACGTTGGCATGATGGAAGATTATGGCCTCGTGTCTGGTCGAATATTCTGCTCGTTTTTCGTTGATTGCCCTCTTCAAATGAATCAATTGTGTTCAGTACCGGTACCCTGTGATCGTCGCACCCGATTTTAACAGCTCATAATACAAAATACGTTGGCGTCATGGAGGTGGGTCAAAGCTTCCCATCCACTGTTTTTCAAATAGTTTTTGACCGGTCTTGCAACCTGTGGCTGAACGTTGGCATGATGGAAGATTATGTCCTCGTGTCTGGTCGAATATTCTGCTCGTTTTTCGTTGATTGCCCTCTTCAAATGAATCAATTGTGTTCAATACAGGTACCCTGTGATCGTCGCACCCGATTTTAACAGCTCATAATACAAAATACGTTGTCGTCATGGATATTCGGCTTCAGCGTTAATTTGGTTGGTTAGCCGGGTTTTACATATGACTTTTTTCGTAAAGTATCAATTTGTCATCACCAGTAACAATACGATGCAAAAATGACCTCTTTTTCTAGCGTTCAAGTATCATTTCCGACATGTAAAATTGCCTTTCAACGTCTCTCGGCTCCAATTCATATGGGACCAAATTTCCTTTGCTTTTGAATGAATCCCAATACTTTTAAACGTAGGGAAATGGCATGTTGTGTGACTCCCAATGATAATGCAAGTTCTTCTTGCATTTGACAACAATCTTTGTCGAGTAATGCTTCCAATTATTCATCTTCAACCTTTTTCGGCTGAACAGGTCTCTCCTTGTCCCTTGTATCGCAAATCACCACTTTTGAATGGCGCAAACCATCGTACACAAGTTTTTTGAGTTGCTGCATATTGACCGTAAGCTTCTACCAATAATCGATAACTTACAGCAGCCGTTTCCTCAAATGAAAGAAAGTCATCAGACTTCCCCACAATATATATTTTTTAGGCACTGAATTTGGCATTATTATAGCGATTGAAAAAAATGTGTGTTTACACTTTGGCGTCTATCGAATACTGAATTATAATGATGCTTACCCTCCAAAATACCATATTTGTTATTATTGACACAAACCGTATGTGATTGTCCAAATCGACATTATTAGCTTGTATACCCAATAATTTTTTTAGTACTCAAAAGTTTCTTAAACTTATGAATCCAAATAAAATGGTTTTTTGGGGTGGTGCTATACATCACCAATACGAAACCAGACAGCAATTCTGAAATAATAAACAAATCTGTGGGTAATAATGTCACTACAGGATTGTTCTTTTTTTCCAAGACTTACGTGTGAATTTTTAAAAACATAATTTTTTATTTGACTAATTTTTGTACAATTTTATTAAGTACACTAGTCAACAAGGTCTTGAAATTTAATTTGAATTCAGCGTATCAAAATCCTTATATATCATAAAGTTTTATTTAGAGGCCCGAACATTTTTTCATTATGTAGACCAGTGGTATTATATTGCATTTGTATGGGCAAAATTTATAAGTAATTTTTAAACAAAGAGCTTAATATTGAACTTGAAATCTGCAACTTTAAATGTTAAATAGTAAAAGTTAACTTAAGTTTTATAAAATAAAACAAAAAAAAAAAATGGTTTTCCTATACGTTTCGTCTGGAAAACGGGAAACATTTACTTGCATTATGCTGTGCAGACAAAATAAAAACAATTTAAAATTATGCCTTTCTCTCTCTCTATCTCTCTCTTACTCTTTCTTTTAAATTTTAAGTCTTTTGTCACTTTCGATGTTATAAAAATAAATGATATCCTTATTTCTGTGGCAAAACACCAAATAACCCGATTGTAAAAAAAACACCAAAAATAGAAAAGAAAATCAACCAACAATTGATGTATATTTCCCAAGTATTTGTACATAAGTATGTATACGCATATGTATATGTGTATACATACATATGGTTCACACATACGCTTGTACCTCCTTTCTTTTTGTATAAATAAGAAACGATAATATTTTATTTCCTTCGCTGCTTTCTGCTTGTGTTGTAACACCAGATACTTTATTTTTCTATTTTGTGGCAAAAAAAAGAGAGACAAAAAAAATGAAGAAAATATATAAAAATTACATGCATATGTAGTAGTTTATCAAATGTGTGTGAGTGTGTGTGTGTGTGTGTATGTGTGTGTAAAGTTGTGTCAGTCTTATAATATATTTGGCAGTATATGTATGTAGGGCTTACAGTAAAGACCGCAAAGAGTGGACCAGTTTTATAATTATGCAGGGATTGTCAATTAAACTGTTTATTAAAGATATTGGGTGTATAATATAAAATAATATTAAAATTTTGGTTACAATAAGTTGTCTTTGTTTTTCGTATTAAAATCACTATCTCTGAACTGCACCAACCATCTTCCGCCTTTTGAAACTGATGGAACATATCCAGGATAAGCTTCAGTGATCAAAATGATGTGCTAACAGCTTTTCTTTATGAAACTGCACAAAATTTGACAATTTCGAAGCAAAAAGATTAAAAATAAATATTATTATTATTATTACCGTTATTGCTTTAAACATGTAGACAGCAGCAAGCAGCAAATAGTAGAATGAGAAAAACTAGAATACACAAGTTTATCTGAAAACGATCTGTTTAAAGGCAGCAAAGCAAAAGTCTAGACAGTGACCTTTGAGGATGCTGGCAAACTTATGCTTTTGGCAGATGCTGCTACAGGATTTATTGCTTGCTTTGTGCTTAAAACGCTGTTGGAAGTTGCTGCTGCTTGCTGTCGATTATGTGTTTGAAGCATTAGTTTGGCAGCAGCAGCAAAGGGTTTTGTCTAGGCTTTTGCTTTACTTCTTTTAAAATGATCGTGAGAATAGCAGATGCTGCCGCCACATTTGCTTGCTAGTATGTGCTTTAACTATTGTTGGCAGATGTTGTTGCATAACAGATATTAGTGCGACCATTTGCTCTATTGTGCTGCCACCGACTAGAATATAATTTACTTATAATATTCCTTACAATCTTGATTCGTTGACAAATTTCAGAATATCGTTTGGTGATAGCTCCCCATTCCTTACTTGAGAGGCATTTAAGTGTCTCCTCTTGAAATGCATAAAGGCCACACAACCACCAAATATGTACTATTGCGATTCAGTTTCCTTCTTCAAGAATCTGTAAATTGGAATTAAATTGCAATTGGATTGATCCAAAGACTGGTTATCACTCTCAAGCTACTTTTAAATAACTTGATACAAGACTCGTTGATGCCTAGCAAATGTTTGTTCTGTCTGAAGCCGATTTTATCTCTCGTTCTCCTCCTTTTCTTCAATCCTCCAAAAGTTTCCCACTCCACAAAGTCTGGTCTGTAAGCTCTCTTCTTAGCTAGCTCATCTGCCTGTTTACTTCTCACAATTGTTACATGAAGCGGGATCCGGTAGAGGTTTAATTTACTCAGACAGTTCCGTACCACCTAAGAGTCCATTGCTCTAATGGCTGCTTGACTATGGTTATGTACGTCCTGTCCCAGTTAAATTGTTCATAGCTTTCGACGGCTTGAACTTACGCTTGGAAGCTATTTGAGAGTTTATATAGCGTGAGGAGGAAGAGGAATCGGTACAACACCTTCTTTTTGCTGTCTCGCTCTACGGGAGCTTAGGTTATGTCATTTTGCTGCAAGTCTCTTCCATGACCTGGACTGCGTCAGGGATTCATTTTGTCAGGAGTACCGGTTGGCTATCGAGAGGAGCACTTGATTGATTAGAGAGGGCTTAATTCTATCTCTCTCGCTTCTGAATTTCGGTCCATAATAAGTTTTCAGATTCTGTCTTGTGGGTATCATTATGGGGCATAGGGCTTCCGAGTGTACTCGCTAGCTGCTGGTGACCCATGTAACCACCTAACTTATAATTTAACCTTATATTTTACCCTAGACCTGCTCCTAAGCTGTTTTCGGTCTTTGACTTATCCATAAACCATATAATGGTAAGTTTCTTAAAGGAATTTCGTTCAGTAAATGCTTCTTATTTCTATATAATACTGTTACGAAAATAAAAATGTCTAACAGTGCCTTTGGGACTGTTTTGTGGGATTTTGATCTATTGTTTTGTGTCAAGGCTGTTAATGTGTTACACTGGTAATGCCGTACTGATTGCCAATTCACCCATCTTTGGGTAACACAATCCTATATGTTTAAAAGTAACGGACATAAAATAGAAAACGTAAGAGCGTTTGAGACATTTGCAGAACCTTCCAAACTGTAGGCAGTTAGGTACAGGTTAGCAGGCTGCTTTGCCTACGTCGGCATAGTTATCGTTTTGTAGTCATAAAATATAGTCGTGTTTAGGCGTAAATAAAAAGCGTATATTAAGCGCGAGATAAATAAGTTGCTGTATTAGGATGAAGTGTATAAAGCAAAAGTGAGAAAATAATAACTGTAAAACAACAACAACTTGGTACTTGTTTTATTTTGACGCAATTAGCTTTGTGCCTAAATGAAGAGAATTGCTTAAATCGCTATAAAAATTAATGTTTTTACTTACTGCTTGATTTTATTTTAATATGAGGACTAAGACCATGATCCCCATATTTTGAAATAGGTTATGTGTTTTATTAGATTTTTCTGCTACATAATTTCTGTAAAATTACTTTTTGTCAATTTTAACCAGACTCCACTGTATATTCATATCTCATATATATTATTTTTAATGCCATTGAGTGAGTGAATAATGTTTTCGATGTCAACTTTGTGCCACTGTTTTCATACATATGACAAACAATGATATAATTTTTCAAATGTTAGTGGTTAAAGGAAATGACTGGCGTTAATAAACAGTGGGCCTTAAATGGAAATAAATTTAACTATTTCTTAATAAACGAAAGCTAACAAATGAAATCTTTAGCAAAGTATTACAAAAATAAATTTAATAAAAAATTTGCTAAATTTGATTTTTGCCATATAATTTATTACCTACGATTTATTGTCTATCTATCCCACTGTTTGATAACACATTCAAATAATGTAGAACAAGAAAAAGTGGGAAAAAACAGTAAAAATGGATAAAGGAGGTGGTGGTGCGTATTCATATCAAGCGGAACTTTTCACAAGTTTTTAAATTGGCTTAAAAATTTGTCAAAAGAAAGTGTGCGCTTCTTGAGGAGAAATTTTTCTAAAAAACAGATTTTCTTTTCCTTTTTTTTTCTTTCCTTTCTATTTATTTATTTCTGTGATATTATAGTCGTGATACGATTAAGTATAAACATACAAATAAATGTATAGTATGTTTGTAATGTCTTATAATACTAGCACATACACATTCACATACTCGTATGTAAATAATCTGGTATATAATATATTTTATTAAATTATTATTGATATTTATGCTTAAAAGTAGCACATGTTTTTCAACACCTAAAATGAGCAAAAAAAAATTGATAAAAAAAAAGTGACAGCCTTCCATCATCATCAGCCTAATATAAGTGTACTGACAAATTCTTGGGATTTCAAGCAATAAATTTTCAAATATTACTTTAAAAAAAGAGAGTTTCTGCACAAAAAGAAATTTAAACAAGTTTTTATTAAAGAAAGAATAAATCTAACTTCACTGCTGTACAATAGGAGGTTAGTTTACAGAATGAAGTGATTTTTTAAAATTTTTTTGCTAATAAAGTGTGTTCCCAAAATTAACTTAAGCTTTGAATTTGTCGCCATTTGTTCCGTAAAGTGTTGGCAACCGTAAAAAACAATTCGAAAGCTGACACTTTAGGGTTAGTGAAAATGGAGTGTTACACGATAACACAACGTGTCTTCTTTATTGAAAAATCATTTAAAAATAATGAAAGCTTGGCGGCCGCAGTTCAAAAAATTCATACAAAATATGGTCGAAATAGTGTTTTAACTTCGTCAACTGTTGAGAGATTAATTGGAAAATTCAGGGAGACTGGGTCCGCTGGAGATGCCAATTTTACTGGTCGTCTAAAAACAAGCCGTTCAAATATCAATATTGAAGCAGTGCCTGAGAGTGTCGGTGATAATCCCGGAACCTCAATTCGGCGTCTTAGACAAGAATTTCAAATTTCAAGAGACTCTCTACAGTGTATATTGACTAAAGATCTGTGTCTCCATGCTTACAAAATTTAATTAACACAACAACTGAAGCCTAAGCTGTGCCCAGCCAAGAGAGAATACACGGTGCGAGTAGAACAAGGATATCTCGAGTTACGGTTAAAAAAAACTAGTTTTTCAGACCTTCATGTACTTTTAATCTAATAGCTTAGCTGATTACTCGATTTTAAGTTTCGGGTTAAAAACCGGTTTTGCGTAACTTTTTGCACTTATAAGCTAAAAAATTAGCTGAATGCTTCCCAATTTTAAGTTTCTTTTCAGATTTCGAAAGAAGATATACAAGCCTTTTAAATGATATATATGTAGCTTTGGGGAATCTGGCAGTATTTTTCCAAATTTTGATAAAATTTTTTCCACATTTTTCAACTTTAGATGCATTTTTGTGCACTATTTTATATAGGAACCGTACTATTGATGAATTTATTAAGGAATTACATTATCAGATATCCGTTGGAAATTGTCGGAGTTATTAAGCTTTTTCGTACTGCAATTTTAGTATCCTTGCCAGGTATTTTTTTGTCGCAACGTGTTATTGAACATCGAGTTTTCGAGCAAAATTATCGTAAGCAATGAAGCACATTTTCAGCTTGATGACCTTGTTAGAGTTGGAACACAATTGGATCTTGACGATTCTTTCCATACAAAATGACATAAAAAATCGTTGGCGAAAGCAGTCGTGAGATAGAATCTATTTTATTTTGACAATCTGTATGTGGTGTTGCCGTACTTTAACCGTATTTTATGTATTTTGTAAACAAAAAACATATGTTTTTGTTTTGGAGCGAAAAAAATATAAACAAAAAGCAAAGCAAACATAACAACAAAAAGGGCAATTGACAGTATTTGAAATTGCGGCTGTCGACAGCGTTTTTGCTTGCAGTTGCGGACGTATTCTATTTCATCACTTAATTTTCAAAATTGCCGTTTTTGAGTTTCTGAGGACCCATATTAGATTGACGAAAAACAAATGCATCCAGAACGTATCTCTGTTTGGTGTGGATTTTGGGCTAGAGGCATAATTGGACCGTACATTTTTGAAAATGAGGCTGTTACTGGTGCTCGATGTCGCGACATGATAACACAGTTCTGTCTGCCGAAAGTGGATGATATTGATGTGATCAATATGCGGTTTCAACAAGACACATGCCACATGCCACATGCCACACAGCCCGTAAAACAATTGAATTACCGGATGAAACATTTTCAGGTCGTGTACGGTGATCAGAATTGGTGACTTAACACCATTAGATTTCATTTTATGGGGTTATTCGAAATCATAGGTCTATGTCAACAAGCCCACAACCATCCTTGCATTAAAAGAGGACATTCAAAGCTGCATTGATGAAACTCAGCTACATTTATGCAAAATAGCCATGGAATATTTCTGCAAAAGAGTGCGTAATTGCATGCAAAGCCATGGAGACCATTTTGCTCGATGTGTTATTTCATAGATAACCCTATCCTATGTACTTTATGATTCAATAACAAAAAAACAACAATCAAAAGACAAAAATCTCAAACATTTAAATCTTGCGTTACTTTTGTGACACCCTTTATTTACATATGAATCTGTACCCACTTCATCTTCTATAAAGAAATTTGTATCTTAAGAATCCTTATCTGTTGTTTTGCTAATCCTCGAAGTTTATTTGATAAATACTTTGTGACATAGCCTAGGGTTCTTTTAGTGGTGCAGTCTTTTTCCCTCTGGTCATTATACATCTCTATCACTTTATGGGTATCTTCAGTTTTGGCAAAAGAAAAATGTCTCAGGGGAGCCAAATACAAGATTTCAGTATTATTTTTGGTTAAAAGCTTAATGATAAGTAACGATGAGGAAAAGATGTTGAGCAAAGACTTAATATTCATTGAATGCCTTCTCGTCGCTCTTGAAAAAGTTTATATAAAAGTTGCGTTGCAGTAAATGCCGGCTTATGCGACAGTAAATTTGTTTATTCGTACTAGAGGGCATCAAATCAAATGTGGCATACGTCATGATTCAGGCTTGTTATGTTTTGTTGGTCATGGCTGCAACGCACCGCGATCCGAATGATCTTTTGCGCAGTCCCATATACTCACCATATCAGATTGAGTCTATGACTAAAGCCAGTTATTCTATTTGGAGAGAGAAGAAATACCTGTTTCGGGGTAAGCAAAGTATTCACAGGTATCTTATCTTCTGGGCCGAAATAGCTGGGCACACACAAAGGTCGTGTTCAAATGTCTGGGCATAAATCGCACAGAACTAATCCTCGTAAGATCACAATATCCGGTAAATAGACTCGTTAGTGAGCTGAGTTTGCTGTTATTGAGCGGCAATAGCACACTGGATCTACCAGGAGAAAGGGAAATAAGCCTCCAAGCTTGTCTCATACCAAAGATACTCCTCCAAAACCGAGCATTTTTCTTTCCGTCTATGAGTTACTCCTCCGACTTAAGTATTCCCTAGAGCCACCAAAAAAATGCCACAAGCTTAAGTTCAGGCCAATGTATTTGCTGTTGCTCTACCATCAATCCTACAGGCACCTAAAATAATTGGAGCTTATTTCTAAGCAAAAGCTTTGCAACTTATAGTAGTAATGTTTGACCAGCCTAGATGCCATACTATTCAAGCCATTTGCTCTTAAGGCTTGGCTCTTAGAGATAATATTAATGGTTTTACCCTTGATCTTCGCACATATGTTAGAGGCCGTAATCTTAGCCTTGAAGACACTCAGCGACCTCCCCAGTGGGATAACCAAGTTGCAAATGGGTCAATGAACACCAGCACCGAAAACATTTGTTTTGAAACTATCTGTATAACAGTTTGGATCAAATGCACTCCGAATTAAGGCTCTATTCGATCATTAATCCTGGTCCGGGAATGCAACCTAGAATCTCCTGCTAAAATGCAGATTCAAGGCATAACATCCAGAACCGCAGATGGTTCTCTGACAATCCTGCGTAGAATGGACAGACTTTCCGACGTATTTGAGGATTCCTTGGCGAATATGTCGTCACTCTCATCACATAGATGTGAAGCGCTGTTAAACAAATGGAGGCCTTCAAGGCCGCTACTGGACACGTTCTCATTACCACAGTTATACCAAGGCAGGTGAGTCTCTGTACCCTGCCTAAATTATTCGCGGTGGTAACTTCCTCAGCCTATCTCCGATGGAGGTACCCATAAAAGTAATACAATCACATGACTTGTAAATGTACAACAACCGTTTTTGAGGGATACACCGAGAGCCTTTCCTGAGAACACCAATTTGACACCACGCCCAGGGCCGTCCTTATGAGATCACACAACGTACTCTAATATTTCCCACGGACTGTTATAACGAGGTCGTCAGCATAACCAATTTCGCTGACACTCCTATAAGTCAACATTGTTAGTTTATGCGAAATATCAAAATAGACGAGTTACAACAGTTTATTTGTTAATTTCTAAAATTCACTTAAAAGTAATTCAAAATATCAAAACACTTTTCCTTGAAGTATTGAAAGAAAGGCGAATTAGATAACACATCCCAAATGCATTTAGTGATATTAGGTACGTATACTTAATATTTATTTAATTGATCACCATAGAAAGTATACGCCATGACATTTTCGTTTAAAGCTCCTGGTAGGAAATGAAATGAAAGAGAAATCTGCCACATTTTTATTCATTTTAAGCAAAAACATTTTTTTTTCTCTAAAGAGAATTTAAATTATTTAAGAGACTTTTTTCTGAATGCGGGTGTGGTATTTCAAATTTTAAATGATTTTCTTATCAATGACGTTGCCGTTTGTCTGTCTCTGACAAACATGTTCGAATTAAACCTGCGCATTGTTCAGCTGAAACATTGCCACAGCAAGTGGTGTGAGAAACCCAAAAAATTAACTGCAAGAAAAATAATTTGGAGAGAGAGAATTGCAGTAGTCATCGGTGCTTGTAGATACCCAACATCAATAAGTTACTTGGACAATAAAAATGCAATTAATACGCAATTAAATTGTAATCTTTTTTATTTTTTGTTAACTTTGTTCTTTACACTCACGTTTCACCCACAAACTTTTGTGCTTTTATTAAAATACATTTATATTGAGGTAATAATTTGTTATACAATACTTACACGAAATGAACTTAAATTGGATTCACACGCGTGAAATTTATATGAAGTTTTTTTTTATTAAATAGATACACATTTTTAATTAATTAATAAATAAAATAAAGAGGATTCTATTTAATTAATTTAATTTTTATGATGCCCTAAAGGCGGTAATATTATTTAAAAATTTATTGAGTTTTGTTTTATTTATTTATCAGTAAGTAATATAGGCTTTTTAGAGATGGAATATGATTATTGTAGAGTATTCAACACTCGTTTGAGAACCACTCGGTTTCGCGTACATTATATTTTCCAATTATTCAGAAGCCCGGTTTTATTGTTTCGGTTACTCTGTTCTTTTATTTTTTTTATTGTGTTTTTCTCCGTCACTTCTCTAGGGAGCATATTAGCTTTTTACAAAGTATCCATTAATCTACTATACCCGCTGGACCACCACCTTCGATAATAACGTTTGGCAAACATTTCTCTGATAAAACATTCGAAAACGACCATTGTAAGTGAAATGAAAAAAAAAACTCATAGAGTTCACATGTGCTCAGTTTGTGGCAGCAAGTCTGTCGATCTCGGAGGTTTGCCTATTATACCAACAGTAAACTTTTCGCAATATCTAAAGCGAATAACTTTGTTTTGCTCTCTTCTGTTTTTACCGTTACTTTTGTGTAGTCATTGCTAAGTGGTGGTGATCCTTACTAAGCATTTTAATTTTTCCCCAGTAGGTGGCGGTTTCTCCTGCTCATTCGTCGAATGCTTATCATCATCCACAGAGGTAAGCAAGATGTTCAGGGACGTTTTTTTGGATAGATTTGTCTGGAGCGAGTTTGTTGTCTTTTTGTTAAACAGTCGAAACCGCAATTATTTATTATTGTGTTGTATGCGTGCGCTCTACACACTATAACACGCCAGCCCAGTTTTTTTTTATTTATTTGCTTAATGTTATCACATAAAAGCAGTATATTTTTTTCCTTTTTGAAGATAATGAACTAAAATTATTTTACGCGTAACATTAAAAACAAATACCATGACTTTGCCTGTAGATTGCAGTTCACTGCTTTGACTATTCCTTTGTTTCAGGTGTGAAATGTTGAACCCAAGTGTCACTCATGGTTATGAATCGATGTTTTAGAGTGTTTTGTGATGAAATAACACTTTATTGAAACATATGAAAGGGCCTATTTTTGGTCTATTGACAAGACACCCATCTTAGGCACTATTTTTCTTATTTCCAAATTTCTGATGATTATTATTATCATTATAAGAATCCAAACCACCAATCGTTGATGACGAAACTATTATACCACCAACAGATAATAGTGAGGTACAAATAGCTATATTGCTGTTGAAGAATAGCAAAGACGCTAGAGACAACGTACTACCGGCTGAGCTATTCAAGACCGGTGGCGAAGAGTTGGAAGAGCGCATATAACAGCTGCGATTGGAACCTGAGCGTGTTTTTTCCAGCTTATAAGAAGGATGGCAGGATCCATCTGCGCAAATTACCGCGGGATTAGCCTGATCAATATTGCTTACAAGAGTAAGTATTGTGCGAGAGGTTGAAGGCCTGATCGGGTCCTAACAGTGAAACTTCAGGCTTAGTTAATCCACCATACACTAGATTTTTCAAATACGTCAATCCTGGAAAAGACCCTTGAGAAAAACATCGACACACACCACGTTTCCGTCGATTTTAAAGCCGCCTTCAACAGCAAGAATAGGAATTGCCTCTACACAAGCATGTCTGAGTTTGGTATCCCAGCTAAACTTATACGGCTATGTGGTATGACGTTGAGCGCCACTGAGAGCTCCGTCAGAATAGGGAAGGACCAGTCCGAGTCGTTTGATACTACATGAGGTTTTAGATAAAGCGATTCGCTGTGACTCCTTCAATCTTTTACCGGAGAAAATTATGCGTGCAACCGGATTGAATCGCCAGGGCACCATTTTCTATAAGAGCATCATGATGTTAGCATATGCAGACGACATCGACATTGTTGGCCTTAATACTTGCGAGATATCTTCTACGTACTTTAGTCTAGAGAGAGAAACATCTCATGGTGAATAAAGACAAGAGTAAATATGTTTTGTCAACAATTAAAGAGTCCACGCTTCTTGGACAGAGCGTCTACACTCCTGGCGACTTCAACTTCAAAGTAGTAAAGGATTTGTCTATCAGTCTAGAGATCAAAAGTGATAATAACTCTTGCCAACTGATACTACTTTGGGCTCAGTAGACAACTGAGGAGCAGAGCATTCTCTTGACGAACCAAATTCACGCTCTACAAAACTCTTATCATCCCTGTCCTGCTATATGTCTCAGAAGCATGGACACTGTCGAACGACGACGAAAATTTTTAGGAGCGTTCGAGAGGAAAATACTTCGGAAAATCTTGGGTCTTCTAGGAGAAGATGAGTACTGTATACATTGGAACAGCGAGTTGTACGAGCTATACAGGAACGTGGATATAGTGAAGTGCATTGAGATGCTACGCATACGGTGGCATGACAAAGTCTCTCGTATGGTTGAAGAAATTCCGGTAGGGCAGGTTATCCAAGGCAGGAAGCGGAGAAGAATCTTCGTTGGAGAGACCAAGTGTTGCAAAACCTGCTGGTCTTGGTTATCTAAAACTGGCGCCTGCTAGTGCAGGCTAGATCCAGCTGGTATGCTGTTTTGGACTCGGCCAAAACCGACAGACGGTTGTAGTGCCACATAAGAAAGTAAGTAAGTATTATCATTATCATCATACCGACCATGCACTATTGCAGGACACTGCGACCCATGGGAGATCTGTAACCAGCAGATCTGAAACCATATGGATATGGATGTGCCACCCAGTGAAGCCATAGGTTCACCTAAAAATTTCCATCTAAATCTATCAAGAAACTCACACTCACGCAATAGATATGTGTTTCGCCTTCTATGACGCCTGTGAGCACAGTCTAAAAACATTCACATCTGTGACCGTCATTCTCTTTAGATGCGCTTTTAGTCCACAGTGACCTGTAAGAAACTCCGTTAAGACTTTCCAGTCCGGCCTGCCATACTTAATTATTTCATTCTCATAAGCGAAAGCCTGTTTAACGTATCGTAGCATTATTTGGCCAGTTAAGATGTCATACAACTCGAGAATATATTATTAGTTTTACCCTTGAGCCTACTGTTCAGGTTGATCTTCGCACATATGACCATGATTTCAGCCTGGAAGACCCTAAGTGATCCCGTCAGTGGGATCGACAAATCTCGATTGGATCCATTAACACCAGTACTGACATAGTCATTCATTTTGGAGCCATCGGTATACCAGTTTAGCCAATCACTTCGAACTAAGGCCCCATCAAATCAACAATCCCGGTCCTAGAATTCAACGCTGAATCTCCTGTCGAAGCACAGATCCAAAGGCATAACATCCAGGACGGAAGATAGTTCTCCGACCACCCTTTCTTGGTCAATGTGAAGTATCTTATGAAATGACATTCCAGCTAGCACAAGCATCTTCAGCCCGCGATTATCTTGTAAGATTTTATGGATTTTCTTAACCGATTTTGGCGTGTACATATCAATCGGTCGACCACTAAGATATTCGTCTTGGTATCTCTTATGGTCAGTTTTTGAATTTTACTACCCAATATTTGAAATTCGTTATCGACGTAGACTTATCCAGAATAGAATCCATCTCAAGTTTAATATTGGTTGGATCGAAACCTTTTAAGTGAAAGTCTGGAACGGTGAAAATTAGTTTTTTTAAATTTATTGAACAGTGTGTAGCCTTAAAACTTAAAACATATGTATTACAAGGCTAACACTTTTGACGAAAGTATCGGGTGTTTTTTACAGCAAACATCAATATCAATCGAACGGGCTTTGTTGGATAGACAATTTTATGACATTAGTTTTTAAATATGATTTCAGTCATGTAGCCTCCACGACTGGTGCGTACTGGAACACTGTCAATAACTATTCGAATATTGGTTTCCAGGTGTTCAATGCCTTCGGTTTATCGACGTGACCTTACATAACCCCAAAGAAAATAATCCAATGGGATTAAGTCACATGATCTTGGTCTGAAGAACGATTAGATCAGGTATTATATTGATAAAAAAGAAATTTTCAAAAATTTGCAAGCTTTGCTGGCGTAAGTCTATCCATAATGATATGTCAAACGAAACTAAACAAAAGGCAACTACCGGGTCCGCCATCAAACGTTTTTTTTTAAACTGGTGCTTATTTCGTGAATAGTAACACTTAGCTCATGTCTGATTTGACAGATAATTAGTTTTATTCTTCCGCTGCACAAATATGGTTGTGTATACGCTTGAACAACGCTGGGAAATATTGCGACATTACTTTGATCGATCGACTTACAGAAGATGCCGATTTTGCCAAAAAAATCATCTTTTCAGATGAAGCTCATTTTGATCTTGGCGGGTATGTAAACAAGCAAAATTGTCGCATTTGGGGCACAGAAAATCCGCACGCATACATTGAAAAGCCGATACACCCAAGACGAGTTACTGTTTGATGCGGATTTTGGTCCAGAGGCATAATTAGGCCATTTTTCTTCGAAAATGAGCAAGGAGTGGACGTTACAGTCAATGGGGCAATGTTAAAGGAATTTTTGTTCACAAAAATTGAAGAGGAGAATATTAGCAACATTTGGTTTCAACAGGACGGCGCTACGTGCCACACAGCCGAAGCTACACTCGATGTTTTGCGCCCTGTTTTTGAAGATCGCATTATCAGCCGCAAAGCTGATGTCGCTTGGCCACCTCAGAGCTGCGATTTGACACCGTTGGACTATTATTTGTGGGGTGCCGTCAAGAATAAGTGTTACGCCAACAAGCCAGAGACAATTGACGCTTTAAGGGACAATATTCGTGAAGCCATTGGTGAAATACAGCTGCACACAATCGATAAAGTGCTTAAAAATTGGACCGATCGTGTAGGCTACTGCATGGCCAGCCGAGGCGGCCATTTGAATGAAATTATTTTCCATTATTAACCGGAAGGATTATATTTTCAAATAAAAAAAGAAATTTAAGAAAATATTCAGAAGTTTTTTTTTCATATCATTTTCAAAAAAAAAAAAAAAAAAAAATTTGGCGGACTCTTTATCAGCTATTAAATCGGTTTTTAAATAAAGTTGCCAAGTCAAAGTTATGATCTTCTTAACTTCTATTTATAAGTCAGATTATCTAATTTTGGGACTGGCTTTGTACTTCAGTTGTTGATGTGCTTAGACGTTCAGAGCAAGTTTCGAGAGGGCACAATGATTATTCGGTTTTATTGCTATAGCTTATACCAGTACCTCGCATTGTTTTAAAAATTGAAATCTACTCAAACAATTTTATTATTATTTTTTAAACATTCGCGCTTAACATCAGTCACGTTGTCGATGGCAAAAGGTGTTACAAAAATTGTATAAATTTTTTTTATTTTTTATTTCTTATTTTTCTTATGTCACAAATGCATCTTTGGTGTTAAGTTTAGCAGCCTTTAACTAATCAACTGCTGGCTGTGCCTCTTGGAAGAAAAACTAAAGTTTTTATTAAAACTTTTCAAATATAATTTTTTTCTGTCTTTGAACACTGACTGACAAAAATTGATATCAAAGTTAAAAGTTTCCTTATGTTTTTTTTTTTCGATATATTTTTTTTTGGTTGAATTTGGTTTAGTTTGTTGTTCTATTTTTTTTTCGCCACTTTTTTTTTAAACTTGGTCTCCGTTTTATTCTCTGCTTTTTTTCATGCCGTACATCTGTGGGTTCAAATATCGAAATGTGTTTTTGTGCTTCGGTATTTTGTTGTTGTTGCGATTTCGTTGTTGTTGTTTCTCAGTTATATGTGAGCAGTAAACAGTTACTAACAACCATAACAACAAATATAACATGAAACAGTCATAAATCTCCGCAATACTCTACAAATAACGAACATATTTTTGTAAATTCTAGACACGTTGGCTTGTGGAATAAAAAAAAAAAATGGAAAAAATCAAAGAAGAAACTACTCGTACTTCGTATAGTAACAGCAATAGCAATAGCAACAGAAACTGCAACATCTGCATTTTTTTTTCGTTGAATATATCTTTAAAGACACACAAAAAGAAAAGAACCTTAGAAAAAAATCATAAAATTACAAATACAAACTTTTAACACATATTTATACAAAAAAGGAAGCATTTTGTTACTCAAAAATATTTCTAAAGCCTACCAAAAAAGGTCAAATATACAAGGATTGCTTAAAGAAAAGATTTTCTTTTTTAAATTTGATATCTCAAAGATATCTTAAACCTTTTAAACTTTAATTTTACGGCATTAGTAGTTTATTTGTTAAAGTTGTTTGGAGTTCTTTTGTCGTCAAAATTTCTAATTTAAAAAATTTGAATGAAATATTGTGTAAAAAACTTCGTTTAGTGCTCCAAAGTACTTGAAATGTTAACCGAGGCTTTAAAAGAAATTTTCGCGAGTTCAATCGGAGGCCCTATGGCCCCAACAGGGACAGAGATATTGAAGAGGCCGAAAGGCCGGACTTGTGAGAGTCCCAGAAAAGATCGCCACTTAAAGACTCAAAAAATATCACTTTTCTCATTTAAGTCAACCGGTACCCTTGACGAAGTTAATAAACTTCGATAGTGGCACATCCCTGAGACAGTCCAGATCATGGAAGTGACTTGCACTCAACTCAATTGCTTTAGTCTAAGCTTTTATAGAGTAGGACAGTCGCGAAGAAGGTGTTACATCGATTCTTCCTCCTCCTCATCAGCTCTACAGTAGCCATGATCAGGGCATTCCATGAACTCCGACATGCGGCCTATCATACAATGCTCGATCGATCTTCTTCCAAACCTAAGCAGAGACCTAGTCTTTTCTATAGAAAGAGAAGGCCAAAGCATTATAAATATTCTAAGTGGTGATATTGGTCCACCTGTGTAGCATCCTGCTGAGTGCCCATTTATCTAACAACATCGACTACGCACATGAAGGAGCATGCACATCCCGTTGTACGAGAGACAGAGAAGAACCTATCTCAGATGCCCGCATGACTTGGGACCCATATCAGTACGACATGATATCGCCCCAGATGAACCAGGAGACATTTCGATTTAATTACATATGAGCCGAGAGCACTAATTGCAGCGAGACCGTCTATATAGATCCTAAAAAGTCTCGAGGACTTGGGATTTAGTTGCCGGATACGCCTAGCTGCCCAATCTATAATGTAGACCTCCGCCTGAAAAACAGTGCAATCATCGGGTAGTCTGAGAGAGACCCTGAGGTCCAGATCATCGGAGTAAAATCCCATCCTGTACCCGTTTCCGTTTTCGAACCATCGGTAGAGACCGGGATTGTATTATCTAGAAGGACAGATCCAGCAGCCCACTCATGCCTAGAAGGTATTCTGCTTCGATAAGCTCTACTAAAGTTCAAAGTGGGTATCGTCCAATCTGTAGGTCGCGTTAAAATCGACAAGTCCACTGTGAACGCGCCTTAGTCCACCCGACTCCCTGAGTCTAAGTGCCAACTTTGCAGAGACACATTTCACAAAAATATCTAGGGGTGGTATGTTCAACATTGTCTCCACATCGTACTGAGAAGCGGAACTCATGACACCAGTAATTGCAAGACAGCTAGTCTCTGCACCCTATTCAGAATGGCCAGTTGTGATCCAATATAGGTTGAAAAAAGGTTACTGAAAAAACACTGATTCAGCCACCTGAGCCCATGTTTCTGTAGTGCATGGCAAAAACTCAGGATTTGTTACACTATCTAAGACTCCCCTGGACAGAAATCAGAGCTGCCTGAGTTCCACAACCTAGAAAATTTTTCAGAATTTTAAGGCGTTCCCTACTCAAATTCATAATCCATTTCGTCCTCGTGTGTTTAAGTCTGGGCTTAGCAGGCTTGAGATCTTTCAGCATTTTCTATGACCCTTCCACTCTACGATGAGTCCCACCCTACGATGAACCCAACGAAAAAACACAACGGAGGTCTTACAGACCCTTGTGCTAAGTCCGCACCCTCTCGCCAGCTCATCAGCAGTCTAATTTCCCACTATTACACAGTGCCCAAGCAAATCAACACAATATGATACTGCATCTGCTTGGGAGTGAAGTGAGGGACTTTCTGCATCATAGCCATCAGCTGACGTAACGCCCAGTCAGTGCTCTAATAGCAGCCTGACTGTCAACATAAATAACCGCCTTTTTATCAGCAGTAATATAATTATGGATCAATTCCTCCACCCTTATAAAAGCAAAGACTTCAGCATAGAACACGGGACTCTGCAGCATATTGTAAACTCAAGAAAACCTTTTAAAATTAATAGGACAGATCTGTGAGGTAATTCTTAAACCAAACAACGACAAGTTACTGACGACGTTTATACTTCGTTTGGTTTCTGCTACGCAATTCATGTTTCGGCCGTAACATCTAAAGTGTGTTCAGTAGAGTGTTGGAAACCCTAAAAAAAACATAAAGAAACACGATAGAACAATAACTAAAGCTCGGCAGCCGCATTTCGAAAACTTCATACAAAATATTGTCGCAATAGTATTTTAAATTCGCCAACTGTCAAGAGATTAATTGAAAAATTCAGGCAGAGTGGATCCGTTATAGACGCCAAGTACACTGGTCGTCCAAAAACAAGCCGTTCAAATATCAATATCGATGCAGTGATTGAGTGGGCCGGTGAAAGTCCAGAAATCTGTGTCTTCATGGTTACAAAATGCGATTAACACAAAAACTGAAGCCTAATGAACATGCACAGCGAAGAGAGTTCGTTGAATGGATTATTGAACGTCAACAAATGCATGCTGGTAATCAAAATTGGCACCCTAGATCGTGTGATTTAACAACATTAGATTGAACTCACAGGTCTATGTCAACAAGCCTACAACCACACGTGCATTAAAGGAGGAGCTTCAACGCTGCTTCGACGAATAGAATGACATAAGTATTACCAGATTTGAAATAAGCGCTGGTTCAAATTTAAACCGATAGATGGTCCACCCCATACGTTATAGAAATAAATGGGTGGGTGTTTGAAGACTGGGATCGCTATAATGCAGATTTTACAACGACATTCGGCTCGTGAGCAGAATTTTCTTTGGTTCGCTCGTTTTATGACTCGTGCTCGTGAGTTTTATTTTTTAATTCGTGAGTGCGAATCATATTTTTTGCTCAAATATAAAATTTTAAAAATTTGTGCTTACGAGTTTTATTCTCTAAGTCGTGAGAAAGAATATTTTTCGAAGACTCCTCATTCTCTTCATCATTGCAACTGCTGCAAAAATTGTATGTTTGTTGGGATATTGATTTTGACGGGCAGTAATAACCCATATAGAGTCCCACGCCTGTGCCCTGATATCCAGTAACAGAAATCTAAGAGATCTGCCGGATCTGTCTAAGAGATGCACCGATGTTCCGTTTGGATTCAAAGTGGTATCTGATTCGCCAAACAATTTCATTCGATATCCTCATGTCCATTACCGATGAGTAAGGGTAACCGTCGAATGTTTCGCTATGTCATCCAGAAACATCCAGAATTCATGAACAATTCCGACATGTTATGTACATTCTCCAGGGATCTAATGTAAATACGCAGATATTGCTATTGAATATCCCAAAATATTTTTTTTTTTGTATTGGAAACTTAAAATCGGTTAATATTCAACTAAGAAAACCCGGTTTCTTACCTATAACTCATAATTTTGAGCGTTTTGAATATTTTAAAAACAGATTCTTGTTGTACTCGATAGTACCTTTAAGAAAATAGTATCACTTCTCACGTATTTTAACTTCATTTATTTTTGTTCCATAGTGTAGCCGAACTGCCATTAGTACTAAAAATAAAGTCGGAACAAAAGAATGTACAAATATTTGTGAGTGTATGAAATCTGTTAGGGAAGTATACGGTAGTTTTAGAAGTTATATAATATCAAAAAAAGTACGATTGTATCAACTTTCCCATCACTGCTGTACAGTAGTGAGAAATGAAACAGAATTGAGACTTGACGATTTTTTCTATACAAAATGACATAAAAATTGTCGGCAAAAGTAGTCGTGAAATAGAATCTATTTTATTTTGACAGCGTTACTTCTCTCTCTTTCTCTCTTAATTGTGCTCTCACAATCTGTATGCGGTGTAACCGTACTTTCACAGAATTTTAGGCATTTTGTAAACAAAAAACATATGTTTTTGGTTTGAAATGAAAAAAACAAAAAGCAAAACAAACATAAAAACAAAAAGGGCAATTGAGAGTATTTGAAGTTACAGCTGTCGATTTTATTATGGGCCATCCTTTTCTTGACAGCGTTTTTGCCTGAAGTTGCGGACGTATTCTGTTTCTTCACTGAAGTGTAAGTTTGACAAGCTTTTGTACAGCTCTCTACTGGAAAGCCTTCTAATACACAATTAAAAAATTTTATTTTATAAAACATTTTTCTCATTTTCTAAGACATTTATTTGAAAATTATAAATTTTATTATTATTTTTTAAATCAAAAACAAAAATTATTCACTTTAAAATTGTTGTTATTTGTTTCTTTCTAAAAAAAAAAAATATTAAATAATTGGTCAAGTTTTTCATTTTTAATTTTAATTCGAAAAACAAAAGAAAAAATATAAAAATTTATTTCTTATTATTTGTATTCATGCTCTTAAATGCAATCAAAAGATTTCATTTTCATTTCTTTGTTCTTTTTTTAAATTTTTTTTTGGTTTTATCTCTGCTTCTTTATGGACAGAAAATATGACTTTCCTTTAAATACCATTTTGTTGGGTATCCAAACAGCAACACTCACTATGCCAGAGAAACATCTAAAGTTTGTTGCATATTTTTGTAAGAAGTCGACAATAAAAACAGAAAAAAACCAAGAAAAATTAAAATAAAAATAAAAATAAAAATAGAATAACAACTAAAGAATAAAAGTGTTAAAGAAATGCACAAAAGTGTGTTAAAGTATTGTTTTCAGAGATTTAGACATAAATTTCACATAAGCTCCATAGAATAAAAGTTGAAAAAGACAAAAAAAAAAAAACAGAAGAAAAATGAAAAGATTTGAGAAAGAAAAATGCCAACAAGAAAAAACAAAATAATACAACAACAACTGATGCCATTAAAACAAATCCAGTTGAATTGTGTCTTGGGAAGATATGAACGACTTAAATGAACACTTAAGTACTATATTTGAAGCGAATATGAAATATAAAATAGAATTGATATAATCTGTTATGTTAATGGCTGTACTTATTTTAGCAGGTTAGATTAGGCAGCTCTATTGCCAGCAAACTATCAAGTTCACTCGTAGTTCCTACGGCCAATTGTGATATCCCATAAATATTCTATATTCGGATGAGTGTACTTCTGACAACTGGTACTTCTGACAACTGGTACTTCTGACAACTTTTGATTTCTTAGTGCGCATTTCCCAGACTGCCCAGATTATGAATGAACCCTGGACCATAATGGCTTCGCTTTTGCTTCTATAGAGTGAAGCAATTACAAAGAAGACGTTGTTTTTTCTCTTACATACAGTAGCCAGTAAATGTACCTGAAGGAAGCCTAATTGAACTTCTACTAGGAGACAAGAGAAAACTAGAGAAAGCCTTCACACGTTGCTGAGAGCCTTTATGCTGTATACCTATAAAATGTATTCCTCATAAAAATAATTTAAAGGAATGCATTAAAATTAATGATTTATATTTGTGTTGTGATTTGACAACCAAGTCATATAGACCAAA
Organism: Wohlfahrtia magnifica; assembly: GCA_023159175.1. Lineage (NCBI taxonomy): Eukaryota > Metazoa > Arthropoda > Insecta > Diptera > Sarcophagidae > Wohlfahrtia > Wohlfahrtia magnifica. The sequence goes on along the minus strand of JAKWBJ010000041.1, from coordinate 1,012,995 downwards.
TTCAGAAACTGCTTATCTAACCGTTCCACTATCAATTTTTTCAAATCAATCTTTTTGTGTTAAAAATTAAAAAAAATTCTCTTTAAATTATTAAAAGTTTATTTATTTTCTTAATGGCAACACTCCTTCCTAGCAATCAAGAAAACTTAGTTGAAAAAAAAAAAACAGTTAGTAACACTGCCGGTCTGCTAGGCTTTCAAAGTTGAAAGTTTAAACACTTAAATAAGTGTTAAAACAGTGTTACAATTGTATAACGAGCAAACCTTAAAAAGATAAAATTATAAAGTATTTAAAAAATGGAAAATGTAGTCCAAAGTAAGTAGTTTCATGGTATAATTTTAAATTTTGTTTTTGTTGAGTACTCATCGTAATTCTTGATATCGTGATTGTGTAGTTTTGTAGTTTCAACATAACCTATAAGTCCCGTCGACGAAAAGTTGTGTTTGGGCATGAACTTGCATGGAAGTTTAAGTGTGCTTGGCAGCATTTTTCAGCAAACTCCCACAATTGTCATCTTATCTTAGAACAATTTTTGATTAACCGTACCGAAATGCTTTCGGCTTGGAAAACAAACGGGCACAAAGATGATGTGCTAATAGAGTAGGTTTTTAAAAAAATCATTATAAAACCAAATAAATCAAAATGTAGGATACAATCTAACATATTCAATTTATTAAGAATTACGATTTAACAATCGTAACAAATTCAGCCACGCGATCTGACTCCAATTTAATATACCAATAACTCGAACGTCAAATTAACAGCACACTCCGACTGAACCTTGCTGATGTTGGCTATCGAATAATTTTTTTTCACATATAAAAAAAAAAAATATTTATCGAAGTACAATTACTAATTAGATCGGCTACAACAAGTCCAACAAGGTGTGATTCTCAATATTAAACAGTACAATATTGTTGAACAAAAAGTTGGTCATCTTAGATCCCAAGCTTAATTCTCTAAATCTAGACTGGATTCAGCGTTGCCAAATGTTCAGATTTATCCGTATTTTGCAGTTTTCTTTAATCACTAAGCAGTTTTGAAGTTTTTTGTTTAAAACATAAGTTTTTCTGTAAATTGCGCAGATTTTGCAGTTTTAAACATTTTAGTTTTTTATTTTCATTTTTGTTATTTCAAATACAATTGCTGAAGCAAAATTTTCACCTCAATTTTTGAATATAAATGTGCTGAGCTGTACTCATACCTTTCTTAATGATTCAACGTAATTATTCATTTTTTTGGCCACTGATCACAAATAAAGACAGAATTCAGATAGCATGGGATACTTACATTTAAGTCTAAGAAATTTGCGTTTTTCTGCGTGGTCGTTTCAGAAACATAAATTTTGTTGGCAGAAGAAAAGTGGGATCACATAACATACTACGTAAGTATGTACGTATGAGTGATATACCGTTTCCCTAATAAAATATTAATAAAAGTTAATAAAAGTTTTAGCCTTAAATGTAATTTTATTGTGGATTTTCGTTTTTTTATTTTATCAATAAACCAAATACTTTTTAAGTTACGCGAATATATGTTGTGAAGATTGCAGTCTATTTTGAAATAACTGTATGTTTAAAACAAGAGCTAACCTAAAAAAGGGGTTACAACCACTGGATTCAGCGTACTTAAAACCGACTAACGCGCGAGCTGCCAAGCTTGTCGGAAACAAAAAGCGTAACACACACAGTGTCATTATATCATTATTTATGCACATTAATTTTAATTGGTTGTACTATACTTGAATAAAAAATACACTTGACACAAATTATCCAGTATGTTCTGTAAATCGAATCAAGTGAAATTGAAATCGAGTGAATTGAAAAAGATTTTGATATTTTTTCTTGTTAACTCACAATTCAAATAATTTTTTTGATTATCAGAAGTGTAAAATAATTGGCGTTTATGTATAATTTTTCACTTTTTTGAATATGTGCAGTTTTTTCCTTTGAAAATCAGTTTTTTCTACTTAATTTTCAGTTTTCCTAAAAAAATATGGCAACACTGACTGGATCCGATAGGCTTGGGCAGTATCCGTTCAGCTCGAGCAGGTTGATATTATTTTATTTTCTATATCATATGTGCAAATTTCAAAGAAATCATTAATTTCAGTTGGGATACCATCCCTTTTAGAGGGCGTAGGGTGTGTGCGTAGTCTAATTGACTATTTTCTTAAATTTATTTATATGCCATGGCTATTAAAAACTTTGACATGATTCTTAGGAAGCATAGTGCGTTCTCTAGATATACAAAAATCAATATTTACATTGTATTGGAGGTGCCACACCCACTTATTCAATTTCGCCCACATTTTGACCGATGATGTGTATTGACTACGAATTTATTTAGACCAAATACAGAACCTTCCACTATTACCGTTCCAAAGATATACAAAAATCAATATATACTTTGTATGGAAGGTGCCACTACCACTTATTTAATTCCGCCCACTTTTTGACTGATGAGAGATTTGGTATCGGAGAACTGTTCGAAGTCGAGTTTTGCGTAAACTCGTCCGAACCGAGGAACATCAACGGCATAGACAATCGGTCGGACGGACGTTGCAGAGGTGCGATCATCGTACAGAAACAATTGAACTGGGACGAAGGTGACGTTCAACGGCCGCTGCTTGATATTGCAATGTCTATTCGGTGATTTTGAGAGAATCCACTGTCGTACACCGGGGTGATTTTAAAGGGTGAAGGACACTGACTGAGGCTTTCAACTGCCTTGCACCTCGTAAAATATAAAATATGTATATAAACAAGGCTACTTCACACTCCGGTTTTCTATTCTATTATTCTGGAAACTTTTTGATCTGTTCTGATAGCTAGACGGCGATCAAAACTCATTCGGTTGTGACCTTGAACTGTAAGCTGGTTAGGTGCTGACATGATTTCCTTGTGACACTATCACGGCAGTTTTGTAATTATCTGCTTCCTTGTCACAGAGATATGCTGGGTAATTGCGCTGCTGATGAGCTTGCTAGGGCGGACACACTTCTCCCTGATATCCACCCATACATGAAGGTGGGTGTACTTCTTATCTCCATTGTACTGGCGAAGTCTATGTTGAATGCTGAGAGAGTCTGGGCGGAATGTGACACTTGCTTTATTGTCAGACTCACCTGTCCCAGGTTGGAAATGAAGCGTCGAAACATCTTCTCTGCTGTATTCATTTTCACCGGCTATTCCCTCATGGGTAGGCAGTCACAAAGGCTGCGACTAGCTGCGAATGACTTTTTTCGTGGCTGTGGATTGGCTGAAGAGAAGGAGAGCGTGATCGACTTTAACTGCCAGTGTCTGGTTCTCGTACGGCAGAGACTTCTCACACTAGGTTTTCGCCCTTTCTCGATGGCTTATTGGAGCTATAGATCCTTGACATTAGGTCAATAGCCAGGTTCATTAGATTGTCGGGCTGGTTTCCGACTTAACTTAGGGAAGTGCTACTGTATAGTGCCTCTGCTTGATCACCAGAACTCTGGTGACTAGAATAGAGACAACGCGTTATATGGTATCATAATGGGCCGATATGCATGCTCAAGTATGCCTTAGATTAGCGAGACTGGCACTCCCTTCTACCTACCACCTACGAGTACGATGGAATCTAAAAGCTTAATCTGTCGCTTAAGATTAAAATTAAATGAATTTTGTGTTACAACATTAAACTGCTGATTAAATCGGTTTTTTCGTTGTATGAGCAGATCTCTTCATTTTACGGCAAATTGATAGCAGTGGAGTATGTTATGATTGCGGAACAGTAACTGATAAAGAGACATTTATTATATGGGAACTGATTCCGGCAGATTACCATAGAGACGCAAAGTGACGTACGTTTGCTTTCATTAGAAGCTATAAGAAAACTGAGTGAAATTGTAGTTTATTCGTTATTCTCTGTTGAATATTTGCGTTCTGGCATATACATATACGGGGTCGATTAAACGAGTGAGCTTCTGTGCGACTATGGCCGCACATGGCTTAGACACGTATCGCAAAAAGGGGAGTTGCAATTTCAACTTGTGGCGGATTGGCTTCAATGTTTAAGCCGCAGGTAGGTAGGTATGACAAGCAAATAGTGTTCCATAGCGAATTGTCACTGCTACTAGCTTTTTTCTACAACCGAGAATTTGTCGAATAGTGCATTGCGTTGTTGCGTATCATTTAGTCGTCAATAACCGTTTATAACTCTCTTAGTAATGTTAAGTTATTGGTAGAACTCTAAATCCCAAAAATTATTATATTTCTTGAAAATAATGTTAAACCAACAAAATTTTTGGATTTTCCTTTAGTGTTGCCTGACAAAGTACAGAATGTCCTAGTAGTACGGGGTGCGTTAATACAAAGATATTAGAATGAGTTGGAAAAAACCACGTTAATCTTCGTCTTGATGTGTGGCATGAGAAATTTTAAGAATAATTATTTCAAATACGATCACAGGAGTTTAAAATAAACTTACCCGTAGTTGTTCTAAGTGTAAAAACCACTCTGAAAGCGGCAAAACTATTTTTGAAATTATTAAGAGCAAAAATTGAAGGCATAAGATTTTATTCGTTGGGCTTTCGAAAGTAACTCTAAATGTTGACAGAGAATTATATGCAACACGTTTACTTTTGTTGCATTTCATTGTGGTTTCTGCCACATTTCCAATTATGACCTGACTGTCTGCTTGCCATCACCATTCGGCACTTAAAGAATTTGTACCAGTCCTTCTGCTCTCTTTTTTCAAGTTTATCCCCAAAAACAATTTAAAAAGAAACTAGAAAACTGGGAATAATAAGTGTGAATCCCTATACAAAGATTTTCCTTTTAAATAGAAATAAAAAATAAATTTTTTTGTACTTTTTATTGTTATTTTTGGGTCCTTTTTCTGAACTTTTGTTTTGAAAAAGTTTTAAATTTCACTGCAATAGTTGAGTGAACGAGAAAATTTAAACAAGTTGTTCACTTATGTTTTTATTATTTTGTGTGTGTGTGTGTGTGTGCTTGTGTTTTATTTTCGCATATTGTTGTTGTTTTTGTTTAATTCATTGCATGATTTAAAACATGAGACGAAAAAGAAAGTTTCCCTTTTTTTGGAAAAACTTTTGATGATTAGAAACGAGTTTATTGTGGCTTCTTATTATTTCTTTTGGTTTTGTGAAGAGATTTATTTACTGTTTTGAGATTGGCTACATTAAATAGAATTTTTAAGAAATTTCAAATAAATTGTGCATTATAGAGTCGAATACGGTTATAACGAACTCGAAAGGAACTGCATATTATAAACTGTCATAAAGACGATGTAATTGTAATGAAAAATTCAGTAAAAGGTACAGCAAAACATATTCGATAAAAAAAGATCCCTATAAGTGTGTTCGTTATAATGGTGTTTGACTGTATTTAACAATTTTATTAATAAAATTGTTCGCAAGCTTTGTTGCTGTTCAATTTTGACAGAGAAAAAGGCTTTTAATATGGATTTATCAGAGAATTGAGGACGTTCGTCCATTTTTTTCTTAAAATGTATATCAAACTTAATTTCAGACCAGAACCGGTAATTGGACACGGATGGATCAAAATCCTCGGATGGGGTTGGGGGCGGCATCTTTATTCCTGTATACGGGGTGAGGGAATCATTTAAACTGTCAGGCTACTGCGGTGTCTTACAGGCGGACGTCTCGGCGATAAAGGAGGCAGCGGCTTGGTTTATGTATTACGGGGTATATTACAGTGATATCCGGATCTGTACGGACAGTCAGGCTGCGATCAGGCCCATGACACGCCCATACAAAGTTAATATTTATTTTTCTATGTCTTCAAATTGGTAACAGAAAAAGTCTCTAAAATTTGACGCATATAGATTTTTAGTTAATAAAAATCAGCAGTCAAAAAGTGGGCGGAATAAGCAGTCAAAAGTGGGTGTGATATCTCCCAGACAAAGTAATTATTGAATTTAGTATATCTTGAAAACGGTTAAAGCCAATGTTTCAGTATTTGTTTTAAGTGACTTTATCGCCAGTATAAATTATCAGTTGAATAGTGGACGAAATTATAAAAGTGGGCGTGATGCCTCCCATACAAAGTAAATATTGATTTTAATATATCTTGAGAACGGTTAAAGCTATAGTTTTAGAATTTGATCTGATTGACTTCACGATCTATGCAAACCATCAGTCAAAAACTGAGCCGAACTGTAGAAGTGGGCGTGGTACCTCCCATAGAAACTAAATATTGATTTCTGTATATCTTAAGAACGGTTGAGGCAAAAGCTTCTGAATTAAGTCTGAATTACTTTAAAATCAATAGCAATCATCAATCATAAACTAGGCATTGATTCCTTTATATCTTGAGAACGTTTAAATCATCAGTCAAAAAGTAGGCGGAATGGTGGCGTGGTAACTCCCGTATAAAGTAAATCTTGTGCTTTTTATATCTTGATATCGGCAATAGTAGAAGTTTCTAAATTAGGCTCAAACAAAATCACAAGCAATACCCATTATTAGCCAGTAACTGGGTGAATTACATAAGTGGGTGTGGCGCCTTCCATTCATACAAAATATTTTTGTATATGTGCAGAACGGCAACAATTAAAGCAACTTTAACTATCCACATTAGCCAAATAAATCGGGTATTTTAAAAAGCACACTGGATAAAAGCTACCTAGTTATGTATGTATCTTATATGCAAAAATGCATGTGTGTTTGTTTGAACACTGTATACAGCTAAATGAAAAATTCTACAGTGTAACTGTAACTAACCCCAAAAAGGGTCCGCCAAATAATTTTTTTTTTTTAAATGCTATAAAAAAACTACTAAATATTTTCTCAAATTTCTTTTTTTATTTGAAATTACAATCCTTCCGGTTAATAATGGAAAATAATTTCATTCAAAGGGCTGTCTCGGCTGGCCATGCAGTAGCCTACACGATCGGTTCAATTATTCAGCACATTATCGATTGTGTGCAGCTATGTTTCCCCAATGGCTTTACGAATATTGTCCTTTAAAGCGTCAATTGTCTCTGGCTTGTTGGCGTAACACTTATCTTTGACGGCACCCCACAAATAATAGTCCAACGGTGTCAAATCGCAGCTCCGAGGTGGCCAAACGACATCAGCTCTACGGCTGATAATGCGATCTTCAAAAACAGGGCGCGAAACATCGAGTGTAGCTTCGGCTGTGTGGCACGTAGCGCCGTCCTGTTGAAACCAAATGTTGCTAATATCCTCTTCTTCAATTTTTGTGAACAAAAATTCATTCAACATGGCCCGATAATGATTGCCATTGACTGTAACGGCCACTTCTTGCTCATTTTCAACATTGCCATGATTTTCAGAGTAATTTCGCAATTTTTCCCAGCGTTGTTCAAGCGTATACACAACCATATTCGTTCAGCGGAAGGATAAAACTAATTATCTGTCAAATCAGACATGAGCTAAGTGTTACCATTCACAAAACAAGCACTAGTGGAAAAAAACGTTAGATGGTGGACCCGATATTTGGATTTGTAACGAAAGAGGTAAATAAGCTGTAAAAAGGATAAAAAATTTAACCAAAATACCAATTAAGATAATATTTAAAATGGGGGTAGCGAACCACGCCAGGTTTTAGCTACATAGTTGCTTATAAAAATATAATTATTTCTGTTTTTAAAAAACCAAAGAGCACTTGTTAACCCGTTTCATGTACAAAAATTTTAGCTTTAAAGCTCCATTGCGTATACACTAACTTTTCCTCGTGCATGATGCCTTGACTTTTTTTTTTTTTTGGTAAATATTTAACAAAATGTATAGACAAATATTTATGAAATGAAACGAAAACATTTGAAATTTATACAAAACAATAGAAATTATGAGCAAAAGTAAATTTCAAAGTTTTTTGTTGTGGTTTTTTTTCTGGTAATTTTTGTAAAACTCAATTTAAAAACTCAAACAAAGTACGACAACATGTTTCATAAAACTGCATTACCATACTTGTGTACATATACTCGTAGTACATATGTACATACACATGTATAGTATGTAAACAATGTATAAATTCATATATAATTTGTGGATACTTCTTACACACTGACATCTAAAAGTAGAGAATGCGTATGTGTTTCTGTATACTCATAGTTGCCATAGTAAACTATTAAAATACATTTAAAACACTTTCTGTGTGCGTGTATTTGTTTTCTTATTTGGATATGAAGGACACTTTTTGGGAATTGAAACTATTATTACTGAAGTTTGCGTATGCAATACAATTTTTTGATGAGAGTAGATTCGAAATATAAAATTTTCGATTTTTTTTTCTTATTGAAAGGTGCTTTAAGATACAAGGCTTAAACGTAGAATTTTTAAAATTTGAAGCTCTGTTTCAGTTTAGTTTCTGTATTTGGTACACAACTTCAGAGGCTATTCATAGTAAACTACACACACTTTACTTAAGCTTGTTTAATGTAACAAAGATTGGTTTTTAAAATACAATTTTTTGTCGTTACTCCTCTTGGGATTAGAAATTTCGAATAAATAATAGGGAGATAGATCATAAGACTTTTGCAAAAACCGGTTTCAAAAAAAAAAAAAAAAAAAACGAAAAGTGACAATTTTTAAAAACTAATCAAATAACCGATTAACCAGCTCTGTCGTTTAAATATAATTCTCTAGCTTGAAAGTATATGCTAGAACAACATTCCGCTTTTTTGTGGCCTTAAGAGACATTCCTTCCTTGACAACACAACGTGATTGATTTATGCAAGAGTGTTATAAGCCAGTGTCTTGGAACTACTTGGTATAGAAAGAAGTTTTCCTTGCTGCACGTTAATTTTATGGACATATTTAAGGTGGAAAAAAGCCCCAACATCAAAGAGCCGTATGAAGGAGTATCTTAGAATTCTACTAGGCTTTCTGTGCATTATATGTTAACGCAAATTCAGGATATTGGGACGCAACTTTTTTGGTGGCCTTAGTGAGGTTGCGTCTACAAGAATCTTCAATCGGAAGGGATTTTTGTTTGAAATTAGTTAGCTGGTGAGGGAACTCATGGTGTAGAGAGAGTCTTGACATTTACCTTGGCCTTCCTTTCACACTTCTGCTTTTGTCTTATTTTTCTTAGTTCTCTTATTCCATTTCTTGTTTTCGTGGTCCTTGGTCACATTTCTTTCTTTCTCTATTTTTCTACTGTAGTTATTGTAAATGAACCCCTCTTGGTATCTGGGTTGAGTGAACCACTTTCGCGCTTATGTTATTTAATTGAACAGAATACATTTGAGCCTTGTTTTCGGAGTTATTACCATGAACCTATAGTTCGCTAGGAGTGTAAATGCGTAAAAGTTATTGCTGCTCAAGTGTGCATATCTTATTCATTTTATCATGGTTTTAACGTTCTTTGTGATTCGTTCTAGGTTTTCATATATATAAAAATAAAATCTTATATAACGGGTGTTTTTTATAGAGCTATAGAACTTTAAGTTGCAATAAAACAACGATGGATTATTCGATGGACATGAATTTTATTTATCCCAAAGATAATCTTGTGGCATTACATTTTAAATATGATTTCTGACATATGACCGCTACGGCTGGCGCGGATGTAGTACAATCTGGACGTCGAATTTTCGATGACGGCGAATGTTGTCTTCCAAATGGTCAAGCGTTTGTGGCTTAACCTCATAAACCAATGACTTTAAATAGCCCCACAGAAAGTAGTCTAGCGGTGTTAAATCACAAGATCTTGGAGGCCAATTCACAGGTCCAAAACGTGAAATTAGCCAGTCACCAAACGTGTCTTTCAATTAATCTATAGTAGCACGAGCTGTGTGACATGTTGCGTCGTCTTGTTGAAACCATATCTCCTGGACATCATGGTTATTCAATTCAGGAATGAAAAAGTTAGTAATGATGGCTCTATAACGATCACCATTGAAAAAGTACGCACCAATGATTCCACCAGCCCATAAAGCGCACCAAACTCTCAGTTTTTCTGGATATAACGGTGTTTCCACTACACTTGAGGATTACCTTCACTCCAAATGCGGCAGTTTCGTTTGTTGACGTAGCCATTCAACCAGAAGTGCACTTCATTGCTAAACAAAATTCGCTTACGAAAATCGGGAACAACGGTAATCTCATTTTGGGCCCATTCGACGCCTTACTTGATGATCCTTTGGCTTCAATTATTGCACGAGTTGGATTTTGTAAGCACGGAAACCAAGATCCTTCCGCAAAATCTTCCATAAAGTGGATGGGCACAGATCCAATTTCTGTGCTCGATGGCGGATGGACTCATTCAGGTCTTCCTCAATGCTACGCTTTACAGCAGCAATAGCTTTTTCTGTACGCACCGTACAGCGTCTCTGGGGATGCGAGTTATCAATAAGAGTAAACGTGGTGCGAAAACGTTCCATGGTTAATCGAATTGGCTGCTCTGATGGACGATTTTGTCGACGATAAAATGGACGCAGTGCGCGATACGTTTTCTGCACAGAACCATTATTTTCGAAATAAGATTGCACTATTTGCAAGCGTTGTTCAGGCGTGAGTCTATTCACGATGAATTGCCAAACCAAACTGAGAATAAATCACTTGACAGCTGTTAAATCGATCGCCATGTTGAAAAGTAATGCCAACTTAAAGTTCTATACCTCTATAAAAAACAAGATTTATTAAACTTGGAAAAATATCTTAAATCTGAGCATATTTGCAAAAAAAAATAAAACACGTATAAAAATTATACATTTTAAAATAACCGGTTTATTCGGTATTAATCGTATTAGACAAAACCAAAAAAACCGGTTAAAACCTATCAAATAATAACCATTCGATCTCCCTAATGTATAATGGGGCTGCTATAAGTTTTGTTTGCAAACGCTGAATCATTTTATTTAAAAAAAAAAAATGGTGAGGGAATATTGTATTCATCTAATGAGTTTTGGTGTCGAGGATCTGCTTATTTTAAATAATTCAGACATTTTTCATTTATAGCGATTTGCATTTCGCATCTGCACTTTTGTCAGTCAGCGTAAACTTTGTAATCAAGCATATATCGAAATTTGATAGGTCCAGTGCACCTAGCTCTTTATTCTTACTTGACACTACTGCAATTTTCACTGCAATTTCAGCTGAACATACGGGTGATGTTTGTCTTTGTCACCAGAGGAAAGTTCGAATGTCAGGTGGCGTCCTTTGGATGGTTTTGTCTGGCGGCGTGGATTTGTCTTTTCGCAATTATATTTTTTCATCATGTCATTGGTAATTGAATTGGTAATTTAATTTTACTAATTACTTGTTACAGCAATTAATAACTTTTATTTCTTTCTTGTCCATTACATATAATTCCTGATTGACTTTTACTAATTACCTATTTAAGATTTAAGCAGTAGCATTCGTTAATTGATAATCTTTTACTACCATAAGTACGTAATTGATAATTGGAAATTTACAGATCCACATACCAATTATTTGTAAATAGTAGCCAATTACCAATTAAGTGTAATGACCAATAAAGTGTAATTGGTAATTAAGTATTAAGTGTAATTACCAATTTAAACAGTAGCCTTTAGTAATTTTTATTCAATTTAAAGTACTAATTAGTTGTAATATGTAACTAATAATTGGCATTTACTTACTTTAAATTATGTATTCGTTAATTGATAATTTTCTACTATAATAAGTAAGTAACTGATAATTGGATATTTACAGGTCCATGTACCAAATACATGTAAATAGTAGCCTGTTACCAATTAAGTGTAATGACCAATAAAGTGTAATTGGTAATTAAGTGTTAAGTGTAAATACCAATTAAGTGTAATTACCAATGAAGTGTAATTGGTAATTACCAATGAAGTGTAATTGGTAATTACCAATGAAGTGTAACTGGTAATTAAGTGTAATTGTTATTTAAGCATAACTGGCAATTGGCTTCTATTTACATGTATTTGGTATTTAAATAATTGAATTCCAAGTTTAAATAATTAAATTCAAAATTTCTTTGGTCATGCCTAAGTCGGTAATTGATAACAATTAACAGAAGCAATGTTGCATTGCATTATGAAACGCTAGAATTATTAAGCTTTCCTCATAACTAGGGCATTATTAGTAATGATCCCATTATTTCCTTTTATCAAGACGGTTTAAATTCGGTTTAAATTTGAACCAGCAGTACTTATAATCTGGCAATACTTATGTCATTCTATTCTATCAAAAATTCAGTATATTATCTGCACTGAAAGAAGTGAATCGATTTACGCTTGAGCAACGTTGCGAGTTACTGGAAATTTATCATGATTTACAATCATGTCTTTTCGTATGAAGCTCATCTTCATCTTGGTGGGTACGATTATAATAAGCAAAATTGCCATATTTTGGCCTCAGAAAACCCAAACGTGGTTGGTTGAACCCATTACGAGTGACTGTTTAGTGCGGCTTGTAGAGCGGAGGCATCATTGACCCATATTTCGTATTTAGTATTTCGCAACCATTACAATCAATGGAGGGACCTGTTGCAACATAATAACCATTTTTTGTGCCTACTCTTCATGGTATTAATGTGAATGATGTTTGGTTTTAACAGGATGGTGCAACTTGCAGCACATCCCATGCCACAATCGATATTTTGCGTCAAATGTTTGATGGCGGCTTAGTTAGCCGAAATGGTGATGTCAGTTGGCCGCCAAGAAGCTTTGACTTGACACCGTTGGAATATTTTCTGTGGTGTGTTGTTAAAGATAAGTGTTATGCCGACAAAGCAGAGACAATTGAAGGCCAACAATTGTGATGCCATTGCAGAGATACGACTCCATACACTCTAAAAAATTCACGAAAATTGGTCGAATCGAATGAGATACTCTGAGGCCAGTTGCGTTAGTCATATGAATGAAATAATATTTCATTGCTAACCGGAACAATTGTACTTCACAACAACAAAATAAATGAAATTTTAACTTTTATATGGCCTACCGTCTAATTTGCTCTAATTTGATACTTTATATTACTGTCTTCCTAAAATCCATGTGGTCTAAATTTGAAAATTAATTTTTAAATGTAGTTTTCAATGCATTCGATTTTTTTTTTAATTTTTGCCAAATATCTCTCACATATTCCTACTTTTGCTTTATTTCTTTGAAAAATTGTTTTAATTTAAAGGCTTTTTAAAATTGTGTGCTCAGTTTTCAAAAGTTTAATACGAACTCATTTGGACAATTTTATTGACATTAAGTTGTTTTTCTTAAACTAATGGCATTAAAGTTTTAATAGATTTTATTTTTATTTTACCGTCTGTGACCATTTTCTAAAGGGATTTATAAAATCATTTTTATGCTTAAGAAAAATAATTCTTTTCTTTTTTCCTCAAACCCATGATAGACTTCAAATGTTTGGCTTAATATTAAAATTAAAAGCGTTTACAAAGTAATCGATCTTAAAATTAGAAAAAATTAAGCCCATTTGGTTTCAAAGAAAATTCCTTTTTAAATTGCTTTCTCTCGTTTGTAGAAAAGCCGAGTAGCAGTTTGTCTGTCAATTATTTTAAATTTAAACGAAAGTTAAACGAAAAAGTTTGAAAAAAATTTGTTTCTTTTTTTTGCTCGTTCTTACACAGTTTTCTTTTATTGGTAAAACTTTCTATTGAAAATAAAATAAAAAAAATTAAATATATTTTTATCAATCGAAAGATTTTGTAATTTTTTTAAACAAATTTATATGGAAAATATAAGAGTTGTTCTTTCCTATAAACACAAACACATACAAAGATATAATGAAGAACGTATTGTAAGTGTGTTAGTACAGTTAAGGATTTATTCTACATTAACTTGAATGCCTTCTCTGCTATACAAACACTTGTCTGTGGCATTAAAATCCACATTTACGTTATGTTGTATGGCTGTAAACTATAAATGGTGGTGATGGTAGTGGTGGTGGTGGTAGATTGTTTTTAATACTAATGCTCTCCTATACAATAGTAAAGTGCTTTACAACACACCATTATTACTTTCCTCTTATGTGTCCTTTATTTATTGTAATCGCATATGTATACTACATGTATTTGTGTGGGAGTTTAGTTGTATTAGTGTCGTAGTCATTCATCAAAAGTCCTTAACAAATTCGAGAGCAATTAAACTCATCAATTAGATTGACATTTCATTGTACACCACATTCATACGCATGCTTTTAATTTTCTCCTCTCAAGTCACTACATCATTCTTATTTGATCCTTTTATTTATTTTTTTATTTTATTTTTTATTGTTGTGGCATCCTTTTTATATAAAAATGAATTTAACACCTAACTCACTTTGTTAGGAGTAGCGTACTAACGAGGTCAGTGCGGGAATAATTTGTAAAATTTATGTCCTTTATCATGGTTAGATTTGTTTAGATTGCCAGCCGCTCGTGGTTTAGTTCACGTAGGATTTATAAATAGCACATCACTCATTACGACTTCGGCCTGACACATATAATATATGATAACATTTTTGACAAATCCAATTGATTACTAACCTTTAAGCAATAATTGTCTAAATTTCATGTTATTCCCACCGTTAGTTTAGAAGTTACAGTCAGTTTAGTGAGCTCAGTTTTGTAATTGTAAATGCAATTGATAGGAAGCAATTTAGTTTTTTGATGGGAAAAATACTCTTGAAGCCAAACAGTGGCATTATTGACCGGTATGCTGAATTGAAACGCGGTTGTACAATCACCGATGATATTAAGCGCTATAGCCGCTCAAAATCGGTAGTTTTTCTGAAAATCGTAAAAAATGTTTACAAAATAGTTTTTAAAGTCCCTAACATCCAATTACGTGAAATAGCTGGACACGAAGATATCTGTTGGTAGTGCCTTTACAGTTTAAATTGAAAGTTTAGGCATGTGCACGTTGCTTTCGAAATGGGTGCTTACACTGTACCAGAAACAACAACGTGTCAATGATTCAGAGCGCTGCTTGCGATGATTTATTTGACAAATTAGTAAAGAAAGTGCTATGAGCCTTAGATCTATTGTACGGCCCTCGATCTATATAGTGGTTCCTTTCAATGTCTTTCCAGTCCCATCGCCCTGACGAAACTCAAGATGTTTGTCGGTGTAAATAAGGATAACTCCCTGCTTAATACTTGAAAATGTATTCTCTAGGTGATTCGATTTCCTTCTCACAGCATGTACACACTGGTTTATGGTGTTTGAAATGTTCGGCTCACAAGCCAGTTACCATTCTCAGGCTCCACTTGGATAACCAGGTGCAAGACTCAAATCTCAATTGTAGTTGCTTAGCAAAAGTTAAGACTGTCTCAAACCTGTCTAGATTAAAAAGAGTCTTCGCCAGAGGGCAACCAGCAGAGGGCAACCGTATTCTCCTACCTATATGGTAGCTTATTTAGACAGTCCCAGACTAATTTTGAGTCAGTCTTATAGGAGCTAAGTGCTCGGATGGCGGCCAGCCTCTCAGATAGTATGTCTATATCTAATCGTCTGCACTTCCTGTCCGAGTTGAATTGAGTACATCTTTTGATAGCGTTTAGATTTGTCTGGAAATTGCCAGCAAGTTTTTCCATTGGTTATTGTACCACTACCGAGCTTAGAGTCATCCGTCTACCATAGAATGGTTTATTCCCTATTCATTACGTCAAGTTTTTTGCCCAATTTTTTTTTTTTTCAGTCTTTGTCAAATTCAACCATGGAGAGGTACACAATTGGGCAGCGCGTTAAGATTTTTAAAACCTTTTACGAAAATTCGTGTTCAAATCGAAATGTATTTCGTGCACTTCATGTTATTTTTTTTGGTCAGTATAGTCGACCAAATGTGTCCAAGTTCGAAAAAATTGTATGCAAATTTTAGCAAACCGTGTCTATAGGAAAAGTGGAAACACTCGTTCATGCTCACTTAGTTCGTTCTGCGCAGAACATTGCCGATGTTCGCGATAGTGCTAATTTTGAATAAAGATTTGAATTGACACGCTTATAAGGTTTAATTGAATCAAGAGCTGAAGCCTAGCTACTGACCATTTCAAGCATGGTCAATATGCCGAATGGTTAGTTGCACATACAGAAGTGAATGGTGACTTTACAAAGCAAATCATGATCAGCGACGAGGCACACTTTTACCTCAGTGGATTCGTTAACAAGCAGAATTGTCGCATTTGAGCAAATGAGAATCCACGAGTGTTTGTGGAAAAGCCGATTCATGCACAAAGGGTGACTATATGGTGCAGTTTATGGCCTGGTGGCATCACCAGACCTTACTTCTTCGAAAATGAGGTCGACCAAGCAGTTACCATGAATTGTGTTCGCCATCGTGAGCTGTGGCTAGAAATTAAGAATACGGACATAGATGATATGTGGTCCCAAAAAGATGGTGCCACTTGTCACACAGCCAACGAAACAAAGGCTCTTTTGTGAGAGAAATTCAATGGCCGTGTTGTCTCATGTTTTGGCGATGTTAATTGGCCGCCACGATCATGTGATTTGACACCGTAGGACTTCTTTCTTAGGGGATATTTCAAATAAAAAGCCAAAAACAATTCAAGAGCCAAAGATGAGTTAATTCGGCACATTAACGATATTTAACCTCAGTTATGTCTTAGAGTCATTGAAAATATGGGCCAACGTATGGAGGTATGCCAACGAAGCCGTGGCGAACATTTGGCCGATATTTTGTTTCACACATAAGTGTCATAGATTCTTTAATCAGAGATAATTTTCTGAAAACATTTTGTTTTATTTACAATTAAGATCATGCGTTTTGGTTGCACCACCCTTTAGTTTAAAAATCAATCAAACAAAAACTACGAATACTTTTCGATGTCGTAATATAAGATTAAACATAATTTTAAGGTTCTAACTTCGATTTATTAAATTTTCTGTAATTAATAAACCAATTAGTTTCTAATTTTCCAAACTTCAATAATAAAATGAATTATTTTTTAATTGTATTGTTAGATTTTAGTTTACATCTGATTAAAACCAAGTTGTATTTGGTTTTGAGGCAAAATTTTTAGCACAACAATACTATAATATCTTATTGGTTAACCAACATATCACACTGATTAACATAATGATTGCCTACTAATGCTAATGGTGCTACAGGAAAATAACAACCAATAAGGCTGTTATTGGACTATTTTTAATTATCTTGTCTTTCAAACAACTCTCGCATTAGATTTCGATATTCAATGAAACTCTTATACTAATAATATACATAAATGTATGTGTGTATGTATTGGTATATAAGATACATACATAGGAGTAAATATATTAACACTCACCACACTATTAATATCTTTTATGTTGTTAGAGGACAAAAATATCTTCAATGTGAAATAGAATTTTCATGTTTGACTACTTCCGTTTGGAACATTTTGCCAATATTGCTATCAAGTGTGAAATAACAAAAAGAAAAGGCATGAATCTACATAAGTGTGTGTCAGTTTGTATATGTACAAACACCCACATATGTGCCTACATACAAAATATTTATATATTTTCTATATAATAATTTTCTTTCTTCATCTCGCTCTTGTTTGAAGTGAATTTCACATATAGAACGTATGTATGTACGAGTATATAGTAAAAGTCTATGTGTTTGTCATAGAGTTGACATATTTAAAATCTTTAGTTTAATACTCATTAACTCAAGGAATGCCGGGTAGGATAATAAAAGCCAAAAACGAAAAGACTTCAAAATATATGAACACTTAGCTCATATGTAAAGTCATAAGTAAAGAGATAGGGAAAGAGGGTGAGTGAGATAGAGAACGGATCATACAAACACTTTTGACACAGATTGATTTACTTTAAGTCAGCAGTAGCAGCAGTAGCAGCAGTAGCAGGAGTAGCATCAGCAGTAATGGTTGTAGGACGAATACAGGCTTTTAATTTTACCACTTTTTCTAATTTCTATACAAACTAGATAATTAAGGTGGCCATGACGTTAACATTTTTAATACTAAGCGACAATTTGCCTTTAATTTAAAATAGACTTTTACAAAAGCATTTTTAGAAACCATAAAAATGGCCTCTTTATTAACTAAATACTTAACAGTTTGCCTTAAATAAATTATCCATGATTTGTTGGGTGATTTAATATCAACAAATAATATCTATGGGTGGTCGTGCTATTTTGTGCTCCTTTTCATTATTTTATATTTAGTTTAGTTTCTGGTGGTAGTTTTGTTTCGAAATATAGATTATTTCTATAGGATTTCAATTGAAAATATTCCAAGCTTTAATTCTGTATTCCATACTAAACGTTGAAAAAAAGACTTTCTAATAATTGTTGACCTAAGCGTATACGTAATAATAATTTTTGCTTTTTATTAATAATAAGTATACGCACTGAGTAAACAATTTATTGAAGTGAGTGATATTTAATTGGAAATAAAAAATATAGTTTATTGAATGCTCGGTTAAGTTTTAGTAAAAACTAGCTAAAACCCGGCATGCTTCGCTACCACCCAATCTTAGTTATTATCTTTAATACTATCTTAGTTAAATTTGTTACCATTTTTCCATTTTGTCCCCTATCAGACAAAATCGAAAAAGACGCTGTAGTTTCTGCTTTTTAGTTGTATACTAAAGGGTCCGCCATCTAACGTTCTTTTTCAACTAGTGTTTATTTCGTGAATGGTAATACTTAGCTCATGTCTGATTTGACAGATAATTAGTTTTATCCTTCCGCTGAACGAATATGGTTGTGTATACGCTTCGCTAAGTGGGCCTGCGATCGACTTACAGAAGATGCCGATTTTGCCAAAAATTTTATCTTTTCAGATGAAGCTCACTTTGATCTAGCGGGTGTGTAAATAAGCAAAATTGTCGCATTTGGGGCACAGAAAACCCGCACACATACATTGAAAAGCCGATACACCCAAGACGAGTCACTGTTTGGTGCGGATTTTGGGTAAGAGGAATAATTGGGCCATTTTTCTTCCAAAATGAGCAAGTAGTGGTCGTTACAGTCAATGTCGATCGTTATCGGGCCATGTTGAACGAATTTTTGTTCCCACAAATTGAAGAGGAGGATATTAGCAACATTTGGTTTCAACAGGACGGCGCTACGTGCTACACAGCCGAAGCTACACTCGATGTTTTGCGCCCTGTTTTTGAAGATCGCATTATTAGCCGCAGAGCTGATGCAGTTTGGCCACCTCGGAGCTGCGATTTGACACCGTTGGACTATTATTTGTGGGGTGCCGTCAAAAGTAAGTGTTACGCCAACAAGCCAGAGACAATTGACGCTTTAACGGACAATATTCGTGAAGCCATTGGTGAAATACAGCTGCACACAATCGATAATGTGCTTAAAAATTCGACCCGTCGTGTAGGCTACTGCATGGCCAGCGGACGCAGCCATTTAAATGAAATTATTTTCCATTATTAATCGGAAGGTTTGTACTTTCAAATAAAAAAAGAAATTTGAGAAAATATTCAGTAGTTTTTTTTATAGCATTTTCAAAAAAAAAAGAAAAAAAATTTTTTTGGCGAACCCTTTACAAGGCTTGCCACCATTTTGGTAAACATAAGCCTAACAGATCATATTTGGTAGTCGTGAAGTAGAGACGTGGAAAATTAATTATGGAAAAGTGTTCAGTATTTTAATCGTTAAACCATTTTATCAAAATCAATCATCAAATAGTGTGATGATGAGAAAGTTACATGAAATTTTTGGGAGTAACAATGTGCCAACAAGACGCACTATTTATCGTGTATTGTATGATTTCGAAAAAAGATCACAACGTACTGCAAGATCGGCTGAAAACATTACTGCTGTTCAAGAAAGTGTTCAAAACAGTCCTTTAATTTCAATTCGACGCCGTGCTCAACAGCTTGGTCTTCAAAGAACAACTTTGGTCACAATCTCGCACACAGATTTACATTTGCTTTTATTTAAGATTCAGTTGACACAAGAGCCATTTACGCCGCTGTACATATTTCAATAGGATGCTACAGCTCGCCCATAAAAACCCCGATTTTCATGAAAAAATCACAAATCATAGTGACGAGCCACATTTTCATTTGAATGGTTATGTGGCAATGGAAAACTATGAAATTATTTATCACTCACCTTTGCATACATTAAAAGTGGCACTCTGGTGTGCAATTTAGTTAGGAAGAATCATTGGACTTTACTTCTGAAAACGGTGTAACGGTAACTGATGTCAACAAATAAATACATGGGAAAAAATATTTCATTTATATCATTTAATTCTCATTTAGCTGATGTATTTATTTGAATAAGAAAATTAGAACGCCAAACAACTTTTGAAATCGCCACGTTTGGCGAAAAATCGCCAGATCTGACAACCATGAGTGCAAAAGTCACTAAGTCGTGTTTTTATTCAAAGGAAGCAGACCTTTGCTTTAGAACCTGGACAGACTGAGAGATATTCCAGATGGAAACTTAAAATGCATTACAAGAGTCTTCAAACAAACACACATTCATTTTTGTATTAAGGCTGGACTAACCAAAATGGACGATGTTAATTGTAAACAAAAGGTTTTCAGAGAAAGAAGGATCTGTGAAAATAATGTGTAAAACAAAATATCGGCCATATACTTGCCACAGCTTCGGTGGCATATTTCTTTCCGTCGGTTCATTTTTTCAAAAGAGCTTTTATTTCGTTGGCTGTGTGGCAAGTGGCATCATCCTTTTGAAAGCACATATCATCCAAGTCCATATCCTTAATTTCTGGCCACAAGAAGTCCGTTATCATCTCGTGATTGCGAATACCATTTACGGTAACTGCTTAACCGACCCCATTTTCAAAGAAGTACTGTCTGATGATGCTGCTCTGATCCACCAGAGCAAAATTATCAGACAAGCAAGCCATATCGCTACAGCATTTCTAGTTACAGCATCGTCTCCGTAAACTTCACAATTTTTTTTCGGCAGCCCGAAACGCATTCTTATCGTTTCTATAATAGAAAACTAAAAGAGGACGGATATGTTGCGAATTTCCTTATGTTTTTAAATGAAGTATAATGCGATTTCAATGATGTATTCTATCAGAGTGAAGCTTAAAATGTTACTCTTCAAACAAGCTACAGTGTTGCCTAATGCAATTAATATTACCAGAGATATTACATTTTTGAGCCATATACTCGAAATTTGCAGCCAAAGTTCTTCCAACACCCAGACCATAGCTGTCTGACAAGCAATTTTTGTGGGTGCATTGGTGTCCCATGGGAGATCTGCTTTTCTAAATACATTTTCATAATACGAAAGCATTAGTGCAACTTTCAAAGTCTTAAATGTTTCGATGATTTCATTAGGTCATTCAATAAGTTCGTAGGAACTCGATTTTATTATTCAACTTAGTTGCTTCGAGGGCAATACAAGGACCAATTTTGTAGTACTATTTTACTTTCTCGTCAAAATAAGCTTCAGTTTTAGCGATTTATTCATCATTGGCCTTAAATTTCTTTCCAGCAAGCATTCTCCTTTATTTTCATTCATGATCAGCACACAGGGGATGACCCCTACTGATGCAGTGCATTGTACTGGTACTAGGAAAATAAGTTGTGGGAAAGAGGATAGAGGGGGAAGGGTTTTTAGGCGTTCGACTTGAATTTACTTATGTCGTAAGTGGCAGAAAAGACTTTCGCGAGAAGATTGTTCCACAAACAGACAGTGTGACTAAAATACGAGTTTTCCCTATAATGCGTTGTGTTATTCGCTGGACAATCAACTTCAAAGGGATGTGCACTACGAGAAATACGGGTACTGCGTAAGAATATGTGATTTTCGGAATTTATTCCCATATTTCGTGTGAACACATTCCGTTAAAGTATCGATATAACAATGAAACGCACGCCACATTGCGACGGTGCTTTAACGAATCGATAGAATTGGCTAAACTACCGTCGAGAAGCTCCAAAATAGACTTCGAAGTACCGGCCCATACATGGGAGTAGTATTTCAACTTAGGTCGGATATAAGTCTTGTAAATATTGAAGAGGTCAGATGGAGCGTCTAAAGAAACCGAAACACTTGAATGCTTCTTTCGACTCTCGAAATATGTGATCATTCCAACGAACGTCACAATGAATTTTCATGCCCAGAACTTCAAGAGCATTTGATCAATATTACATAACCCATTTACACAGATGACACCACACCACCACGTCTGTGTGTTAAAGAGCAATATTTCGCCTCTTCGCCCCAATCACCAAGAAGGTCGGTCTACGATCAAAGGAAAATGAATGACAAATGTTGCCGTCATCTGCAAAAGAATAGATAGGATTGAAAGTAAGGAGAAGAAAGTCGTTTATAAATATGAAAAATAAAGTGGGAGAAGGAACAGAGCCTTGCGGTAGCCCTGAATTTATCCTGAACTCGTCGGATGAGATCCCATCTATAACCACTCTTATAGTGCGATTTCTGAGAAAGCTCGATATGAATCGAGTTTGGATATGAGCGCCTCGTGCCAAACTCCATCAAACGCCTTGAAAATATCCAGAGCCACAACTTTACTCTCATCAAATCCATGAATGGACTTATTCCACCGCTCAGAGAGTAACGCCAGAAGATCACCAGTAGAACGGCTCCCACGGAGACCGTACTGTCTGTCGATCGCTCAGCAAATTGTTGGATTCCAAATACTTCACTAGGTGATAATTAGTCATACTCTCCATGATTTTGGAAAGTGCCGAACAAACTGCTATTGGGCGGTAGTTTTCAGGGTTGGTAGCCTCACCGTTTTTAGGAATTGGCGTTACAGTGGCAACCTTCCAGCAAGACTGCGCGATTAGACGCACTGAAAAGGTTAGCCAATGGAAGAGCACTGCTTCAGGATCAGCGCTGGAACTCCATCCGGCCCAGATGACTTATTTCCGTTGAGATTTGAGTTCTGAAAACAAGAAAAAGTCGTTGTGTGTTAAATCCGCAAAATACGGTAGGTGAGTAAGCAATCCGAAGTCCAATTTATTCAAATTTGCCATCGTTTCCATTGATTTGTGGCACCCACTTTGAACTGAACTTTCTCATACACAAATGTTGGTGTAAAATGGTAAAAACACTACCATCTGATATCTTTATAAAGTCAACTGGCTCGTGTACCTTCAATTTGCGATGGTTCATAACCAATTTGAGGATTTTTTTGATGTACTGGTACAACCACGTTTAATTTTGATTTGTCTTGATAGAGCAGAGTTCGGATAATGTTTACCAAGCCATTGTTTGATTTCCACTGTATTTTTCTTTTCATGCAAAAGCAATGCTTTATCAAAACTCGAAATGCACTTGAAAATAATTTTTATTTTTTTTCAATAACTAAAGTTGCTTCACACAAAATGCTATAACTCACGAATCGATAGTCAGATTTTTGACAAATTTATACACGTATCGTTCGAAGATTAGTACTAAATAAAAATCATGTGGACAAATCATCATACAGATTTATTCAAAGACCTGTTATTCTCTGTTTATACGATAGCATTTCTGACATCAGAAATTTTCTCAAATGGGAAACAAATATTTTTCATTATTTCGTGTGTGTGTGGGTAGTGCGTTTGTGTTTGTGTTTCCACCCCACGACACTTTGCTTGTGTTGTTGTTATGTGTTACTTAAGTAATTATTATTTGAATTAATGTTGCAGAGATAAAATATTTAGCAATTAAAAGCAATAAAATATAAAATAAATATATTTATTTATTTGTTCTGTATTTTTGTTGTTGTTGTTGTTTTGTTGTTGTTTTATTCAACCAAACACAATAGCTGCAATAACAAAAACAACAACTACAATAAGCTGTATTTGAATAGTTTGTAATTGTTTTTACTTTTCATTTCTGTTGACGTCTACTCTCTTGCATTACAAGTTACTTTCAAACGTTTTACGTTTACCACTTGCACGCAAATGAATACAAAGTGACATACACACACACTCCTTCGCACATACAATTGTACACTTGTGCTCACAATCTTCTAAACATATCTACACACATACATACCTACACACGTATATTTTTATTTCATAAAATAAACATTAACATAAACACAGTAATTAATTAAGCTCAAGTTTTCATAACGTCGAGTCAAGTGACTCTATTTTTCTCTGTTTTATTCTGTTTTTGTTTTTGTTATTGTTGCTGTTGTTGTTGTTTTTTATTTTTATTTCAATTTATAGTTTGTAAGTGCAACTTAAAAGTTTTTACTATTATTTATGTATATTTATATTGTTGTTGTTGCTCCTGTTTATACCCTATACTCTGCATTAGTATAGCACTGGCGTTTTTATATGAAACTGTCGGTTAAATGTCTGCGACTAATTCTGAACTCGAAAATTGAATTAAAAGAAAATAACGAAGATTACGAATTTTTATGAAATTTCAGTTTTCAAATTAAACGGAAAATTAATTTCTTAAATGTTGCCCTGTACACCCGTCGTAGAGCCGTTGGAAGGTCTTATAGTCTAAATACAAGGAATTCCAATTAGACTTTTGACACGTTGGTTAAGCCTTTACTTATGCATGCTGCGATTATATGGTGGAAGTATCTTGAGAAGTTCACATAGAGCAAGACCTTTGACAGGGTTTTGCGAAGTGCGTCCACTCTTTTGATGGCCTTGTTTGTATTGCTAAGCTGGTTGCCAGTGGAACTGATGGCTTAGCAGATAGCGACTATATCTGAAATAAGGTGTTGATGGCGAGAGCATGGTCTTACAAGGTTTGCGGGTAAGATGCCATCTTTCGGAGAACCGGAATTTGAGCCCGGTTCTGTTGAGGTATACACGAATGGATCGATATCTTCGAAAGTGGTTGGGGGGTGTCTTTATTTCTACATACGGAGTTAGGGTATTCCTTAAACTGCCGGACCACTGCAGTGTCTAACTGATAGAGGTCTCGGCGATAAAGAGAGAAGCGGTCTGGTTGATGTATCATAGAGTATATGATGTTAATATCTGGATCTGTAAGTACAGTCAGGCGGCGAAAGGCGCTCTCCGGTGTCTAGTCGACATCGCGTCTTTCCTTGTTTGTACTTACATTCACGTGTCACTAAGCCTGACCAGAGGTTTTCTGGTGCCACGGGAATCGGGAGCCCCAGAGACTCCGATCTCTGCCCGATCGTTAGGTAGGCCCCCTTGTGGGAGCTTCGTGGTGGCTGCGGTTTAGATCTAAAGAGCAGGCAGAGCACGAGCTCAGTGTGATGCTGATCCTCCTCAACCGGGTACTGTACCCATATAACGGCAGGAGTTTAGATAGTCACCGTACTCACCAAGGTGTGAAGGTTATGAGTGTTCTCACAACACGCCTTCGAATTGATACTCATTTGTGATATTCACTCGAGGGTATCATAGGTTCGGGCGTTGGTGAACTCATCGTACTCGTGCCATTGTGGCACCGTGGGGTATGCCAGCGCGGCAAGACTCACGTAAACGCAGATAGCACTCTATTGCTGGTTCTGCAATACACAGGTATTGCAGGTACGGCGGGAAAATGAACCGATCGGGCTAGCTCAGAGTCTTATATGGAGATGCCGCCACATAGGCTACGAATCTTCTGGGCACTAGGTGGCTGGTGCGCATGCTAGGGGGTTAGGTCTACCATTCAATGACTAGTATAGAGGTTGCCATGATGCAAAAAAGTAGGAGACTGTCGAGTATATCTTATGCCAGTATTGTAACTAACTAACTAAGGCAGTTATAAAATCCAAAAAAATTCATCAAATACCCAATAAAACCCGGTGAGTCGCTTTTTTTTTAAAGAAAAACCCGCGTTTTGCCAACCCTGACTAAAACGCATTCTAATGAAAATTTCTCAAACTTGTTCGGATCGATTTAAGAAAAATAAAATGAATTTTAAGCGGCATTTTCTAACCGCCGATGAATCGTGGATCCATCAGTAAACACCAGAGACAAAAAACAATCCACAAAATGGACTGAAAACTGGTGGAGGTGCATCAAAGAAGGCAAAAACAATTAAATCGACTGGTAAGGTTATGGCAACGATTTTCTGCGATTACGGAGGTATATTATTGATCGAATATCTTCAAAATGGTAAAACAATAAATTTGGAATATCATTGTAATGTGTTGGATCAATTGCATTGAAAGTTCGAGATAAAAGACCTGGTTTACAACACAAAGAAGAATTTTTCATCAAGGCAACGCATTATCCCACAGAAGTGTTTTAACAAGGGAAAAATTCAACGAATTGAAGTACGAATTGCTTGACCACCCATCTTATTCTCCAACTTTAGCTCCCTCTGACTTCTACCTGTTCCCAAATTTAAAGATTGCTTGCTGGCAAATGTTTTGGCTCGAATGAATATGTAATGGCAGCTGAAAAGGATTATTTTAAGCAGCTTCAGGAAAATTATTTTGTAACGCAGTTTCTTTATTCCAGTTAGGGTATGACTCAGTCTGTCCAGGATCGGAACAAAGGTCTGTGTCTTTTGTTAATAAAATACTACTGCTTTCTTACGTATTTAAAATGTAAGCACAATTTTATTTTATTTATTAGATAACTTAAGCCAACCACAAATTTGGTTCGGGAGGTTGGATTTGACGTCGTCGGTGAGGAGGTCAAAAAACGAGTCGTCTGTTGGTTAAACTAGCAGGAACAAAGGAACGTTTGTTGGCAATTAATCTGTCAGAATTACAGGAACAGTTGTACGCAATTAATCTGGCAGAATTACAGGAACGGTTTCTTAGTCGGCAAAGTTGTAGTCGGCGGTAAGTCTGGCAGGATCACAGGAACGCTCGCCTGCGGTAAATCTAGCCGTATTATGGGAACTGTTGTCGGCGGTTAATCTGGCAGGATTACAGGAACGGTCGTCAGTGGTTACTCTGGCAGGATCACTGGAAGAGTCGTCTCTCAATCGTCTGGAGCGGGTTTTTAGTTATGTAAAGACTACAAAACTGGTGAGAGGATAAATTTCGGGAGACCTTGTCATCAGCAAATTATAGTCCAATTGTAGGATTAATTCGGAAGGCCTTGCAATTGGAGCTTAGTACGAAATTTATTAAGACTGTAATAGAGTAGCCCTTGTTACTCGTCTTGTAGTTAAGAGTCGATTTACAGTCAAACTAACTCTGGAAAATTTCCTCAAAACTATGATTATTTACGTTAAAAATAATATGAACACAATGAGAATTCTTTGTTACTATTTAAAAATGCTTACGAACGAAATGTGTTCTATTTTTATTTTTGCCTTGTGTGTCATTGTAGCGTTTGGTTTTTTTCTTACTAATATGTTATTGTGTGTTTTGTGCGGGTGTTTCTAAATACGTATGTTATTTTTAGTTTTTTATTTATATACAGGGTCCGCCAAAAAAAAACTATTTTTGAAAATGCTATAAAAAAAAACTACTGAATATTTTCTCAAATTTCTTTTTTATTTGAAAGTAAAATCCTTCCGGTTAATAATGGAAAATAATTTCATTCAAATGGCCGCCTCGGCTAACCTACACGATCGGTCAAATTTTTAAGCACATTATCGATTGTGTGCAGCTGTATTTCACCAATGGCTTCACGAATATTGTTTTTTAAAGCGTCAATTGTCTCTGACTTGTTGGCGTAACAATTATCTTTGACGTCAGCCCACAAATAATAGTCCAACGGTGTCAAAACGCAGCTCCGAGGTGGCCAAACGACCTCAGCTCTGAGGCTGATAATGCGATCTTCAAAAACAGGGCGCAAAACATCGAGTGTAGCTTCGGCTGTGTGGCACGTAGCGCCGTCCTGTTGAAACCAAATGTTGCTAATATCCTCCTTTTCAGAATTTGTGAACAAAAATTCATTCAACATGGCCCGATAACGATCGCCATTGACTGTAACGGCCCATCCTTGCTCATTTTCGAAGAAAAATGGCTCAATTATGCCGCTGGACCAAAATCCGCACCAAACAGTGACTCGTCTTGGGTGTATCGGCTTTTCAAGGTATGCGTGCAGGTTTTCGGTGCCCCAAATGCGACAATTTTGCCTGTTTACATACCCGCCAAGATCAAAATGAGCTTCATCTGAAAAGATAATTTTTGATTCTGCAACATTACCATGATTTTCAAAGTAATGTCGCAATATTTCCAAGCATTGTTCAAGCGTATACACAACCATATTCGTTCAGCGGAAGGATAAAACTAATTACCTGTCAAATCAGACATGAGCTAAGTGTTACCATTCACGAAATAAGCACTAGTTGAAAAAAAAACGTTAGATAGCGGGCTCTTTATATATCTGTCATGTAACAAGGGATAGAATTGCTAGAAAAACGTTGGACTAAGTGTATTAAAGCTCTTGTTTTTCATTGTTAGTTTAAGAATGATCGACTCACAATCAGCTTTAAAGTTCAAGGAAGCAAAATTATTATGTTTTTTTTTTTTTAAAGATAATTCGCAAATTTTGTCAAATAACCTTTTGGTAATCAAAGCCCAAAACAGTACTCCATTTGCTTAGAACCAGAGCCTCAAGAGCCTTTTTTACATCATTACTCATACAACAAAGTTTGAAGGTTCCCCTAGTAGAGTATTATACAGTCGATCTTAATGGACCATGACTTGTTTTATTTGATTTATGCTTTTCTTAGTGTTGGTGTGGTTAAACGTAAATTTACACAGGAAACAGAAAGAATAACAACAAATATTACACGCACACTATACTCGTACTTTATAAAAACTGCACAAAAAAAAAAAGAAAAAGTTTTTCCTTTTCTTTTATTTCTCATGTTCCTGTTTCCAACACAGATAGACTCACTCACTTACTCACTCACTTGTTCATTAAAAATATTCATATTTTAAAAAAATTAATTCATTTATTCATTCATTCCCTCATTCATTCATTTATTTGAACTTGAATGAGTAGAGAGTTGGTATTTTATGCGTTCTTTTACAAAATTTACATAAAAATTATGCAAA
The DNA here is from genome assembly GCA_023159175.1 of Wohlfahrtia magnifica. Classification (NCBI taxonomy): domain Eukaryota; kingdom Metazoa; phylum Arthropoda; class Insecta; order Diptera; family Sarcophagidae; genus Wohlfahrtia; species Wohlfahrtia magnifica. The sequence continues at coordinate 984,200 of JAKWBJ010000041.1, read as the reverse complement.
AAACACAACAACAACAACTCAACCTGCAGCCAACAGCTAAAACAATATTTTGTTCCTGTGAAACCAACTACTCATGTTAAAATTCTTTTTTTCAACGATTTGTTATTTTAGTCAAAACTACAAAAAGTGAAAAAAAAATTAAAAAAAATAAAAAATACATGTACGGAGAAGTAAAACTATGTGAGACGAAACTAAAAATTAAAATAATTATTTACTGTAAAAAGCGTAAACGTAACGTTTAAAGAAGTGAGTATTAAAATTCAATGTTTAGTAACAAAAAAAAAAAAAATTTTTTTTTCGCTCTACTCTCCCCTAAGTTCCAGCACACAGGTATTGTTTTGCTCGGAATTCGTCGGAATAATATTAATTATTTGTAACAATTAGAAAACAAATATCTTTTATTTCCTTTTATTTAAAGTTTATACCCGAATATCGAAATGAGAACCCGGTATGTGTAGTTTATATGCAATTATAAATAAAAGATAATTATAAATTTCAAAATAATTTATTTTACATGTTATATAGTATACGATAAAATTACGTGTGGTGAAAACAAGCATATTATCGGGTGGGCCATCCATCGATTTAAATTTGAACTAGCGATACTTTTGACATTCTATTCTGTCACAAAATTCAGTATATTATCTCCACTGTACAAAATGAATCGATTTAAATACAGAGTTCACAGCAACATTAGGATTTATTGAAAATTTATTTCCGCAACAAAGACAATTGGTGGGAAATTGCACGAATAAATCGTACAAAATTTGGTCGCAGAGAAGAACCAACAGTGCTTGGTATACCCAAAATTATTGCAAAAATTCGTGAAACTGGTTTCATTGTTGATGCACCAAGGCGTAAGCGTGCTCGTACAGTGCATACATCCGGAAATATCGAAGCTGTGGCTCAGAGTGTGCGTGAAAATCCATCAACATCAACTTGTCATCATTCTCAAGAATTGAACATTTCACGCACTAGTTTACGTCAAACTTTGTGGAAAGATCTCGATATGAAGCCTTACAAAGTTCAATTGGTTCAAGACTTGACCGCGCATGACCATCCGCTTCGTTTTCGATTCGCTAGATGGGTCAACGAGAAACTGCACGATGATGTCGATTTTGTAAAAAAAAATCATCTTTTCGGATGAGTACGTTAATAAACAAAAGTGCCGTATTTGGGGCTCAGAAAACCCAAACGTGTTCGTGCAGAAGCCACTGCACCCATTACGTGTTAATGTTTGATTCGACTTGTGGAGTGGGGTCTTCATTGGCCCATATTTCTTTGAAAATGTGGACGGCGCAACCATACCGGTCAATAGAAACATGATTACCAATTTTTTTGTGCCCGCTCTTCATGGTATTGATGTGAACGATGTTTGGTTTCAACAGGATGGCGCAACTTGCCACACATCTCATGCGACAATCGATTTATGGCGTCAAGCGTTTGATGGCCGTTTAATTAGTCGAAGCTGGCATTTGACACCGTTGGACTATTTTCTATGGGACGCTGTTAAAGACAAGTGTTATGCCGACAAACCAGAGCATTCGAAGGCCACCATTTGTGATGTCATTGCCGAGATACGACCTCATACATTCGAAAAAGTTCTCAAAAACTGGTACGATGGAATGGGTTACTGTGAGACCAGCCGCGGCAGCCATATGAATGAAATAATTTTTCATTTCTAAACGGAACAATTGTACTTTATAAGTAAGTATAAGTTACTGTGAGTCCAGCCGCGGCAGCCATATGAATGAAATAATTTTTCATTTCTAAACGGAACAATTGTACTTTATAAGTAACAGATAAACTTGCCAAATTTTCAAACCGTTTTTGTTTTATTGCATTTTTAAATTTAAACTTTTAAATGACCCACCCTATATATACAGAAATAATTGGCAGTTTATAGTTACTAATTACATCTTCGTAATTGGTAGTTGGCAATTACATATACAACTATCAGTTAGTAATTGGCAATTATCAATAGCAAATTAAAAATAATTGGCAATTGTTGATTAATAATTACAAGTAATTGGTAATTACTAATTATACATAAATGGTAATTAGTTCGGTTAATTGTTACAAATCTTTTAAGTTTGTTGGTAATTGCACATAATTATGGTAACCACCAATTATAGCTTTCATATAGATAACATAATTACCAATTATTAATTACAATTAATAAAAAATTTATAATTATTAATTACATACGTACAATAGGTAGCTTCTAATTATATAAAGGGTCCGCCAAATAATTTTTTTATTTTTTTTTTTGAAAATGTTATAAAAAAAAACTACTGAATATTTTCTCAAATTTCTTCTTTTATTTGAAAGTACAATCCTTTCGGTTAATAATGGCATATAATTTCATTCAAATGGCTGTCTCGGCTAGCCATGCAGTAGCCTACACGTTCAGTCCAATTTTTAAGCACATTATCGATTGTGTGCAGCTGTATTTCACCAATGGCTTCACGAATATTGTTCTTTAAAGCGTCAATTGTCTCTGGCTTGTTGGCGTAACACTTATCTTTGACGGCACCCCACAAATAATAGTCCAACGGTGTTAAATCTCAGCTCCGAGGTGGCTAAACGACATCAGCTCTGCGGCTGATAATGCGATCTTCAAAAACAGGGCGCAAAACATCGAGTGTAGCTTCGGCTGTGTGGCACGTAGCGCCGACCTGTTGAAACCAACTGTTGCTAATATCCTCCTCTTCAATTTTTGTAAATAAAACTCGTTCAACATAGCCCATTGACTGTAACGGCTACTCCTTGCTCATTTTCGAAGAAAAATGGCCCAATTATGCCTCTGGACCAAAATCCGCACCAAACAGTGACTCGTCTTGGGTGTATCGGCTTTTCAATGTATGTGTGTGGGTTTTCTGTGCCCCAAATGCGACAATTTTGCTTGTTTACACACCCGCCAAGATCAAAATGAGCTTCATCTGAAAAGATGATTTTTTGTGGCAAAATCGGCATCTTCTGTATGTTGATCGCAGGTCCAGATTCCCAGCGTTGTTCAAGCGTATACACAACCATATTCGTTCAGCGGAAGGATAAAATTAATTATCTGTCAAATCAGACATGAGCTAAGTGTTACCATTCACGAAATAAGCACTAGTTGAATAAAAAACGTTAAAGGGCGGACCCTTTACAATTACCAATTATCAGTTATGTATAATTAATAATTGGCACTTATCAATAACAATCATTAAATATAATTGATAGTTACTAATTCATAATTATATTTGGTTATAATTAATAATAATTAATTACCAATAATTATTTTTTATTTTTAAAAGGTAATTGCCATCGATAATTGCCAATTACTAAAATTATAGTTGGTAATTAAATCTTTTATTTTATTACGAAATATTTTTAGTTTTATATGTAGTTAAATATGTACCTCATCTTACCTCAAGAAACATTTTTGAAGCCTTTAAATTTTCCTTTTATCTCTATAGGATCTTCAACTAAATTAGTCCCTTTTTTTGGGCGCTAACCAAAATATGTAGATTTGTATGTATGGCTGAAATAAATTACTTGTGTTCAGAAAAGAAAAATTAAATGAACAACTTAAGCTGTATAATCACATCCTAGAAGAGAACACTAAACAACAATATGATATGAGTGTACATATACGGTATCCATAGTCTTTGGCATGCAACAATCTAACTTTGTTAATAGCCAAGACAACAAAACTCCCTTAAATCCAAAAATCCTTAAGCAACGTTGTATTGTTGTGTGTGGTAGGTATTAATAGGTTATGGTTATTTCCCTTAATTTCAGTTAATTATATAAAAAAGAGTTTAGTTTCTTAAAACCATATATAGAAACACCCATATTGTTAGAAGCAAAATAAAGGCAAGAGGAGTGCCATGAATGAAACGAAGCTTTTTAGTTATTTGTTTTAAAATAACTTTTGCCAAAAACTATTATCATGTTCTTCATATTCGTTGTCGTAGTAACATATGGTGGCAACTGGCCAACAATATATAAAATAAAATTAAAATTATCAAAAAAAAAAAAAAATAATAATAATCGTCGAAACAATAAACATTTAATGCACTTCTCTTATTTGGCAGGCACTTGCTTAACAATTTCTTTGGAAAACAAATTATCACTGAAAACCAAAAAACAAAATTATTGCAAAATATCAGCAACATCAGCAGCATCACTATCAAGCAGTTGTAGAAGCACTAGCCAGCAAATTAATGAATCTCTCTATGTAAGCACAGTTGCCATCTTTGTTACGATATTTATTATATCTTTTTAATTTTTTTCTTTCTGTTTGTTATATATTTGTTTTGTCGTTGTTGTTGTTGTTGTTTTGTTATAAAATGAAATTCTAATTAACATCATTTGCATAACTTAACCAGACAATAATAACCAGGCAAATTTGTTACCAACTCGAAATATTGTATCATTACTTGGCGCTATTAAACCATACTGCTAAGCTTGAGAGTGGCATGACACATTCAGTATCTTATTGGAAACGAAAAGTCTTAAAGGATTTTTGGTTTGTTTTTGGCTTGATTAGAAGTTTTAAGTATTTTGGCGTAATTTTAAGTAAAAAGGAAATTTTTGGCAAATGTTAAAAATCGAATTGAAGATACAAAAGTCGTAAGGTAGAGCGGAATAATTATTTAAAATTTTTGAATTAAAAAAGATTTAAATCATATTTAATTTACGTATTTTATTTCATTCCATCCTCTCCTGAAGAGCCTTGTTGTCCCCTATCGATGCAGATAAGTGCCACTTCCATGCAACTAAATTCGCACTGCTGTCATCTTCATTGTCCCCATATCCATTAATCTACTTAAAGGCAACCATCGAATGTGCCGCTATCTTATGAAGAGACACCACCGTGAACTATTTTCGATGTACTATGTACACTCTCTGGAGATCTTATGACCGCTTTGCTATCAGTAGGTGTAAAGATATAGCTGCTAAATGTTCCGTACTACTAGATATACGGCTGGGCAAAGAGCTGCTCTTCTCTTTTATTTTCACCCCTACGCACTCACACGCAGAGACAAAATGTAAGTAAAAAATAAACAAAGAGAAGTTAAGAGAAAACAAGTGGAAAAATACCGTGCCAAATGGCCTGGGAAGGGAATTCTCAAATTACTACCACAATTGTAAAATGCATTCATAATAGTTTGCCTGTTACGGCACTACCACCATCTGTTGGTTTTAGCCGAGTTCAAAAAAACACATCAGCTGGATCTAACCTGCGCTAACTGACGTCAGTTTGAGATTCCCAAGGCCGTCAAGTTCTGCAATACTTTGTCTCTCCAATGCATATTTGGTCGTCCTTTTACCCGCTTTCCGTCATAGGGTACCATATCAAAGGCTGACCTTGCCACAGTTTCTTCATCCATATGAGAGACGTGGCCAGGCCGGCGCAGCTGCTGTATTTGAATGCGCTTAGCTATATCCACTTTCTTACACAGCTCATACAGCTTGCTTTTCCAACGTAAGCAGTAAGCATCTCCTATTTGTAGAGGACCGAAGATTTTACCAAGTATTTTCCACTCGAACGCTCCCAAAACATTTTCGTCGTTGTTTGACAGTGTTTATGCTTCTGTGTCATATAGTAGGACAGGGCTGATAAGCGTTTTGCAGAGCGTGAATTTGGTTCATCGAGAGAGTGCTTTGCTCCTTAATTGTCTACTGAGCTCAAAGTAGCATCTGTTGGCAGGAGTGATTCTCTCTTTGATCTCCAGGCTAAAGTCATTCACTGTGTTAATGCTGGTACCAAGATAGACAGAGTCCTTCACTATTTTAAAGCTGTGATCGCCAACAGTGACGGTCTCTCTAAGACGCGTGGAATCTTCACTAGTTGACAAACGATACTTAGTCTTGTCTTCATTCATTATGAGACCCACTTTAGACGCTTTTCTATTTAGACTGGAGTACGCAAAATATATAAAGCGGGTATTAAGGCCGAGAATTTCGATGTCGTCTGCATTTGATAGCAACATTCTTTTCGCTCAGGGAGTATGAGCTTGAACCTTTGGTAAAAAAATAGTTTAGGAGCCGTATAGTCTGATCGAACACATGACTATATGATCCAGAACGCTTGCTTATGTGAACAAAGTCCCTCTTTTTTAGCCCTGACGCAATTCACACCTTTAAAGCTCTTCTTATAGCCAACTACTTCACAAAGGTGTGCAGGGGTGATTAAGCTATTATGGCCTCAATGGCTGCAGTCGGACAGCTGCTCATAGCCCCAGTCATAATAGGACAAGCCTGTCTCGTAAGATAGGCATCTGTTTTCGTAGGCCATTAAACAAGGGATGCATGTAATCATCGGCCTAATAAGCTTAAATACTAACAAAACAGATTTATCTAAATTAACTTAAGTTTCTTAAATAATTTTATAACATTTTAAATACTACCGGGTGGGCCATTCAAAAGTTTAAATTTGAAAATGAAATAAAACAGAAACGGTGTGAAATTTCGCCAAATTTATTTTTTGTGTCATTCATATGACTGCTGCGACTGGCCTCACAGTAACCCATTCGATCGGATCAATTTTCAAGAAGTTTTGCGAGTGTATGGGGTCGCATCTCTTCAATGGCATCACGAATGTTGGCCTTCTTTTTTTTTCTTTGTTATGAGCCTTTACGCTGGCCTGCTATAGAATTTCGCTTATCACTGAAGACTTTTTTAATAATATAATCACTTTAGTACAGATTCAAAAAAGTTGTTTCGATCCTTCAAATGCTCAAATGTCTTTGACTTGTCGTCATAACACTTGTCTTTAACGGCGCTCCAAAGAAAATAGTCCAACGGTGTCAAATCGTAGCTTCTTGGCGGCCAACTGACATCACTATTTTGGCTAATGTAACGGCCATAAAATGTTAGACGAAATAAATCGATTGTGGCTTGAGATGTGTGGCAAGTTGCTCCTGCTGAAACCATATAACGTTCACATCAATACCATGAAGAGCGGGCACAAAAAAAAAATCGGCTATCATGGTGCGATAGGTGTCTCCATTGATCGTAATGGTTGCGCCGCCACTCGTAAAAGATGCATTGACATCTGTAAGACCTCGTTTGGGTTTTCTGAGCCCCAAATACGGCAATTTTGCTTATTAACGTACCCACCAAGATGAAAATGAGCTTCATCCGAAAGCATGATTTTCGAATATTTTTTAATTTTAATTTTTTCTTTCGCATTTTCCAACCAATTGTCTTTGTTTTGGAAATAAATTTCAAATAAATCCCAGTGTTGCTCAAGCGCAAATCGATTCATTTCGTTAAGTGGAGATAATATACTGAATTTTGGGACAGAATAGAATGACATAAGTATTGTCAGATTCAAAATAACCGCTGGTTCAAATTTAAGCCGATAGATGGTCCACCTAGAAATATTGTTTTCTTACTCATCATAATTAATTATTTCAAATGAACGCTTGTCGCCCATCTTAGAAAGGCAAATAATTGGTAAAAGTGGTATTCGTTTATTACTTCCTGCTGGTGTTTGTATTTTGTTAACTTTTCTTCTATTTTAATGAGAAACTTATTAATTATGAAAAATATTTTATAATGATGGCAAGAAGGAATCTTATGCAATTATAATTATTATGCAATTATTTTTGATTTTATATTGCATACAATTGGATAACAAGAAATTTAATGACATTTTACGGAAATTATTTCAACATATTTCATTAGATTTAAATGTATATCAAATTGAATTGCTTAATATTCATAAATTTGAAAAGTAGAAGAAAATAAATTATAAAAAATTTTTATATAAATTTGTTTAACAATGGAAATATACTTTTATTTTTCATTTCCATATAAATATTTTTTAAATTTAAATTTGATTTATTAAATAACTTCTGATTAATATGTCAAATATCTTTGATGTTTTCTATCTCTTAACATCAATAGGTTTCTATGAATGTACATGAGAATATTTAAATTTAAAGAAAATTTTTAATTTCCTTCCGAAAACTAATTTCCTGTCATTTCTTCATAAAAACAAATTGAACCTGTTGTCTCAAGGATGTAAAAATAAATGGAAGTTTATTTAAATTTAATAAATATTTTAATAAAATCATAATGATACAATTAAATGCTAAATTTAACAAAGAAATTTCATGACATTTTTCATTTAAAGTTCAAAGTTTTAAGAGATATGAGAAGGGCACTTAAAATTGTTTGAAATCTTGTTAAATTTAAACCTGTTCTACACCAAGTATGGCAAAAAAGTACTGCATTTGTAATAGTAGAGGTAATAGTTGTAGTAGTAGTCGAATTTCTTTTTAGTGCGAGTTGAAGGGAAACATTAAGAAAGTAAACAACAAAACAAGCAATTTAATACGCAAAGCGACATAACATTCATATGCTTCCATCAAAAGCTATCACACAACTGAATGAAATAATTGTTTATTTGTCATTTTCTGTTGAATGTTTTGTTTTCTTTAGTTTGTATATAATATGGAGCAGATTATACTCGTGTACTTGAGTGCCACTCTTGCTTTATATGCTTTAAACCAGCGTCCGGCAAACTAATATTAATGAATTTTACAATTGTGGTAGTAATTGAGAGTCTCTCACTCAGGCCATTTTGCACTGTATTTTTCAATTTATTTTCTCTTTAGTTCTCTTTGTTTATATTATACTTATTATTATTTTTTTTTTCAGAAGAGAAGAGCTGCTCTTTCCGGGAATCTGCTTTAACCCAATGATGCTAATTTCATAGAACAATTGTTCACGTTCAATTCACACATATTCTTAGACTCTTGCTTTAGTCGCCAATGAGATACCGACGAAAGCACATGTGTAGAGAATATACGCACAAAAAAATAATTTAAAAAAGTTCTTACGATCTTCCTTTAAGTTGTCGCTAAAACAACGAAAAATGCAAATGTGTGGCGGATGCATGATGATTTATTTATTTTTTTTTTTTGAATTGTTTTAAAACATCAACTTCATTTCTGCGAGAGAGAGTAATTTTTATGTTCTTACTAACACAACTACATTTTTATTTTTGCACAAGCGTACTGCGCTTACACCAGTGACGTGTAAAGTGAAAATGTAGTTTTGTTAGTGAGAACATGAAAGTTACTTTCTCCGAGGGAGTAAAGTTGATGATTTAAAAAAATTTAAAAAAATCAACATACATCCGCTGCATATGTACACTCGTCGCTGTCACATTGACGACTAAAAGCAAGAGTGTAAGAATACGTGTGAGTTGATCGGGAACAAAAGTCTCATGAAAAGCCCATGACTGGTTTATACTGACTTTGGTAGGCAATGGTGAGCAAAATTAGTGACTTTTCTTCTGCCATGACACGTACATTTTCGTTTTTAAAACAAAGTTTTTTATTTGCTAATATTCCTCATGCACCTAAGTTTGCAGTTTTTAACGAAATAATGATTCTGTTCGTCAAACTTAAAAATTCAAACGCATTTCTGATTTAATGGATACGTCAATAATCAGTATTGTCGCATTTGAAGTGAGGATAATTCGCACTCTTCTGTCTAGCACCATTACACCCAAAGAAAATGACTGTTTGGTACGCTTTTTAGGAACTTGCGGAGTTACTGGTCCATGTGTCTTTCGAAACGATAATGATCAGAATGATTAAGATTGCACATGATTGAAATTGTTTCCGTACTTCAATTAACTGACATTAATCTTAATGGCATGTAGTTTGAGCCTTATGGAAAAAAACTGCAAACGGATTTGAATTCAGCGTATCAAAATCATTATATTTCATGAAGTTTTATTTAAGAGCGAGAAAATTTTTAGTTTTTTGTAGACCAGTGTAATTAAAATAGGAGTAGTGAAGCACGACGGGTTTTAGCTAGTTTTCTTTATAAGACAAATAGATGGCACAAAAACGAATAGGATTGAGGCAAAGAGGAATTTATATCCAATTTAGAATATATATATATGATATTCCGAGCAACGCCGGGTGGATAAAGCTAGTATATATATAACTATCATGTTAATTGTACCAGAATCTTATTAAACATTCAACAATCGCATTATACTTAATAACGCTCATAATAATAATTATTTATTTTAAGCCAGTCGTTATGTGGCAAAATAGCAGCTGATAATTAAAGTCGTATTTAAAAGCATCATTTTTTAAAAAATACCAACCAATTGCATTTCTGCAAAACATAATAAATTGAAACAGTCAGTCAGCTGTCTGTTGGTAATTTCAGTAGTAGCCCCCGATGGTTATTTATAGTCATTTAAATATCAATTAAGTTTTTTTTTTATATAGAAAAATTATTTCGATATGAGTGTCTGCATAAAAACCTACATACAGTATTAACACAATGCTTTGTATACTTATAGGCATTTAAACGTGCTTATTTTCTGTATATAAATAGAAATATACTCTCTCTGCCACTTCCTATTTGCGTATGTGTGTGTGTGTGTGTGTATACGTTTTAAAAAGGTATTAATTATTTGTCTACATGTGTAGATTAAAGTCTTTATTTACATTGACATTTATGTAAACATTTATTATAGCAACAACAACAATATGAACAACAACAACATACAACAACTTAAATAAATTACAACATTTCATGCCTAGATTTATATCATCAGTGTTCGTGTACTTGTGATTGCTGTTGTTGTTATAGCATTTAAGCCAATTATGTAGCTGTTAACACTTTACTACAACTCATGTGTTGCATTCAACACTCGTCGTATATTTTCACCTGCGCTTTCATACAGACACACACACGTCGCTTAATAACCTTTTAAATACAATTTTTTCATAATAATTTTTTAATTAATTTATCGCGTGTCGTAAACGTTTATTTATTAACAAATGAAACTAAATTGTTCAGGTAAATTATCGGAAGAAAAAAATAATTTTTTATTGTTTAACCTTTTGTAAGGTGTAGTGGTTAACGTTCTTTCATACAATACAAGCAACCCATGTTCAAATCTTGGCAATGTTGGCAACGCTATCAGGGTCCTTTGGTTAGTTAGTTGGCGCTTTATAGCTCCACATTTATCATATTTCAGAGCTTCAATTTGGAGATTTCCTCGGGCCAGAAAATACGACAGATGTTGCGTAAGCATATGTATAAACACTTGTAGTTTTTCCACTACTGAGTTTGAAGGGAGCCAAGTTTCTCTTCTGTATAATAATATTGTTATGTTTTTACCTTTTAAAAAGGTTTATTTATGAGTTCGTAGATTGCAGTTAAAATAAAATATATTTTTGTGTTTGGTTTTTAATTAACATCCTTTATTTAACACTGTTTTGTGTTCCAGTGCTCATAAACTTTTCATCACTAGCAGAAACAATCTCTAATATCTCTCTAATTACTCTCACTGTTTACAACTTGGCAAACAACAACAATTACTCGATAGATTTTGCTACCTAAAGATCTTCTAACCAGATCGTAGTTTCAAACTCTCCAATCTCTTTCCTTTACTTGCTTCTTAGTTCTTATGAAGAAATGCGCATGTAAACACCTATTTCTTTCCATCTTTTTGTTTTGTTTGTTACTTGTTTACTTTTCTGCCTGTGTTTGTTGTTGCAGCTTATTTTCATTTCCTACATTTCTGCTAATGTTATTGTTGTCGATTTGGTTATTTGTAAACGGCACGTATATTTGTTTTTGCGGCTTGATTTATTCATTTGAGTAAGGTAATAAACGACAGAGGTGCCCAACCTGATTTTTGTAACAATTTTGATTTTACGCATGCATTGAATACTTTAAATTTTGTACGAATAGATAGATATTCATGGCGTTCGACATATTTTGTTTAAGTGACCAAGCACCGATCTGGCATTATTTAGCCTATAGCTTTGAGCCTCTTGGATACTTCCATCTATTGTCATAAACCATCCATCTATCTACTGTCATCACCATTGACATTTAAAATGCCTTCACTTCGGTCTTCAGGTAGCATATTGTGACAGTGATTAGAATAATTAATGTTCCTCATTACCTAGTGAACAGAATCCTGCTAGTGGATGCCCTGTACTTTTGAACATAATATATGGCGACATATTTACTTAACAGTTTATTTCGCGTTTGGGGCCGGTCAATTGGCCGCCTAGATCGTACGATTTAATGCTTTTAGACTGTTTTTTGTGGAGCTGCATTAAGACTCAAGTCTATAGCAACAAACGCGCAATGGTTGACGCCTATATTAAAGAATTTATTCCTGAAATACCGGCCTCAGTACTAGTCATACACCCACCGAATATCCCGATCTATCGTAGATAAGCCTGTTTTTAATTTAAGGTGATATTTCAGTTGTTTTTTTAATATCGTGAGTGATGTACTTACTCATCAAAAATTCTCATAAAACTTTGTAACAAAATTATCGTATGTGCCAAAAACCCCAATATTTCTGAATATACAAGATTTTCCATAAAAAGAATCTTAAATTTATTTTAATTTAACAGTTAGTGTACCACAATTAAAATTTGCTATTGATTTAACTAGCCAAAGCTAAGAAATTTACTTACCTTTTGTAACATACGATAATTTTGCGCAAAAGAGTCGATATAGTCAGGTTTGACTGACTATAAAGATTGGATCACACGATTGTCGTAATGCACCACACGGCAACTCGCAATATTATTGTGCTTAAAACCATACTGCCAGTCTGTTTAATTTACTAACAGACCGTCAATCTGGTTTTAGACCTCAACACAGCTGCACTACAGCATTAACCGAGGTGGTTGAGAATGTTCGTGGCAATCTAGATGAGAATAAGTTAACATTTTTGGTCTTACTTGATCACTCCAAGTCATTTGACACTGTTGACCATCAAATGTTGTTATTGAAGCTTGGCAATATGTTTAAATTTTCTACAACCGCAACACAATTAATATCTTCGTATTTAACTGGTAGATCACAGATAGTTGTCAATTGTAGTATTGTTTCTTCATCTTTATTTACAAGCCGAGGTGTTCCGCAGGGGTCCATACTTGGCCCACTTTTTTACTCTATGTATGCAAATGACCTTCCTTTGCAGATCAGACACTCTAAAATTCAAATGTATGCTGATGACGTACAGCTATATTTATTGTTCAAAAACAGCTATAAATTCTGCTATTAATTAAATGAATTCTGATTTAGATAGAATTTATCAATGGGCATCTGCTAATGGACTACTTCTTAATCCTATTAAGTCAAAATTTTTAACAATTGGCAAAATCCCGCCGGTACTAAGAGGGAGTTTGTATATTTCTCTCAATGGGATAAAAATTCAATTGGTAAATACAGCCAAAAATTTGAACGTTACATTTAATAAGCTCGCTGACATGGTCGGATAACATTAATCAAGCAAGTGGCATAATTTATGGGAGGATTAGAACCCTATGGCAGACTCAACACTTTACACCCATGAGGGTAAGGATGATGATTGCCAGAACATATTTAATTCCTTCTCTTTTATATGCCTCTGAGATTTTTGCTGGATGCAATATGACTTTGAAACGAAAGCTCAACATAGCGTTTAATAATATTGTTCGATATGTTTTTGCCTTGAAAAGATCATATATCACCGTATTTAATACATATCCTTGGCATGCACCTCGATGACTACATGAAGTTTAAAAATCTTATTTTTTTGCATAAAATTATAACTACAAAAAGCCTGACTCTCTTTATGACAAATTAGTATTCACATCGTCTGCGAGTAACAATAATATGCGAACATTCAAATACCGAAAGAGTGCTTCTTTTCACCAGTTTTATATATATACCATTTATCTCTGGAACCATCTCCCCCCAAATATTCAACTTACCAGCAAGGCAGCGCGATTTAAAAACTCGCTAAGTAGTCATTACAGTAATTCATAACATTTTTTAAAATGGTAAACGGTATGTAACTTATCCGATTCTAATGCTGTAACTTATAAGATAATTGATCTTGTTGCATTAGAAAAACATACATTATAATAAATAAATAAATAAATAAAATAAATTTATCCCAATCGAATACAACACTCCAATCATACACCAATTTAATTTCCAATAATACACCAATATTTATTGTATTCTTGTGTGGCAACTGAAGAAGTCAATAATCACCGACTTTTATTTTTTAATTGATTTCGTTATGAACAACATGTCTAAATGTAATTGTAATTGTAATTTATTTAATAAGACTTCATATTTTCCATAACAATAGAATTCACAAACTTAAAGAAACTGAAACACTTAAAACTATAATGTATTACGAGTATTTTATTTACAATAAATGTGTGGTAAAGCTACTTGCTATTAATTAAGAAAAATATGAAAAGTATTTTAATAGATATTAACAAATTAAAAGTGAAAACAGTGCTTGCTCCCAGCACTTCACTTAAAGTGTAGGGTATAACCAACGTTGATTATGCTTAAAACTAACTTTAAATTAATTATTAAAAACTAAAGTAAATTAAAATAATAGTAATAATAATATAAATAAACAAAAATAAAACAAACATTTTATCCCCTGTGTATGCCGGGAGTAACACAGAAGAAAATTGCGACCAGGAATACCATTTGCTTGTTCTTGTAGAATACCGATAGGAGAGATGTAGTGAGTATTAAACCAACTATGTCTGTGTTCGCTGGATAGAATTTCCTGAATGATATCACCCTCAAAGAAAGAAAGTTCTTCTACCAATTTTCTAGTGAGCTTTTCCATAAATAGATTCATTTGAAAATCGTCTATTTCGGCACTTATAACTTAATTCTATGCATTTCCGCACTATATGTCGTTCAAAAATTTCCAATTTCCTTATCATTATCTTCAAAATTTTCAACCAAATCGGAAATGCATACGATAAAATTGGCCTATTATTTACTTTATATAACAGCAATTTGCATCTAATTGGTAAAAACTTACTTACTTACTAACCTTGCTAATACCCCTTTAACTTGGCTAGCTTTCTTTAAATTTTGATCAACATGTCTGTTAAACTTTAAAACCTTATTAAAACTAACGCCAAGATATTTTATATGCAACAAAAGCCCTAGACGTTTACTCTCTGGAACTATAGTATACTTGCACTTGCCAGAAGGATTTCGTAAGCAAATAGCACTACTTTTCAAGGCATTGATTTTTATTCCCTAAGAAGACTAAAAGTTGTAGACAAGATTAAGGTGTGTATCACGTTGCAGAGTAACTAAAGGCGATTCATCATAGGAGAGGGTCATCAGTATATAGAAAGCTCTTGGAACCATTAAGCTAAATTGGAAAGTCATCTACAAAAATATTGTGTAGGTGAGGAGCCGCATCTGACCGAACCAAAAGAAGATGATGTGTCATGCACTATCTTCGAAAAATATTTTAAACATTTTCATAATCGATGGTTTGAAACCCATAGAGATCATTTTAAAGAGAATACCACCATGATATGCCTTATCAAATGTCTTTTCTACGTCAAGAGATACTGCCACCGTACATCGACTTTCCCGCAAATTTTGTACAACGTTTGAGTGAAATTTCAAAAGGGCATGCACCGTAGAGTTTCCTTTCATAAAACCAAACTGGTTCTGTGCAATATAGTGACTCTCTCAAATATTTTATCTAAATTGGAAAGAAGTGAAATGGTCTTAGCTTATTGATGTCATTGTTGTCCCTCTGCTTTGCTATAGGGATGATGATCTTGGCCACTTTCCATGCAAAAATAGGAGTTATTCAGACAATTGCTATATAATATAGTTAAGTACTTGAATACCTTAATAGGAAGTCTTCGAATCAAATAAAGGGTTCGCCAAATATTTTTTTTTTTTTTGAAAATGCTATAAAAAAAAAACTACGGAATATTTTCTCAAATTACTTTTTTTATTTGAAAGTACAATCCTTCCGGTTAATAATGGAAAATAATTTCATTCAAATGGCTACCTTGACTGGCCATTTGTAGCCTACACGATCGGTCCAGTTTTAAGGCACATTATCGATTGTGTGCAGCTGGCTTCATAAATATTGTCCTTTAAAGCGTCAATTGACTCTGGCTTATTGACGTAACACTTATCTTTGACGGCACCCCACAAATAATAGTCCAACGGTGTCAAATCGCAGCTCCGAGGTGGCCAAACGACATCAGCTCTGCGGCTGATAATGCGATCTTCAAAAACAAGGCGCAAAACATCGAGTGTAGCTTCGGCTGTGTGGCGCGTAGCGCCGTCCTGTTAAAACCAAATGTTGCTAATATCCTCCTCTTCAATTTTTGTGAACAAAAATTCGTTCAACATGGCCCGATAACGATCGCCATTGACTGTAACGGCCACTCCTTGCTCATTTTCGAAGAAAAATGGCCCAATTATGCCTCTGGATCAAAATCCGCACCAAACAGTGACTCGTCTTGAGTGTATCGGCTTGTCAATGTATGCGTGCGGGTTTTCTGTGCCCCAAATGCGATAATTTTGCTTGTTTACCTACCCGCTAAGATCAAAATGAGCTTCATCTGAAAAGATGATTTTTTTGGCAAAATTTTTAAAGTAATGTCGCAATATTTCCCAGCGTTGTTCAGCATATACACAACCATATTCGTTCAGCGGAAGGATAAAACTAATTATCTGTCAAATCAGACATGAGCTAAGTGTTACCATTCACGAAATAGCACTAGTTGAAAAAAAACCGTTAGATGAAGGACCCTTTAGTTCGATATGTTGTGCAGTCCACATGGTTTATTGTTATTAATTAATTGGCAAATAGTTAAAATATTATCAAGGACTATAAATTCAGAAAAACACGTGTTTATACGGTAGTTATAATTGTCATCCCTTAAAATATGTTTTTCTTTTTTAAATTATTTGTATGTAAATTGCATCACAAACTTCCATTATTTTTTTCATTATTTTTACTTTTTTTCAAGCGGAGAATTAAATATAATTTAAATAAATAAGTATTTTAGTGAATTATTTTTTTTAATTTATTTAAATGTTTTCTCATATGCACCATTAATGGCCCTTCTTGTAAGCAAATCTCTGTATATCTTTTTATTTATTTGTTCACTAAATGACTTAAATATATGTAAATAAAGAGGACGCTATAGAACGAACTATTTCGAACACAAACAAAAAATAATTTAATTTCCCACAACAGCTGATTCACAGAGTTGCCGTAAACTAGAAAAATCGTCTGACAGCGTTGCGAAAATTATTGTCAATACATCTTTTCGCGCCATCTTGTGACAATAAATTTTGTATAACATAAGACAACCGTGTAAATACAGAATTTTTAATTGGGACAATTTTATCATTGTGTGCTAATTTGTCCCAATAAAATTTGTATCAGATTGGTGTATTTGAGTCAATCGTGTGATCGCAGCTTAACTCTCTAACTAATTTTTAAAGTGTTTTAAGAACTTTAACAAATTAATTTTTGTATTTTTTAATCTTTTTTATTAATTGTCATAAAAAATGTTTTCGTGTAAAGATTTTATTAACAAATAAAAATTTATTCATTTTATGTGATGGATGACTACCACCTAAATCCGTCTGAGACCTACTTTTCTACAGATTTTATTTCACTTTTTTAATATTTTTTTTATTTACTTATATTTTTATTTCTAAAATATTTATTAAATCACAAATAAAACTTATTTATTTGGCCATAAAATCTAAATGAACAAGTCCATAAATCTAAAGAGAGTGAGAGAAAGTATAGAAAAAAAAGAAACGAAACCTTATACAGACTTTAATAAACGTCATGGTAACGGTTATTTTTTCACTTAGTTTTTTGATTATTTAACATTTTTTGTTGTTCTAGTCGTTGTTTACAAGACAATCTTTTAGGCAAAAAATGTTCTTTTTTGTTAGGGAACCTACCCTGTTTGTTATATGTTAAGGCCAATATATGAATGGTTGGATGAAATATACAAATAATTTTTTTTCTCAGCTTTCAAAGTGTAAAAGTGCTGGAAGATGGAAAAAAAATGATATAAAAGAGCCAAAGAAATGATATAAAACAGACAGATAAAGAAAACACAAAAAATGTGAATAAAATAAATGGAAATATTTCATATTTGCCCATTAAGCATGAGTGTATTGAATGAAAACAAAATGAAAGTTAAAATCAGTAGCTAGGGTGTGAGGGCGGAAGACGTATAAGTCAAACTCTTAGAGAACATTTTAGGCGGAAGACACTTAAGTACGTGTAATATTACAATTTTTGATTTTCTTCTATTCTTCGTCAAGTTCATCATCAATTCAGACGCAAATAAAAACCACTTAAGCCAATAATAATAAAAATGGCCCCTAAAAAAATACCCATTTGATGATGGATATTAAAGGAAATACAAACGCTCCTTTTAGGGGTAAAACAAAATTTAAATGAAATATTTAATAGAAAATTAAAATTAAAAGCGTTAGTCGTTAGGTTAGTCAACTTAGGCCAAAGAGACCTCTTGTGATGCCGAGCACCTGAATGATTCTGAAAAACAAATAAAGGCAAAAACAGGCTGGCTTTGATTACTAAGAGACCGAAACCGAGACCTCTCACATATACTGCCAATAGCAATTTTTTGTGCATGAGGTGCCTTTCCTGGGACCTTTAACTTCAGCATCGATAGCGCCAGATATTCTAGAAATAAATGTATCGAGAATACTACAAAGTAGATCCACCCCAAACGGACTGCATGGGCAAAGAGTATATCTATGATAGGGTTCACCAGCATATCGGGATGATAGGGTTCACCAGCTGACTAGATGCCTTCCAATCAACCACTGGCTAAAGCTCTCTCGCCTGCTTGCAGGAGGAAATCTGTCTCCATCTTCTGGAGAAAGTACTACTGTCCCAGCACCTAAGATGCAAATGACAAGTAGAGATAGGCATATTGACATTTTCATTCGCTACAGAGTTTTCCGAAATATCGCTGTGTTCCGGTACTCATAAGAGCCTGATATCGAAATATTCCGCCATTACTTTTAGTGACAACTGGCATTCAGACACAATTCGAGAGTTAACGAACATAGATTCCAGAGACTTAATTGCCGCCTGACTATCGGTTTAGATGCATACTCTTCTAATCGTCCGTATGTTCATTGCATGCCAATTAGTGACTTCTCTAATGGCCGTCACTTAAGCCTGAAAACCGTTGCAGGCAGTCAGGCAGTCTCTGCGTGACCCTGATATTAAGGTCCTGAGAGAAAATAGCTTAACCCATTCTATCGTCTCTATCCAACAACTTTTGCCAGAACTTTCTCCCAGAGATAAGCATCCTGCACCCAGCAGCTGGTAGTGTAGATAAAGTAAGATAATCCGTTCTGCTCGGTATACCAATGACCTGCCTCAAGATACCGGCATGTCCGGTACAGTTAGAAATTCCAACCGATTCCCGTACCCTAAGCATGGCCGCGCAGGTTATGTATTTCTCCGTTATATCCGACGGCCAAGAATTGAAGAAAATATTGAGAACCTTTATGGGCGTTGTCCGCAATGCCCCAGAGACCCCAACCGTGGCTGTCCATTAAATATTTTCCAACTTCTTTAGCACATAACACTTCTCCAGCGATCTTCACCATACAATGACCACATAGTAAAGTATAGGCCTAATTATGATGGTATAGATCCACATCATAGATGACGTGAAAAGTCCCCAGTGCCTACCAACTGCACCCTTATTAAAATAAGGTGCACCTGACGCTTTTTAACTCTCCTCACAATATTTGGCATCCAAGAAAGCTTTCTGTTCAGAATGATTACCAGACATTTGACTTGATCACTAAGCCCCAGCATGGTTGCATTAAGTGTAGTTCGCCCTAATGCCGTTAATGCCTAATGCTTTCTAGTGAATAAAACCAACTCTGTCATAAAGGGATTCAGACAGAGCGCATACAAAGTCCATTTGTACACTATGCTCAAATAGTAAGCCGTAAGTTCACTAATAGTACTCAGACGCGTTATTCGTTACACTGTGACTAAACTGAAAAACTGAGAAACTGAAAATTTTTCATCAAAAATTCGCTCAATTGTGGCTGTATGTCCTCAACAAAGGTCTTGAATCTATTGCGGGCCATTGCATATATCTTATCGTGGTAGCCAATTGTGATTACCTCTTCGAGAAATTGTAATCGTATGGGCAGTACACTTTTCACGCAAAAGAGCTATACTATCGATACTTATGTGGCGCGTAGCTCAGTCCTCTTGAGAATAAGCGTCATCCACATCAGTTCTTCCAATTTCTTCCAAACACAATCATTAATCATCATACGCTAGCTTAATGCGTTTACCGTAACAGTTGTTCTGGCCTTCTTTACAAAAAAAAAATAAGATCCTATAAGATCCTATGACCCAGTTAGACCAAAAACTACACTAAACAGTCGTATGTTGAGGTTAGAGAGGCTTTTTTGCTTGTAAACGTTGCTCTATAGGTAAAAATGTTCCTCATCACTCAATATAATCTTATTTAGCTATTGTGTTAGCTAATTTCTACTATTATTCTGGCCAAGCAAAATCGCAGGAGACTGCGACACCAGCAGATTTGAAACGATAATGGTGGATGTGGTTTCCAATGGACCCTGTCTCCTTAAACATTTCCATCTGAACATATCAAGAACCTCACATTCACACGATACATATGTGTTCCGCTGTCTCCGATATCTGTTGACACAGTCCACCAACATCCACATCTGTGACTGCCGTCCTCTTCATATACGCTCGCAGACCACAATGGCCCGTAAAAAATTGTTCTTCGAGTATTCCAGTGTTCCAAGCATCTGGCAATTTTCTAATCCTTGATTAGATTAAGAATGGTAGTAAGTGAGGCTGCACAGCAAAGGTTCCGGGCCGGTAAAACATAGAGTGTCATGGAACCTTCATTGGCCAATGCATCAGTTGTCTCATTATCATCTATCCCACAGTTTCCAAATACCCAAAACAACTGGACCTTATTTCTCAGCGAAAGCCTTTGCAATGAATCTTAACAATATTTTAGCAGTCTACGAGTATATGTCCACGACTCGAGACAAATGCTCTTAACGCAGCTTGGCTGTTAGAGAATAATTAACGGTCCACTATCTAGGTTGAACTCTGCACATGTGGCAATGACCATGATCTCAGTCTGGAAGCACCGTCACAGCCATTCATTTGAAAGATATCGATATACGATCTCAGATTTACTCGTAACTCACTTCGAACTAAGGCTTCATTAGACCAACAATTCCGGTGCCTGAATTCATCCCCGAATTTCCTGCAAAAGCACATATTCAAAGGCATAACATCCCGGACTGAAGATGGTTTTGCAACCACCCTGCGTAGAATGGACAGACTTCCCGACGTATTTCGGGATTCCTGTTGTCCAACCACTTTGCCACTGAATATGCTGCCACCCTCATCACACAGATGTGAAGCGGTGTCAAAACATTCATGGCCTTCAAGGTAGCTGTTATAACGAGGCAGTGGAATCTCTAGATCCTGCTTAAGAGACTCATTTCTTTATGCAAATTGCGGTATAATGCCCTTTGGGGAATTCCCAATTTCAAAGATCAACCAGAAATAAACGAACTAAGGTTTTCCCCAGCACTATGATCTACAACAGCAACATTCATAGTTTTTTTTTTCGATGTACACGAGTTTGGTTCTTCATATCACTAACTTGTCCCAAAAGCCCGAATTTGTCCACCAGTTTTACAATTGCTGGTCACTTAATGTATTCTTTCTTTGTTTGCGCCTTACAAAAAAATCTTTACCCTAAATTGCCAGATGCTTACAACTCCACCAACTTTGTCCTTCCCTCTGGAGCCTTGCAAAGAGCTATGGGCTTCGATGGAAGTTTTCCCACTAGGAGACATGAGATCTTTCACTAAATATGAGACATAAAGTACAATAATTCTAAACGCCTACTTATAAATTTTTAACTCTGGGACAATTTTAGGTTTCTTCTTTTTGGACTAACAATCCAGTTATTAAGAAAAACACCTGCTTTTGCAAATTCTTTATTGGTAAAATACGACTTATTTTAGTAAAAGTGCTTAAAAGTTGTATTGGCCGTAGTATTATCACTGGTATGATTTCTATTATATTTCATATTTTTTGGTATTTCTGCGTATTTTTCTTTATTTAAATTCTTTTCTTCTGTAAAATTTGTTTCTCTTTTTAATTTTATTATTTTCTATTTTTCAAAAACCTTAAGGTCTGATTAATCCAATAACCAACTTTATGCTTCACGGTTACGTGAGAGGACATACAATTTATTGAATTCCTCTTTTGTAATTCCTTAACGTAGTCATGCTAATAGTTTTGTTTACCCTACAACGGTATTATAAAGTATAACGTATATGTTCTGTGGTTTGTAACAATAAAAAATAAACTGCCATCTCAGAAATAGTCGATTAAATCCCACGAAGTTGTATGTACTCGTATGTATAGAAATTTCAACATTTGAATAAATAATTGTATTGATCGATACTATATTCTTTTGTGCAGTGTAATATGTTCTCCTTGTCCGATTGAGGCTTTAAAGACAGCTAATGCACTTCTTGCAGCTGCTCCAAGAACTCTTTCTCTCAGCCGAAATAACAAGGAATTTACACAGTACGTGTTAAGATGTCTCAACGTTCCTTGTACAAAATCCAACAATAACAACAGTTTTTATGATTTGTTGATGGTATCTAAGACCAAAACGTATCTAAGACCAAGCGTATCTATTAAAATATATAGAAACAAACTTCTTCGCTTTGCTTTGCGCCTTCTGCCATAGACGAAAAGATTTACACTCAACCCAGGTGTTGATTCTTCATCTAGGGTACCTCAACAGGGATACAAAACAATGGTTGAGGCCAAATGAAAACTTGTCGAACTAATCTGTAAGCCAAGCAGTCAGTTCTTCGTTTCCACGGAAGCCTTCATGACACAGGACTCAACAAAGTGTTTCTTTATTGCGTACAACGAGTTCAGACAGCTTAAAGCCTTTAAAGACGTCTGGCTGCTTGACAGCGCACTAATACTCAGAACTCTCGAAATTCTTCTCAGACACTCTCAAATATAAGGTAGGATTGCTCTCTAGAAACAAAACCAGGGCTACTTTCGCCTCCAGCATGCTGTGAATCGTCGGTGAAACAAACCTGGTCTGAGACCAAGAATGGTATATGGATTTAAAAGTTTCTGCGTGAATTTTCGATACCAGGCCTTACCATCTGATAATAACAGCGGTATCATCTCATAACACTACTACTGACTGATTATGGGTATATACGCCAAGAAAAATTTCTCTAACTAAAGCATTTGTTATTGGAGTCGCCGTTAAATTACAGGTCCCTTTCAATGAGTCTAAAAATATAGGGTCCGCCAAATAATTTTTTTTTTTGAAAACAGGGCGCAAAACATCGAGTATAGCTTCAGCTCTGTGGCACGTAGCGCCCTCCTGTTGAAACCAAATGTTGCTAATATCCTCCTTTTTAATTTTTGTGAACAAAAATTCGTTCAACATGGCCCAATAACGATCGCCATTGACTGCAACGGCCACTCCTTGCTCATTTTCGAAGAAAAAATGGCCCAATTATGCCTCTGGACCAAAATCCGCACCAAACAGTGACTCGTGTTGGGTGTATCGGCTTTTCAATGTATGCGTGCGGGTTTTCTGTGCCCCAAATGCGACAATTTTGCTTGTTTACATACCCGCCAAGATGGAAATGAGCTTCATCTGAAAAGATGATTTTTTTTTGGCAAAATCGGCATCTTCTGTAAGTCGATCGCAGGCCCACTTAGCGAAGCGAAGTTCAAGCGTATACACAACCATATTCGTGCAGCGAAAAGATAAAACTAATTATCTGTCAAATCAGACATGAGCTAAGTGTTACCATTCACGAAAGAAGCACTAGTTGAAAAAAAAGTTAGATGGCGGACCCATGCAGCTCATTGAGAAATCTCCCTTGTTACACTTAGGATGTTGCTGGAATTATGAATTGTATGTATGCATATAGGTAATCTCAGTTAGCTCAGTTAACTTTTCAGCACAAATTTTGAAAAAATTTTTAATTTGTGCTCACGAGTCGAACAAAAAATAATTTGAGCAAAAAATATGATTCGTGCTCACGAATTAAAATATAAAACTCACGAGCACGAATCATAAAACTAGCGAACCAAACACAATTCTGCTAACGAGCCGAGTTTTTATGTACTATTGCTATAAATTAGGAAAAGAAAACTTTCACTGTCTGATCACAAAGGAAAGTTTAAAAGTGGGTGGAAAGAAATTGAGTTTTTATGTATGAGCAGGTTACTTAAGTAATCCAATTAACGCGAATAACTAAATGATTTTCAGAACAAATTTGAAATGTCAAAAATTAGTTATAAAAAAAAGTTAGTGCACTAACAAAAACCGGTTAACCGTTGAATAAATAATATTCAAAATCGGGCCATTCTTAAAAAGCAAGATATCGCTTAACCGGTTAACGGTTCAATTTCAATTAATTGGATACCCACCCTGGCAGGGTACTATGCAGCCGGTTTTGAACGACAAATGCCCTTATTAGTTCTTTATTTTTATCTTTTATTTTTACAATCACCTTCTTCTGTTCAATTTCATTTCAGGTGAGTACAACAACTCAGAATAGTTGTTGTTGCAGTAGTGTCCTTGGTTTGGGATATTGTAAGATTTCCTAAGAATTGCATTTCTATTTAGAGGCGGCATGTAGAATTATTATTGGTTCCTGCCTGGTCTGAGTCTTGTGTACTTGTATCCGTGTGTATGTAACTGTATTTTATCACTTCACTTCACTTAATTTACACACTTTAAAAAAAGATTTACAAAAATCGTCAATAAATAGTTGTGCTTAAATTGTAGATGCAACGTACGTGCCACAAATGCAATATTCGGGATTATTATTGTTGTTTAGTATTTCTGATTTATGTATGTTCGTTTGTTCGTTTATTTGTTATTTGTTGTTGTTCTTGTTGTATTGTTATATTTTTGTATTTTCAGCTTCGATTTATTTCTTCGTTTTTATGATTACTTTTTGCTGTAGTAGCTGTAGCAGTAGCAACCAACTATTTGCTAATTCGTAGTGTGTTGCAGTATAATACAAAGAAAAAATAAATAAATAAATAAATATGAAACAAGAAACAGATAATAAAACGCAATGAAAATTCTATTGATTAAAAATATAAATGAAAAAAAAAAAAAAACAAATTCATAACGAAATACGACCAAATTCATAAATAAATAAGAAATTGAAAGAAACTGGAACCAATAATTATTGCATTAAAGAGTAAATATTTGCTAGAGCTCAGAACTAATTCATGTGAAATACTTAGAAAAGAAGAGTGGTAATGATTTTAAGAATACTCGGTGCACCGGTATGAAATGAGCCCTCTTTTGTGTAAATAAAACTATAATTTTTAATGGGAAAGTAAAAACATTTTACTCAAAATATGAGCCATTGCTGGCTACACAATTTTCCCATTTTTCAGGTAATTTGTGGCCTCTACGCCAATAAAACTGTTCGTCTTTTGAAGCAAACCGATTAGTCAACCAATTTGCGACTTCCTTGTAGGAATCGAAGAGCTGCTCAGCCAATGCGTGTCTTATCGATCGAAACAAATAGTAGTCGGTAGAAACCAAGTCTGATGAATACAGCAGGTGGGTTGGCAGCTACCAGCATACTGTTTTGATTGTACCCTGAACCGGTTTTGCTTTGTGTGCAGGTGAACCATCATAATGCAAAATCCTGGTCGTTTTTCGATTAATGAATAGTTCAAATTGATAATTTGTTGTCGGTCTTTCTACAGCATCGATCTGGTTTTGCAGCCGAGGTTGATGGTTGTCCCGGATTAACCCATGATTTTTTCCATTTATAGCATGATCACCATATGCCTCAAACAAATATTCAATGCAAATCTGCAGCACTATTTTTTAAATCAAAACAAAAATTAATGCTTTCCGCTAATCAGCGTTTTCTGGTACCAAATTCATCATCTTTAACACGATAAAAAAATATGATGTTATTTGTTCACTGATTTGATGTATACTGAATATGTGTGACAGATGTCATTGCCAACACAAAGAAAAAATAAGTCTCGTTCACAATAAATGTTGCCTATGGAGATATTTGTATCTTGACGCTCACTTCATACCGGTACAACTGATATGAATCAAATACGAGTGCTGTTGGATAATTTTTTTATTTTTTGTATTTCCAGGTCCTATCTTGCGGGCCATTTAAAAATGCAATAAAACAAAACGGTTCGAAATTTTGCTAAATTTATTTTGTTCTTGTTAAGAGCAATAGTTGCGGCTAGAAATGAAATATTATTTCATTCATATGGCTGCCGCGGATGACCTCGCAATACCCCATTCGATCCGAACAATTTTAAAGAACTTTTTCGATTGTGTGGGGTCGTATCTCGGCAATGGCATAAAATGCTCAATTGTCTGTGGTTGGTCGGCATAATATTTGTCTTTAACGGCGTTCCACAGAAAATAGTTCAACGGTGTCAAATCGCTGCTTCTGTGGCGGCCAACTGACACCACCATTTCGGCTAATTACACGGCCATCAAACGTTTGATACAATAAATCGATTGTAGCATAAGATATGCGGCAAGTTGCACCTGCTGAAACCATACAACGTTCACATCAACATCATGAAGAGCGGGCACAAAAAATCGGTTGTCATAGTACGATAGGTGTCTCCATTAATGGTTGCGTCGTCCTGAATTTTAAAGAAATATGGGCTAATGCTGCCTCCGCTTCACAAGCCGCACCAAAGAGTTACTCGTAATGAGTGCATGGGCTCTGTAAGACCACGTTTGGGTTTTCCGAGCCTTAACTATGGCAATTTTGCTTATCAACGTACCCACCATAATGAAAATAAGCTTCATCCGAAAAGATTATTTTTTTTGGCATAATCGACTTCATCGTGCAGTTTTCTCGTTGACCTATATAGCGAAGCGAAAACGAAACGAACGGTCATGCGGCTTTAACTCTTGAAACAATTGAACTTTTTAAGGCGTCATACCGAGATCTTTTCGCAAAATTCGACTTAAACTGGAGCCTGAAATATTCACTTCTTGAGAACGAGGACGAACAGCCACAGCTTTAATATTTTCAGGTATACGCACTGTTCCAGCATGCTTACGTCTTGGCGCATCAAAAATAAACCAGTTTCACGAACTTTAGCAATTAACTTGCGTATATCGGCCACTGTTGCTCGTTCTCTGCGACCAAATTTTGTGCAACATTTTCGTGTAATTTCCGTCCCATTGTCTTTGTTTTGGAAATAAATTTTCAATAAATCTCAACGTTGCTCAAGCGTAAATCGATTGATTTCGTTCAGTGGCGATAATATACTAAGCTTTGTGACATAAGGATTGCCAGATTTGATTTAACCGCTGATTCATATTTAAACCAATAGGTGGCCCACCCGATATTTTAGACTATAAAATAAAAAATAATGAACGGTTTTGGAGCAGCAAAGCACATTTAAGAAGGTGGTGTTGCCGATTCGACCGACTTACTTTTTTCTATCCAATGCAGTTATTCTTCATTGTCAATAGTTTTATTTAGTTTACACCTAATCCTGATATTGCGTGATATTTTGAACGGTATTGTACGGATCGTAAGTAAAAGAAGTAGAAATAGGCTCAAGTGTATTTTATTGTAAATGTCAAAGGTTTTTTATTTTACACCTACTCCCATATTCACGCCATTTTATGGATGATATCGTTTATAATTTATCTTCAATGTAAGAAAAGGATTAGGTGTGTTTTAATTAAAATATAATTTACCTTAATTTTTTTGACATTTGGCATTTATGTAGACTGTATGAGCGCAAGCTCTTCTTGTCTTTGACAGCAATCTTCATGGATTACAGCATCTTTCAATCAATATAGCCATGTCAACTTCCCTTTAATATATTTCCTAATTCAATAAAACAAAGACTTTTTTTTGAAAATGTTCCCAAACATATTTATTTTCTACATCTAAAATATATGCATGTGTTCATCTAAATAAAACATCCTCCAATTGGCTGGGAAATTGTTCCTCATCGAATTTATAAATCACATATTTGTCACATAACTTCGCATCCTTCACAGTGCTATAGACCAATAAAACATTATCAGCTTGCCGCAGCTGCCATCTTTGGTGCAAATAGATCATTACAAACATAAAACATTTTGTTACAAAATCCTTGTATTCGTAATTGTGATGACTATGAAATCTCAAAAAATTGATATTATGATACAGAGATATATAATCGCCTATCGATTTTACAGCCGATATGAGGATAATCGGAGCCTGAGGGCGAAAATGTGAAAGCTTTATGACCGTATCGGGCATGGAGGAGCATACAGCTATTGCCTTGGCTTGACATTTAAACGAGGCGACTACACAGGCACGTGCCAAGCTATTGTCACCCGATTCAGACTGATCACAATAGTAAGGCTGCGACACAATCGTTTGTGGTATATCATTTACATTTACCATGGCATTTTGCAGGAGATGAAAGAAAAATGATTTGTTAAAATTGTCAACATTAAAGATATACTTGTCGGGATAGTAAAATATATGGGGCATATTATGAGGTTGCACGTGTAATTCGCGTTTGGCAATTAACAGGGGATTCAGTATTATGGGCTTCATCATTTGGTAGACTTTGTTGAGGAAATTATCAGCACCCTCAGAAAGTTTTAGAAAATCTGGTAAATTAATTACAGGTTCAGAGCATGCACTTGTTTCTTGTTCAGGTTTAAAGTCAATGAAAAATCCATCATAACTCTCAGCAATCCATTCGAAATCTTTGATGTCACCCTTGAAATCATTTAAAACTATACGTGTAAGCAAACGCATATTTTCACAGTCCAAAAGACGAAAAGCAGCACTGAGTTCTTCAAAGTATTGTGGTGTACCGGGTATATAGGAAACCAATATATTTATGCCAACTTCACGGGCAAAGGTCATATCCTCTAGTTCTTCGATCGATAATTTATTACGATTACATCTGGGGGGAAATCTTACTGGCAAGCGAGATTGTAATACTCCTGAAGCCATTACTTTGCACTTTAAAAAATGATCGAAAACTTCAATAACCGTCACTTGTATATCCGGACCGATAAGTATGAAATCACCCACCTTACAGTCTTCAATCAAAAAGAAGGCATTAACATAGACCATAGAACGTGTACCACGGCTGGAATATTTGCGTCTGATTGTTAAAATCAACTCATCGGAAACATTTAGAAAACTATCTTCATCCACTATACCCGTATACTGTAAACGAGGACTTAACATAGCAAAGAGCGTTGTGACTACAGGAAAACCATATTCCCTGGAGATTCTCAATTCTGAATCACGTAAACTATAAATGATTCTTTGGTTTTCCAATTCTGTGCCGGTAAAGAGATCAATCGCAAAACAACGTATGCCATTACGTAAATAATTATCCAGCTTTAAAGTCTCGTCGTTAAGAGATAGTAGCACACATTGTTTATTTTCGCCTAAAACATACTCTTGATGTTCATCCAATATATCATAACCATGAAAACAACCCAACCAGGCATCATCGGAAAGATCTTCACACTTAACACTTCTCACATATTCATACTCATATTCTCCCTCTTCGCCAATTTCTTCCATATCGTCTGTTAATTGAACGCTGTTCGTTGATGCTTCGCTTATGCTCCTACTACTTCTCGTAGGAGCAGCAAATGATAGTTTCGCTTTTGTTTGCCGCAATATCTCGGTTAAGTTTTTGGTTGAATATCTTATTTGATTACTAATTGATCGGCGAACATCATCTTCTGGACAGAAAAAAGCAGTTAAGACTTCTTGCTCTTGTAGGATGGCAAGCTTTTCCCGCGCCAAACTTACCCTCTCTAAATCATCAGCTATTTGGGAACATTTCAAGGTCTTACATAATTGTTGGAGTAGGGTTTCCGCTTTGGAATCGGTAGTATCTGTGTGGACTTGCATTTTATAAGTTGAAAAAAGTTCAAAGAAAAGAATTATACCAAAAAGATAGGAAAAAAATAGGATTTTTTTTTTTTTTTTGATTGACGCAAGGAAATGAATAAGCCAGCAAATCAAATTACTTTGTTTTCGTTTTTTGTCAAGATGATATAGGTATCAAAAAAAAGTACCCCACCCAGAGACCACAGAGTCCCATTGTGGTAGGCTTTTCCCTGGCAAAGAAAAAAGGTAAGAAAAATAAAATGGAAGAGAAGAAGGAGAAAAGGAAGAAATACGAATAAAAAAAGGACAGAGAAGGAAGTAAGTTAGACATCATACAAAGCGGATACACTTAAATTACAAACAACGGACACCAAATCACTTAGTGAGCCAACCCAGATGTGACAAAAAGCCCTCCAGGTCACAATGACAGAATATATGTTCCAGTCTCTGGCTCCCCCTAATTTCCGCATACCCGGCAGAAGACCTAAGTACCTGCTTCTCATATCCCCGTCCTTGCCCTCAGAGCGTAGTACCCAGTCACGAATCACCTATCAATATCCTAAGAGATTCCCTTTTCTTCTGTCCAGGAGCGGTCCAGCCTAGACCAGAGCAGCCTGTAGGCCCTACAGTCTCTACTGCTCCTCCACAACTCATCTATTCTACGATGGACCCAGCTATATACTAAACACCCAAAGAAGCCAACAAGCGGAGGTCTTACAGACGCGTCCGCCATTTCGATGCCACTAGCCGCGCCCGCTCTCGAGAGCTTATACGCCGTCTCATTATCCCGCATGTCATAGTGCCCCAGAACCCAGGACAGCCTAACGCTGCACATATCCAGGAGCAACATCATGGTACTTCTGCACAATGCACTAGCCTACAGCTGACATGGCGTCCAGTCAATGCTTTGATAGCCGCCTGACTCTCAACGTAGAAGACCATCTACCTCAGCAGCTAATTTGCGAAACCCGTCCGGGAGTATACAGGACAGCTTAATGCCACTGTCCACCAGGTAGGTGGAAAAAATGCAAAAGGGTTCTTGCTGAAATGGACTCTCTGACGCTATAGTGTATGAACTCCAGAGTCCAGTCCCCCTAATATGGCAAAATATCCAAAACCCAGAGCATTGGCCGGGACTGCTTCAAAAATCCTTAAGACGCTCATTGCAGCCCTACTCTTCACCGCACCCTCCACCACATCATGTAAGTAAATAAAACTCACACCGTTTTTGCTATGGATGTTAATTCTATGCGCTGATATTGATTTGTCCATTTCATCTACTCCGCCCATGCCCTTGTTGCAATTATTGAATAAGTGTGAAATTTGCATATCAGTTTCTTATTTTTTTTGCGAAATACCACTTTTTCACATTTTCGACTGGCTCATATGATACAAAATTAGTAGCCATAGTGCATACACTCTTGTCTTTCTATCGAACCAATAAAATTTCATTATTTTTATGGGGCCTGTAATCGAATTCATTACATTTTTTTTTTGTTTAATTTGTTTTGCGTTTATAGGAAAGCAGTTCTTGGGCGTGGAGTGGTGTAGTGCTTAGAGAGCACACATAACAATACAAACGACCCAGGTTCGAGCCCTAGTAGAGGATACGATGGAGAAAAACTTAATTGTGGTTTCGAATGTTTAATAAAGAGGCTTCAGAGTCCTTCCAGACAAACTTCATCTAAAAAAAAGAAGTACCCTGACCTTCCCGTTTACTTCTGGCGATGATGACAAACATTAGACGAATGATCAGGAAAAACACGCCACCTACTGGGAAAAAATTACAATGCTAAAGTAAAGATCACCACCAATTAGCAAGGATCTTCACCACTACGTAAAATCATGTGGAGAAAGCTACAGTGGATCAATCATCCACTTAACTTTAAATATCAAATTGATTAAAGAAACTTAAATAAAGCAATGGATGTTTTGTGGAAAGCCAATATCCTCTCTAGAGGAGTGACGGAGTACGATTACGAATGTCTCTTATAGTATGCCCGTAACACGGTAGCCTGAATTTCGTAAATCTTTTAGAAGATCGCAAGATATGAAAAAATTGTCAAAGAATATATTACGATTTTAAAGGTTTTTGGTCAATGTACTTAGCAGCTTTAACAGCATTTTTACAACTGTAGTTCCCAAAGGCTCAGTGGAAGAATTAGATGTTTTACCACAGTAAATATCAGAACAGTAGCAATATCCAGATGAACCAGGCTTACCTCATGTAAACTATTTTGCACCACACTGGCTAAACTTTTTATTAAGAACGTCTGCAGGTATGCATACGTACTTTAAACATTTTATTCGGTGGATTTCGTAGTATTGTTATTATCTGCAATGTGAAGTTGTTTCTTAATAACTTTAAATCTACTTCTATGCGTAGCCACTTTACCATCTTCGTCTAAAGGCCAAAACATATCTTCTCTTGGTAGTTTGTGGCAACCAGATAGAATTAGTTTGGCCAAAAAATTGTTAGCGCGGCAGCAGTAGCACTGAAGTTGTGTGGATTTTTATTTAAAAAAGCGTATAGATGGTCAATAATCATTTCAACTACTCGTACTTCGTCGTTGGAAAACTTTTCCAATATTTGTACAGTAGGCAATCCTCTTAATGCATCGTATGAT
This sequence comes from Wohlfahrtia magnifica, assembly GCA_023159175.1. Taxonomy (NCBI): domain Eukaryota; kingdom Metazoa; phylum Arthropoda; class Insecta; order Diptera; family Sarcophagidae; genus Wohlfahrtia; species Wohlfahrtia magnifica. The sequence continues at coordinate 951,732 of JAKWBJ010000041.1, read as the reverse complement.
TTTATTTCAGTAATCGCTGATTTGGTTTAGCGTAATTTCTTGATAAATTTGGACTGCACTTCCTCCAAGCCGTTATATTTAATTCAATTAATTCTTTGGTGTAACTCCGAGTTCAACCAATGAATAAAATGTAATGAAACAAAACTCAGTCTTATTCGGGGACTTCCCGGCTTTTGCAACCAAGAAAACACAATATATTCAATACTTTTTGCTAATGTTTTAAGGGTGCCACAGTTTGTTTAAAAATAAATCGATTTACTTTATACACATAAATATAAAAAAGTCGGATGTTTGGACTGTGATCGCTGCGCCTCCAAATGGGCAAAGAAAATGTACGAACTTCTTTCAATTACAATTCATTTCTTATAAAATTTTTATACTGATAAATAAAAATTTAAGAAAATTTTCATGTGCCCCTATTATTTCTTCCACCACTATATGTAAAATAAATCTGGTCTACAGCAAAAAACGCCTTTATAAAGACTATATGGAATATAATGATTTTGATGCGCTGAATTCAAATATGTTTTCAGTTTTTTTCCATCGGGTTCAAATTTTTTTCTATGGGCATTGCAAATCTTTCGTCCAAAATATGGTGGTTATGTGAATATATTTCATCATAACTTGGAAAAGACTTGACAGATTTTAATAAAAGTACCACCACACGTTTAGGACCAAAATTTCCTATAAATCACCCGAACGACATGTTTTTTGTATTTTCAACAGTTTCGGAGTTATTCATAATTTAACTGCGAAAAAAATTTTTAGCGCAAAATTAGAAATATTTTTTTTTTCAAAAAGTCATTAAAAAATTCTTAGAACATACATTTTACTAAATGAAAGCCAAATAACCCATAATGGGAGGTACTTAACTTTGACAAAAAATCTGTAAAACATTATTAGACAACAAACAAAAGTAATGAAAGGAAACGTGTGGTAGGAAAAAATACAGTTTCGAAGAACTGTTCGGATATATGACTTTGTGCTTGTAATTTCTTGTAAATCCACGCGTAGCGGTCGTGCAGAAATAACAATCATGTTCGTGATTTGCTGGTTCACTCTATATCATTGGTTTCATAAATGGCATGATCTTAGTATTGCCGTTAAGCCAACCTCTTAAAACTCTTGCACAAGTATTGTAACATAATTCTGGCATCCAATATATGTTTCTTTCATCGATAGGAAATCCAATGTAATGCTTGTAAGCATTCTTAGTTTTAGAAGTTATTGTATGGCGTTGTGATTTAAAGTTAATTCCAGACAGATGTCGCAAAACGTATCTCGAGAATTTTTGCAAGTCTAAGCCCTTGACATCTGTAATCTAAAACAAAAACCCATTATAAATAAGCTAAGACTATGTATAAATTTTGTAAAACACTTACCGAAATAAAAGATATAATACGGAAATAGTGCTTAGATTATGTTTCAATATTAATTTTTCGTTTTGATAAATCAAATATCGGTTAGGATTTGTCTTTTTGGTTGCGCAAAACAAGTGTTGAATGATGAACAAAATCGTGTTATCTTTCTTAAAAGTTCATTTTGTACTGGGTTTTTATCACAATAATAAAAAATCTAATTCTTCTTTTGTCAAAGTTAGGCACCTGACTTAAGCGGCTAGTTTACTTTCAACGCCATGCCTGGCTTTCATTAAAATGCTTAGAATATGAAATTTATATTCTAGGAATTTTTTTATAACTTTTTAGAAATAAAAGAGAAAAAATTTCCACTAATTTTGCAAGAAAAAAAAAATTTTTTCCACTAATTTTGCAAGAAAACATTTTTTCGTTAATTTTGGTCAGAGGTTCCAGCGTTTAATTTTGAATAACAGCAGCAATAGTCAATCGATTTTCATGTTTTATAGCTTATCTTGTTTTCAATATTTTAAGCTTTAATTTAAGTGCTTAAGATCTAAAATTTTCTTCCTGAAAATTTGTTTATGACTTTTTGAAAAACAAAAATAAAAAGCTCTAATTTTACGCGAAATTTTTTTTCGCAGCTAAATTGTGAATAACTCCAAAGCTGTCGAAAGTACAAAATAATATTATTCAGGTTATTTATAGGAAATTATGTTCCTAATCGTTTGGTGGTATCTGGATTAAAATCGGTCAAGTCGTTTTCAAGCTATGATGAAACATATTGACATAACTACCATCTTTTGGGCGAAAAAAAATTTGAGCCCGATGGACAAAAAACTGAAAATGGATTTGAATTCAGAGCATAAAAATCATTATATTTCATACATTTTTATTTAAAGACGAAAAAATTTTTTGTTTTTTGTAGACCAATGTAATTTATAACAACCTATTTACACCTGAACGAAATCTACTACTTACGAGGTTTTGATTAAAATCTAGTAGATTTCAATTAGAATTCCTATACAACACAAAATCTGCTTCTTCACGAGGTTTTGTCGAAATCTAGTTGAAATCTGGTAAAATTTATTGGTGCAACTCTAGTTTTGGTACTAAAAATACTAAAAAATACGACTCTGTTCAAGAAAACTTGACATTTAAAATAAAAATAAAAAATTTTTTTTATACCAGAAAATTTATTAAAGAAAATATGTTTTTTCGGCATAACCATTTACGAATATTAATTATACAACTGGTAGTTATCAAATGCAATCAGAAAATGTAATTCATTTTTCTTCTATTTCAGACATGTGAAAACGAAATCTCTTTAAATGTCTAAAAAGTCTTAGGTAAACGCATTAGATTTTGTACAGGATTTCAAATGTAATTGACAAGATTTTGTTCAGGTGTAAATGCCCTATAAAACCGAAAATATTTGCAGAGTTTCGTTTATATCATGTTCATACATACGTTTTAATTTAATCAATTAATTATTATATTGCGCTATCGTATTTGTCGCTCACTCATAGCACAATTACCGTTATCCAATTAACATTTGACAGCTGAAAATGCTAAGATACAAATTTTTCATTAAATCTTAAATTTGCGAATATGCAATATGGAATTTGGAACTAATAAAACTCTAGTGTTGAAGAGAATGTAAAATTTAAAGAAAAAACTAAAATTCAATACACAAAAGTATTGTTTACTTTTTACTTTTTATATCATTGCCACTCCTCACTGAACGTACTTCATACCGAGCTGCCATTCCTCTATACGCTTCACATAGGGTTGCATTTTAATTTAATTCAATTAAATGTACAAATATGTACTAATTGGGAATTTTTGAAATTGCAGTTTTAAGCTAGGGTCACACGATTGTCGCAATGCATCAATTATTGATACGGCAATCGTATGACCGCGCAGTAGATAATAATGCGGCAATAGAAATTTCAAAATGCGCTAATATTTAATGTGTTCTTGTGCGACTATCAAAGTTGACAATATGTAACAATATTTAAATTAAAATTTTTTTCGCAAAATAAATTGGCATAGTTTTGGTATTTTGCGACAATTAGGCACAACTGAAATTGTCTCATATTGGTACATTTGCGACAATCGTGTGATTGTAGACTTATATGGTAAATTGAGCTCAATTAAGGCTTTTATTGCGTAAAATCAGTTAATCGACTATTTAATCTTATGTTTAAATATGATAAGTATTTACGGCAATATACTTTATATACAAGTGTCTCATACATGAAGTTTGTCGGAGCTTTACAGGAAAACAATTAGAAGATTTTGAAAACTTTAAAAATTCTAGCCCTTCATTTAAATTATTCAACAAATTTTTTTTAAATTGTAAATAACTTGTAAATAACCAAATTGACACTGCTGCTTAGAATGGGTTAAGTAAGGTATAGAGATGCAGAACACTTAACCGATAAAAGAGATATATGTTTTGTTGCTATTGTGGTAAAATAAAAAATGCAAAGTTGTTTTAAAGCCAAGCTTACAAGCACCTATGCATTACAGGACGTAAGTAAAACTTCAAAAGCGAAAATCAGTTACATTTAGACAAAATGCTTATGAAAGTTTACACATAAAAGTGAAGAGAGTTGTTAACATGCTTGCAAACTAATAAGATTTATAAAATCAAAGTAGAGCAACAGTTCAAGTTTAAATTTCAATTTTTATTTTATAATTTCAAAATATCAAAATGGAAGAAGTTTCAGAAGAACTTTCAATTTGTAAATCATTTATTGATGATCTGTGGCCTCTAATATTGGACCATAACAAATGTGATATACACAGTTCAGATTTTATACCCTATTTTGTGCCAGAACGTAAATTCGATCATTTGTGGGCCCATGAGTTTTTGGCCAGTAAATGTTGTAACAAATATCAGCCAGCCATCGATATAAATTGCTGCGAACTACTTAAGGACGAAGAAAACTTGCAAAAGCCTGATGATGAAGAAATCAAACAGCTACCATATCGTGATCCCTATATAATACCTTTGGATAAACAATTGGAAAATCTACAACGAGACTGTGAAGTACGTCACAAATTAGCAAATGATTTTGTTAATCGCACATATCCCTGGTATATACAGCGTCCCTCATATGAGTATAGTTTCACTATAACCGATGAAATGAAAGCACTCTTTAAAAATCCTTTCGAATATCAATTACTACAGAAAATCCAATATTTCGATTGTAATCTTATGCTAATTGATGTTGGACCCGATGTACCTTTAAAGAATTTGGAATGGGTGCAAAAATTTGCTCCTTATGTGGCTATTGTATGCATCGTACATGATGTGCTAATGTGCAGAGAGCTGAAGAATTTTAATCGTATTTTTAATGCTGTCTATATGGAAGAGGAAGAAGAGGGTACTTGGAACGAATCATTGAATCAGGCAATTGCAGTGGGTTTGATATTGGCCAAGAAACTATATTTTTATGATGATGTCAGTAAAGCATTTGCATTTGTTTTTTCAAATAATCGCGGCATATGCGTGTTCGATCAATTTAAGATTTTGAGAAAATCATGAAGTGTCGTTTATTTGTTTGTTTTTTTTTTTTTTTTTTTTGTAATATTGCGCAATAACCATACAAGGTAGTTATTTTCAGTCTCATCCGTAATTGTTTTTTAAATAATAAATTTATTTGAAATTTATCAGAGTAAAATTTGTGTCTTTATTGCTTCAACTTTAGTTTCAATTAAAAAAAATTCTTAATTATTTCATCCATCTGCTGGCGCTGGTGTGGTTGTAGTTTGAAATGGGCACAGTGGTCCTCTAACTAAGCACGATAAAAGTATTATTGTAGACTCAGCTGCTGTAGCCAATAATAGCAGTAACGTTGCCACAATTATTAAATTAAAGTAAAATATTGATGATTTCATTGTCTGTGCGTTATGAGAAAGAAGTTGGGTGTTTAGAAGATAAAATGTAACTGAAGAGTATAGTTTTAATCAGTAGTATTTATATTGAATTTTTTTCTAGTAAAACTTGCTGCAGTTGTATTATATATGCCACTTCAATGCTAATCAAATATGTAATTATTTGTCAGTGCCACAATTTGCAAAGATAATATTTGTGGCATACATTTGATCAATATGTTTTGTGTTTTTACTCTACACTTATTGTATATCATTGGTAATTACTAATTATGTGTACGTACAAATATCGTATGATAAAAAGTTAGTAATTTAATATAAAGTACTGAGAATTGCTTTAAAAATCATAACTGCTATTACTGCCAATTACCAATTACATTTATTATACTCAATGCATTGCGAATTACCAATTGCACAACATGTAATTGATAATTGTCAATTATAAATTACATATAATTGGTAATTGGAAATTACTAATGATTACTAATTATTATTTTTTAGTAATTGAATATACAGTGCGGAGAGTTACTTTAAAAATCACTAATAAACATTAGTGCAAATATAAATGGTAATTAATGATTGCTTATTTACTCGTATATACAATTTTGAATTGGTAATTATTAAATAAATGTAGTAGTTAATGGGAAAATATAATCTATATACTATCTTGATCAAGAATTTTACGGAATAACCCTCGTGTGACGGTCTCATCGTTTCGATTTGAGTTTTTTTGTTTTTTCCGCTAAATCTTAGCTTGACATTGGCAAAAGCTACGTAGCCAAGAGAACATCTATCTCTCTGTGTGTTGGTGATTTTTTAAATGCGTTAGAAAGGTGTAGTTTCACTGATGTCTTAGCTTCATATAGGCGGTGCCACGCCCATATAAAATTTTTATTTATGTGTTTATATTCAAAACGATGATAATACGAGTTTCTAAATTTGGCCCAAATAATTTTCTGGTCAATACAAATCGTCAGTCAAAAAATTGGCGGAATTGAATAGATGAGAGTGGCGCCTCCCATACAAAGTAAATATTGATATTTGTGTATCTGGAGAAGAGTAAAAGCTGAAATTTCTAAATTAGATTCAAATAACTTTGTGGTCCATACAAATCGTCAGTCAAAAAATTGCAAAAAAATAAATATTGATTTTTGTGTATCTGGAGAAGAGTAAAAGCTGAAATTTCTAAATTAGATTCAAATAACTTTGTGGTCAATACAAATTATGAGTAAAAAAAGTGGGCAGAATTGGATAAGTGGGAGTGGCACCAACCATACAATGTGAATAGTGATTTTTGTATATCTTGGAAATGGTTCGAAATTTAACACAAATAATTTTGCGGTCATTATAAATTTTGATTAAAAAAGTGAACAAATTTGGATATGTGGGAATGGCAGCTCCCATACAAAGTAAATAATGATTTTTGTATATCTTGGGAACGTTAATAGCTAAAGTTTCGAAATTTAACTCAAACAACTTGGTGGCCAATACAAATCATGAGTAAAAAAGTAAGCAGAATTGGATATGTGGGAGTGGCGGCTCCCATATAGAGTAAATATTGATTTTTGTATATCTTGAGCACAGTAATAGTGGAAGGCCCTGAATTTGGTCTAAAGTCAGTATAAACCATCACTCAAGAAGTGGGTGGAACTAAAAAATGGGTGTGGCACCTCCTATACAAAGTAAATATTGATTTTTGTATATCTAGAAGAAGGTAGTAGTGAATATTTCTGAATTTGGTTTAATAGCTTTGTGGCCAGTATAAATCATCATTCAAAAAGTGGGCGGAATTAAAAAGTGCGAGTGACACCTTTCACATAAAGTAAATATTGATTTTTATATACCTCGAGAGCGGTTAGAATAGCAGTTACTGAACTTAGTCTAAACGATTTGCTAGTCAAATGATCAATTGAAAAATGGGCGAAATTAAATAAGCGGGCATGGTACCTCCCATACAACGTAAATATTGACTTTTGTATATCCTGACAATATTTAAAGTGGCCTAAAGGAGTCGGTAATTAAAAAAAATCATCAGTCAAAAAGAGCAGGAATTGCGGTGGATGTGGCATCTCCCATATAAATGAACTATAATTTTTGTATATCTTGAAACCGGTAATATGGGTCCGCCAAATAAACTTTTTTTTTGAAAATGCTATAAAAAAAACTACTGAATATTTTCTCAAATTTCTTTTTTTATTTGAAAGTACAATCCTTCCGGTTAATAAGGGAAAATAATTTCATTCAAATGGCTGCCCGGGCTGGCCATACAGTAGCCTACACGATCGGTCCAATTTTTAAGCACATTATCGATTGTGTGCAGCTGTGTTTCACCAATGGCTTCACGAATATTGTCATTGGCTTGTCTCTGGCTTGTTGGCGTAACACTTATCTTTGACGGCACCCCACAAATAATAGTCTAACGGTGTTAAATCGCAGCTCCGAGGTGGCCAAACGACATCAGCTCTGCGGCTGATAATGCGATCTTTAAAAACAATGCGCAAAACATCGAGTGTAGCTTCGGCTGTGTGGCCCAATTGTGCCTCTGGACCAAAATCTGGACCAAACAGTGAACCGTCTTGGGTGTATCGGCTTTTCAATGTATGCGTGCGGGTTTTCTGTGCCCCAAATGCGACAATTTTGCTTGTTTACATACCCGCCAAGATCAAAATGAGCTTCATCTGAAAAGATGAATTTTTTTGGCAAGATCGACATCTTCTGTAAGTCGATCGCAGGCCCAGATTCCCAGCGTTGTTCAAGCGGAAGGATAAAACTAATTATCTGTCAAATCAGACATGAGCTAAGTGTTACCATTCACGAAATAATCACTAGTTGAAAAAAAAAAAACGTTAGATGGCGGACCAATTAGTAAAAGTATTTAAATTTGAATTAAACAACTTCTTGGCCAGGACACATCATCAGTCCATAGCTATGCAAGATTGAATAAGTAGGTGTGGCAGCTAATTTTCTTACTAAAAATGAAATTTGGCGTGTGTGGAAAACAGTAACTGTTAAAGTTTCATGATCTATCCATATCTTGAAAACTTGAATTGCACAAAACACACCGTGTAAAAATATTTTATAGCTATACAACATAAAGCCTCTCAGCAAAGCAGGGAGTGTTACTCTTGTTACATATAATTGTTAATCAATTTACAATACTGGGAACTACTTAGTGCATTACGGTTCCTTTGTTTAAAATGTAACAATTTCGTGACAATATTCTCAAGCACAAGTTTCATGCATAAAACTTCGAATGAACGATATTAAGGTTGAGTGACACCCTAACGTTAAGGTTTTTGCCCAGCTTAGTTTGACTTTTTTAGTGTTTGACAAATTCAATCATTGGGAGATACATATTTGGGCAGCGCTTTAAGATTATTGAAGCTTTTTACGAAAATGGGCATTCAAATCAAATCATATTTCGAACACGTCGTGATTTTTTGGTCAGCATAATCGACCAAATGTGTATACACTGGGGAGAGTTGTGCCCAAATTTCCGCAATATGAAATGTGGAAACAACTGTGCATGCTCGCCTAGTTCGTTCTGCGGAAAATATTGTTGTTGTTCGGGATAGTGTGGCAGAAGAGCCGTCAACCTCGACTAGTCGTGTTGAACATCTCACGAACATAACTGATGTGAATTTTAATAAAGATTTGAACTTACACGCAATTGACTTAAGAGCTGAAGCCTACTGACCTCTTCCAGCGTTGTCAATACACTGAGTTATTAGTTGAACGGACATAAGTGAATGGTGACTTTACAAAGAAAATCATCTTCAAAATAAAAAATGTGTCTCAATAAGCCAAGAACAATTCAAGAGCTAAAGGTTCAGATAATTGAACCTCAGTTATGTCTCAGAGTCATTGAAAATATGAACCAAAGCACAGAGGTATGCCACCGAAGTCGTGGCGAGCATTTGGCCGATATTTTGTTTCACACATAATTGCTACAGATTCATCTATCATAAAAGAAAATTCCAAATTTTTTTCCCTCCGCCACTCCTCTAGGGAACATATTGGCTTTTCACGTAGCATCCATTGCTTTGTTTCAGTGTCTTTAATAAATTTAATCTTTCAAGCCAATTAGATGATTAATCCACTGTAGCTTCGTTCATATGATTGTGCGTAGTGGTGAAGGTCTTTGCTAATTGGTGGTGATCTTTACTTGAGTATTGTAATTTTTTTCCAGTAGGTGGCGTGTTTCTTTGGTTTTCTTAGATGGAGTTGTCTGGATGGAAAATGAATTAAATTTTTCTTCGTCATGTCCTCTGCTCGGGCTCGAACCTAGGTCATTTGTTTTGTTATGCGTGTGCACCAACCACTATGCCACGCCACCCGCCAAACAAATATTAAGATAATTCTCTGAAAACTTTTTGTTTTATTTACAATAAACCTTGTGCGTTTTGATTGGACCACTGTTTATATCAGTAACCTCTCCGATGGTGATTTCATGAATCGTTAACACCAATTTTTATAATTTCATTTCCATAGGGTTTTGCTTAGTTTTTGACATACTGCGGCGTTTAGTTTGTTTGTATAAAAAGGAAGAATAATTTGCTACGGGGTATTCCAATAAAAGATTTTATTTCCAATGGACCGCCATTTCAGCCGTTTGCTATTAAAAAAAGGACCCGATATATGCTTCAACAACGTATTGAAATTTTAAAAAAATCACAAAACGAAAGCATAGTCGGGTCATTGTGAAGCGCCTTCTCGGCCAGCAAATATGGTGGAACTGATGAAAAACTTACACTGTTGGTATAAGTTAGCCATGCGAATAACCGAACTCTTGCACATCGTTCAAGAATAACTGGAAAGATTGCCTTTGTGTTGAGGAAAACCCAGGTTTTTTCATTTCTAGTCCACCTTTGGAATTAGGCACTCCATAAATCACGTTACATCGTATTTTGTATTAAGATTTAGGCTTAAAGCTTTTAAAGTTAATTTAAAGCAAAAACTCACACGTAATGACTATTTACAACATGGTTTCTTTGCTAATTGGGTTCTTAGTGAGTGAGTTCATGAGTAATTTGGGACTCGGAAGACTCAAGACTTATTGTAGAAAAGCCTCTCATTATGTGACTGTTTTGTGTAGTTTTTGGCCTGTCGGAGTAATTGGACCTTACTGTTTCAAAAATGAGGCTGAAGTAACTGTCACGGAGAATAATTTGTGCTTTTGGTTGTTGATTAATGATTTGGTATGGCCGGGCTTGGAGGACATTGATGAGGACTGCATTTATTTTCAACAAGACTATACTACGTGCCGCACAAAAAACATTACCATCGCTCGTTTGCGTGAAAGATCTTCTGATCGTGTGATTTTACAAGAGGCAATCACAATTGGCCACCGAAATCTTGTGATTCTACATCTTTAGACTTTCTTAGTGGCTGCATGAAAAAAAAAGTATAATCGATTCAAGGCCTCAGAAAATGGATTTCGTGCAGTTATGAGGCAGATATAGCTGAAAAAATACTAAATGATGACTATAAATTTCGAGAAAAGATCCTGCATGCCTAGCCGTGGTGGCAATTTTACTGATATTGATTGGCGTGCTGATATTATTAGTGGCATGGTGTACTCTTCACAATGAAATAAACAAAAATATTCATTTTTGTAGATATCAAACTGAAACCTCTTATTGGAAAGACCTGTACTCCGGTTTAACAAATTGCTTATTTTTCAAAGTATGTTTTAATACAAGTGTTTGTACAAGTGTAAAGTCAAATTATACAGTTTTGTGAAGCTGTCTAGGTTTTCCATAAATTGCTGGCTATTTCGCTATAAATTAATTTAGTTTTTTAGGCCTTTATGGTTAAAAATTGTAATACTTTTTTTTAAATATTTGAAAAAACAATTCATTTACAAATAATCACATGTACATACATAAATACATAAATATATGTAAGAGTATATACAAAAATTAAGGTAAAAAACTATTAATTTATTAGTACTCAACAAGAGTCAGGTCGATTGAAAATTTGATTTTTTTTTTTTTTTTTTGAGTACATCACTCACAGAAAGGGTAAAACTAGTTTTTTAAAAAAATTGCGCAAACTAATGTTGCTCGGATATCAATGTACACATATATATATTTATATGTAGGGTGTTTTTATAGAGGTATAGAACTTTAAGTTGCAATAAAACAACGATGGGTTATTCGATTGAGATGAATTTTATTTATCCGAAAGATAGTCTTGTGGCATTACATTTTAAATATGATTTCTAACATATGACCGCCACGGCTGGCGCGAAGGTAGTCCAATCTGGACGTTCAAATTTCGATGACTTTTTCCAACATTTGTGGCCGTATATCGGCAATAACACGGCGAATGTTGTCTTCCAAATGGTCAAGCGTTTGTGGCTTTACCACATAGAACAATGACTTTACATAGCCCCACAGAGAGTAGTCTAGCGGTGTTAAATCACAAGATCTTGGAGGCCAGTTCACAGGTCCAAAACGTGATATTAGGCGGTCACCAAACGTGTCTTTCAATAAATCTATTGTGGCAAGAGCTGTGCGACGTGTTGCGCCGTCTTGTTGAAATCACATCTCCAGGACATCATGGTATTTCAATTCAGGAATGAAAAAGTTGGCAATCATAGCTCTATACCGATCACCATTGACTGTAACGTTCTGGCCACCATCGTTTTTTAAAAAGTACGGACCAATGATTCCACCAGCCCATAAAGCGCATCAAACAGTCAGTTTTTCTGGATGTAACGGTGTTTCCACTTACACTTGAGGATTACCTTCACTCCAAATGCGGTAGTTTTGTTTGTTGACGTAGCCATTCAACCAGAAGTGCGCTTCATCGCTAAACAAAATTCGCTTACGAAAATCGGGAACAACGGTAATCTCGTTTTGGGCCCATTCGACGCCTTATTTGATGATCCTTTGGCTTCAATTCTTGCACGAGTTGGATTTTGTAAGCACGGAAACCAAGATCCTTCCGCAAAATTTTCCATAAAGTGGATGGGCACAGATCCAATTTCTGTGTTCGATGGCGGATGGACTCATTCGGGTCTTCCTCAATGCTACGCTCCACAGCAGCAATAGCTTCTTCTGTACGCACCGTACAACGTCTCCGGGGATGCGAGTTATCAATAAGAGTAAACGTGGTGCGAAAACGTTCCATGGTTAATCGAATTAGCTGCTCTGATGGACGATTTTGTCGACGATAAAATGGACGTAAAGAGCGATAAGTTTTCCGCACAGACCGATTATTTTTGAAATAAAATTGCACTACTTGCAAGCGTTGTTCAGGCGTGAGTCTATTCATGTTGAATTGCCAAACCAAACTGAGGATAAATCACTTGACAGCTGTTAAATCGGTTGCCATCTTGAAAAGTAATGCCAACTTAAAGTTCTATAACCCTTCTCCCGTTCCTTTGTGTTGCCTATCTATGAAATGTATTCCTCATAAGAAAATTGTAAAAGAATGCAAATTTGTATTGACTTCATAGTCATATGGACTCAGTTCATGCCATTCTTTCCGATCTCTAGATATAGTCAAATTAATATTCAGTTTGTATTGGGGGTGCCACACCCTCTTATTTAATTTCGACCCTAATTCGACTGATTATGTTTATTTACTACGAAGAGAAGAGAAAGATATACAAAAATGGGAGGTTCCACTCCCATTTATCCAATTTCGCCAACTTTTTGACTATTGTACTATTCGTACTGGCCACAAAATTATTTGGGTCAAATTTAGAAAGTCTTACTCTTACCATTTTGAAGATATAAACATATAAATAAAATTTTTATATGGGCGTGGTACCGCCCATAGCAAAGCAATTAGTGAAAGTATATCTTTCCATATATTGGTATATTGGTTTGTATCGTATGATAAAAACGTCACATATTGTTTAGCAATAAAGAACTGAATAAACGTGCAACAAGGGACTCTATATTTAAATGAAATTCAGGGAGCACGATTCTCAAAAGATTGTGGTAAATCCATTGTTTAAAAGTCAAACCAACTAGAAAATTAAGTGATTTGTTTTCAGGGGGAATCATTTTTCGCGCTGAAATCCACCAGTAATCCACCTCATCTGGGATCGTATCCACCACATACCGTAAGAAGACCGCATACCCATAATCCTTGCCAGACCATGATTTCGCCAACTTCAACCTTATCGCAGATATAGGCGCCATATGCTTATCCATTAGATGCAGTTTAGCAATACAAACAAGGCCTTCGAGTGAGTGGACCGGTGCCGCACTTCGCAGAACCCTGTCAAAGAATTTTTAGTATTTAAGCCTCATGATTTTTCAACGACCCCACGACAGATTTACAGCGCAACGTTTGCTCTAGCCACCCAAGAACGTGTATTCTGGAGCCAGGATTACTTAGATACTTCGCACTATCCGATAGCCACAGTTCTACCCTCTGCAGAAGCGGTAGGGAAAACGATAGAACTTCGTATCTGCGCATAAATAGTAACAATTCCGTCTTTCCATAACGCACTGTCAGTGCTGCACCGGCTAAGAAGGCCCCGAGATATTTAAAGGCGCTGCGACATTATGTCGAAACACAATGACAACAACATCATCCAATGAGTTTCAATAGATGCCATTTATTTATTTTAAGTCTTTTGTTTATTATGTGAACTAATACTTTGTTTAGGTGCCGCTCTGGTGTGGTAGGTAAGACGCTCGCCTACCATCCAGAAGGTCCGCGGCGGTATCACCTCATAACATTAGCTAGTAACTGGTTATGAGTATTACTACGATTGAAAACTTATCTAATGAATTTGCCGTTCGCAGACGGCGTTAAACTGTAGGTCCCTTTAATTGAGTCCAAAAATAGAATCAGGCTTTGAAAAGTCCCCGTTTTACTTCGTGGAATGTTGCAGGAATTAATATAATACTTTGACTCTTGTGACTCTTCGCATGCTGTTCTGATTCATAAAGTCACGTTTCTTAGTATTTTTATTGTATCAGGTCACTTAATAAGTCGGTAGGATGACACATATATTTCGTTACTAGAATTTTATCCATATGACTTTTATTTGGTACTAATCTTCAAACACTACGTGTATAAATTTGGCAGCAATCTGACTATTGATTCGTGAGTTATGGCATTTTGTGTGAAGCAACTTTTGTTATTACAAAAAAAAAAAAAAAATTAAAAATAAGTGAATTTCGAGTTTTGATAAAGCATTGCTTTTTGATGAAAAAAAAAAAATAATTAAAAATAAAAAAATACAGTGGAAACCAAACAATGGCTTGATAGACAATTTCCGAACTCTGCTTAATCGAGACAAATGGTAGAGAAGTGGTTTGTTGAATTTAAAAGTAGTCGTACTAGTACAGCTGATGCTGAGCGCAGTGGTCACCCAATTGAAGCTCTAATGCCAAGAAACTTAAAAAAAAACACAAATTGCTTATGAACGATCGCAAATTAAAGGTGCACCAGCTAGCTGACCTTGTAAAGATATCAGATGGTAGTGTTTTCACCGTTTTACATGAACATTTGGGTATGCAAAAGCTCTGTTCAAAGTGGTTGCCGCGTCAGTTCTCTAGTCGTGTCACAAATTGATGAAAACGTATGCAAAATTCAATGAATTTGGCTTCGAATTGCTAAACCACCCACCTTATTCTCCAGATTTAACCCCCAGCGACGTTTTACTGTTTTCAGATCTCAGGAGAATACTTGCTGGAAAGAAATTTAAGTCCAATGTTGAAGTAATCGCTGAAACTGAGGCCTATTTTGACAAGTCGTTTTTTAAAAGTGGTATCGAAAATTTGGAAAATTGCTACTTCTTGTTGAATAAAAAATCAAGTTTTGTCAAGATTTTGTTCTTTCTTTCTTATCCTACAGATTTATTGAGTGACCTGTTAATACCATTCTTTATTTCTGATTCTTAGATTTCTACAATGATTGGAAAGATAAGTTCAGCACTACTTGAGTAATTTGCCTTAAGCACATCTAGGGAGATGTTCTCATTTCCATGGCTTTTGTTGATATGCAATGAATCACAATTTCGGAAATTAAGGAAGCAATAGTATTGGTGAATATCAATATGGCAGCAAATAAACTCTTGCTTAACCTGTAAGTTATGTGTGGTCTTAATTGAAATACAGACCAAACTTTGCTTATTACCATACTACTTACAAGCTAGGTCATGCTAAAGTTTTTAAAATTTAGTTTTGAATATTGTTAATTCCCGTAACATTCCATGAAGGAACATGGGGACTTCTCTCAGTCAATGAGCTGCACCCGATTCTATTTTTAAGCTCAATGAAAGGGCCTACAGTTTAACGCCCGCTCCGAAAGGTAATGCATTTAGAGAAGTTTTTAATAGTATTTCTACTCATAACCAGTTACTAGCTAATGTTGTGAGGTGACCCCGCTGTCGAAAAACTTTTTTCTTTTTTAAAATGGTCTGTCCTGGTATTGAACCGACGAACTTCTGGTTGGTAGGCGTGTGTCTTACTTACCATACCACAGCGGCACTGGTTTTGAATATAAGGTCGTATAAAAGGTATCCTCTGATTTTGTCTGTGGAAAATATTTATGTCAATATATGTATCAAGCAACACTAGTTCGATTGTAGCGAAACGAACGCTTACATATTTGAAAGGCGTTCGGCTTTAAATTAAAAAAATATTAAAGCCGTTTATTTTGAAAGTGGCCTAAATCCATTTAAATATATTTCAATGCCGATTTATTTTTTTGATAGTTCAGCATAAATTAAAAAAGCCACCCCAGTTACCAACATGAAAAAATATAATAATGGATTGGGGCCACTTTCAAAATAAATAATTTGATAAATCTATCAAATTGGGATGCATTAATCAATTTTTATTACTTTTTGATTGTTTGCTTAATCAATACATTTTTGTAAATGTTAAAGTATACAAATTAACCACCTTCCGTAGTTGGTGCTGGTGTCGTTGTCGTAGTACGGAATGGACACAGTGGTGATTGAAGTAAACAGGCAATAAATATAATTGTTGATTCAGCTACAGGAGCACTCATCAGGATTATAGTCATTAACACCATAATATACAGACATAAATTTGAAAGCCTCATTATGCTGATTTATTATATTTTTTTACTTATTTTTTTGCGTAAGAAAAGTTATTAAAAACTTATAAGAAATTATTTTATGAACTGTCGTCGTATTACTTAAAACGGCACTATTTATATGAAAATTCAAATCAATGTCATTATAAATCGCTTTTGTGTTTTAAAATGAGTTCTCGTATAACATATCTGTTAAAAGCGGCGGGATATTTAAACAAGTGTCTCGTTAATTGAGACTATTTTTGTTAAGGAAGTCTAAGATTAATTAGACAAAAAACAAGGTAATTAGTGTACTAATTGCAAAACTAATTAGAAGGTGTAAGGCAATTAAAAATATTTCATTGTTGCAATAAATATTATGACGAATTAGGGTTTTTTTTTTGAAAAATAAAAATGCAAAATGATTCATGATTCAAAGAAGTGTCAATACTAAAAAGATAAGTAAATGTAGTTTTGTATTGTTTTGTAATATTTTGTTAGACAATTGTTGATATGATAATGAAAGCTTAAAGGGTTTTTCAACAAGAACTCTGTTTTTTCAAAACACAATACCACAAAAGCCTGGCCGACCAGTCACGCTCTTTTCAATTCATGCACCTTGTTAAGCTTAAGAGTCAAATAAATCCTTATATAAATTTCGCCTTACGGTCATTTTGGGTAACCCCTATTGTTGGAAGCAACGAGGAATTGACGAATTTGTATTTTATCTAATATTTTGGCTCAAGCTTACAATGTTTGCTCTTCTATGACTCTAAATCTTAATAACTGTTTCGAAATAACGATAATATTGTCAAAAAATATCACAAATTTTGTGAAATACTTACGCCATTTTCATGGTGGATTTTTAATATTTTAATGAAATTTTCGAATAAAATTGAATTTATGGTAACATTGGTAGAATCTCTAACTTCTAGTTGAAAAGGACGAGGAAAATTCGATAATATGTATTGTGAGTTATGCACATCCACAGCTGTGGCTTTAAATCAATGTCCGGCAAACTAATACCAATTTATTTTACAATCTCTCAGTCTCAATTTGAGTCTCTCAGAACACACTGAAAGAAAACATTTAATGAAAAGAAAAACAACGATAAAGGCAATAAAAAAAATAATAAAATAAAAATAAAAAACAACAAAACAACGAAGAAAAAATAAAAACAAACAAAAAGTAATTGTAAATAAAATAATAAAGAGCAACAACATCAACAACAAAATATTAAGAAAAACGTCAAATTAAGAAGAAATTTTAAATACAGTAAAGGAAGAAATAATAAAGATTTAATTTTCAAAATATGTCATATAATTTGAAGTAAGGCGTGTTTTTTATAGAGGTATAGAACTTTAAGTTGCAATAAAACAACGATGGATTATTCGATTGACATGAATTTTATTTATCCGAAAGATAATCTTGTGGCATTACATTTTAAATATGATTTCTGGCATATGACCGCCACGGCGGGCGTGGAGGTAGTCCAATCTGGACGTCCAATTTTCGATGACTGTTTCCAACATTTGTGGCCGTATATCGGCAATAACACGGCGAATGTTGTCTTCCAAATGGTCAAGCGTTTGTGGCTTTACTGCATAGACCAATGACTTTACATAACCCCACAGAAAGTAGTCTAGCGGTGTTAAATCACAAGATCTTAGAGGCCAATTCACAGGTCAAAAACGTGAAATTAGGCGGTCACCAAACGTGTCTTTCAAGAAATCTATTGTGGCACGAGCTGTGTGACATGCTGCGCCGTCTTGTTGAAACCACATCTCCTGGACATCATGATTATTCAATTCAGGTATGAAAAAGTTAGTAATCATGGCTCTATACTGATCACCATTGACTGTAACGTTCTGGTCACCATCGTTTTTGAAAAAGTACGGACCAATGATTCCACCAGCCCATAAAGCGCACCACACAGTCAGTTTTTCTGGATGTAACGGTGTTTCCACATACACTTGAGGATTACCTTCACTCCAAATGCGGCAGTTTTGTTTGTTGACGTAGCCATTCAACCAGAAGGGCGCTTCATCGATAAACAAAATCGGGAACAACGGTAATCTCGTTTTGAGCCCATTCGTCGAATCTACGCCGGCCGTGAGTCTACTCATGATGAATTGCGAAGCCAAACTGAGAATAAATCACTTGACAGCTATTAAATCGGTCGCCATCTTGAAAAGTAATGCCAACTTAAAGTTCTATACCTCTATATAAAAGACGCTATATTTATGTTATTGATGGCTTATTATATAAAAAATATATAACACCTGCATCGTAATAAGCAGAACAATGTGCTATAGTCTGACGAAAAAAAAAAAAATTAATTTGCTAGTGTGTCGCCATTATTTCTTCTACCACTTTATCGAAATATTTTTAAATTAAAATTTTCAATTCTTTTTATTTATTATTACAAAAACAAATACAGAATACAGTGTAATTGAGAGAAGTTCGTAGAGACAATTTACGAAATAAATTAATCTCCGTTTCTTTAGACCATTTCACGTTGTTCTAGTTTTTTTGGCATAAATGAAAATGTCCCTGTTATTTCTTCCACCACTGTATGTTGAATAAAATTCAATTAAAAAATTTTTTTCGCGCTGTATTTTTCTGTTTGTTTTCTCTTTATTCCTCTCTGTTTATTTTTTGCTTATTTGTGCACTGATGCCAGATGTGACGATTTTTAGGTGGCAAAAACAATCAAATGACTTCTTAACGATTTTTGCTCCTAAAATGACGATTTTTGTTAAATAATACAAATTTACTACATTTTGAGCATGACCTGTTTTACTAAGGTATGACAACGTATTATTAGCCAATTAGAATAAGAAAAGTATTGTAAAGGAATATATGCGCAAAAAATAAAGTGTTAAAAGGACAGAACTTATCAATTTTTTTATGAGTTGTCTCATTTTATTCACAACTTAATATAATTAATTATTTAATTCATAAATAGTACGGTTTCTTTATGAAATAGTGCTCAAAAACGCCTTAAAACTTGAAATATAGAAAAAATTGGATGAAAAATGTATTTGAGAATACACCCAAACTTAAAAGGTCTAGTTCTCTTCATTCTAAATGCGAAATTAAACTTAAAATCGGGCAATATTCATGAAGGTCCGAACAATCGGTTTTCTACCCGTAACTCAAGATTTTGGAGGTGTTTTAAAAATTCCAAATTTCTTGTTCTACTCGATAGCTCTTATTCGATAAGTAGTTTCAGTTCCCAGGTATTTCAACTTCGTTCTTTTTTGTCGCACAATGTAACTAACAATGAGAAAATATAACAAAAAATGACAGTGAGCAGCAAAAGCAAATGCATGTTTTGAAATTGAACTAAAAACTTCCTGTAAAACTTTAATTACGCTATCAAATGAAACAAAATTCACATCTTTATTCATTGTTAGGTCCTTAAAGAAACATGCAACAAAATTTATTGATATAAAAGAATATATATAATGATATAAAGGAATACGCATTTACTTATTTTTGCACTCTTTGCCTAAACAGCTCTTAAACAGAGGGGAGTTCATATTCTTAATACACTTCCTAGAGCTTTTTATTTACTGTGGCGTTTTTAAAGCATTTAGACGTACTCTCTTCGATATTTCCTAAAAGCGTAAGAGAAATATGGTACCATTTTTATTATTCTCGTTGTGTAGCTCCAACATCTTTCTCGAAGCCCAAATATATTTTTTCAGGTGTTTTTTACTATTTTCCAACAATTTTCCATTGAACTGGAGTTAGAGCTTCATAGTGATCTATGTATACTTTATCTAAAACTTAAACTGCAACTGCTATTCTTCCACAATTTTAACGATCAGTCTTGGATCACTATTTAAAAGAAAAAAGATTTTTTCATTTTTATTGGTTTTGTGTTAATAAAACTTATCAAAATAAACATGTTGATGATTTCGACGATTTTTTTTTAATTTAACGAATTTATGCCCAACAGATCTGGCAGCACTGTATGTGTTTGAGTACGATCGTGTGAGAGAATAAAATAAAATTTGCTCGGAAGTATGTTATGCTTGACAATGCTTTAAATCAGCGGTGAGCTTTTCATACAACAATTGTTGACGCTCAATTCACATCTACTCTTAAGCTGTAACCGTACTGTGCGTTGACTAGCTTAAATGACTGTGCAAATACACACAATCAGATGTGTATAACTATAATGTACTTAAAACACTCTTCGTCAAGTTTCGTTCAGTTTAATTTGCTTACGTTTTGAGCGAACCGGAACAATAGCAAAAGAAACACGTTGTGCAATGGCTCTTGTTTTATTCGTCACTGAAATGGAGACGATTTTTTTTGTATGGTAGGTACCACTCATACTTGTCCAAATTTGCCCACTATTTGCCTGATGATATGCATTGACTGTGAAATCAATTAGACTAAATTCTAAAGCTCTAGCTGTAGTCGTTCTCAGTCTAAAATCAATATTTACCACGCCACTTGTCTAATTCCATCCACTTTCTGACTGATGATTTGCCTTAACTATCAATCGCTTTCTTACCATTTTCAGAATATAGAAATTAAAATATACACAGCACAGGTGGAAATTTTTAAATTTATGTAACGTATGGTTCCTTCCAGACAAACAAATATATTCTGTAAAAATATCAAGAAAATCGATTCAGCGGTTTAGCTGTCTATGAGACAGAAACAAGCCAACCAAACACATATTCATTTTTACATTTAAGGTACCACCTCACACAGTTTTTGCTTGTTACTAAATTTTCCTTACTATCTTTCTTATCTGGTCAATCTATTGTAGAGATGTTCCTATTTTAAGCAATGATTACACCAAAACTCCTTGTAACATTTTAGGTTTAATAAAACGAGCAAAAATGCACTGAATTTAAAAAGGGCCTTCAAAGCTTTATAAAAAATTTGTCAGAAAACATAAAAGTAACCCATTTTTGGTTTTTGTTTTTGTGTAAATTTATGAAAATTCAATAATTTTTTTGTTCGATAACTACTCCATAACTACTCTAGCCTTTTTGATAATTCCTTAATTGCTGCCTAGTTTTCATACAAACAAATTAATTTAATCTATTGCCGGGTTCCATAGCGCCAAACTTGATCGTCTGTAAACATTTAAATGAAAACGATAAATATTTTTTTTTATTTTTGCATATTTTTTAAACTTTATTTCATTTTCAACACTAAAATCCCAAAACAGTTCATTTATATACTAAATGTTGTTCTATTCAATGAATTTTTTATGGTGGAGGTGCTGCTGTTGTGGTAGTAGTAGTTGTAGTGGTACGGAAGGGACACAATGGTCCGCCACGTAAACAGGCCCATAATAGAAATGTTGATTCAGCTACCGGTGCACTCAATAGGAGTAGAGTGGCCAATACCATTAAATAAAGGAATAAATTTGAAAATTGCATTCTATTCCGTTCGATTAATCGCGCAAAATACAAAATAAAAACTTATTAATCGTAATTAATTAAGTTCGGGGCTATTTATATGAAAAATGGGTCAGTGTTAGCAGTGTCAGTGTTTTTTTTGTGTACGTTTGTATGTATGTATATTGACGCAAGTTAATATTTAAACAGGTGTGTAATGACCAATGTCAATGATGCAATAAAAATTATAATTTTTTTTTATTTTTCTATGAAAATAAGTGAGAGGTTTTCTTAAAGAAAAGCATTTTTCTTTCCCTGAAAATGTTATAAAAATCTAGAAATTATTGTTAAAAAAATTGTATTCTTTGAGACTGAATTGATTTATTGCGAGCTCAATACACAATTGAATTTAAACTCAGTTTGGTGGAAAACAAAATTCAGCAAGTCAACTTAACCTCACGTATGTATTTTTTAATATCAATGAAATTGTCTTTGTGGGAAAAAAAAGTTTCTGACATTAATATTTAAAAATAATTTCGGCGGGAACACCAATATTCACAAGCTTTTCGCAGCATATGCGGTTATATTTTGCACATAACTTTTCCATTGTTGATTGCCAGTTGATCAATTGTCATTGGCTTGTTGACGCAAACAAGTGATTTTACATAACCACAAAGAATATAATTCAATGGGATTAAATTACACGATATTAGTGGACAATTAATTGGACCATGACGTAAAATTACACTCTCATCAAAAGTTACTTTGAGTAAATCAATTATAACGCATGCTAAGCGGCACGTGGCTCCATCCTGCTGAAACCACATGTCAGGAAGATTAATGCCTCCTAATTGAGGTACAAAAAATTTCTAATCATGTCCCTATACCGTTCGCCATTTTTTGTTTTTGAAGACATATGGAACAATGACCCCGCCAGCCCATAAAGCGTACCAAACTGTAATTTTCTGTGGATGTAAAGGTGTTTCGACAAAAGCAACAATTCTGCTTATTTACGTACCAATTCAACCAAAAATGAGCTTCATTGTAGAACACAATTTTGAATGGAAACTCAATTCAAAATTTTCAACAATTTGCAGGCATTGCTGTAGTGTAAATCGATCCATAGTTAAATGTTTAACAAAACCAAACAAAAAGCAACTATTAGCTGTTAAAACGGTTGTCAAATAAAGCAGTATTGCCAACTTAAAGTCGTGAATCTCCAAGAAAAGAACACCCGTTACTTAAAACTAAATATTTTTTAAGGTCAATTCACTTTTAATAATATTTACGTATTTAAGCGCTGTTTACAGTCTCTTTTGTTGACTAGACATTCTCTTACGATAATTTGTTTAATTGCAGTTTCATTATTTTCGAGTGCACCTCCTAAGACACTTGTTTAAATATTTTTTACTTAAAATAGAAAACAAAAAAATATCTCAACAAAATAAATTAATTTGCAATATATTAGCATTAAAGTAAAAAATAAAATTGTATCATGATATAAAAATTTATAAAATTATATTATATCATGATATAAAAATTTACATTATAATGTATTTTTTGTATCTAATTTTACTGAAGAAATATTACAATATTTGTATTAATAAATATCGATTTTCTAATATCTTGAGAATGCTCAAAGCTCAGATTTTAGTTTTTGGTCTAAATAACTTCATACTCAATTCGAATCCTCAGGTAAAAAGTAAGCAGTATTCGACAAGTAGGCATGGTACCTTCAATACAATCTAATTGTTTATATTTGTATACCTTGAGAACGACGGTTAAAACAAAAGCTTCTGAATTTGGTCTGAATGACTTTATAGTCATTAAAAGTCATCAGGCAAAAAATGTGTGGAATTAGAAAAGTGGGCGTGGTACCTCCCATGTTAAGTAAATATTAAATTTTATATACATATGTTTCTTGAGAACGGCAATAGTAGAAGTTTCTAAATTAGATGCAAACAACATCGTAAACAATACAAATTATCAGTTAGTAACTGGACGAGAAAATAAGTGGGCGTGGTTCCTTTGATTCCTACCAAATATGGAATTTTTCTTATGTGGAGAATAGCATCTACACATATAAGAAAAAAAAGAAAAAGAATTGCAGAAATCACGCTGGATAGAAGCTACACAAAAATGAATGTGTGTTTATTTGAAGGCTGTATACTGCTTAAATGCAGAATATACAGTGTCTTTCCAGAAGAAACAGATGATTGAATTTTGACCGGTTGGGGTAAAATGGGAATTAAGCTAATAATGAAGATGGGGGTAGCGAAGCACACCGTGCTTTATTAATATATAATAAATATTCCCCTGAATGTTCAACATATTTCTCAAAGCAGTTTTTCCATTCCTCTTAAGACACCTCCAGAACAATGTTTTTGAATACTTCAACTGCTTCTTCGATGCTTGTAAATCGTTGATTACGCAGTTTATTTTAGATATTCGGGAACAAGAAGAAGTTATTGGGTGCCAAGTCAGGACTGTAAGGAGGATGTACAGCATTTTGATGTTTTGACTGCTCAAAAACTCACCTTTCAGAACAGATGTGAGAGAGCACGCATTGTCATGATGTAGAATTATACATCTTCGGTGGAATTGACCGTTCTACGTTGCTGAAGCATATCAGAGGCCACATGATCCGTATGGCGGAAGAAACAGGCGACCTTTTATTTCGCTGTGCTTTTACCACGAACAATTTTTGTTTGATTGAATTTGGTGGACAATTTCATGATTCGTCACCTGTCACGATTTTATGCATGTCTTTTGAAGCACTACGGTCGAACTATTCAATCATTTCTATACATCAATCGATTCGAGCTTTTTTTTGAGCGATTGATAAATAATAGGGCATCCAACGAGAACAATTTTTTTTACAACTAAGTGTTCATACAAAATCGTTTGTAATGAAATAGAACTAATGTGCAAGGTTGCCTCTATTTCACAATATGCCACATGACGATCTTGCATTATCAGTTCACGCACTGCATCAATAGTTTTTGGTACAACAACCAAATTTGGGCGACCTTCGCGGAATTCGTCGGCGACTGAAGTACGACCACGATTGAATTCACTATATTAGTGATATACTGTGAATTTTATTGGGCTTTATCGCCATACAAAGAACTGAGTTCATTGACACATTCTTGTTGAGATAATCCACGCGAAAGTTTTGAAAAATAAACCAACGAAAACCTTTTTTTTTAAATTTCCTTTTTTTGACCAAATTGATTTTCTTAACTCACTGTAAACAAAACGAATAGCACTTGTATCGGGTGGACCATTTTAAAGTTAAAATTTAAAAATGCGTTAAAACAAGAACAGTTTCAAATTTTCCCAAGTTGATTATTTTTGTTGTGAAGTACGAATTAAACGGTCATCAAACTTTTGACGCAATAAATCGATTGTGGCATGAAATGTGTGGCAAGTTGCATCATCCTGTTGAAAACAAATATCGTTCACATCAATACTATTAAAACGGGCACAAAAAATCGGTTATCAATGGTGGTCCATTGACCGTAATGGTTGCGCCGTCCTCATTTTCAAAGAAATATGGGCCAATGATGCCTCCGCTTCACAAGCAGAACCAAACAGTCACTCATAATGGACGCATTAGCTTCTATAAGACCACGCTTTGGTTTTCTGAGCCACGAATATGGTAATATTGCTTATTAACGTACCCACCAATATGAAAATGAGCTTCATCCGGAAGGACAATCTTTTTTGGGAAACTCGTCATCATCATGCTGTTTCTCGTTGGCGTCATACCGAGATCTGTACGTAAAATTCGACGTAAACTGGTGCGCAAAATGTTCAATTCTTGAGACCGATGACGAGTTGATGTTGAGGGATACTCACGCACACTCTAAGTCACAGCTTCGATATTTTCGGGTGTACACACTGTACGAACACTCTTATGTCTTGGTGCACCAACATTGAAACAAATTTCACGAACTTTAGCAATAAACTTGCAATTACCGGGAACTTTTGGTCCATGTCTGGAACCAAATTTTGTACGACATTTTCATGCAATTTCTGACCAATTGTCTTTGTTTTGGAAATAAATTTTCAATAAATGCTAACGTTGCTCAAGCGCGAATCGATTTATTTCGTTCAGTGTACATAATATACTGAATTTTTTGAAAGAATAGAATGACAAAAGTTTTCCAAATTCGAAATGACTGCTGGTTCAAACTTAGGCCGATAGATGGCCCTTCCGATACATCAAAACGATGTGAGTACGTTTATGCTAAAAAATATTAAAAATTTGTTATGGTGCTGCCAGATTTTAGATATTGGCATTGGTGTTGCCAGTTCCCGAAATATAAATAAGGGGTGTTTTTTATAGAGGTATAGAACTTTAAGTTGCAATAAAACAACGATGGATTATTCGATTGACATGAATTTTATTTATCCGAAAGATAATCTAGAGGCATTACATTTTAAATATGATTTCTGGCATATGACCGCCACGGCTGGTGCGGATGTAGTCCAATCTGGACGTCCAATTTTCGATGACTTTTTCCAACATTTGTGGCCGTGTAACGGCAATAACGCGGCGTTGTTGTCTTCCAAATGGTCAAGCGCTTGTGGCTTTACCGCATAGACCATTGACTTTACATAGCCCCACAGAAAGTAGTCTAGCGGTGTTAAATCACAAGATATTGGAGGCCAATTTACAGGTCAAAACGTGAAATTAGGCGGTCACCAAACGTGTCTTTCAATAAATCTATTGTGGCAAGAGCTGTGTAACATGTTACGCCGTCTTGTTGAAATCACATCTCCTGGACATCATGTTTATTCAATTCAGGAATGAAAAAGTTGGTAATCATGGCTCTATACCGATCACCATTGACTGTAATGTTCTGGCCACCATCGTTTTTGAAAAAGTACGGATCAATGATTCCACCAGCCCATAAAGCACACCAAACAGTCAATTTTTCTGGATGTAACGGTGTTCCCACATACACTTGAGGATTACCTTCACTCCAAATGCGGCAGTTTTGTTTATTGACGTAGCCATTCAACTAGAAGTGCGCTTCATCGCTAAACAAAATCCGCTTATGAAAATCGGGAACAACGGTAATCTCGTTTTGGGCCCATTCGACGAATCTACGCCGGCCGTGAGTCTATTCATGATGAATTGCCAAAAAAAAATCTGAGAATAAATCATTTGACAGCTGTTAAATCGGTCGCCATCTTGAAAAGTAATGCCAACTTAAAGTTCTATACCTCTATAAGAAACACGCTTTAGTAGCACTGGCGGCGTTTCGGCTCAATACTATTTCACGCATTATTCGTGACTTACCAATAACATAATTTTACCGCGTGACTGGAGCAGCCAATCAAAAATATTGTAGTCGTTGTCTTTAATTTATTTTTGCAAAAACTCTGCTGTAGTATGGGCTCATTATCATGTTGAAGATCTGTACCCATCTTCTGTAAATTTGAATTATTCAGCCGTAGCGTGGAGAATGAAACTGCAGGATATGGTATCAATTAGCAATTATTGACTGACTATAATTTTCCCAATTGTTTATATTATAAAGGCATCAAAACGGGTATCAAACATGGACTAAATTAAATTAAATTGTTGCAAAACTTCATATCCTATTAAGTAATGAATCTGTAAATTAAAGGAGAAACTAAAATTACTTTATTAAATACTTTTCTTTATATTCCCCTGCTGAGTAAATCTGTTTTCCTTCTATTGTCTTCAGTTTTTCTATCCTAGGGATCATTATAACTGAATGTCCATTCAAAAATCGTATAATTTTACCATAAACATGCCATTAGAATTTGCCAGGCATCACTTCCCTTAGCATTTTAAGGCAAAACTAGAAACAAAAAACAAAAAACAAAAAAGAAAAACAAAAAAATATCAAAATTAAATGTTGGCTCTCAAATTTCATAAAAAGTTAAGTAAAGTAGAGAAAAGAAAATAGAACAAAACATAAACTGATAAAATTAAAAGAATCAGAAAAACAAAAAGAAATGGAACATTTTAACAACAGGATATCGGTTAAAAAAAATCGTTAATAATAAAACACTCCCCCCTTAGCACTCTTTTCTTACATTCTCTTATTTTATTCTTTATTTCATTTCATACTTTCATTCTATTAATTGTTTCTTAATGGATTTCATAGCAAAAAAAAGCAAGTGTGGGAGGAGGCATGTAGTTAGTAATACTTGTTCCTTCTAAAGGGTTTCAAAATGGCAAATGTTTGAGAAATTTTCTTTTCATTTTTTCCTTTTCTGTTAAGACTTTTTGACCATTTCGGTTAAATTTTTTGGCTCAAATATCATAAAACAAACCAAAAAATATGTTAAATTATTCCTTTTTTATTTCTTTTATTTTCTTATTTTCTCCATTTTCTCAATTTTCTTTTACAGAAACCTTTTCCTTTAGCTGTTTTGTAGTTGCTGTGGAGCTTCTTTTATTTTTGGTTTTCTGTTATCGGAATCCATTAAAGGCAAATGGCCAAATGTTAAGTGTCGCCAAAATGCTTAAATAGTTCACCTTCGTATTGTTGCGATAACGATAGTGATGATGATGATGAGGTTGATGGTGTTTAACCAATAAATACCACTTCACTTCTATTCATACTATTGTGTGTTCTTATATGTATTGATAGTGTATAAGTGTGTGTGTATTTGTTGTATATTTTCATTTAAATACAGTTATTTCTCTTTATGTATGGGGCAACAGGATATGCAAAATATAAGGAAACATGTATATTTTAGGGGTTTCCATTATGGTTCCACCAAAGGTCTATTAAACTTGGAAGTCAATTATTTCCATAGTCTCTCGACATATGTTTGCTGTTACAAAAGTTTTCGATAAGCAGAAGCGTCACTTTTTGGTCTTAAAATAAAAATATCCAAGATCAAGGCTATTAGAGTTAACAAGGCAAATACAAAAAAGCTTCACACTGCAACAACAGCAGTTAATTGCTATTTGGAGGCGTGATTACAACAAACCAGATTATAAAGTTCCAGAGAAAACGTTGAAAAAAGCAGCAACAGGACGCTTTAGGCCTATATAGCCAAAATGGGGAACTAAGCTAAACAAATTTATTTATTAACTGGGTCTGGGAAACCCAATTGGCCATGGAACTGCGATTAAAAAAAAATTATTATGCCAAATATTCTGGAGTCAGACCTACTTATGCACTAGCTGCAATAATTGGTAATCGCCCAGAAAAAAGCCCATTAAATCCTCCATCGAATTAATATCCATGGGGGGATGACTGTCCGTTCGGTTTCGAAGGACCAACCGGATTCGTCTCCAGGAAAATACTCTCCATTTACTGTATAAAGACGAAAATATCCCAACCAACATTTAGACCCACTAAAAGACTACATAAACACTCGTCTTCTAATGTTTGCCAAAGTAAAGCATTCGCAGAGAATATGTTTCGTCATCTTCACCTTCTCCCTGCACAGGCGAAATTCGGTGATAGGCACCACATTGAGCCTAAAGAATAGTAATGGCCCATCCGCAAGCCAATAAGTTTCCTCATCAACAGTTTCGTCTACCTCATACACTGACATTTTCTTCAGAATGATAAGCAGAGTTCGTGTTTCTCTTAATCGATCTTAACTCTGACCGTGGACAGATATATACCACAGTAAGTTTCTGGTCCCACAAGTCCAGTGAAAGAGCCCCGCACTACGTCTAGAAACCTAACAAAGCGTTACCCTGTTACCCTCAGTGCCAGGGTGCAGATATTGGTAAAAATTCGTTTACACGACCGAGTAACCAAGCTAAAGACTACTGAGTGTGTATCAATCATAAGAAAAGCAACCAATGGTATACTTACAAAAGCTCGTGGGTATTTAGGCAAATCAGTTTACGTGAACTTCTTGTCAAAAACTTTTTACCAATTTCAAGTCTATCTACTCAGAAGAAAGGGAATTTAGTGCCGCCTGATTGTCGCAGTCTATATTTACTGTAGTGCCCCTACTCTTACGCTCTAACAACAATACAATACTGGGTTAAGTACTAATAGACATGTTTAACAACTGTAAGAAGTCAGTCGCCTTGAACGGAAAAAAATTACCCGATATAAAACAGTGTCGAGCATAACTACAGCATTAAACAAATAATAAATTTTTCGGCACCAAAATTAATGTGAAATTAGTGGGATCTAATGACCAATAACCGACTTTCTAGGTATGTAAATTTTTCCGTCTTTCATCAAATCGTGAAATTACAGTTTTGGTATCGGATTAAGTGCCAAACCAATCATTAAAAGAGCCCTTAAATACATAATATAGAAATTCACTCTAAACTCGATAAAATCTTGAAGTTTTGCTTACTGGGCTTATCGATATGAAATTCCTATTGCTGGAATAATAGAAGATGTACCAACATTTTAAGTTAACAACTTTATTAAGGAAGTTGTTCTATTGGTTTGTGTCAAGGCTGTATTTATTTGAACAGTGCTACCAACTCAATTTTGGATATTAAGGATTTACATTTGAATTAACGTAATATAGGTGAATATAAGGTTGTGGAACATACTAGAACATTCAAAAATAATGTTAATTTTCTATAATACAGCGTTATATTCTCCTTAATCACTCGGTTATAATATAGCAGTCATAGAGTAAAGTCGTACTAAGAGTTAAGTTTGCATAAATATGAAATAAGTTCGATACTCTACAAAGTCAAATTGTGGAAATGAAAGGACTGTATAAAGTAAAACAAATCCGTGTCATTTATTTTGTTTAACGCAATGTAAAAGAACTCGAATAGTATTTACGTAAATTGTGCTTAGCTTAGTTGAAGTAGACTCTTAAAATGCTGAAATATTTTTTTAATATTCATTGCTGTGTTTGTGTTGTTTAAGGGAAACCCTAAAAAATTTTTTGGGTATAAACTTGTAAAAACAAATAGAAATTTCTAACCACATATTGCTTTTAATTTTAAATACTTTATCGGTTGTTTGTATCTCTACAGTAGCCATGTTATTTGTAGACTTTTGGCACATGTTTTTGTTATTTCGCTTCTTACTACATACTTATGTACATACTCAGTCTCTCAAACCACAAAATGGCCAATCACATGAATCTTTAAAAAATACTTGTAGTGGCCGTTGTTATTGATCGTTGTATGCATTGTGTGAGGTTTTCATTGTTTTGATTGCTTTGTTTTCTGAAAGTGCCCTACAGTGGATATTTCAAAAATTACAGAAATTTAATTATAAAATTAATTTACTTTTATTTCATTAGTTTATTTATATTAATTATCTCTTATTAATGCGTGCATGACTTATTTCTCATGTGCCTCATTTCAGTCACACGCCTGATTTAACAGAATTTTCGTATAGTACACTCAAGAAGTGATGTTATGCAGGCTATTGTTGTTGCCAGTGCATGAAATAACTACGATATGTTGTTGGTATTGTACACCAAACAATACTTGTTGTTGTTTGTTGTTCCAATTTTCCAATCTGTGGTTGCCATAAATTTATATTTGCCACCCTCTTTTTGCAATGAAACAACAACAACTACTGCCACTATTATAACAACCAACCTATCCTTTCCTTCTTGTTTTTTTTTTTGCCTACTGAGGCAAAATTGGAAGCGAAATATTAACAAGAAAGTTATAGTCGGTCTGCTACATCACAATACAAAAAGATGAGCAAGAAACAAGACTACTGCGTAAAATTATATGACTTTTTGGAACGAAATTCTTTATTTTGGCAGAACGCTTTCCATTGTACTATTGAAGATGCTTAAAATCCTTAGCGTTTTGTTGAGTGCTTTTGTTATTTTTGCATGCCGAGCTGCTTGAACGGCATAACAAAGGCTCTTTAAATAAAAGAGTCCTTTACACCAGTTGTTTTTCTATGCCCAGCGGACTGTGTAATACCTTTATATGTCCAATAAGCTCGAATATAAACTAATATGTTGTACACCATCTTTTTGTAGCATTTTAATTGGGAAGCATGTCACAAACGATGATTTCTCTCGAGCTTATTCGATGAATAACTTTACTTGCTCACTAAATTTTTAAAGAGAATTTTAGCTTATCCAACACGCTGCTGTTCTTAAAACTGTAAGCAAACAAACAGTTTGAACTTAAGCTAAAATTGTTTTTGCTTCAAATTTGTAACGGTACGTTGTATGACAGTGACATTTCAAGAAATGATGCTGATGTTGTCAATGAATTCATTTATTTAAAAAAGACGAAAATCGATAATTATGTTGGTTAAGATTTTTTGGCGATTAGGGTACGATATATTGAAACAAATAAAATTATTATTATTTTTATATTTATGTGGTTATATTGATGAAAAAACATGAACTTGTTATTCCGCTCTTTTAGTGCTTTTAGACAATTCAATTTTTTGTTTCTCTTAATAAATTTAATTGCAATATGTATGTACATTGTACAGACATGTGTTAATTATATGCTTTTATTTGCAATAAAGTTATTGTTTTTTTTAATATTTTCGGTTTTTTTAGAAAAGCGTTAAAATTATGCATAAATCATTGATGCGTTTAAATTGAATTTAATTTGATATCTAAAATATGCACGTCATTGTATTAAATTTCACTCATCTCTTGAAAATACCCAACAAATAGAGATTAAAGGGCATCAATGGCATTTGTAACATCAAATTTATGATATTGTTACGAAACTAAAAATGCCTAAAAAGAAAATACACCACATCAGGGACTGTATTATGGTATTTTGGTCTATTGGTTTGTGTCAAGGATGTGAAATTGTTACCATGGTAATGCCGTACTCATTCGTGTATTTGACGTCATTGCCAACTCGAACATCTGTGGGTGACAAAATCTTCAGTGTTGCCGATTTTTGTATAATTACACAAAAATGGGACAACAATTTTTTTTCTTGAACTGATTTTAAACTAAAAAATTTTTGTGTAATTTTGTTTAAACAATACTTCATTGTAATAAATTTCAATTAAGAGTTTTAATTTAAAATTCAAATATAAAAAAGTCAACTGTAATCCAAAATAATGAAATATTTTATATATGTATGCATTAGATAATGAGTTTAAAAAAATTTATTCCGTTTTGTTCTCAAGGTCATTAGGGGCAAATGAACATAAATTTAAATAACTTTTATATTAAAGTGGTTGGTCACCTCACAGAAAGACTAAATTTTGATTATGAATTGTACACAATCTTACAAATTGTTCAGCTAAAAGTACGCATATTATTGTCAAATTAAATCATCAATAGAATTTAAAAAACGGAAATTGATGATTAAAAACTGGTATTAACATACCTTTTTAGATTTTGAAAGCTATCGAGTAAAAGTTTTTAAAATGACCTTGGTGTGACTGTTTTTCCTGATTTGAAAATTGTAATAAATAGTGAAAATAATTTTTGGCGAATTAAAAGTAACAAAAGCTCAAAAAATCATATCAAACACAAAATGTCTTTTGTGTAATTTATAAAATTTTGGATAATTTTAAGGCCTTGTTTGTCTAAAATTGAATTTGTATTCTGGCTGCACTGACAATCTGATATCTTTAAAATTAACGAACATAAAATAGAGAAACTTTCCTAATTGTAGGCAGTTAGGTACATAAGGAAGCTGCTTAGTCTACTTCGATATAGTTATCGTTTTGTAGTCATAACTTAAAGTCGTGTTTAGGCGTAGGTAAAAGTGTTGTATAAGCGAATATTAAGTGCAAGATAAATAAGTTGGAGACTGTATAGTTATAATTGTATACTGTAAAAGTTAAGAAAAAACTGTAAAATGGCAATTAAATCAATCAAACGTTTTAAAAGTTTTAAAAAGTAATATATTGTATATCATTTATTATATAATCTGCCAAAAAAGTTTACTGGGTAATTAACTTTCCCAGTAATTTTGTAATTCTAACCCAACTTCATAAAATATTTTTAATATACTTATGAATGAGTTCTAATGTATCTGTTATCAGTTTAAATTGAATTTGTCACTAAAAGCTAAAAACAGACTTGTCTTATTTAAATATGCAAGATTCTGAAAATTTTTGTAATTTAGCGTTATTATGGAAACTATTTCATTAAAGAAATGCGTTTAGTTATGCATAAAAAACTACTTGTTTTTCCTTAGAAATATACGGAGTAAGTTTGGTTAAGCAACTCATAGAAATATCATGCGATTATAAGCATGTTTAAGCTTTTTTTAATCACTTTGAAACTGTATTCATAAAAATTAGTTTATAATTTGCTTATAATCATATGACTTTCTTATGAGTTGCTTTACGGAAAAAAATAAGTAACGATTGATTTGCATTTTTTTTTAAGTAAAAAAAAGATTAATGGCATTCGGCAATGCCAATAATGCTCTGTAACAAATGAACAAAGCTTGCGAATCATTGAATGTTATTATAAAAATTCATCCTGTGTGAGAAATGTGTTTCGCAAATTACCTCAAATTCATGATCGTTATAACATATTTTTTTGACCCTTTAATATATTTGCCGCTTGGAACCGGCGTTTGTGGGTTTGTGGGCTTTCAGAGTCTAGTTGATCATTCTTTATATATAAAAATCAATATTTATTTATAGAAGATGAGAAAAGGTTATTTTTGCTCAAGAGTTCACACGGAGGCATTGATATTGAAGCTACCTAACGCTAGATGGCAGCACAAACACAAAAACTTTTTCTTTCTTCGAAATTAGGATCTGTCGAACGTCAGCTGTTAATTTTAGCCAAATTCATCGATTAGTTTATTTGTTGTAGTCGAAGTAAGCAACTTTTCTGTTTCTTGGAAAATGGAAAAAAGTGAATTTTGTGTAGTGATTAAACACTATTATTTGACAGGCAAAACGGCAAAAGAGACAAAAGATAAGCTTGATAAATATTACGGCGAATCTGCTCCGTCAGATTATATGGTAAAATGTTGGATTGCTGAATTTAAACGGGGCCGAACAAGCACTGCAACAATACCATCAACAGGAAGGCCAAAATAGGTGGTTACTGAAGGAAATATCAAGAAAATCCTCGATATCGTTATGAATGATCGCCGGGTCAATATCCCTGAGATTGCTGAAATGGTAAACATATCATATGAACGTGTGTTCAACATTTTGCATGAACATTTGCATATGAAAAAGCTATCGGCAAGATGGGTGCCGCGTTTGCTCAGTGTTGAACAAAAACGAGTTCGACAGATCACTTCACAGCGGTAGAGCATAATCCTGCTGATTTTTGGGGTAGATTAATGACTGTTGATGAAACGTGGGTCCACCACTACACACCTGAAACCAAAAATCAATCGAAGCAATGGGTGGAAGCTGGTGGAAGTGCTACGAAGAAGGCGAAGACAGCGAAATCGGCTGGCAAGGTTATGGCCACTGTATTTTGGGATGCACACGGAATATTGCTCATCGATTATCTTTAAAAGGTGCATTATTGGATCAATTGGTTGATGAAATCGAGGAAAAATGATCGCATTTAAGCAAGAAATAGAGCTCTTTCTTCAAGACAACGCACCGGTTCACACAGCATTAGATACGATGCTAAAAGTACGAGAAATCCACTTCGAATTGATTGATCATCCACCTTATAATCCAGATTTGGCCCCTAGTGACTTTTTCCTGTTTCCAAACTTAAAAAAATGGCTCACAGGAAAAAGATTCATCTCCAACGAAGAAGTGATTACCGAAACTATTACCGAACGTATTTTGAGGAGTTCCCAAAATCGTATTAGTCTGATGGTATAAAAAAGTTGGAAAATCGTCTTAGTGTATTGAGCTAAAAGGAGACTCTGTTGAGAAATGAATGAAAAAATGTTTTTTTCCTACTTATCTTTACGTATCTTTTTCGATCTGCCTTGGTTTTCACGTTCTTTGTAAGACGTTCAAGGTTGTCATATATACAAAAATAATTAAATTTATACAAATAGTTAAACGATGAGCATATTTTCAATAAAATATATAAAAACGTATCAAAACTATACTTATTTAAATTAACCGATTATTCGTGTTAAATTAACCGGTTTATTCGGTATGCGAAAAATGAAGATTTTGAAAAAACCGTATTCAACAAAACCAAAAAACTAACTAACATAACTTTTAGCCGTTAATGTTAATATTCCAATGCCGCCAGTTGTATTTGATAAATTGGCGTAAAACTTAGTAGCTGGGGTTCTCGGTGCTTTCATAATCTGTCAAAACTTTTAATTAATCATAGGCTGTTCCTATTTTGCCTGAATAATCAAACTTATGTTGTAATATATATATCTGAAGTATCACCTATTTAACATTAATACGGTAACTAACGCGGAATGCCTACTGTGCAGGGAGCTATAGGAGACAACAGAGCATATACACAAACATTTGTAGGCCATTTATAGGACCTGAACAGGTTCGTTGGCTAAACATAAGGGATATTGTAGTCTTCGTACGAAAGATTGAGGGTGTTCTTTTGGAGTTTGTTCTGGGTGGTGTTTCCGGATCATTCATCTGCCTATGGAGGATCGAATGGGCTGTCTCCTGAGTGATAACCACAAGTTGTAGCTTGTGCATTAGTGGGTCTGACATTTATTTTGAGCAAATTCGATTTCAAATAAACTGACGTGATTTAATATATTTTTAATAATAATCCTGAATAAATTCGAAAGAAATTATTATTTTTTTTATTATTATTTATTACTTTTTATTAGTTCTTTGGTTAAAAGTACATAAAACAAATAAGAGTTTTAATTTTTTATCAAAGCTTATTTACTCAATGAAATTGCTTATATCAACCAATATACGTAATTTTTTTTCAATAAAAGGACTCTGCATGAGTAAAAAAATTGTTTTTTTTTTCAAATAGAAATTGGAAATAAAAAGAAAAAATTTAAGCCTTAAAAAGTAGTTTTTTTCTGTGTTTTTCCCAAAAACGTACTCTGACGCATTTCGGTAGAAATATATTGTGAATAAATTTAGTTGCTGTTGTTATTGTTGTTGTTTTCTTAAATATCAGCGGTTTAATTTAACACTTTAGCAGCATAATTTTAAGGCCATAAAACACTTAAAACTGGTCTAAACACATATGGATACAAACATTCATTGAAATACATGCACAAAATATTTGAAAATGTATGTATGTGTGTGTGTGTATGCGTGTGTGTGTGTGAGTGTAGGTTTTCAGAAATAATGGTTGCTTAACGCTTTGCCATTCATAAACGTTGGCATTATTAAGGCTACAGACATGAAGGTTATACGCTACAGTTGGTCTTATGCAACTCAGCTTATTCATTATTAAATTTCATTTCGAATTTCATTTAAATGATCTGCTAATAACTTGGTTTCGTGGAGTGTTGCTGTTCTATATAGGATTATGTTGAGGTCAATCGGCTTTTAAGGAGCGTTATTATTATTATTGTTTTACGTTTGCGTAAAATAAAATAAATTCAGCGAATTTAGGTGAGTCTGATGTGATAATAGGTCGAATAATAAAGAAATACATCAATAACGTCATTCGCGGCGAAAGACTCCATGTCTTATCATAAGAAGAATGACTTGTCTAAAGAGTCCTTATCGCCAAGAGCGTTTTTATATGTCAGTGCTTTTTTAAATGAATAGCAATTTTCCAAAGGTTTGGCACTAGTGATTCCATTAGATTTTGTCCATCTCTTTGTAGTGCGATTACGATCTTTGGTCCGATGAGTTCCTGCTGCTACTTGCACTTCTTTAGTGATGTTGTCTGCGCTTGCCACATCGTGCACTTTTTACATCACAGTTGTGACAATTAAGAAATACTTGTTACACTAAAATTTCGCTTCATTTCCTGCAAGCAAACTTTTTTTCCTCTTTCATGTCAAATGTCGCCCCAACAAGATCCATTTTTGTTATGCTTGGCTGGCTTCTATCCGGGATACTCGTCAGACAATAAGCCAAACTTGTAGCGGTGAGACTAAACATCCTATCACGCTCTCTGTTTTGTCTGAGGAACCCCGGCTACTGGGTGATATCGTCTAATCTTGTGTGGACCTGTACTGTATAGAGGATTTCGTGTTGTGCTTCCTAGTAGGGAGGATTAGGTCTTTGGCTCTATCATTCCCGAATTAGTGGAGGTCTATACGGACGGCTCTAGAGTTGAGGACAAATAGGATGAGCAGTGGAATATCTGGCTTAACCATGGGTTTTTTCTTTGTCTTCCGGACTACTACAGGGCGTTTCAGGCCGAAGTGATGGTCATTTTTTATGCTTCAGGCCATTTTTTAAGCTGATTGGGGGCTGCCATGATTATCTTGGGATACTATCACGGTAGGTTTATGTATAGCTTACCTGAGTTTCTTGTCAAAGAGATATTCCGGGTAACTGTGATGATGATGAGCTGGCACTCGTTTTCTGGATATCCATTTGCACGTGAGGTTGGATGTACATCTTACCTCCGTTACGCTGGCAAATAGGCAGAAGTATATGTTGGACGCTATAAGAGCCTGGGCGGAAGGTGACTATTGCTTTATTGCCAGATTTACCTGAGCCAGTTAGGATAGTAAGCGTACCAATCAACTATTTTAACTGGATCGTCAGAGTATCCCTTCTGCTATATCTATACTCACAGGTCATAGTATAGGAACGCATAAACGTTGCGCTTACCTGCGACTGATTTCTGTTGTGGATGTGGATCGCCTGAAGAGAAGGAGAGCATAGTCCACTTCATCTGTAAGAGTCCGTCTCTCACACGTCGGACACTATTCGCACTGGGCTTCGCCCTTTCTCGAAGCTTTTTGGAGATATCGATCCTTGACATCTGGTTGATATCCAGGTTTATTAGACTGATGGCCTGGTTTTCGTCTTAATTAAGAAAATTGTGCTTCTGTGCGTTATCTCTGGTAGATCATCAGAACTCCGGTGACTAAAACAGGATGAGCAAGCTATGTGGTATCACAACGGGCCGCCATGTTTGCTCAAGTGTGCCTTGATTAACGGAGACTGTCACTCCCTACCTATCTAACACAAGTTTTCTTCAGTAATTCACCAAGTATTTCTACCAACCCCTATATGCGAAATGAGTTCCTGAAACTAAAGGCACATTTGCACAATCCTGGAGGTGTAGACTATTACATATTCGAACATAATCGCCTTAATATCGTGTCAGTTTTCTCTTTCTATTTTATGATCCTTCCTAAAGCTTTAAATTTAACATTTTTATTGCCACAACAACAGGATTTTATATTCGTACTCTCAGTTCTTTTTTTTGTTTGATTTTTTTGGTGAATATTTCCGTCTGATAGTACGAATGAATAAAAATTTCAACTTAAAATAGAAAAAAAGAGGCACAAAAAAAGTAGGGGAAAACATTTCAAATGAAAACAACAACAAAGCAAATATATGTGAATATAACAACAACAAAAATAACAAACAATACGAAAGAAAAAAAAAACAAAAATCAAATTTACTAGAGGACACCAACTAAAAAAAATCTCCTGAACATGAATTTTATGCAGTCCTTGCAAATGTTGCATGTGCTCCTAAAGTCTTTTTAGTGTCTTTTCGAGTATGTGGGTGTGTGTGTTGTTGGCAAACGGATATTTGTCTGTATATTTGGCCATAGAGTGCAAGTGCATTTTTCAGCCTAAGAATGAAAGATAACGAACAAACCAAAACAAAAAATAGAAAAAGTGAAGAAAATAAGAGAAAAGAGAAGAAAGTCGTTTCACGTAGACGTGTAAACGAAGAAGACGAAATCTACGGAATCACAGTTTGTTGTCTGTGACAGGTAGAGCTTTTGTAATAAAATAAACGGGGAACAATATTACGGCATAAGAACAAGTTTAAAATTGAAAACCCTATATACACATAATACACCCCCTCATGCATTCTTGGTTGCAAAAGTTGTTCCTTATATTCATAGTATTTTACCGGCAAAGTAGGGAGTAGACATTTTATTTTTTAAAATCAGCCAAAAATATATAAGAAAAAACGTTAAGACCATTGAAAAAAAAAATCACTTCCATAAGGACCAGTACGTTTGTAAAACTACAACTACGACTATCTTTCTCTAGAGTCGTATATACAATTTTTTTTTTCTTGATATGATGACTTTTGCTATCCCACAGCCTATGATTGTAAGTAAAGACAAAAAAAAAAAAACAAAAAAAGTGCCTTGCCTGGGTGAAATACTGACTCTTGAAGGAGTTCAGACAAAACTCACATAATGAAGTGTACTCGCTTGGAAATGTCGCAACCAAAAGACAAGGCAAGACAACTGCCAGAACAACCAGAAGAAAAAAATTATAAAAAAATGCACGAAAATTATTATTAAAATATATATTTGAATGCGAAATAGGCACAAGCGAAATAGACAAATAGACAGGAAAAACGACAGGGAACTTTTTTTTTAATTTTTGTTTTCTTGTTGTACACAAAAGTAGTGGGAACTTTTGCAAATAAGCAGAGAAAATGTTGTGTCGAAAATTTACAACATTTAGTTGATGTGTTTGTCGTTTCTTTAAAATCTTAAAAAAAGAAATGCTTGTCTTGGGCGCTACAAACTAAAAAAATATATTTTCCAAGTTGGAACAGCATATGCCAAAAGATGCGTGGCTAAGAGAGTGCTCCTAAGGAAAAAACTCGACTTAAACTGCGGTTTAAATAAATGTCTTCCTGCAAGGGCTATGCTACAGATAAACTTCTTTCTTTTTGTTCCTTGGTGCCCTGAATTAAAATAGAAGGCAAAGTGCTTCGATAGTGTGCGGTGTTCTTCCAATTTCCATAAAGATCGTGTTCAACCTAATCTTTTCAGTGGAGTTCCGAGTTTCCTCTTCTGCGCCTTCCCTCAGGTAAAAAGTCGAAAAATCTTTCCGCCGCAGCATTCCCAATCGTAAGCACGACATGTCCAAGCCAACGCAAAAGTTGTACTTTGATGCGTCTAACGGTGTCAATGTCAGCATAAAGTTCATGGAGTTTGTGATTCATTCGACGTCTATACTCGCCGGAAACGCCAACGGCGCCATATATTTTACGAAGACTCCAAGAACAGCTTCATCTGCTTGTACAAGCACCAATGCTTCTGCACCATATAACAACAAGAGTAGTATCAGCGTCTTGTATAGTGTGATCCTAGGGGATGTTGAATCCCAAGCAACGGCCTGACTAGTTTGAAATTGGTTAAACTCATGCCCTATTTTTGTCCCTTCTTCATCTCAAGTAGACAAATACTTTGGTGTTGATATCCGTTGTAAAAATGCCTCGCGTTTACCCAGGAACGTAACAAAATCGTTAAAGCGCAGGGCTTGTGAACCGCCTCTGCAAAAACTGCTCTACAACGAAAAGCAGAAGAAGTGGGAAGTGGGATAAAACTGTAGGTAAACTACGATCAGCGATTGCTCTGACACTAGCAACTTCTCCTCTACCTCCACACCTCTGAGAAAAGTGGTGATCGCACCCTTTTTCCACAATCCGCCGACAACTCAAGTTCGTAATTCCGAAAGATGGAAGTGAAGCATGACTTTGTAAAACTTATAACAGCTGTAAAGGGAGAGAGTGCGCTCAGAAGAGTCAAGTTCTCTTAAACTGGCAATAATTTTAAGGGAACACCGAAAACCGATATTCAGTCAGATTGCTGGTAAAGTACTGCAGAACTGGCCAATTGGCTGTTACGAAATAAACAAATGGTTCTCATCTAAGAGACCGTCATGATTAAGGTCAATCATGATAGTGAGAAACCAGTATTTGAGGGCTTAGTATGGTTGCTGTTTCTGTGCTCTAACGAGAATATCGCAAACTGGATGCGCAAACATGTAAGCAAGAGTGCGCAAAAAATTTAAATTAAAATTGAGTTTCATAGACATTCATTGTCGGAGGGTTCTTTTCATACCACATTGAGCTCTCGAACTAGAAGATACTTACAACTATAGGGGCACAGCAGTACGTGTCGGCGAAATCTAAACGTTAAAAAGTTTTCTGGGCCATATGGCATTCCAGCGCTAGTTCTAAAGCAGTTTTCTTCGATTGGTTTCCATTGGCTAACCTTTTCAGTGCGTGTTATCGTGTGGGTATTTTTCATCTCGCTGATATATTGCCAATGTAAAACCAATCCCTAAAAAGGGTGGGCCTAGTAACCCTGACGACTACATTGGTGTATGATCATTGTATCATACAGTTGGCTTCAGAGTATCGATGTGAACACACATTTTGTTCATTGCACGCCAGGATAATACAGTATCAAGTGTCTTTCTAAGAACATAGGCCAATAAGCAATGTTTTTTCAAATTTAATAACTTTTGTAAATTGTTTTGCTGTTTTGAAAACATAGTGTAGGGTATTTTCATAGATATAAGCCTACCTATACCCAACAACCTACCAAGTCCTTCTTAAATTACGAATCAAGAAAAACCTTGAATAAAACTTATTGTTGAAGTATCTGATGAAGCAAATTGGTTTGTTAAAACAGTTTCTTATCCTTCTCTGGCAAGAAAGTAATAGATTTTGTTATTGTTGTTGTTTTAATAATAAAAAGAAAAAGGATATGATTTTAGACAACTTCTCGTTTGTCAGTCTATCTGTTCGCTTGTCTATCTGCAGGTTGATTTGTTTGTTTGGCTGTGTACTCTACAATGAATTACTTCGTTTGGCTGGTTAAGAAGCAGTTGAAAATGTTAAGCTGCAAACGAACTGCATTTTTGGGCCTACGAAAATGATTATTTTTTTTTAACATAAAAATTTAAACGAAAAATTAGGGAGATTACATGGAACAGATACACTGAAATAAAAAAAAAATAAATAAACATGTGACGCTCTCACATGTAAAAAGCTTGTGCCTACGACTTTTGGAACTATGAAAGCACCTTCTTGAAATAGCCTTTAACAGCAGGATTTTATTATGTTATCGTTGCAAATTTTCTTCCTTTAAAGCCCTTTTTCAGTTGTGAGAATAGAAAAGTTTCAGCAATTATTGATTATGATGGCAAAGATGTAATTGGGGTATTGTTTTTGATGATAATCATACTAAAAGGCAACAATGAGTGACTAGGCAGTTGCTTTATCATGAAAACAAAGAAGGTTTCTCTTTCCTTATAAGGTACAAAACAAAACAATACATAAAATTTAGAAGAACAATTAGAAGAATCATTGAAACGAATTACAAAGATGTTATGCGAACAAAGCAATTCGTGTCATAATTAAAAGAGAGAAAGAAGTCATTCGAACAAGACTTGTGTTTTTTGGTTTTTGTCATGGATAAGAAGTGGAAATCTTCAATCTTCCTCCTTCGCGGAACTGCCGTTAGGTATTACTTCACAAAGAGCTGGTTAGCAATAATGCCTTTCTACATCAAATCAATCGCTCGACCCATTCTTGTGTCTCTCCAACATTCAAAGCTCTCGCATAACTACAGGTATATGGCATTTGGACTCACCCCATCTGACTTCGACAGCCATCATAACACTGAGCAACAGGCAAGGAATGGCATAAATTTCCCAGAGTCTCCTGCATCTCGGACACCTGAATATGGCCCGCATTTTCATCCTTATTCACACAGTTTGAGCGTGTAGGGGATCAATCGTGTCGAAATTTATTTAAATATTTCCGAAAGCAGCCATTACAAGAACTAAGTCATATAAAATTTTGGTTGAGAGTGTACCGCTTCTATCCAAGGGGTTATAGCAGGTGCAAGGATGTCCATCTTCCCTTAAAACTGCACTCCAACCGTGAGTGCCATTTGCACACAGAAACCCAGCGTTTCTTCCTTTTTTATAGCCGTAGCCTGTCTGAAACCTCAAAACGGCGGCAGTTGATCCGAATCACATCATCTGCCAGTATGTCTACTGAAATTGTTTTCGCCAATTCTAGTGCCTTGTTATCAGATATTGTTCTAAAGACGCTTATCAATTCCACTTAGATGATACACTGAGAATAGTTCCCTCCTTGTCATCCTCTCGGAGAGTGCATCCGACCATATTGGGCAAGCGTACAACATAACCGATGACACGACCGACGATTTTATTCTCGTCTTTAGTGGTTTCGGTTCTCCAATATTTGGCATGATTATTGCCAACACTTCTTGAGTTTCAGACGCCCTCTCACTGATGAACAATATGTGTTACTTGAAATACAACCAGTCATAAATAATCACACCCATATATTTTATGGTCCTCTTCGATTCTATTCAAGTGTCTCCAACGACCACTCTCATTTGCTCCACCATTTTCCGACTGCTTATCAGGACGGCCTCCGTCTTATGTGCAGCGAATACCAGCACAGCCGTATCAAGCCACGCTTTAACAGTTTTAACAGCCATATTCGTATTCACCTCCACATTTTCCACTGTCCGCGAAGCCTACAATTGTAGTGTTATCCAGTAGGGAAACAAATTTCGTGTGAAAATGCCTCAATTTTAAACAAATTTTGACTTCAAACACATTTAACAGTCCCCTTTTTTAATTTTTTTATAATCCGTAACTGCCGTCATTGTAGGCCTAATGATCTAAAATATATTCGAACATTTTTTTCGCAGTGTAAATTGACATTCGCTTAAAAATACAGTTTGAAATTCGTTTTTATGAGTATATTTTAACAAACGTTTATATACATATGTATGAATGTAGGTATATGTACGTATGTTTGTGCAATTGTTGTTTTAACATTTTTGTAACTGGTGATTCAGAGTGACATTTTGGTGATTTAAATGCAAATTTATGAAAAAAGAAATAAAAACAAAAATATTATGTTTAAAGTAATAAAAATTGTCTGGAATTTT
The DNA here is from genome assembly GCA_023159175.1 of Wohlfahrtia magnifica. Classification (NCBI taxonomy): domain Eukaryota; kingdom Metazoa; phylum Arthropoda; class Insecta; order Diptera; family Sarcophagidae; genus Wohlfahrtia; species Wohlfahrtia magnifica. The sequence goes on along the minus strand of JAKWBJ010000041.1, from coordinate 907,409 downwards.
AACGAAAAAACTGAAAAACTTACTTCAATTATGTTGTAAATAATTTCAGCCTTTTTTTCTTACTTTTTCAACTAATAACTCAATAATAAAGAAGGATATGAAACTCATTTGAAAGTGAACTATTTTTTGCTTAAAACTGGAAAAAGAATTTATAAAACCAACTTAGGCCCTACCGTATATTACTTATGTAACCCTATTAGCAAAACCGTGTTCATAAGAACAGTGAATTTGGTTCAGATCAGAGATAATCAATGAATCCTTTTTCGCTACTCACACTCAGGTATAAAAAAGGTATAAGTGAGTACACAACATTCAAATTCAACTACTCATACTCACTCTCACAATAATTTTGATTTATAAGTATAAATAGCAATAAGTATTAAACAAACACCGTACTCATCTCATTGCACACTTATACTCTTAGCATTCATTCATTCATTAAAATGCTCATAATAATCATAAGTAATACGAATCATTCAACTCAGACAATATTATTCAAAAGAGAAATAAAAAAATAAAAAATGAAAAGTACCGCAGCAAGCTCATAACCTTACATTCGACTCATACTGATTTTGCATCGTCTATACACAATGAGTCAAGATGAGTATGAATCATCAAATTCATAAGTGTGAACAAGTATGTGTATGATGAGTACTGCAATCTTTAAAATACAAGTGTGTTTGCGTACTCATTTCAATGAATATGAATGCGTCTGAGTTTAAAAATATGAATTACGATTCGAGTAAACTCATGTTTCAGGATTCATTGCTGATCTCTGGTTCAGATATCATATTTTTCGATCCCTATATTACTAACTCTTAAAAGTTGACAAAAATAGCGACTACATTTTCCCTTGATTTGCTCCATAAAACAAGTTGATATGCCTTTAGTCCACATTTGGATCATGCCTTAATTAAAAAACTTATTAAATTACACTTTAACGCTTCTGCTGAGCAAAGACTTAGTGGAGGAGAGCATTAAACAAAAAATACCCAGATTCTGCCACACCGCCACACACTAGTAAAAAACACAACTTTAAAGAAAGTGAGCAGGATCTTTTGGCACATACAGTACAGTTTACACAATTGATAAAGAGCGCTTTAGCTGGAATTTACGTCACGACCAATTTATCTCTGATCTCGAGAAAAGAAGTCTGTTTTGGGATGAAATACGAGGCTTGTTAAAAAGTAGAGTAAACATGTACATTCAAGTTTGATTTATTTTACAAAAAGGCCAAGATGAAACAGCTGGATTCAGACTTATCTTGAACTCCGGATGTCTTGTATAGTGGGAATCTCTCGGCTAGACGACTTACCTTGATTAAAAGCATCGGTAACAAAGATCCATCTGTGTTATTATTACTGGTGCGTGGTGTACTTCACCCACATCGGCGCTGAAGGCGATCCTACACCTCTTTCGGCTGGATCTATACTGTTAGAGCTTAGCCTGCGCTTATGAGTGACTGAACAACTGCAGAAATCGAAAGTGAATCACTCAAAGATTTATTTTTAGGCTGAGTGAAGTGGACTTACGGTTTAACGCTGGCTTCGAACGGCAAATGTATAAGTCATAGTATAAAATCTCATAACTAGTCGCTATGACGCTAGTCGCTATACTGCTGTTTAAAATTGTCAAATGTTCAGGTCTGGGACTGAGCCGAGGACTTTTCGGTTGTTAGACTGCAGGGTTGGCAAAAACCCGGGTTTTTTTTTAACCCAACCCACCGGGTTTTATTGGTTTTTTTGATGGGTCAAGTCAAGTCGACAATATTTTTTGTTTGTTTATACAATTACGTTGTTTTGGTATATATAATGCAATTTTGCACTCTTGGTGGGATCAAGGCGTCATTGTGTACTATGGGCTGTTATAACTGCAACTACTTCGTTTGAATTATGCATTATGAGAAAAAGGGCCGGAATATTAAGAGAGACATGATTAAGTTATTCTATTGCATGCTAACATCCGACCTCATGTCGCGTAAGCTTTAAAACAACTATTAGAAACGATCTAATGCCGCATCCACCGTATTCTCCGAATATTGCTCTGTCGGCTGTTGCCAACGATACAATGTAATCATACCGGCTTTCTTTACATGACATTTCGTTATAACGGCCTGTTCGTCTTATGACTCAAAGGTAGAGGAAAGATGTAAGCAGTGATTTGATAAATTTGTTATTTCATTATCTTTTGGAGGACACAAACGGAACAAATCAATTTGTGGTCCCAATGCGTAAATCAAACCTATTTTTGTTGTAAATAAACTACGAAAACCTTAAAATACAAAAATCCACCAGGTTTTTTTTAAATATAATACCCAATAAAACCCGGGTGGGTTTAACTATGTTATCCCGTGGGTTGCTAACCCTGGTAGACTGGTAACTTACCTATCATACTATAGCGGCACACGAATATGTACGATATGCACGTTGTATGATTACCGGGTCACGGTGACATTCAGCGGAACTGTAAGGCAGATGAACCGGCCAGGAATACTTAGGACAATCACCGAAGTCACGCTTAAGTTTTATATTTTACAAATTGTAGACTTGCAGATTTAGGGCTGACAATGAGATAATAATCTCCGTTAACCACTCATCGGCAGCTTCGAAAACGGAGAATATAGTGCAGGAAATCTGGCCAAAGCTGAGCCATTGTATACTTGTACCCATGCCAGGAGTCTGAGATTTGATCACATAGGAGTTGATGGGATAAAGAGGAAGAGGAAATTATTCCTCACCTACTGGGTACATGCTCGGCGTTATGTGGCAGGAGAAAAGAACACCTGAACTATATACTGAAATCAATATATAGTTTGTATGGTTGGCACCACGCCATCTTGTCTAATTTCACTCAGTTTTTGACTGATCATGATCAGATCAATTAGATCAAGTTCTGTAACTGTTCTCAAGATTTCCTAAAATTAATATTTACTTTGTATGGATGGTACCATGCCCACTTCTGCAATCTTATTAACTTTTTGGCTGAAGATTTGCCTTAATTTGCCAAATAGATTCATATCTATTTGGGACAAATTTAGAGAATCTTTCTGTTACCATTTCAAAGTTATAGGAAAATAAATATTTATTTTGTATGGGCGTGGCACCGCCCAGTTGGAATTTTTCAAATTTATATATATATAAATTGCAAGAAAATCGGCTTAACCGTTTAACGGTCCACAAGACACAAACAAATCAACAAACAAACATACAAATACACATTAATTTTTATATATAAGTTTTAAAATATTTAATTTTTTAAACAAGCCTCGTATTTGAGTTTTTTTCTAAATTAAAATTTTTAATATTTATTGAAAACATCAAAAAATAGTTTCACTACATTGCCTTTAACATTTTAATGTCGTCTGCGTTACGACAGCGAATAATTTCGACCGGCAACATAATTTAAAATAATTTAATGGCTTCCAAACAAAATAAAGTCTCGTCTAAGGTTATATTTTTCTGAGTTTAATTATTTTTTTTCGCTTTTTTTATAGTTTAAATAGATTCATATTTCCGACCTTGTGTTCAGTTTTAACTTTATGACACAACAACCCGAACCGAGACTACTAAAGTAAAGGGAATCAGTAAGCGAAAGAAAAAAAACTTCTGCTGACATGCTTTTATGTTTTCTCGAAAAGTAATGCAATGAAGTTTTTTATTTTATTTTTTTTTAAATGAATGTAGTTGTGTGGCAAGTGTAAGTGTTGCAAGCACAAGCATATTTTAAAAATGCAAAACAACATATTTTTGCATTTCGTTTTTAATTTTTTTTCATTCTATTTTTTAATCAGCCCGTTACCATTGCCTGCATGCAGACATATATGTTATGTTATTATGCTATGCGTCTATGCAACCATTGCAACGTTGCAGAAGGGTTGCAATTATATTATTCACTTTTTTTAATTTTTGTTATTATTGCAGTGGGATTTTTTCTTTTTTCAATATCCTTTTGGTCTTGACTTTGAAAGTTTTTTCTGTTTTATGCCACATGTAACCTGTGTATTACATAAGTTGTATTGAATTTTTAAACGTTTTTGTTGTTGTTGTTGTTATTTTTATCGCTTTTGAATTGTAGACGCATTTACTGCTTAAAAAAATAAATGTTGCAGTTTCTTATGTTTCTCATATCTTTTCTTTTATTTTCCACTTTGAGTTGCCATAAACCATATGGTCGTTTTCTTTTTTCATTTCTCTTCTTCTTTTTTTGAGAATATTTTTCTGTCTGTCAGCCGTAATTTTTTTGCTTATTTTTTGTTCCTTTTTTTGTTGGCAAATTGCCTGTTTTGTCAGATTTATTCGCATTGATATTTGCAGACGTGTTTATAACACATTCGTATGCGTTATTTAGTAAAATCGCGAATTATTTCGAAAGCACTCTCCTACTGCCGTTACTACTTATACCTGTGATTGCAGCCAACGACGCAGACATTTCGGTATGACGAAATTTTTATGTTTTATCCTTGCATTTTGTACTCATATCCTTGTACTGTATATATGTGGCGGCACACTGAAAGAAAATTGAGTAGAATCATGTAATTTAATTGAAAGAAAATTATTTCGATTTTTATCATTATAAAACGAGAACATGTAATGAGTTTAGTCCAGATACGACTAATCTATGTTGCGCACATGTTACATGTCAGAGTCCCTTTCTGTCTCAAATAGTTCAGTCCATATCTATGTAGCTGGATAAGCTTTATAAGAATAAGTACTTCAAAGATGGTTTTATAAAATCGCTTTCTTAACGGACTGTCGAAGGCAATAGATGGTAAGTTTTGTTACAATCAGGTTGGCCACCCCTGCGTTTATTACATCGCTAAAATAAATAAACAAAAGCTGCAAGAACAACTATAAAGTAAATAAAGTAATAAAAATGACACAGAAACAACAAAAACTAACAGCAAAGAAAACAAGTAAGATAATAACAAGCAACAACAAATACTAAGAGCTGAAAGCGGTAGATGTTTACATACGCTTGACTACAAAAGAACTAAAAAGGAATTAAAAGAAAGAAATGGAATCTACCTGAAATATCGTAATTCGTAATACCATGGAGCTAAAAGTAGGCGAGTTGAATATAATAAAAAAACTCCCATAATATTCAAGAGAGGAACAGTATAATTTTCCCAGTCAATGGGCTGCACCCGATTCCATATTTAGACTCACTGAAAGGCACCTAGAGTTTAACGCCGGGTTTGAATGGCAAATACATTAGAGAGGTTTTCAATAGTAGTAATACTCGTAACCAGTTACCAGCAAATGTAATGAGGTGGTACTGCTGTAGGAAAACTTTTTTTCAGAAGGTTTGGCCTGGGATCAAACCGACCACCCATTTGTTAGTATGCCTACTATACAACAGCGCAAGTTTGGTCAGCTATTACTCATACCTTTTAAAGCAGTCCACTGGCCGCCAAACTCATGAGATATGGCCCCATTAGACTATTTTTTGTGGAGATACGTGAGATCCTCGTGTAGAAAACCAGCCAGTCACAATTCCAGTCCTGGAAGGTATGACGTATGGAAAGCATATATTTATTTCCATAAATAAATATTACTAAGATTCTAATTTTCTGTCATGCTTTATTGGAACTAGACGTTTTCAATGAGCTGATGCATGCTTCCAACCAGCACATATCCATAAATAACTTAACAGAAAAGCCATCACTTACAACTGATTTGCAATTCTTAAGGAGTTTAAATGTCCTTTTTTTAATCTGGCTTGGAGGTAGACATTTCATGTTGTTATCCATGATGATCATCCTCCTGTATACATAAGCAAGATAGTAAGATTGCCATTGATGTTCTAGTAGCAGTAGGTTTCTGATTGAATTATTTGGAATCTGTCGTTTTTGGAAAAATTCTTAGGATTGACTGCTGAAATAGGCGAGTTGTCTCATGTCTCTTTTGCCTATTCTTTTCATTAACAGCATGCGTTGACGTTGACAGCATGCGTTGCTGTGTTATTTTTATGTACTTTGTCTCTGCTAATGTTTGTTGTTGTCGATTCTGGATATTTATAAACTGTACGTATAGTTGTTCTTGCAGCTTTTGTTTATTAATTTTAGCGCTGTAATAAACGCAGGGGTGCCCAAACTGATTTTTGTAAGAATATGTTAGGTCCTCACGGCGGTAGTAATTGTTAGAATTGAACAATAATTACTTTGAGAATATCAATCGATTAGGGACATTACATTTTTATTGAAGTTTGGATGTTAAAAGGCTGTCTTATCACTGCATTTCAAGAAGGCACGCTCTCAGGGAATAACCATTAGGGCGTTGTGAAGACTTTCGCGGAATATTGTTTTACAAATGAACAGTGCGATTCACTGGGCAATCAAATACAAAAGGCTTCTTTCTGATCATTGATAATCACTATATTTTTTTAACGTAATGGGTGTCGTATAAGTGATATTTTTTGCAAAATTCAATTACTCATAAATATTACTCATACGCTGTTTTTTTCTTTAATTAGGTACTTTCACTTTATTGGGAATAAAATACGTATGTTATCCATGGGCGGAAAATTTTCTTCGATTTGTTGCATAGTGTTTTTGAAAGGCATTAAAAAATGCCAAATTATTTTTGAAAACCTATTAAACTTTCTTTTCGTTTTTGGTATCTTTGAAAGAAGATTTTTTTATAAAATTGCTTATAATAAATGTAGTAAAAACCATCTTTATAACCTTAAATACTTATTGAAAACATTTGCAGTATATTTGCAATGCATTTCATATTTTCAAGTTAAAATAAAAGCTTAAAAAAGGAAAAATTCTGAAATAAAACTACAAAACACGGAAAACAAGGTAAACTTTTCATATTAAAAAGCAGCCAAAACAAAAAAAAAAGAAGAAAAAAAATTTTTTTAATGGAATAAAACAAATCGTCAACTTGAAAATGAAGTTGTTTTGTAAACAGAAAATTTGTACGTGATGTGGTAACATAAAATTACAACAAAATGCATTTGAAATGTATAAACAATAACAACAACATTAGAGAGAATGAATTAAAATATAAAAGTAAAAAATAATTTCATTTTATTTGCCATGTAAACATGTGTATATGCAACTCGACTCTTTTACTTGTATTTTAAAATGTTTATTTGATTAAAAAGTTGTTATACTCGTATAAAAAAAAACTAGATATTCCAATACAACCCCCACTCATTACGGTTTGTTTGTTACCAATAATGGGGGTATGGATGGATACATGTGTTCAAATTCAGCAACAACTATAACAACAACAAAGTATGCAAATATCTTTTAAAGTCGGTTTGGAAAAGAAGTTTATTTGAAAAAAAAAATTTTCAAAACATAAAAATAAATAAATAAATATTTAGAAATGGCTGTTAAGGAAATAATAATTTTATTGTAAAAACATATTTTTATTTATAGAGTTTTTTCGTTTTTATTTTAATGTGGCAAATACTGGAAATAAAACGAATTGGAAAATATAGTAGTACAGGACATTCAGTTTATGTAGCTTAGTGTAGGGTGGTTTTTCATTTGGTATCATTTACATTAAAAAATAAATTTAAACTCTTAATTGCTTATCCTTTAGCATCTGCCGAAATTGTGAACATCTTTTGAAAAAGTAAAAAAAACGAATTTTAGTATAAAGTGGGGAAATAAGGATATACAGTGGTGGAACAAATAATAGGAAAGCAGTTTAACACCTTCTTAAATTTTTATTTATTAAACTCAAACAAAGTATGAACTGTAACTAAAATAGGTGCTTACATACGATTTTTGCATCTGACCCAAACAAATTAATATTCATATCGTCAGACCATAATATGTTGTTCTACCTATCATGGTGCAGGTGTTGTTTACATTTGCTGAGAATATATACGAGGGCGGATTAATATTGAAGCTACCTAAGTAGGAAAAAAAATTTTTTTTTTTCAAAAACCATTTATTTCTCAACATAGTCTCCCTTTAGCTCAATACACTTAGTAAGACGATTTTCCAACTTTTTTATACCATCTGAATAATACGATTTTGGGAACTCCTCAAAATACGCATTAGTTTCGATAATCACTTCTTCGTTTGAGATGAAGCTTTTTCCTACGAGTCATTTTTTCAAGTTTAGAAACAGGAAAAAGTCTCTAGGGGCTAAATCTGGACTATAAAGTGGATGATCAACCAATTCGAATTGGATTTCTCGTAGTTTTAGCATCGTATCTAATGCTGTATGAACCGGTGCGTTGTCTTGAAAAAAGAGCACTTTTTTCTTGTTTAAATGTGGTCGTTTTTCCTTGATTGCATCAACCAATTGATCCAATAATGAACGATAATACTCTCCAGTGATTGTGGATCCCTTTTAAAGATAATCGATTGGCAATATTCCGTGTGCATCCTAATATACAGTGGCCATAACCTTGCCAGCCGATTTCACTGTCTTCGTCTTCTTTGGAGCACTTCCACCAGCTTCCACCCATTGCTTCAATTGATTTTTGGTTTCAGGTGTGTAGTGGTGGACCCACGTTTCATCAACAGTTATTAATCTACGCCAAAAATCAGCAGGATTATGCTCTTCCGCTGTAAAGTGATCTGTCGAACTCGTTTTTGTTCAACACTGAGCAAACGCGGCACCCATCTTGCCGATAGCTTTTTCATATGCAAATGTTCATGCAAAATGTTGAACACACGTTCATATGATATGTTTACCGTTTCACCAATCTCACGTATTTTGACCCGGCGATCATTCATAACGATATCGAGGATTTTCTTGATATTTTCTTCAGTAACTACCTCTTTTGGCCTTACTGTTGATGTTATTGTTGCAGTGCTTGTTCGACCCATATAATCTGACGGAGCAGATTCGCCGTAATGTTTATCAAGCTTTTCTCTTGTCTCTTTCGCCATTTTGCCTTTCAAATAATAGTGTTTAATCACTACACGAAATTCACTTTTTTCCATTTTCCAAGAAACACAAAAGGTGCTTACTTCAAACGACTACAACAAATAAACTAATCGATGAATTTGGCTAAAATGTTAACAGCTAACGTTTGACAGATCGTAATTTCTAAGAAAGAAAATGTTTTTGTGTTTGTGCTGCCATCTAGCGCTAGGTAGCTTCAATGTCAATCCGCCCTCGTACATTTCAACGACTTTTATTTGTAGGTCTAGCCTCCATAAAATTTTTTTCGTACTTTTGGTTTGATAGAGGAACAATAAGTTTTTCAGGCTATATGATGACTTGAAAAGATTAATCTTTGAGGTATGAATTGAATCGACAGTTGTCCCATACTTTCTTCCCTTAGTATCTGCAATTTTCTTTCATTAGATTGCATTAAATACTTAAGTTTTGGAGCTCTTCATGGTATGAACAACTTTCCATCAATAAAGCCTCGATATATAAAATTTTGTGGCAGATTATTGGAAAAAAAAAGAAATTGTTATTATTATTTTTTCCACCACTGTAATGAATGTTGTAGTGCTCTTGGATCCAGAAAATTAAAAGAGTACTGGATACAGACATAGAAGTTGGAAATATCAAATTTCCTCCTTTTTATCATGCCATCTACGACAATAATCATTAAGAGGTGGACGGATACTAATTTCAAGCCTACAGACTTCTGTCGGTAAATACAAAAATTGTGCAGTCTTATTGAAGTGAAGCCGAATATTTTTCCTTTAACAACCAGCCAGTAGCCTTCTATCTGCTTTAAGCCCATCTAAAGAGATCAGCATGCAGAAAGAGAGAGGCCATAAAATTCATTAAAATCCAAATTCTCCAATCGCACTCCAATATTCGATAGATTCAAGAGAGAGTCTGGAAAGGCTACCGAAGCGTTTGCCATGAAGAAACTGATAAGTTTGCCTCTTCCCATGCAGCTTGTCTCACCATCACCTATATCACAACAACTACAATAAATATCTTTTCGGAAAGTCAAAAATATTGTGTACAGACAGTCTTACTACCAAATCAAGTACCCGCACATAGCCAAGCACAAGTCCTAAACCTATGAATGTGATAAGTTTATCTTCAGATCTAAAATTGTTTTATTTTAATCCACCTGATCCTTCTGCATATAGCTTACGATTTCAACATGAGAAAGGAGAAGAAACTCCATAAAATTAGTTGATAGAATCACCGAGTCGCTATTCTTCTTTCACTAAGTTGTTAGCAATCTCTTTGCTCGATTGCGCTTAAACATTTATCTGTGCCTTAGATTCCTGGTGGTAGTTCATCACTCGTTGTGACTGTGTAGTGGTGAAAGTTCTTATTAAGTGAATCTTTCTTAACATTGCCAGTTTTTCCCAGTAGATGGCGTTTTCTCCTCATCATTCGTGTAATGTTAGTCATTGTCGCCAAAAGTAAGCTGGAGTATAAGGGAGGCTTCTTTTGAATAGATTTATCCAGAGAGAGGTTTTATTTTTAGTAATTAATCATTCGAAGCCGAAAATTATTTTTTTTACTGGGGATCAGAACCTATTTACTACACAATGCCCCTGTCTGATATCTCTACATGAACTTGTTGTTCACCATTTTTCGGTGTCTCCCACCGGGTTATATTGGGTTTTTTAGATGCGTTTTTTTTGGTTATATGGGGTTATATAACTGCTCCAAAATTTCTTTCAATTCGACAGTATTTTGGTTGGGTAGTATAGGGTGGGCCACCTATCGCTTTAAATTTGAACCAGCGGTTACTTCGAATCTGGCAATACTTATATCATTCTTGGACGGATCCATAGGCAATGCTCAATTCCTCAGCTATCTCTTTGACCAACATTTTTTTATTTTATTAATGTTTTCGTCGGTTTTCGATGTCGATAGTCTGCCACTGCGTTCATCATCTTCGATTGACTCACGACCACTTTTAAACCACTCGTGCCACTTTTAAATTACCGTTTTCTTTAGAGAATCGCTGCTGAAACACTTTTCCAAAATTTCCAACTTTCGCGCACCTTTAAATCCGTTTTTTAAGCAAAATTTTAAACAAGTTCGTTGTGACAAATTTAAATCCATTTCTAAAATTGTAAAAAATCGCCAACACACATAGAGTAGAGTTGGGTTCTTTAGCTCTTTTAATGAGCTGGTTCATTATAAGAGCTAAACGACCCAACTCTAACATAGAGATAGATGTACTCTTGGCTACGTAGCTTTTGTAAATGTCGAGCTATGGAGAGAAGATTTAGCGGAAATATCAATAACAGAGGTACCATAAAAAAACGATGGAACCGCCACACGGGGGTTATTCCGAGACTTTTTGATTAAGGTAGTGTTCTTAAAGCTATAGAAAACAAGACGAATTCACAATTTAGACTCCAAAAATATCGAAGCCTTCCTGAAATGGAAAAAGATATACGTAAGACAGATCACAGAGATCAAAAAAAGAAAGAAGAAACGATCTGAGGAGTGGAGAAAAACAACAAAAACAAAAGAATGAAAAGTAAGGTAAACAAAAGCAAACAATCTAGCATTGAAAGTCGCTTCACCAAAGATATAAGCGATAAAATTCGTGAAATATTAGCATACAATAGGAAAGTAGAAGTCCCAACTAACGAACTAGGCATCTCAACAGGCCATATAAATTATAGTGTGTGAGGGACTTAGAAAAATTATGCGCGCATTGAATGCCGACCTTGATCATTATTTATGTTAATTTAAATCAAGGATGGCCGCAAAGAAAACTGCATTTGTAGTAGTAGTAGAACATTTTTGTAGTGTGCGTTGAAGAGAAAAACTAAAAATGTAAGCAGCAAAACCAAAAAAAATTTTATTTTATTTTTACATGTGCTTTCATCAAAAGCTATTACACAACTGAATGAAATTGTTGTTTATTTCTTATTCTCTGTTGAATATGTATGTTTCCGTTTGAGTGCTTATGAAGGGTCTGCCATCTAACGTTTTTTTTTAACTAGTACTTAGCTCATGTCTGACTTGACAGATAATTAGTCTTATCCTTCCGCTGAACGAATATGGTTGTGTATATGCTTGAACAACGCTGGAAATCTGGGCCTGCGATCAATTTAAGGTTTTTTCGAGTAAACGTGCACCAAAGATGACAAAGATCAACCATAGTTTTTGATGTCATTCACATGAATTTTCTCAAAAAAATAATAAGAAATAATCTATGAAATTTGAAAAAATGTTTTCTGGAAAAAAATGTTAGAAATAACTTAAGGCTTTTGCGATATTATATTTGTAAGACAAGTTCAAAGAACATGGCCTGTTTGTTCATTTAGAAATCCGTTGGAAATTGACGGAGTTATTGAATTTGTTATTCATAACTTTATTCATAATTAATATAATTCCATAATTAATTCATAAATAGTATAGTTCCTATATAAATTAGTGCGCAAAAACGCCTCTAATATTAAAACGATTGTATGATGTTAGATTGGGAAGTACACTCATATTCTTTAAGACTATTTAAACGACGTATATATCATTTAAAAGCTTCGTATCTCTTCTTTCAAAATTCGGAAAGAAAATTGAAATCGGGTAATATTCAGCTAAGTTATTAGCTTATAAATGCATTAAGATCTGAAAAACCGGTTATTTAACTGTAACTCGAGATTTTGTAGGTGTTCTCCCCTGTTCTCCTTGACAGTTCCTATCAGAAAAGTAGTATCCTTTCCTAGATATTTCGACTTCGTTTACTTTGTCGCACTGCGTAATATTACGCTACCTTGCTGTGATAATTTAAATTCTAAGATTCTATACAAAATACCATTTAATTATTAAATTTTATGTCCTTTCAATGAACTCTTTCTCCCACTATACTAAACAATAAAATTTTTTAAGCCAAATTTCAACTTATTAAACGCTAAATGGCTCTTCACGCCTTATCTTACAAATTAAAAAAAAAAAAAAAAAAATTATTCGAAAACAAAAAAGAGATGAGAAAAGTTTTCTTTTTTTTCTGCGTAAAAGTTTCAATTGCACTTGTAATCTGGAAATTGTTGTTTATTTTACGGCGTTTCAGTGTTTCTCATTTACAACAATTAGTTAATGTTGCTACGTTTTGCTTGATGGCTTGCGATAAGTGTGAATAAGTGGTCTAAACTTTAATTTCTTCCGTCCTTTTTGAGTCAGTCATTCAGCCATAATTTTTGTGTCAAATATTGTTTTAGTGTTACACCCTACCGCTACTCATCCACAACGAAAATTATCACGTGCCGCTTAAGCGATGATGCATGGAATTTAACAAACACCACAACACTGTTCGCTATTTGACACTTTGTTGTTGCTTTTTTTTATTTCCTTTCTTTCTCTGTCACCCGTAACCGTCTCTTTAACCATTTGTTTGGTTGAATAATTTTGTACAATTTTTTGGCTTGAGTTTGAGCAAAATTTTGTCGATAATATTCGTGGTGTAGGTCGGGGTTTTTGGTATGAAGTGATAATTCTCAACAGAAATAAATGTTGTAAACGGCAGGAATAAAATATGTTGCAGGGGTGAAATAGTGATAGAAAGAGAGCAAATGTTTTTTAGAGAGAAAACTTTTCAATAAAAGAAAAGAGATTTGCGTTCAATGAGTTTTTGCAAGAGATTAGCTATAAGAGAAGAATATGAATTGCTTTTACACCATATAACACTACTGGTACACAAACATATCTTTATTTTTTAGATATTTAGTTACACCCATCGACTTAGAATCAGGCTCTAAACCAATTGCCTCATCTTCTGCTATCTTTTGTCCATTAATGTAAAGTGAGTGTCGAAATTTTCAGGCAAACCTACTATTTTTTAACCAAGAAGATTAATTACTTGTATGTCTCACGCATAACTTCAGCCAGCAAAGCAGTTTTACTATTATAAAGCCGATTTCTTAATATTTAGGTTTAGTCGATTTCATGATGTCGAAATTATGTAAAAAGACCCAATTTAAATCACATTTTGTTTAAAATCAAATGAAATAATTACATTGACTCATTTTTTTTCCTCCGGCACTCCTCTAGGGAGCATATTGGCTTTTTACATAGCATCCATTGCTTTGTTTCAGTTTCTTTAATCAATTTGATCGCTCAAGTTAAGTAGATGATTAATCCACTGTAGCTTCCTTTACATGATTTTGCGTAGGGGTGAAGATCCTTGCTAAGTGGTGGTGATCTTTGCTTTAGCATTGTAATTTTCTCCCTGTAGGTGGCGTGTTTTTCCTAACCATTCGTCTAATGTGTGTCATCATCGATAAAGGTACGTGGGAAGGCTCTAACCTGGTTCGTTTATATGGTTATGCGTGCGCTCTAACCACTACACCAGGCCACCCCCAATGACATTGACTTATGAAATTAAAAAAGTTGTTTAAGTTTTCTTAAAAAGACTGAGAAGATGCCACTAATAGAGTCAGGTTTGAACTCTAATCTACTCTAAGAAAAGTTTCGGAACGTGTCGTACAGTTTTTTGTAGACTGTGGCACGTTCGCATTGGACACAGTACCATCCTGCAGAAACTACTTTGAACTTCGGTAAAGCTTAACGGAGGAAGGTACCTTCAACGGATACGTGGGCTGGGGGATCGAAATGATACAATCGCGGTCTATATCGATGGCTCGAAAACGGAAGCTGCTACCTGGTCGGGTTTTTACTCTAATGATCTGGACCTCATGGTCCCTCTCAAACTACCTGATGATTACACTGGCGGAGTTCTACGCAGTAGATGATGCCACTAGGCGTATCCGGGATCTAAATGTCAAGACCCCGAGGCCTATGAGAATCTATGTAGACAGTCTCGCCGCAAGTACTGTAATCGATTCGTATGTGATTAACACAAAATGTCTCCGCAGCTGCATTCGCTCAGAGACCCATCTGAAGCGATATCATGATGAGTGTGCTACTAAGTGTTCCTCTGAGTATCTCGTATATGGGGACGTGCATGCCTCTCTATGCGCGTTGTAGATTTTGTTAGATAAATGGGCATTGAACAGGATGGAACACAGGTGGTCCAATATCACCACTTGCAGAATAACCAGAATTATTTAGTCTTCTCTTTCTATGTGAAATATTAGGTCTCTTCTTAGGATTACAAAGGGCTCGATTGGTCTTCTTTCACATATCAGAGCGCATGGTCATGGCTACTGTAGGAGCTGTCAGGATGAGGAGGAAGAGGAATCGGTGGATATTTTTTTTTGTAATTGTTCTACTCTATGGGATCTTAGACTAAAGCACTTGTATGCATATGACTTCCGTGATTTGAACTGTCTTAGGGATGTGTCGCTGTAGAAGTTAATTAACTTCGTCACGGGTACCGATTAACTCAAATGAGCAAACTAATAAATATGGGTCTTTAGGTGGAGACCTTTTCTGGGACTCTTCCATGTCCGGCCTTTCGGCCTCTTCAACTGGTCTGTCCCTGTTGAAGGTATCGCAACGGTCCATTGAGTCTCCGAGTGAACTTGCGAAATGCGAGTGACCCATATAACCTAACCTATCCTAACCTAACCTGTGGCAAAGAAGTTTTTTAAGAAATTTTTTCCAAATGTTTCTTTTTTCACATGAAGCCAGCACTGGTATCTCAAAAATGGGCTGAAAAAATAAGGCAATAGGTGGAGTGTTTACATATTTGACTTGAATTTATTTACATTGGAATTGATGGGAAAAACCTTCATGAGAAAATGGTTTTACAGAAGAACAAACAGTGTGGTTCTACAACGATTTATATGATACGCTGGACAATCTACCATAAATTGATGTCCTCTGCAGGAGAAATGTGTGAACGTACAATTATCAGAAATTAATTTCTTTATTTCATGAGAAGAGTTTCAGTTGTAGTAGCGTTTTTGTACCATTACTTCTCTTGGGAGCATAGGGCTGCCACAAAGCATTTCCATCGTACACGATTTGCTGCAGTTATCTTTACTTGTTCCCATGTTAGATTGTTTTACCTTAGTTTTTGGGTCGCCAGGTGTTTACTTGTCGATCGCGATTTTTTGAGAATTTCACTCATAGTGCCATCATTGTAATACTCTTGGGATTTATCCTTCATTTTTCCACTTCCTTTAACTTAACTGCTTAAGTATGGGCTCTTTATCTGTCAAATTCCATAGTTCTATGTGACTTATACTTGCATATAATTTGAAGGCACCTGTTGGTAAATACTTATAGCTTTTGTGTGATGATATAAGAGACATAGTCCAGGTCTCACTGCCATGCAAAGAATTAACGCCACACAAGAGCTGAATATTCTGAACTTGATTTGCCTGGATATGTATGATCATCTTCCCACTAACTGCAGTCGCCCGTATGCCACTCTTGCTTGTTGTTAACGTCTCTTTTTGCACTGTTGTTTGTTGCTATTGTGCTTCCCAGGTAGCAGAAGCTATCTACATACTAATTTGTTGTTAATTCTCATGGCTTTGTTTTCAGTAAAATTCGTTCCAAAATGCTATGATGCTTTAATAAATCAATGGAGTTGAAATATTACCGTCATATGACTTAAAGATATTCAGACCACTACCATACTGTCGTGAAATCCATGAAGGGACTTGTTCTTCTTTTTAGAGAACAATAGGCTCCTAACATGCATTAAGTAGAATTTAATACTTCTCTTTACAATTTTTAAGATTGTAATTGATTGATTGATTGATCTGAAATGATTTAATAGTAAACGTTTGTTCTAACTTTTATATGCACTTTGTGTGCTATAGCTGCACTTCTCTCAAATTTTGTTTTTTTTTTTTGGCCTGAAAAAACCTTTTGTAAGGTTTTTCGTCTTATGTATCATAAGCACTTATATTTGATGTATTCCGTCACTCCTCTAGGGAGCACATTGCTTTGTTTCATTTTTATTAAAAAAGTTGATTTTAAAGCTAAGATGGTGATTTATCTTATGTAGCTCTCCTCCATATGATTGCTTAGTGGTGAAGATCCTTGCTAAGTGCTGTCATCTGGGTGTACGTGAGTCTTTGCTGTGCGGCATACCCCACGGTGCACCAATGGCACGGGTGAATAAGATGCGTCCACCAACGCCCACAGTTATGATACCCACGAGTGAATATCAGAAATGAGTACGAATTCGAAGGCGTGTTGTTAGAGCACTCATAACCTTCACACCGTGGTGAGGAGTCGGAAATTATCTAAACTCCTGTCGTGTTATAGGTCACAGCACTCGGTTGAAGAGATGCAACACTACACCGAGCTCGTGCTCTGCCTGTGTTTTAGGTCTAGACCACAGCCACCACAAAGCTCCCACAAGAGGGGCTACCCAACAATCGGGCAGAGATCGGAGTCTATGGAGCTCTCGATTCCCATGGTGCCAGAATACCTCTGGTCAGGCTTAGTGACACGTGACTGTAAATACAAACACGTGCCGCCTCCAGTTTCGGCCCCACAATGGCCATGGACTGGTCGCCGGTGAGCCTTGCTGAGTGGTGGTGGTAATCCTTACTTAGTAATCCTTATTGTGATAATTCTTCTGATGTTTGTCATCATAGATTTGAAGCCTGTTTATTAAACACTCGAAACCGTAAATAAAAAATTATTTTTGTCATGTCCTCTGCTGGGGATTCAAATCTGCGCCACTTATGTCGTATGCATGCGCTCTAAGCAGTATTAAATAACTACGAAATTCTTTACTGCGATTGCAGTATATATGTAATTGTAAGCTGCCTTTAAGTACTTAAGACATGTACATCATTCATGTTACACAACTTGTGTAAAAAAGAAAGTTCGACTACAACATGCTTAACTTGCAACATTTCAATGAATATTTTGTCAAAGCAAATTTTAAAACATGTTGCTTGCAACCCGATACATTACAAACATAAAGAAAAAACATCTTTGTCGATAGAAAGGACTTGAATAGTCCTTTTCTATTTTTTTTTTTTTTTTTTTTTGTTATTCATCACTGTAGTTGCGTTGTTTTTGCTAAAATAATTGTATGCAACACGATATTGTTAAAACTAAATGGGTAAATAGGTTCATCTCTGTGTAGTTCACCCATTCATAAGTGCAACAAAAGTTCCTTCTTTTCGAACAGTTCATTTCATAGTGATTTTTATTTTTGTTGTTGTTGTTTTTAAGTTGGATGAGACTGATTCTTGGTTGTTGAATGGGTTGCATGGTTGTTCGACTGTTAATTAAGTGGAGGAGTTGCTACGTCTATATATGTATTTAGTATGATAATATCGCTGATGTTTTTTTAAATATTTGCTTGTGTGTATGTATGTGTGTGTATGTGTGTATCGGTGTGTTTGTGCTGTGTAGTGAATATTTAAATTTAATTTATTAAATTTGTCCTCGTCATCGGTGACGGCGACATTTAATTTGCGATAATTTTAGTCAAATTAAACGGCAGAGACAAAGGCGTTCGTTCAAACATGTCTTTTTGCTACAATATTTATATGATAAAACGCTATTAAATAATTGTTTAAGTAATTTTCGATTAATAAAAATTAAAATAAAGGTTTTACATATCGCAGCTGCTTTGAAATGATTCTACATTCAGCTCGATTTTAGTCAATTTGTTGCAGACTTTAATTTTTAGAACAATACATACGTACCTAGAATTCTCGGGTTCACAACAGATTTCGTATCATTTAAAAAGAATTCTGCTTTTATTTACCATTAGAGATTTTAAAGAAACAAAAAAAAAAAAAAAAAAACGCCAAACTATTTGCAATTATTTTTAAATTTTCTTTTAATAATTTTCTGTAATATTGCCCACAGTAAAGTATAAGTTATCTACGATTTTTCATATCACGTATACGCCTCACTTGTAGGTGGCAGAAAACATCTAAAGGCTGGTCTAACCATAATGCACTGTGTTAATTGTAAGTCACATCTTAACGTCAAGTGTTTTGCCAAACTTAATTTGGCACTTATTTGTTTCAGTGCTTGACAAATTCAACCATGGAGAGGTACACAATTGAGCAGTGCATTAAGATTGTTGAAGCCGTTTTTTAATAATGGGCGTTCATTTAAAAATGCAATTCGTGTACTTCGTGAATTTTTTGGTCGACATAATCGACCAAATGTGTTCAGAATCGGGAAAACTGTGCGCAAATTTAACCAAATCGCATGCTCGCCCAGTTCATTATCTGGAAAAAATTGCCGTGCCTGACAACTGAATATCTTACGAATATCACTGATACGTACTTTGAATAAACATTAGGACTTTCAAGCTGAAAAGGTTCAATTTACTTAAAAGCGGAAGCCTACTGACCATTTTAAGTGCCATCAATACGACGAATGGTTAGTTTAACAGATAGAAGTGAATGGTGACTTTACAGAGAAAATCATCTTGAGCGACGAGGCACACTTTCACCTCAGTGGATTCGTTAACAAGCAGAAGTACCGCATTTGGGCAAATAAAAATCCACGAGGGATTGTTGAAAAGCCGAAATAGCGACTGTTTGGTATGGTTTATGGGCTGTACTTCTTCGAAAATGAGGTCAGCCAAGCAGTTACATTAAATGACGTTCATTACTGCGAGATGATAACGGACTTCTTTTGGCCAGAAATTGAGAATATAGCTGGACAATATGTGGTTTAACAGGATGGTGCCACTTGCTATATAGCCAACGAAACAATAGCTCTTTTGCACGAAAAATTCAAATGCCGTGTTATCTCATGTCGTGGCATGTTAATTGGCCGCTACGATCATGTGATTTGACACCGATGGACTTATTTTTGAGGGATTTTTAAAAGAAAAAGTGTATGTCAATAAGCCAAGAATGATTTAAGAGCTAAAGGATAAGATAAATCGGCATATTAACGACATTGAACTTCAATTATGTCTCAGAATCATAGATAATAAAGTCCGACGGGTGAAGCTATGCCACCGAAGCCGTGGCAAGCATTTAGCCGATATTTTGTTTCACATATAATTGTCATGGACCTTTCTATTATAGTAAAAACTATTAAGATAATTCTCTGAAAACTTTTTGTTTTCTTTACAATTAACATCGTGAGATTATTCCATTTCGAGGAAGATATGGCCCATCCTCTGACAGACTTGAGGTATGATTGCCAGGACACTGACCAGCCATCTGGGAATAGTCTGCAACTTGGTATATGGTATATGAAAGCTGTAAGTAAGGTTATTAATAAGCAATGTACGCCAAAAGAAAAATAAATAAATAAAATAAAATAAAAGTTGTATTATCAAAGACCACAATGCCCGGTAAATTGACCCGTGAGTATATTGAGGTCTCCCCAACTAGGAACCAAAAAAATTCCCATGGTGGTTGCATTCCTCTAAAACAGAGAGAATGCTCTTCTTCAGTCTCGGAGTTAATTCTTCCCCTTGCTTATACCACAGGTACACCGAAAAATAGCTCAGATTCAATAAAAATCCGGCCCTCCTGTTCGCTAAAAAGTCAGCCCTTTTGTTTCCAAGATGACTCTCATGACCAGGGACCCAACATAGAGTAACCCTGTTGTGAACGCCAAACCCGTTGAGAGATGCTATGCAGTCAAAAACAACCTTAGACCTAATCTCACAGGATATAATATAAATCCAAGGTCTCCTGACTATCTGACATCACATGTATACTCAAAACCGTAGATTTTCTCTTCAGACATAATTCTCTCACCAAATAGAAATACTGGCTTTATTTACAGCCTCAATCTGATGTGGTGCACAAGAGAAGTTTGGGGTGAAGATGCGTGTTGGCCATGATCAACGTAACATATAATGTGAATACATACACGATCAGGCTCAGCCTACTGGACGTTTCAAATTTTGTTCGTTTCCACAGTATGACGGATATAATCCACAATATTATTATAATTATTCTGACCAGGCACTATTGCAGGACACTGCGAGCCATGAGATCGATTGTGCCCCTTCCGGTCTATAGATTATTCGATAATTATACGATAATGGTGAATATGTCTCCCTGACCATTTCCAAGCCTAACAAAAACCCCACATTCACACAATTAGTGTTCCGCAGTTTCTGATGCCTGTGAGAACAGCCCACAAGTATTAACAGCTGTGACCGCCATCCTCTTTAGATGCGCTTTCAGTTCACAATGGCGCGTGAAGAATTCCGTAAGAAGTTTAAAGTGTGGCATACTACACCTCAGACTTCCAAATTGCAATTTGATCGCGGCGAAGTCCACTTTGAGCATTTCAGTATACCAAGCATCTGGCATTTTACCAATCATTGAAAAGATTGAGGACGGTAGTGAGTGCTACTGCTTGGTAAGGTTACAGACCAATCTAGGTAACACCCAGTAGTGTTGTGCAGTTTTAAACATCGCTGGCTGTATACATATAGACGGGCTAGTTTTTTAACTGTTCACTTCACCAGCTGAGTTACATATATATTTGTGGATACGAGTTTGTGATATCAAAACGGCAGAATGGTGCTAATTGAGCCTTTGTTTTAACCAACTAACCCAGCATGTAGTCCAGTTCTGGCGATGCAGAACTATCTTTACTGAGGTACCCTTAACTTCAGAACAGGGTATCCGAAATTGGCTTAGTTCGTCCTTGACCTCAAAAATTTTTTTCTTTTGGGAGCAGGATGCATATCTTAACGACAGCCAATATTTGAAATAAATTTATATCTACAATAAATTCGCAAATTTAGTGAAAGATTTCGCATTTTTAAGTTTTATACCCAATACTTCTAAGAGTGGTTAATATAACTGTTTAGGTACTTCTCTTATACGTGAGGTGCTTAAAAATTGTTATTTTCTTTAAAAGGGAAGCGATTTTTCATAATTTTTATAATGAAATTAAAATTTCTTAATTTTCTTTTTTAAATTTAGGTGTTGGCAACACTTTTGTTTGAGCTGTAAATCCCTAACGAACATTTTGTTTGAGTTGAAGTTGTGTAAAGTTCGTGTTACAAATGGTTTCCTTTCTTGTTCGTTTTTCTTGGGATTACTACAAACGGAACACGACGTACACAATCGTTCATTGTTGTTATTGTTGTGGTGTATAACTTTAGTGTTGTTTTTTTTATTCGTTTTTCCTTTTTCGGTGTTTTTGTTGTTATTGTTGCTGTTGTTGTTGCTGTTGTTGCTGTCGTAGTCGTAGTCGTAGTCGCAGCCATTGTAGTAGTATAGTAAAGGTGTTTGACTGACTAGAACGACTATGACAACTACAACGACTAGAGCGAAGAAGAGATGTATGTACTTTAACGATTTTAAATATTTCAACGAAGTTATGCGGGTGTAGATGTGTGTGTGTTTGCATGTATATGTATATATGTATAAATGTATATATGCATGTATGTATTTGTATATAATGTTCGTGTAAACGATAACTTTAAATATGTGTACGAGTATGTTAGTATATCTTGTTGTTTTTTTGTTGTCTGTATTTGTCTTACTGTTTTCTTTGTTGTTGTTGTTGTTGTTATTATTGTTGTTGTAGTTGCTACTACTTATTGCCTGCTGTTGCTGTTGCTGTTGTTGATGTTGTACTCTGTTCCATTCAGTTTTATGTCCTGTTGGAGTGTCTGTATTAGTTTGTGAGTGTGTGTATGTATAAATGTGTTGAATTCTTTTATTTTTTTTTTTTTTTTTGGGTTTTTTGTTGTATTTGGTTAGTCAGTCATTTGGTCGTTGGTGGCAGGCTGGCACTCTCTATACTTGCAAACAAGTATTCATCAGCAATTGTCTTCAGTTGATAGTAGCATATCGACTGGAGTGGTTGTATTTCTCTAATCCTGTGCTACTTTTGCTGTTTTATTAACTGAAAAATTTTCATCTGGCAAAGAATTTAAAAATAAAAGTCAAATAAAAAAATTGTCTTTAAATGCCTTAAAAAATTTTTAAAGAAAAATCTTGAATAAAAAGGAGAAAATTCAAAGCTTAAACAATAAATAATAAAGAATTAAAAAAAAAAAATAAAAAGCCTGCCTTACATTGACTGCTTGTTCTACTACCCCAACAATTAAATAGGTGCATATGTGTTTAAGTGTGTCTGTGTGTTTTTGAGTGTGTATGTAACAAAATTGGGCCAGTGAGGAAAAAAAGCACTTGAACAAATGGCCACAAAAATTTTAATATTTTTTTTTCGGAATTTCAAAACAAAAAGTCAAGAAAAAAGTATTTAAAAATAATATAGAATTTTTTTTAAAAATATTTAAACACCCGTGTGTTATAAAACTTTATGTGTATGGCTTTAAACTATTTTTCTTTTTCGTTTTTTTTTTTGTGTTCATCGTCGACATGTGCAACATTTCCCATCGGTATCTGGTTTTAGTTTTTTGTAACTCTTTTTATATCCGTTTTGTCTTTTTCGTTTTGTCGGGTGCATTTTATAGTGAATCTTTTAAATTTTCAAAAATATTTTACTAAAGCTGGCTGGCTAGCTGGCTGGTTGGCTGGTTGGCTGGCAGAATAACTTGGCTGTTCGTACGAATATGATATGATATTTTTGTAATAAATTTAAAATTTAAAATAAAATTTTATTGATTTTTCGTTTGGAACAACTACAAGAAATTCATAGTATTTGGCTAAAGTGATAAAGGTGAGTTTAATTTTAAATAAAAATATTTACTTATGCCTATAGATCAATATGTATACATACATATATATGTATGTATATATTTTTTTGTAACATTTTTTATATAAAAATAAGCTGGAGCTTAACAAATTATTTATAAAATTATTATAAAATTATTTATATTCATAAACATTCAAGAAATTTATATTTAATTAAACTTCATTCAATATGCTACACTGTGCAAAATATATTTTCTAATTTAATTTAATTGCTGTTAACAAGCTTGATATTATTAATGCAATGATTAGTTTCGTAGTTTACTGTGCTTCAATAGGATTGTGAACCAATATTACTGTTCCACAAAAGCCAAATTGCTTCGAAATCTAGAATTTTTCAAAAAATTTTTTTTGTTTTTAATAAAATGCGATGTTTTTTTATCGGAACTAATTACCTTGATCAAAAAGTATTCGGAATAACCCCCGTGTGTCGGTCCCATCGTTCCGATCTTAGTTTTTTTGTGTGTTAAGTTGGTTTATTTGTTGTTAATATTACCGCTAAATCTTAGCGTCATAGCTTGACATTTACAAAAACTATAGGGTCCGCCAAATATTTTTTTTTTGAAAATGCTATACAAAAGAAACTACTGAATATACTCTCAAATTTCTTTTTTTATTTGAAAGTACAATCCTTCCGGTTAATAATGGAAAATAATTTCATTCTCGAGCTGATGGCCATAACAGCCAGTGCTTTTTAACTATAATTTAGTCTTAGAATTAAGTTCCTTAAGATTAAATAAACGAATAAATGAATAATTTCATCCAAATGCTGCCTCGGCTGGCCATACAGTATCCTACGCGATCAGTTCAATTTTTAAGCTCATTATCGATTGTGTGCAACTGTATTTCACCAATGGCTACACGAATATTGTTCCTTAAAGTGTCAATTGTCTTCGGATTGTTGGCGTAACACTTATTTTTGACGGCACCCCATAAATAATAGTCCAACGGTGTCAAATCGCAGCTCCGAGGTGGCCAAACGACATCAGCTCTGCGGCTGATGAAAACCATTGAAACCAAATGTTGCTAATATCCTCCTCTTCAATTTTTGTGAACAAAAATTCGTTCAACATGGCCCGATAACGATCGCCATTGACTGTAACGGCCACTCCTTGCCCATTTTCGAAGAAAAATGGCCCAATTATGCCTCTGGACCAAAATCCTCACCAAATAGTGACCCGTCTTGGGTGTATCGACTTTTCAATGTATGCGTGCAGGTTTCCTGTGCCCCACATGCGACAATTTTGCTTGCTTACATACCCGCCAAGATCAAAATGAGCTTCATCTGAAAAGATGATTTTTCATTCTGCAACATTACCATGATTTTCAAAGTAATGTCGCAATATTTCCCAGCGTTGTTCAAGCATATACACAAACATATACGTTTAGCGGAAGGATAAAACTAATTATCTGTGAAATCAGACATGAGCTAAGTGTTACCATTCACGAAATAAGCACTAGTTGAAAAAAAACGTTAGATGGCGGACCCTTTATATATTTTTTGTAACATTTTTTATAACTTATTTTGTAAAACATTGTTTATTTCAAAATAAGCTGGAGCTTAACAAATGAAAAATAATTATTATTTATAAAATTATTTCTATTCAAAAACACTCAAGAAATTTATATTTAATTAAACTTCATTCAATATGCTACACTGTGCAAAATATATTTTCTAAAATAATTTAATTGCTGTTAACAAGCTTGATATTATTGATGCAATGATTAGTTTCGTAGTTTACTGTGCTTCTATAGGATTGTGAACCAATATTACTGTTCCACAAAAGCCAAATTGCTTCGAAGTCTAGAATTTTTTATCGCAACATATTACCTTGATCAAAAAGTATCCGGAATAACCCCCGTGTGTCGGTCCCATCGTTCCGATCTTAGTTTTTTTGTGTGTTAAGTTGGTTTATTTGTTGTTAATATTACCGCTAAATCTTAGCGTCATAGCGTGACATTTACAAAAACTATAGGGTCCGCCAAATATTTTTTTTTTTGAAAATGCTCTAAAAAATAAACTACTGAACATATTCTCAAATTTCTTTTTTTATTTGAAAGTACAATCCTTCCGGTTAATAATGGAAAATAATTTCATTCTAGAGCTGATGGCCATAACAGCCAGTGCTCTTTAACTATAATTTAGTCTTAGAATTAAGTTCCTTAAGATTAAATAAACGAATAAATAAATAATTTCATTCAAATGGCTGCCTCGGCTGGCCATACAGTAGCCTACACGATCAGTCCAATTTTTAAGCTCATTATCGAATGTGTGCAGCTGTATTACACCAATGGCTTCACGAATATTGTCCCATAAAGCGTCAATTGTCTCCGGATTGTTGGCGTAACACTTATCTTTGACGGCACCCCACAAATAATAGTCCAACGGTGTCAAATCGCAGGTCCGAGTTGGCCAAAAGTTCTTCAAGAACAGGGCGCAAAACATCGAGTGTAGCTTCGGCTGTGTGGCAAGTAGCGCCGTCCTGTTGAAACCAAATGTTGCTAATATCCTCTTCTTCAATTTTTGTGAACAAAAATTCGTTCAACATAGCCCGATAACGATCGCCATTGACTGTAACGGCCACTCCTTGCTCATTTTCTAAGAAAAATAGCCCAATTATGCCTCTGAACCAAAATCCACACCAAACAGTGACTCGTCTTGGATGTATCGGCTTTTCAATGTATACCTGCGGGTTTTCTGTGCCCCAAATGCGATAATTTTGCTTGTTTACATATCCGCCAAGATCAAAATGAGCTTCATCTGAAAAGATGATTTTTCATTCTGCAACATTACCATGATTTTCAAAGTAATGTCGCAATATTTCCCAACGTTGTTCAAGCATATATACAACCATATTCGTTCAGCGGAAGTATAAAACTAATTATCTGTTAAATCTGACATGAGAAAAGTGTTACCATTCACGGAATAAGCACTAGTTGAAAAAAAAAAACGTTAGATGGCGGACACTTTAAGTAGACTAGACTACATCTATCTCTATATGTGTTGGCGATTTTTTGCAATTTTGAACGTGTTTGCGAGGCTGAATCCGATCCCACATTCATCAAAAGGAGATGAAAACGTGGGTTTATGAGTCCGAGACATGGGTTTATGAGTACGACCCTCAATCCAGACATCAGGCAAATAAATGGCGTTCACCAAATAAGCCGAGACCATTTTCAATCAATAAAGAAGGCTTACGGTTTTCATGGATTACAACGGAGTAGTTAGGAAGATCGAACAGTTATTATTCGGTTTTTTTGGTTTTGTCGAATACGGTTTTTTTTTAATGTCCATTTTAAATGTATAATTTTTATATGTTTTTATATTTTTGGGTGCAAATATACTCTTCGTTTAAGTATTTACTGTATGTGACAACCTTGAACGTCGCACAAATAACGTGAAAACCATGGTGGATCAAAAAAGATATGCACACTTGAGCAACAATTACTTTTTCTCATTTTCTGAAAAGAACTATTAGTTTTCTAAATATGGAGAATGATGATCAACTATACTCATTGAAAGGGACATACAAATGCCAGCTCCGAACGGCAGACACTAATAAAGACATGATACATGTTTTTATGATTTTACACTTCTACTTTGTAGAGTAAAAATATTTGGAAATCGATGAAAATCGATTTGGAAATCGATATATTTATTGTTCTTAAATACTAAGCTGGAGAAGTTCTTCGGCACCAGAAATTATTAACCAACTTAAATATGTTTATGAGATTGACGCTTTTATGCAGCAGGGAAAACTTGACTCTATACCAAGCAGTCTGTAGGCGCTGGCAAATGGAACTCTTACAAAACACGCTGTAAAAAATAAATCACTGCATGAAATATTAGAGCGTTGCGGTGTCGAGGAAGAAATGTCGGAACGTTGTTTTAGCATTCGTACGACATGAGACAAAAATTTATCAATTTTATTCGCTAATGCAATTTGAATTGAGAATATTTTTATTTTAATAACAGCAGCGGTTAACCGGTTATTTGATAAATTTATAACCGAAAACCGTTTTTTTTTAATTGCAATTTTTCGAATTATTCGAAAACCGCTTTTTGAAAAAAGCAAAATAATCGATCTCTCTAGGTGTAGTGCATCATGAATTTTTACCAGAAGGCCAGACAGTAAGTAAAGAGTATTGTTTGCATGAAGCAATTCGCAGAAAAAGATCAGAATTGTGGGCAGCACACTCATGGATTTTGCACCATGATAACCATCCAACAGCAGCCATGAAGATATAATGGAAAATTGCAAAGAGCACGGATGGACATACTAAATATAAAAATGCAAATGTCAACCTACGACGCTAAGATTTAGCGAAAATACAAACAACAAATATACAAACTTAACAAAAAAAAAAAACTCAAGTCGGAACGATGAGACCGCCACATTGGGGTTATTCTGCAAACCTTTTGATCAAAGTGGTATTTTATCTTTATTCGACCCACTTTTTTAAATTTTTTGATACATGTTTCCAGAGCGAAAGTAAGTATCTTTGGATCACAATTTAATTCATTGGCATATTGGCGAAAGCCTTAGAAACAACTAGAGTAACCCTTCCCGCGTTGCTGGGAGCCTTTATGTTCAGTACTTATAAAATGTATTCCTCACAAGAAAAATTGAAGGGAATGCATTAAAACTAATGATTTGTATTGAATACCAGGTCTTTTATGCTAATAATCTAATCAATATTTACTTATTCAATTTTGCCCATGTTTTAACTGATTATGTGTATTGACCACGGAATCATTTAAACCAAACTCAGAAACCTCTACTATTACCGTTCCAAAGGTATACAGAAAACAATATTTACTTTGTATAGCAGATGGCTTTCTCATTTGTCCAATTCCGCTGAGTGCTGATTTGTATTGATCATAAAATTATTTGGATCAAATTTAGAAACTTTCACTATTACCGTTCTCTAGATAAACAAAAATCAATATATACTTTGAATTGCAAATGCCACACCCACTTATTCAATTTTGCCTATATTTCGACTGATGATGTAGATTGACTACGAAGCTATTCAGAACCTCCCAGTATTATCGTTCCAAAGATATACAAAAATCAATATTTTCTTTGTATAGGAGGTACCATTCCCACTTATCTAATTCTGTCCACTTTTTGACTGTTGATTATTATTGACCACAAAGTTATTTTGGCCAAATTTAGAAACTCTCACTACTACCGTTTTAAAGATAGACATATAAATAATAATTTTATATGGGAGTGGCACCGCCCAGTTGAACAAAGACGATCAGTAAAAATACAACACATGTGTTTGTTTCCAACGCATGTGTTGGTTTCTAAAACGGCTTAGTGGTTCTCGAGCTATAAAATGACGAATATACAACAACTTGTTTGTATATTTTATTACAAAGGGTTCACTCTAACGTCAATAGCTCGCGAATCTTTCGTTTAAGGGAAAGTCTGAAAGTTATCAAAGCTTACGGTAAACATGCACCAACTCAAAAAACATGTAAATGATGGTTTGCGCGATTCAATAGTGGTGATTTTGACACAGAAGACAAGGAGAGGCCTGGTCAGCTGAAAAAGTTTGAAGATGATAAAGTGGAATTTCCCTACGTTTAAAACATGGCGATTCATTTCAAAGCAAGGAAATTGGATCCCATATGAATTGAAGCCTAGAGACATTGAAAGGCGATTTTGCATATTAGAAATGATGCTTGAACGCTG
Source organism: Wohlfahrtia magnifica (assembly GCA_023159175.1). Lineage (NCBI taxonomy): Eukaryota > Metazoa > Arthropoda > Insecta > Diptera > Sarcophagidae > Wohlfahrtia > Wohlfahrtia magnifica. Next base: position 878,294 of record JAKWBJ010000041.1, on the reverse strand, counting down.
CAAAAAAGTCATTTTTGCATCGTATTGTTACTGGTGATGAAAAGCGTATACATTACAATAACCCCAAGCGCAAAAAGTCATATGAAAAGCCGAACCAATCATCCAAATCAACTCCGAAGCCGAATATTCATGACGCCAAGGAAATACTCTATATTTGGTGGGATCAGAATGGTGTTTTGAAATATGAGCTGTTGAAATCGAGTCAGACGATCATAAGGGACCTGTACCGAACACAATTGATACGTTCGACCAGAAACGAGGCCATAATCTTTCATCGTGACAAAACTATTAGGAAAACAGTGGATGGTAAGTTTTGGCTCACTTGCTTTATAGCCTAGACATTGCCGCTTCCGACTAACGTTTGTAACAAGGTATCAGAAATTGGCTTGATTCATTCTTTACCTCAAAACCGGAGCAGTTATTTTGGCACGAAACTTATATGCTACCAGAAAGATGGGTAAATAATGCTGACGTTGGTCAACGCTTTGAATAACGCATCAACTCATTTTGCTGAATGAATTTTTCAAGCAAAACATCGATATTATTAACTTGTATATCCAATAATTTAATAATTATTTTTACTTTTTGATTTTACGAAAATAAAAATGCTGTATTGTGAGCTTTTGGTATATTTGGTATTAATGTGTCACCCTGACAATGCCGCACTTATTTGTGTATTTGGCAGCACTGACAATTCGGTTATGTTTAGGTAAAACAATCTTACATTAACGAATATAGTTATCGTTTGGCTATCATAAAATAAAGTCATGTTTAAGCGTAAATAAAAGTGTTGTATAATTGAATATTAAGTTGTTGTATTGGGATAAACTGTATAAAAGAAAAAGTGAGGCAATAAAAACTGCAAAAAACAATAAAGTGGTGTTTACTTTATTTTGGCGCAATTAAAATGAACTCAAACGCCTTAGAAAGGTGAAAACGAAACAATATTTAATAAATATGCTGCACTAACTTCAAGGCCATTTCACTTTACGAACATCTTCTATGTTAGCCGCCAATAATTATTTCAAATGACAGACATATAACGTTGCAGTAATACAAAATAAATGGCCTTAAATTAAAATAAAAATGTCTGCTTTAAGTAAAATTTTTGGCATAGTTTTAAAAAAGAACACAGTTACTACAAATGACGACACCATCATAATTGTATGTCCACCGTATAGGCCACCTTACATGTGTTCACAAAACCAGCAGCTTCTAAATGAAGGCGTTTTTAAGAAAATCGAAATTAGTTTATGTCTATTACTTTTATAAAAAATAAAAACGAAAACTGTTATAAAACCATTAAAATATTACCTTAAGTTTTTAGTTTTTAGTTTCTTCCGCCTTCTTTCCCTAAACATTATTTACTTTTAAGTGACAGTTTTCTTCAATAATTTCTTTTCTTTTCACTCTTTTCCTTTATTTTCACTTCCTTTTACATTGTCAATAAATACATTTTGGATTTTATCCAAAAATATATACTTTTTTTTGCATTATTAAGGTTTTTTCTTTTCCATTTTTTTATTTTCTGAAGCACCAACAAACAGCAATAAAAATAATAAAATATTTAGATGAACAAAAACAGGGTCTTTAATATCAAATTTTACAAAAATTATTATCTTTTAAATATGCAAAAATGAAGAAAAAAAATTGTTGTTGTTGCTGTTGCTCTTGCTACACAGTGATTATTCCCCATAGGGTTTGAAAGTTGAACGGAGCCAAGGATGAATCTCGATATGTAATTTACTGTTGCAATGATAGAAATTTAGCAAATTTACCAGAATAATTTCATTACAAATGACATGTAATTGTAATCAATAAAAAAAATGTTTCTGATTCTTAGAGACAGTTTTTGATTTTTACTTTAAAATTTTTTTCTAACTGACATTTATTTTGAGCAGTCGGTAATTTATTTATTTTATTTTACTTTTATTTTTTGCTATGTGTTGTAAACATGACTGTAATTTTTGTAAATCTTAAAAAGAAATCTGTAATAATTAATACGAGGGGTACTATTGTATGTATATTGGCAACATTAATGTCAATAGCTGCAATCTGGCAACACCATAATAAAGTTTGACTCTTTTTAACATAAATGTGCTCACAACGTTTTGATGTACAAGTGCTATTAGGTTTGTTTACAGTGAGTTAAGAAAGTCAATTTGGCCAAAAAATGGAAATTTCAAGAGTAGGGTTTCGTTGGATTATTTTTCACACTTTTCGACCTCGGTTATCTCAACAAGAATGTGTCGATGAACTCAGTTCTTTGTATGGCAATAAAGCACCATCAAAAACCACAGTATATCGCTGGAATAGGAAAGTCAATCGTGGTCGTAGTTCGGTCGTCGACGAATTCGGTGAAGGTCATCCAAAATCGGTTGTTGTGCCACAAAACATTAATGCAGTGCTTGAACTGATAATGCAAGATCGTCATGTCCACAAAAGTTCCACTTTAATACATACGATTTTGAATAAAGACTTAATTGTAAAAAAATTTGTTCTCTTTGGATACCCCAAAATTCACTAATCGCTCGAAAAAAGGCTGGCATTGATGGGTGTAAGGAAATGATTGAAAGGTTCAACCGTAGTACTTCAAAGGAAGTGTATAAAGTCATGACAGGTGACGAATAGTGGATATATGCGTAAAAGCCGGAAACAAAACAGCAATCATCCGTGTACATTTTCGAAGACGAGCTAAATCCAACAAAAGTTGTTCATGGAGAAAGCACAGCAAAGCTAATTGTCGCCTGTTTCTTCATCCGAATGGGTCATGGGCCACTGTTGTGCTTGAACAATGTAGGACGGTCAATTGTGAGTGGTACATGACCATTTGTTTTTCAGAAGTCTTCGAAGAAATTCGTAAAACTAGCCGCCGTGGACGATTTATTCTCCATCATGGCAATGCGATTTCTCCTACAACTCTTTAAACCTGTGCTTTCAAAACATTGAATTGATGTCCCATTTTCCCTACAGTCCTGATTTGGCACACAATGACTTCTTCTTGTTCCAGAAAATCAAAGGTAAACTGCGTGGTCAACGACATATGAGCGCCGAAGAAGCAGTTGAAGCGTTCGAAAACCATATTATGGAAGTGACTCAATGCAAAACTGTATTGAACACTATTAAAGCCTTTTTCATTTAAAAGTGCATGTGACTATTTTCTATTCCCGAAATAAAATTAGTACTGTTCGCGTAATACATTTAAAAGTTAAGTGGAAAAATTCCAAATTTCTTTTAATTTTTCCTCTTGAGGGCTTAACGTGAGCACATGTGAATACAGTGCGTGAATACAGTGCGTCCACCAACGCCCCCACTTATGAATAAAACCACCAGTAAGTACCAATCCGAAGACATGTTATTTGGACATGACTTCCATCTTGGTGAAGTGTCGGAGGCTATCTTAACTCCTACAGATCTATGGTCGCGGCGCCCGGTTAAGAGTATAACACCACATCGAGCAATCATAACTCTCTCCGCTATTTGCTCTCAAATTACAACCATCACGTTACTTCAGCAAGGGTACCTCGCCATAGTCGGGCAGAAACCATAGTCTCTGGGACCTCCGATACTAGTGGTACCAGAATTAAACCTTCGGTTATAGCATAAGTGCTACTACCAGTGTAAGTCCCAAACGACTCGGGGCTGATGACCATGATAAAGGGTAAAAAACACTAAACAGCAGACAGAAAACACTGGACACAAACAATATAATAAACAACAAACAATAAATAGCAGCACAGGAAACCACAAACAGGAACACCAGAAGCCGGAGACGAACAGCAACAGGATGCAAACCAATCAAGCCACTAATGCATACTGCCATGTGCTAAGACGTTCGGTCTTCTCCTCTTAAACACAGCAAGCTCAAAAGTGCCCAACCTCCCAAGAGTTCGATTGTCGAGCAAACAACTAGTGAAATATCAAGCCCATACTATCCAAGTATCTAATGTCGGCATAATATGGGCATGTAGTCAGGACATGTCTCCAGTTCTCAGTTCGCAAGCCACAACGGCAGTCCGCAGATTCAGTCTGGCCAATCCGATGCAAAAATGCATTGAAGGACCCATGTCCCGTTAGTGAGAACCACAGATTAAGTCGAAGCCGTAGTCTGAGTGTTTCTGTATGAACATCACGTTTGGTATTAACTCATACGTTACCCTTCCATTGTCATTTAGCTGCGAGGCAACCCTGACAAAAGGGCCTTCTAGCTAAACATATCTCTACCCATGTCGAGATCAGAAGCACAAAGCCAGTGTTGCGTTCGAAGTGGCCGTCTTTTTGATTCTGTAGGACTCTTGCGGGCATATGGCTTTTCGCAAAGCATCCTTTGCCTTGTTCTAGTTTCATTAATCAGTAGATTAAGTTTACTGTAGCTCAACTTCATGCGATTGTGTTGTTAGTGGTAAAGATCCTTACTAAGTGGTGGTGGTGATCCTTACTTAGTATTGCTATGTTTCCTCAGTAGATGGCATTTTCTTCTGATCATTCATGTGATGTTGGTCATTGTTGTCAAGAGTAAGCTGGAATGTCAGGTGAGATTCCTTTGGATTGATGTGTTTGCAATAATATATCGTAGTTTGATCGAAAATCCTTTTTATATACAATATCATTACCCCACCAACTTTTCCTATTTATTTCGAAAAATGTAGTTCTGTAGCTGTCTTTCAATCGGGAATTCTGAAATTCGGCAGTTGAGAGTGGCCATACTTTCGAAACTACATCCGTTGGAATGGTTTATAAGGTCTGTTTTGCCAGTTACTAGCTAATGTTATAAGGTGATACCACTGCAAATATTTTTTTTGCTTTTTCAGATGTTCTAGTATGGAATTGAATCGACAAACTTTTGGTTGTTAGATCGGTGTCTCACCTATTCAACCACAGCGGCACAATATCAATAATAGATAATAATTATTCATATGTATTCAAGCTTTTTTGCTTTTAATTTTAATTATTTTTTTTAACAATTTTTTACAAAATCTTTAATTGTAGACACATTGCATTGAAATGAATAGCAATCATATTTCCTTGTCAATAATTTTTCAAATAACATGTCAATATCCTACAGCTCAAAAAAAAAAATGGCAACAATTAGCGTTAAAATATATTTAAAACATTAAGCATCAACTGATTACACGTTCTGGTTGGCGTTTTTATTTTATTATTTCGAATACATACATAAAGGGTCCGCCATCTAACGTTTTTTTTTCCAACTAGTGCTTATTTCTCGAATGGTAACACTTAGCTCATGTCTGATTTGACAGATAATTAGTTTTATCCTTCCGCTGAACGAATATGGTTGTGTATACGCTTGAACTTCGCTTCGCTAAGTGGGCCTGCGATCGTCTTACAGAAGATGCCCATTTTGCCAAAAAAATCATCTTTTCAGATAAAGCTCATTTTGATCTTGGCGGGTATGTAAACAAGCAAAATTGTCGCATTTGGGACACAGAAAACCCGCACGCATACATTGGGAAGCCCATACACCCACGACGAGTCACTGTTTGGTGCGGATTCGAAAATGAGCAAGGAGTGGCCGTTACACTCAATGGCGATCGTTATCGGGCCATGTTGAACGAATTTTTGTTCACAAAAATTGAAGGGGAGGATATTAGCAACATTTGGTTTCAACAGGACGGCGCTGTTTTTGAAGATCGCATTATCAGCCGCAGATGATGATGTCGTTTGGCCACCTCGGAGCTGCGATCTGACACCGTTGGACTATTATTTGTGGGGTGCCGTCAAAGATAAATGTTACGCCAACAAGCCAGAGACAATTGACGCTTCAAGGGACAATATTCGTGAAGCCATTGGTGAAATACAGCTGCACACAATCGATAATGAGCTTAAAAATTGGACTGATCGTGTAGGCTACTGTATGGCCTGCCGAGGCAGCCATTTAAATGAAATTATTTTCCATTATTAACCGGAATGATTGTACTTTCAAATAAAAAAAGAAATTTGAGAAAATATTCAGTAGTTTTTTTTATAGCATTTCCAAAAAAAAAAAAAAATGATTTGGCGGAGCCTTTACAAATATATCACATACCACTTACTCAACACATACTCGTTGAACATGAATTTTTCAAACTAAATTTCAATGATAAAATCCATCATCAATCCACATCTACAAAGCCCAGAAGGGAATTTTTAATAAAAAAAAAAAAAAAAATTAAAATGGTTGCGGTTTAATTTTCTATAACTTTTCACACATAAAAAGTTTAAATATTTAGCGGAGTGTGTGAATGAGTGAGTGAGTGAGTTTTTTGTTTTAACAAATGATAAAATGAATGAAAAATAATATTTCATTTCATATTTTCTATGATGAAATAAATTTTTGTTGATAAAGTTGTAATCACATGAACACAAATTCGGAAGGGGGAGGGGCTACAACAAAAACTGTACTGGCTGCAGGAATGTTCTCTTTTTTGTTTCTGTTTTGAATATATTGTTATCCAGAAAAGTAAATGTAAATTAAATTAAGCTCTCCATGGTAATTAATGTTCAAACAATGATTTTACAAAAAAAAAAAGTTCTTGAAAAAAAAAATTCTACGAAAATTAAAAATTAATTGAGAAAAAACATTTCCGTTTTTCATTCAAACGAGGGAAGTCTGTTAAATTCATAATTTTTGTACTTTTTTTTGCAGAGAAAATATTTGTTTTTTCATTCAAACGAGGGAAGTCTGTTAAATTCATAATTTTTGTACTTTTCTTGCGCAGAAACCATTTGTTTTTAAGCACAGATGGCATACCAGCACTATTCCTGAAGCAGTGCTCTTCAACGCTTGCGCGTCAATTAGCCAACCTTTTCGCGCCAATATTTTTCCATTCTGCGGTAAGTTTGCTAATGTAACGCCAATCCCTAAAAAGGGTAATAATACCAAGCTTGTAAACTACCGCACAACTGCAGTTTGTTCGGACCTCTCCAAGGTTATGGAGAGTATGATTAATCACCACCTTGAAAGGAATTTAAAGTCCACCAATTTGCTAAGCAATCGTCAGTACAGCTTTCATAAAGGCCGTTTTAGTGACAACCTCCTGGCGGTGCTCTATGGAAGCTGGAACAAATCCATTAATGGTTTTGGTGAGAGCAAGGTTGTGGCTTTGGGTATTTCCAAGGCGTTTAATAGAGTTTGGCATGAGGTGCTGCTGCTTTTGTGTCGGTAGACACTTCTCTCAATTTGTAAAGAGTTTCTCATCCGACGAATTCAGAATAAATTCAACGGTACCGAAAGGCTCTGTTCTTTCTTCCACTTTATATCTAATATTTCTCAACGACTTTTTTCTTTGCACACCCAACCCTATCTACTCTTTCGCAGATGACAGCAGAATTTGTCATTCACAGTCTTTTGATCGTAAGACGAGCCTGGTGGAGATTGGGGCGAAAAAGCTAAATATGAAAGACACGCTCATGCGAATAGAGTCGATTTTAATGCGAGCAAGAACCAACGTTTTTTTTCTGACTCATAGACATGGTGGTGTGCTGTCATATGTAGTGGTAGATATTGAGGAGTCAGAGCTTTTTCATTGTGATGCTCGGGTTTTTCTGATGTACTTAATATCTACAAGATCTATATCCGATCCAAAATGACATACAACTCTCATGTGTGAGCCGGTGCTTCAAAGTCTATTTTGGAGCTTCTCTACCGCGTACTGAAGAAGTAGGGAACTACCGCTTCATTGGATCCTCGTCGTAATGTGGCATGTGTTTCACTGTTCTATCGATTCCTTAACGGAATGTGTACTGATAAAATTAAGGAATTAATCATATATTCTGACGCAGTACCCATATTTCTCGTAGATCACATCTATTTGTCTGGAGAATCGCACAACGCATTATAGATAGAACTAGTTTTTTGACCGCACCTTCCATTTGTGGAATATTTTTCCTTCGAAAGTATTCCCTGCTTTTTCCTTACGATATAAGTAAATTCATATCAAACATTCTTAAACACTACTTCCCACAACCTATTTTCCTAGTACCCGCACAATGCACTGCATAAGTAGGTGTTATCCCCTGAGTGCTGGACTCATACAAAAAATAAAATTATTATTATTAATTCCCATAACATTCCATGAAGGAATATGGGGACTTCACTTAGTCAATCAGGTGCGCCCCATTCTATTTTCAAATTCATTGAAAGAAACCTACAGTTTTACGTCGGCTCCGAACGGCAAATGCATTAGAGAAGTTTTCAATATGAAGTAATATTCATAACCAGTTTAATAGCTAATGTTATGAGCTGGTACCGCTGTCGAAAAACTTTTTCTTTTTTTAAGATGGTCTGGCCTGGTATTGAACCGAGTACCTTCTGGCTGGCAGGCGGGTGTCTTACCTACCATACCACACTGGCACACACGAAAAATAAAATAGTCTCGTTTATTTCCTTAAAATAACAAAAATTTTTTAAGGCTTTCAAAATAGGTATTTGCTTGTTGGCCTCCATTCGAAAATTTGAAAAGGAGCCAAACTTGAAGAGCAGGCTGGTGTATGAAAAAAAGAAAACACATATGATTTGGATGAAACTTTCATTTCAGTATAATGATTGGTCATTTAAGTGACCATCTTTGTTTATAGCGCTCTGAATTCATGGTAACGGTTCTTCCAGCGTCATTTTCGCAAAATAATACGGCCCGATGATACATCCACACGATAATGTGCATCAAACAGTCACTTTTTCCCTATGCAATGGCTTTCCACAATCAATTTTCGGTTTTCAGAGCCTCGTATGCGAAAATTTTGCTTTTTGACCTAACTAACAAGTGAGAAATGAGCTTCACAACTGTAGAAAATCATGTTCGAAAGTTCTTTCAGATGACAGATACTCGTACTTAACAACTGACAATTTTGCCAGACCGACGGTTTTGAAACTACTAAATGGATAGCCTGATAGTTCAGAGCACGATTTATGAAGATTTGCCAAAGTGACTGCTTACGTGTGCACCCTTGTATTATCCTGATGGCACTTATTTCAACCAATATTGAATCTGGTCAAGACTTTTAAATTATTTTGGGGGGTAATCGTTTTACTCTTCTCAAACAGTGGTAATGTGCTTGTTGACCTTCAGATCCGAGTTAAGCTTCTTTGGTACATGTTTACCTGAAGAAATCTTTGAATTCCACCTAAACATGGCTGAGAACTACTGTGAAGTGGTGTCACAAGATTTTGTCATTTTTCCTCATCGAGAAAATGCAGCAACTATTGTTGTGAAACCTTTTTTTGCATATTTTTCAACAATTATTTCATTACTCCTCTTAGAAGTATATTGGCTTTCACAAAACATATTTACTTTGCTTCAGTGTCCCTTTTCCCTTCTCTAACTAAGCAGGTGATTGGTCTACGATAGCAAAGCCTAGGATAGATGGATGATGGTGCTGGCATCTGCCGTGGCTGTGTCTATTTGGAACATTGCTAGGGAAACCTTGCTTATCATATACTCCTATCTTTTTTCTTTTCTTTATGTTTTTTCTTTTCCTAAGAGATGGCGCTGTCTGACCTTCCTACGATGTTCACAGTTAACGTTATTTTTTTTACAGGGAACGCTTCCTGGATAGATTTTTTGAAGTGACATTGAAGCTTTTTAAATTTGAAAACCATAATGGTAACTTCTTGTCTTCTTCGGGACTCGAACCTGGAATTTTATGCTTTTTTGTGCATAAGACTTAACCACAATACCACGCCGTTCCGTGAGAGCTTACACTGTTTTGATTGTTTTTTGGTACCTGGTGCATTGTGACGGATTCATGTTTAGTAGACAGTGAACAAACGTTGCAATATTTCGTTTGGATTCCACCAATACATCTCTAAACACTCCCTTGAAGAGGTTATACGGTTGCGCTTATGACCGAGTGGAGCAATTGTGGCAGCTATTGCACTGATAGTTTATATAAATATAAATGTTTATGGAAAATGTAGTGACTGTATTTGATATAATGGGCTACGGTTCCGATCGCCTCATGGACTTCAATTTTCCGATCATGGCCATGACCATATTGGTGGTTCTCCACCTCGTCTAAGAATTCATTAGTAAATGTTCATCTGTAGCTATCTTTGAATTGCGCCTGAACATCGTCACATTTTCATTAAAATTGTCACAGGGTTGTTCTTCTTTCAGAATGGGAACAATCGCAACGTTCACTGCACGAATAGCTTTTTCATATCTATTTATTCATGCAAAACTCGTTTTTTTTTTTGGCTACGTGGTGAAGTAGTTAATTGCTTGCCTGTGAAACAAACCATACAAGCTTCGAATCCCGGAGCAGACGAAACATTTTCTCCATTATTTTGGAATTGTAAAAAACTGAGAGACTTAAATTCCTCTCCAAATAATCCATCCAAAAGCTGCCGAACCCACTCTAACAAAAAAGAAGGACAACTATCAACTATTAACACCATAGTAAGGTTATCAAAGCTACTTCTTGGAAAAAAAATTAGAAAGCAATGATAAGCTAGGTTTCCCCACCACTTCATCAAATACCAGAAAGCGTTGTTTCTAGGTAATAAAAGATGGTAACGTCATCATCCCAGGATTTGTTACAGCAGATCAATGAACTGCTTAGCTTTAAAATATGCTGATCAAGAAACTGAAGAATTTTCTTATCCACATATTCTAATTGATAAATTCGGGTGCTCCCTACATGCATAGGCCAATATTTTTTTTTTAAGTTTAGTTCCCAATTTCTCTGTAGGTACAAAATTGCGTTGTGGAAAATTTTAGTCAGATTGCAGCAGGGCTAGGTATACCGCTGCCGCCCACACAATAGGGTGTGCTTTACATGTATGAGCAAATATTTTTTTTTCTAAAGTTTGGATCTCAACTCCTTCCAAAAATGTTCTCTGTGGTAAAAAGTAAATTTTTAAAAATTTTAGGAAGATTGCATTAAGGGAAGGCGTCAGCATCTGCCCAGATTACATCAATGGTCAAAATTGTTTTCTTATGAATTTAAGAAATTTTGGAAGCTTGTGGCCGGATGCGGCACTCCTCTTGATGCAGTCTTGGCAACAACAACAATGTACGTTTTTACTACAGAGAACATTTCCGGTGAAAGTTACATTACATTTTCGCATTTTAAAAATGAAAACGCACCCTAGTGATGCATGTATATTGCAATATATCATCGACCATTATCGTTCAAGGATTTTATTTAGCCTCGCTTTCTTTTCAGTGATGGGTGCTTAACTAAAACTTAATGTTTAACCACAACAAAAAACTCACTTTTTTTAAATTTCATTAAAAAATAAATAAAAATAAAGTTGTCCACTTATATAGCTTTTCCGAAACTCCACAGTGATTTATTAACAGATACCAATTAACGGCAGCAGTTTTGCCGTGAAACTTATTCCTTTGAAAATGCATATATTCCCATAATTTTCAGACCGACCTCGTTATAGATTAATACCAACGAAGGGGCTTTTTTTTCTGAAAATTGGAGTTGGTCTGTTGTATTAGGGTATATGCATTTTAATTATATTGGTGTGTAAATGCGTGTGTGTGAGTGTGTGTGTGTGTGTTAGTTTAAATAAATTTTGTGAAAGTAAAAATTACAAATTCATTGTGTTCAAAAAAAAAAAAAAAAAAAAAAAAACATGAATTCACAACAATGGCCATATTCAGTGACTTGTATACGCACACACATTCATATATATTTACACAGTTTTTTTATATGTGCATGTATAGGAGGAGTATGTATGTAAGTAAAAGTGTGTGTATCGATAAAAGTATGTGGGTGGAAATATCCTTCATTCGTTTCATTACGAGCACCCACAAGTACGTCTATAGACAACTTAATGTCTGCAAATATATACATTTCAGATCAGACGTAGAAGAAAATAATAACGTGGGTAGATTATTAATTTATTTAAAAATCAATAACTTTAAATTCTAATAAATTTTCCAAAAAATGACATCCAGTTAAATTTCATTAATATTATTTACTGTGTTTGATGGATCTTCTGTGCGTCATACGTCTCGTAATTGCTCTAACTTTGCTTTGTTTTCGACTTTCGCTAGAGACAGCTTACACATGTATTGGGTGCCTAAATTGTAATAAAACAAAGAAATGTATTTTTAATATCAATGAAACAGACTTTTTTGAATTTTTTTGAAATTCTAATGACATTAATGCTTAAATATGTTGCGGCTGGTGCGTAGAAGGCGTAATCTGATACACCAATTTCCACGAAATTTTCGCAGCATATGCGGCGGTATTTCGCCAATAACTCTTTGAATATTGATTTCGAAGTGTTCAATCGTCTCCGGTGTATCGGCTAAGACAAGTGATTTTACGTAAAACTTAAATTTCTAGATCTTGGTGGCCAATTGAATGGTCCATTACCTGAAATTATTCTTTTATCAAAAGCTTCTTTAAGTAAATCAATTGTAGCGCGCGCTGTGTGGCATGTGGCTCCGTCCTGTTGGAACCACATGTCAGCAATTTTTTTTTTTCTCCGTCACTCCTCTAGGAAGCATATTGGCTTGTCACAAATCGTCCATTGGCTTGTTTCAGTTTCATTAATCAAGTTGATTCACAAGCTAAGTAGATGATTAATCTACTGTAGCTCGCCTCCTTAAGATGATGTAGTGGTAAAAATCCTTGCTAAGTGGGGGTGGTGATCATTACTTACTTGCTCACTTAGGTGGCTATATCATATATAACGATTAAGATCAGTAGCCTGACTAAGGATATTGTTCCAAACACGCCGATCTAATGCGCTTCTTCTCCAGTCTCTAACACCAACTTTAGGAAGGTTGTCTACAGCTTGATCTTTCCACCCGGCTTTTGGTCTTCTCCTTCTGCACCTTCCTTCCGGAGCAGATTCGAAGGATTTCCTTGCTGGAGCATTGTCATTCGTGCATATTGCATGACATAACTAGCATAACCGTTGCATTTTGATGCGACTAACAATACTAATATCTTGGTAAACTCATACAGTTCGTGATACATTCGATTGCAATACTCGCCATTGACGCAAACAGACGAGAATTTTTTGTCAAACACTTCAAGAACAGCTTCGTCTGCTTGAGTAAGTACCCAGGCATCAGTGCGATATAAAAGCACAGGTAATGTAAGCGTTTTATAGAGTGCATTTATTGGCCAGAATAGTTCCGTTTTATCTACGAACTGATGTTAGTTCTATTTATGGCAGTGCCGAGATAGACGAACTCATTTACTATCTCGAAGTTATAGTCACCAACGTCTATGTAATAACCCAACTTCGTCAATTCTTTGCTCGTTGCTACCATATAAACTTTGTTTTATCCTCATTTATTGCCAGACCTAGTTCCACCGACTTTCTTTCAGTGCTAGAAAATACTGCAGTTACCTCTTGTGCTATACACCCAATGATATCAGTATCATCGGCATATGATCCCTACTTAGCACTTTAATATTTACAAAATAGGTGGCGTTTTCTTATGATCATTAGTCTGATGTTTGTCGTCACCGCCAGAGATAAGCCGGATGGTCAGGAGCGCTTCTTTAGTTAGATTTGTCTGGAGGGAGGTTGAAGAGGCAATGAAATTTTTTTTTTGTCATGTCATCTGCTGGGTATTCGAACTTCAGCAAGATTAATGCCTGCTAATTGAGGTACGAAAAAATTTTTAATCATGTCTCTACACCGTTCACCAATGACAGTAACTTTCTGACCATCATCGTTTATGAAGAAGACATATGGAACAATGATTCCGCCAGCCCATAAAGCGCACCAAGCAGTAATTTTCTGTTGATGCAATGATGTTTCGACAAAAGTTTGTGGATTAATATCACAATTCTACTTATTTACGTACCCGCTCAACCAAAAATGGGCTTCACCGGAGAGTAAAATTTTGGATGGAAATTAAATATCAATATCAATTTGTGCTTCAGCCCATTCGCCGAATTAATGGCGGTGAAAGTCTATCTAAAATTAAATGTCAAACCAAACTATACAAAAAGCAACTATAAGCTGTTAAATCGGCCATCAAATAAAGCAGTGTTGCCAACTCAAAGTTATGAACCTCTAAGGAAATTAGCGTTTCCATTTGTGCCTTCATGCTATAAACACATTCAAGGCTACCGACCATCATTTACAAGCTGTCAAAAATAGAATACATGTGTGCATATGAGAATAAATATTTTAGCGTCAATACGACTATCGACTACACGACTACCGACTACAAGACTACCGACTACACGACTAATGACTACACGACTACCGGCTACCGACTACACGACTACACGACTACCGACTACCGACTACCGACTACCGACTACACGACTACCGTTGTAGCCCGTAGCCAACTTGGGCCAATTTCTATTTGTCTTGGCGACAACAAATAGTTTAGTTCTGTCAATACAATAAGATGCATGAATTGGCGTTTTTAAAAAACGCAATCCATGAAATATATACACTAAAAACGCGAAAAAAATTTAAGTGGTATCACTGAAAAAGAACAATCATATGTACATTTGTTTATATTTTTTTGTAGCTGTAATCGTTTAAATAATTAAGTAGCTGGTCTCGATTTGATCTCGCTCCTGGTTTTTCCTGTTTTTGTGATATTGGCATTTAGATGCCTTGTTCAAGTATGGAATTTCAGAATTTGCAAGCGTTGCTCTGGTGTAAGTCTATCCATAATGAAATTTAAAACTAAACTAATCAAAAAGCCACAATCAACTGTTAAATTGGTTTTCAAGTAAATCAGTGTTGCCAACTTAAAGTTATGAAATTCTATAAAAAAAAAACACCCAAATAAACTTCAGGGGCGGAAGAAAATACACAATTTAAGTATGTGTCTTCTTCGTTTTCTAATCGCTCCAACTTTCCTTTCTAATGTCGCCAGAGGCTGTAAAGATCAAGTTCAATGTCAAGTGTCAGATGTATCGATATGAAATGAGCGTCAAGATACACATGTTTCCATGGGGAACATTTATTTTAAACCATAAGCCATATTTTATTGCGTTGGCAATGACACCTGTTAAACATATTCATTAAACATCAAATCAGTGAATAAACATCATATTTTTTCATCGTGATGGCGAATTTTGTACTAGAAAATGATGATTTGCGGAAATCATTAATTTTTTGTTTTCACTTGAAAAAAAGTACTGCACAGTCGCATCAAATGCTTGTTGATGGTTAATACGTGACAGCCATCAACTTCGACTGAAAAACTAGATCGATTCGGCAGGATGACAATGCTGTGTGTCTGGTGGGATCAGAAAGATGTGATGTACCACAAGCTCCTACAACCTGTTGAAACCGTTAATACAGACCGCTACCCACAATAAATGATCAATTTGAACCATACATTGATCGAAATACGACCAGTATGAGCCATAAGACACGGCACGGTAATTTTTGAACATGAGAATGCACCTGCACACAAAGCAAGACCGGTTCAGGATACAATCAAAGCATTAGGCCGGCAGCTGCTACTCCACCCGCCGTATTCACCAGACTTGGCTCCTTCCGACTACTATTTGCTTTCATCGATGGGAATCGCATTGGTTGAGCTGCACTTCGATTCCTACGAGGAATTCAAAAATTGTGTAACGAATTGGTTCGCTTCAAAAGACAAACAATATTATTGGCGTCGAAACCATAAATTGCCTGAAAGTTGGAAAAAATGTTTGGCAATGGTCAGTACTTCATACCGGCACATCTGGTAATTGCGCTTTTTTGAAAAAAAAAAATGGATTTTACCAACATTAATATGCTAGACACTGTGACAATACGATTTTTGTGTTGTTATCGTAAGTCATGCCCTTTGATCTAAAACCGCAACTCACTTTGTTGTACTATTCTGTACCCTGATCATAGAAAATATGTATGCCTGTTATGAATTTGCTTTGCAACATTATGCTGCTGATTATAGTGTAGTTACTGCCCCATAACAGAAAAGGAAGTTGTGAATTTGGCACCTACGTGCGTCTTTGGTGTAATGTAATTTATTTATAGTTTTGAATCACTGATTGACGCATTGCATTTAGGCGTGCTTTGAACATCATGGAAAGTGCCTACAAGTCGATAATCTTGTAAAGTCTGTGAATTTTTGAACACTTATCGGGTTGTCCATTAAAAAATTTGCAGCTGTTATCTACTGAACCTCGTTGGAACAGCTTGCAGCAATTAAAAGTATTATTTTTTTATTGGTCCAGAATAGGTGCACTGTATGGCAGTGTGTTCAACATTCAAGCTTTTTCAAATCCTTCATTTGATGTTGGTATGCAAGAATTGGAGCAATTTCCCTGCTTTCTTGAGACCGAAAAATATATTATTTAGACTTATATCTGTAACATATTCGTCAACTAAGTATAGACTTAAGTATGGCCAGTAAATGAGTGTGCGTACCCAGCAAAATATATAGCTCGCTTTGGTTTTTAAAAAAACCCTTTAATAACCCAAAATTAAATCGCTTATTTTGAATTATCAATTCGCCCACAATTTTTACTTCTTTAAGTGATATGGTCATGGTACAAAAACCAAGTTTCTTTTATTATATTATTAGGGTCGTAACTATTAAGACAAAGGTAAACAATTAAAACGTCTTTTGGAAGCAAATAATTTACAAATTATTTTCATATTCAAGGCTTTGTAAGGAACTTTTAGTTTATTTAAAACATCGCCACCATAAATATCATTACCACCCTAATATTCAATTCCAATGCATGTACTTACTCGTGTATGTAATCGTTACACCTACATTAGTAGTCAAACTCTATCCTTTTTATTTTCTTTGTACTTTTTAACGTATGTAAGTATGTGTGTGTTAATGTGTATGTTGGGTAACGAAACGATATCAAATGTTAAGAAGTGTTGTTTGCTCAAAAGCTTAAATACATTTTATAATACGGCACAACAACAACAACAACAAGAACTACTACGGCAACTTCAACAAGAAGTAGAAATTAGTTTACAAATAAGGGGGCAGGATCGTTAAATGTCTTTACAATGACTTTCTGTCTCTTTCTTTCTAATTTAACTTTTACGTACAGTTTCAGTTACAGTTGCCATAAATCATTTTGACTTGACTCGAACACTTTAATTCTGTTTTCTTCCTTTCAAAAGTAAATGGCAGACCAAAGTATGGAAAAGTGTGAATAGAGTTAAGGCGAAACAATTTAATTTTTTTTTTTTTTGTTATTAAGTATAGGGTTTCTTAAATAATTTAAATTTTTTAAAAGTTTCTTAAAGAGCCTCTATATTATGATTTTGTTTAGATTTACAGTTAATAAAGCTAACAAAGGAATGTACTTTCTGGCAGCGAGTTATATTTATAAACCAATATAATTCTCTGTAGCCTTGTATCGGCCTTGATTGCCTTCAGGAAAAATTATTTAAAAGATTTAATTGAAAACATTTTGTGGCAGCCTAAATGATCTTTGACTGCATTTCGAATACATTTCACAAAACTAGTTCACTAGATGGATGACAACTCTGGCCAATCTTGCGAAAACCTCTGCACTTAAAAAACAACAATTTATTTCAGATTTCATAGCCAGATATTGGTTACAGATATCGTACAGTAAGCCTGTAATAGGGACCTGCATAGATGTGTTCACCATTTGGTGATGGCCCTTTATTCCTTCTTTTCTTTCTCTATTTCTTTTCTGAAGAAACTCACAATAGAGCGATTGGTCTCCGAGTAAGGGTATAGTTGTCATGCCACCCTTCTTAATCTACAACCTAACCTTCACTGCTGGTCCACAAATAAAGAGCATCAAAAGGTGCGATAAAAGTTCATTTAAGTCTAATTTGAGTACAGATAACTCTGGAAAGAGCGTGCGCAATTGCTCTATTTTAACTTCTCTATATTCGATTATCGTTTGTTTACGTCGTGCGCTGTTGTTGTGCTGATAGTGTTCCCTTTCAGCTGAAGTGTATAGAAAACGTACTGTTCAGCTTTTATTTTCTATGAAAATTCAGATCTTCTATCTCGGAACCACCGTCATGCTGCAGCGTAGAAGTGCAATTTATGGCAAAAAATTGGTCACTGCTGCCTTTTATTAAAATAAGAAAAAGATGATGGCGAGTTATATATTATCACGATTTTAACGACCATCCATCAAGACACTAAGATATATGACCTCTTTCAACAGTTGCATTAACTATTATTTTGCATTCATTTCTACTTTTTCATATAAGAGAGCTACATAACATACTTTTAAAGTCTCTGGCAACAGAAGGAAGGAAAACAAAAAGAAAAAAAGCTTTGGATTCTGACTAGAGATAGTTCTGATATTATGATTTTTGAGAGTATCAATGACCTTATTTCCAGCCAAATAAGTGGATGCCAGCGTTTGCAGAGTACACGTTGTGGCTTTGAATAAAATCTGAATCCACAAAGATTCCTTTTAGACTCACTGCAACCAATGTGTCTAATAGTGCAGCTGAGGATAACCCCTCAATGGGTAGAAGGTAGTATAGACCACTTACTGACTTGTATGTATATATTGTTACCATTTAATCTTTTTGAAACGTTTGAGTTCGTTTGAATTACGCTAAAATAAAATAAAGACCACTGTGTTGTTGTTTACAGTTTTATTTTCTCACTTAACTTTTATACAGTTTAACTTAATAGAACACTTTTATTTACGCTTAACACGACTTTATTTTGTGACAACAAAACGATAACTATGTGACGTAGGTAAAGCAGCCCCTTTATATACCTAATTGCCTACAGTTTCGAAAGTTCCGGAAATGTCTCAAATCTCTTATATCCTCTATTCTATATCCATTAATTCAAATGTAACACACAAAGTTGGTCGCATTGGTAATGTTGCCAGGTATGTATACATTGACAGGGTGACACATAATTACCAAATATGCCAAAATTTCTACACTACAGTTTTAAACGCGCTGATATGATATATTTTGTTTAGGCATTTTCATTTTCGTAAAATATGTTATATGATATGTTAAAAAACAGTGAATTTGCCGAAAAAATAAACTGCGATCATAAAACGATTTTTATTTACCTTTATTCACTAGTATTTGCCAAAAAAAGAAGACAAAAAAAAAACGAAAACAGTAAAAAAACTGTCTCAAGTATCATCAATATCTATCTCTGAGCAACCCTCGTTCAACAGCAGCGAATAGTCGCAGAAGAGGATAAACAAATCCTATACATACATACACATGAAGAATAGAAAGGCTCTAGGAGATACAACAAAATTGGAAGTTTAGCATTACCTCCATCCACGAAAGACCATGATTTTCGTTTGGTGGGATTGGGAAAAGATCAGTAATGAACACTAAAAACATCTGTATACTCGAATCATGATTTATAAGTTCTTATACTCATCCTTATTCATACTTACTGCAATGGCTACTCATATGCATTCATACTCCGCAGCCTAAAGTACTCATCATACTCATACTTACCAACATATATGATGCTGTTGATTCATACTCATCTCATCTCCTGAACATTTGAATACTCATTGTAAGGTTGTGTGCTTATGTGTTTTATTTTTCTTTTGAATAGGCAACACTTATACTATATTCATGGATACTCATGAGCATATTCATGAAACATATGACCCATTTATGGGTATTATGTGTACTTTCTGAGATATGTATGAATGCTATGAGTATGAGTACGACGTTCGATTAATATCCATTGCCACTTCTACTTGTGAATCAACGTTATTGTGTATTAATGAGTATGAGTAGTTGAATTTGAATGATGTGTACTCACTTATTCTCACAAATTCATGGGTATGAGTAGTAAAAAAGAGATTCGTTGCTGGTCTCTGATCTATACAAATCTATACAAAATAAAAGAGACTTTTCGACTGAAAATACCACGCCGGCAAGGCCAACCATATGGTTTAACGACAACACCAGTCACCATCCTACACAAGTCGTCAAGACCTTAATTCAAGAGCTCGAATGAAGAGTTTTTACTTACGTATTACCATATTTTCCCGTATCTATCCAACCATTTGACTGGCGTTACCTTCGACAATGAAGACGACCTTGAAAACTGGCTCAAAATATTCTTCGACCAGACCACACGATTTTGGAGTAGAGGTGGATAAGGACGTAATCCCCAACGGGATATGGAAGAGAAGCGGCAAATTTATGATCTGCAAATAAGAGTGTAAAGGTAGGAACAAGTGCCTGTGGAATGAACAACCGGCATTGTCTTCCCAATTCACAAAAAAGGTGACAAGCGTGATTGCCAGAATTATCGTTATAATTTATGTTATAAAAGTTTTTTCCGGAATACTCGTGAGACGGCTGAGTAATATTGAGGAGAGGTTTCTTGGGGAATAACAGTGTGGATTCCGGCCTGGTAGGTCTGTTTTTGATAAAGTATTTGCGCCAAAGCAGAACCTACGGAAAAGTTATGAGTTTAGTAATAACGTACAAATGCTGTTCGTTGATTTCAAACAGACGTTTGACAGCTCAGACCGATCTTAGATACAAAGGAAAAAATAAGCAGAACAGCAAAGGCAAAGTAAACCATTCAATATCAACACGGGAGTAAGACAATGGGATAGTCTGTCCACATTTATGTTTAACCAGTGTCTGTTCTATTCTATAAGGAACAACACGGGACTTGGATATGTGTTCAATCGGTTGGCGATCGTATACACCAATGGCATTAAGATTTTAGCTCGCAAAAGGCGAAACAAACATCTACAAACGAAGTTGGGCTAGTGGTTAATTAATCAAAAATCGTGTATTTGATTAGCGGCGCTGAGAGAGCAAGGCCACGAGATATCAATATGGGTGAATATCGCTTTGAAGTAATAAAAAAGTTCAAGTACTTGAATGTACTTATTAGTAATGATAACTGTGCAAAAGACTGTATACAAGACCGAGCTTTGGCAGCAAACGAAACAAAACACTTCACAAATCTAAAGAAATAAAGGTAGGCCACGTAAGCACCTAATTGACAACATTGTTAAGCATGTGTGAACAATGAGAGTAAGGAACTGTGGTGCACCCTTGTAAAAAATAGAGAGAAACGAAGAAGAGTAGTGGAGAAAGCCAAGACCCCCACTGGGTAGTAGAGCTGAATGATTAATATGATTATGATTTTTTTAATTTTGAAACCCACATCCAGAGATTTAAGAACCACTGCTTTAACAGACATATACCCCACTTTATAACAAATGACGACGTTGTTGTGTCTGCATGCAGTCATTACAGTGTCTGTGTAACACTTGAAATTCAAAATTATATTGAAAACTTCCCCTTTGGTTGCCATCAAAATGACTCTACTCTTTACTACTGTACTTGAAATGACGACATATGACGAGTACAATAGCCGGTCATTAAATGTTGCACAAAAGAAAAGGTGTACGAATTTAATGTTTAAAATTACAACATGCACTTGTATGAGATCGTTTGTTAATTTTGCAAAACTGAATAAATAAAAAATAAAAAAATTAAAATTGGCAACAAATTTAAGAAATTAATAAAATATATATTATTTAGAAAAAAAATTATATTTTAAAAAAAGTTTCAGAGAATCAACGGTCTTGTTATAAATTGCATACATTTCATTTGTAAGCTTAATTGAATGAATATTTAAAAAAAATGCTAAATATGTATATTATGTATAAATAAGCATGCAAAAACATATATATAAACATTTAAAAAAATAAATAAATAAATATTAAAAAAAATAATAATAATAATTTCAAAAAAAAAGTGAGACAGACAGAGAAGTTTAGGCGAAATTAATAAAACTTGTTTTATAGTTAACGCAATAGCTGAAACCCTTCGTGCTTAGCTACCCCTTTATTAGTTACTACCTTAACTACTATCTTAGTTATCATTTTATAATTTTCCTATCGGTTTAAATCCAAACTTATAAGATAGCCTATAGTTCGTCCAGAAAGACACTGTAGAATCTACCGTTTAGCTCTAACAGACTTCAAAAAACACAAGTCAATTTCTACCATATATACTACACGTAGATTTTATCCATGAATCAAATACTACAAACTACGTCTTTAGATGTGTGCTGCTGTGGTATGGTAGGTAAGACACCCATTTACCAACCAGAAGGTCGTCGGTGCAATACCAGAAGTCCAGACCATCTTGAAAAAGAAAAAAACTTTTCGACAGCGGTATTACCTCATAACATTAGCTAGTAACTGGTTATGAGTATAGATACTATTGAAAACTTCTCCAAACGCATTTGCTATTCGGAGCTGGCGTTAAACTGTAGAATCGGGTTCCTTCATGGAATGTTATGGGAATTAACATATTGTTACGAAAATAAGGTTGGACATCACAGCGTTTATTACATCGCTAAAATAAATAAACAAAAGCTGCAAGAACAACTCTGTACGTGCTGTTTACATTACAAATAACCAAATCTACAACAATAACCATTAGCAGAGACTAAGTAAATAAAAATAATACGGCAACAACAATAATTAAGCAGCACAGAAAACAAGTAACAGGCAATAAACAAGCAACAACAAACACTAAGAGCCGAAAGAGGTAGATGTTTACAAACGCATGGCTACAAAAGAACTAAAAAGAAATTAAAAGAAAGAAATGGAATCTACCTGAAATATCGAGAAGTTCGAAAGCTTTCGATAAACTGTTTACTCAGCCCCATACAAAAACCACAACGATGCGAACAGCAATCAGTTTATGTGTCGTAAACTCAGCGAGTGCAGGCTAAGTAAAGTAAACTCAGCGAGTGCAGTTTGTGTGAAGAGAGTTTATAAAGAGTAAGCTCGTGAAGTGAATCGTGAAGTAAAAAACCAGTTTAGTTGGTGCTAACTCAGTAAAGAGTGTTAAGCGTGGATAACGTCTGGTTGAAAAGGTTGTGATCGAACCTAAGTTATAATTACTATCGGGTTGGAAGATCTTTAAGAAGAAAGATCTGTCGAATAATTATTGTTGTTTACAAGATTGTAAACAGACGGCGTAATTAGGAATAGAAAATTGCTATTGCCTGTAAAACGGTTACAAGCAGTGGTGCACAAAACTGTGTTGAATACAGGATTTTTAATTAAAACCAAACACAAAATTTATTTTATTTTAACTACAATCTACGAACTCATAAAAACACGTTTTTAAAAAGGTAAAAACGTAACAATATATACGTCTTTAGATATACCGTTAGCTTTTTTCTATCTCAATAAAAGTACGGGGGTCGTCATAGCTGCCCTTTCTGTTTTGTTTTTAAAGGAAAATAATAATTTTTTATGCCAAAAATTAAAAAAAATTAATAAAAATAAAAGAAAAAAATTAAAAAAATATAAGAAAAACAAAAAATAATGTAAATGGAAAAATATAAGTATAAAAGTCTTAAATAAATGTCTTTCTTATATTTTTTAATTCTTTCTTTTATTTTCATTTACTTTTTTTTTTAAATTTTGGTATAAAAAATTAATATTTTCCTTTAAAAACAAAACAGAGAGGGCACCTAAGAGGTTACGCACACTTTTATTAAGAGAGAAAAAACTAACGGTAAACAACGGCACAGACGTAATCTGTAGTATTTGTTTCATGGCTTTTACCTGATGTGTTTTGTTTAATACCTCTTTATCCAATCTTTCTTGCTTTTTGTCTGATGTGGATAGATAGTGAAGAATTATTGTTCTCCACATATACAAAATAACATATTTAATATTAATGAAAAGTGCCACGCCCATTTTCCAATTTCGCAATTTTGTGTCTGATGGCTTGCATTGACCATGAAGTTATTTAGACCAAAATCAGAAACTTACACTGTAACCGCTTATATCTTGAAAACTTGTCCCACTCCGCTCACTTTTTTAATTGTAAATTTTATTGCCTACGAAGCTTTTTTGACTAAATTTTGAAACTCTTACTGTTACTATTTTGAATATATAGACAAATAAATATTAAATTTGTATGGGCGTGCTACAGCCCTGTTTGAATATCTGAAATTTGTATAACTTATAGTTTCTTTCCAGACATGGAGAGAGATACTCTAAAGATTTGAAGAAAATCGTTTCAGTCGTTTGGCTGTCCATAAGCACAAACAAACAAACACATACCAATTTTAACATATAACTAGACAAAACCCGGCGTGATTCGCTAACCCCTTCTTAATAATTATCTTAAATGTTCTCTTAGTTACATGCTTTAACCTTTCTGGTACAAATCAAATCGTTTGAGATGGCCTATAGTACCTTCCAAAAATAATCTTCAAACAAACAAACAAACATTCATTTTTATTCAGTATACGTATATAGATAGCTTTTACCCAGAGTGCTTTCCCCATTACCCGCTTTTTTAACAGTGTAGAGAGATAACGAAGCTCTAATAATTGTCGTTCTTCACATATACATAATTCAATATTTAGTACGAAGGGAAAGTACCACGCCCACTTATCTAATCTCGCTTAGTAACTGGCTGAAGATGTGTATTGTTCAGGACGTTGTTTGAACCTAATTTAGAAAATTGTATCATCGTTCTTATATATTAAAATTAATATTTACTTTGTATGGTAGATACCACACCCACTTCTCAAATTCCGCCCACTATATGAATGCTGATATTTTTTTGTAATGAAGTCATTTACACCAAAATCAGAAGATTTTGTTTCTACCGTTCTCAGCGTGAAGAGACTTAAAATGAGGTAAACTCGTGGAGTGAGTGGTGATCGTTTTCAGGTTAAAAGAGAGTTTAAGGTGAATAAGGTCTGGGTGAAGAGATCGTGACAGAACCTAAGTTGTGCTAACTATGGTGTTGAAGATCTTAAGGCAGAAAAATCTGTGTAATATTTGTTATTGTTTTTCAAAAGGTTGTAAACAAATTGTTGTTGCTTGTGAAAAGACTACCAGCAGTGGAACACAAAACTATGTGAATAAAGGATTATTGAATCCAAACCAAACACAAATTTATTTTTATTTTTACAGTAACCTACGAATTCATTAAATCAAACGTTTAAGCGTAACAATACTACATAATTTAAATCGTGCCCTCTACAGTTAAATTAAAAGTTTTCGTTTCAGTTGTAGATATTAATTTAACGCCCTAAATATACGGTTAGACTAAGAGGATATATTATAATAAAAAGAAATGCCAAACTCTAACTCTAACAAAGTTTTGCCCCATACTTTTGACCACTTAATTAATAAAATGAAATTTCTTTAATAGAAGCCACTATTGCAACACTCCTCTAATCAAAGTTCACACCCAATTATACAAGTAACACCAACAAATTTACATTGATATTAAGGAATTTGTAAAAACTTTATTTAAAAATTTCTAATTGCATTTCATACGAAGAAGGTGTTCATCTACAAATTATTAGTTTAACAAGAACGGAGTTTTTTTTTCTGATATTTTTTTTCTACAATTGGGGGAGATGGTAATATAATTTAATTTTTTTGTTTTTTAAACAAAATCATATTTACTTTTAAGCTCATACTACTGCAAATCTAATTTTCTTTGTTCTTTTCCCCCTCATTTTGTTGTTGTTTATTTACAGGTAAGCAACTAGCAGCTGTTCACCATTGAATCTCCTTTCTATTGTTACTGAAATGATTTTATTTTGCTGGTTTTGTAGCAAGTAAGTACAAGTATGAGAAATAGGGAGTTACGTACCATCATTAGAGGGTGTATTTTACTGGAAAACTTTATTGTTCAGAAGAAACAAAAAAGAAAAAAAAAAATTGAAAAATAAAAAGAAAACAAAAAAGAAAAAGAAATTACAGGGTTACGTTTTAATTACAAATCATGTTGTTCGTTGTACAAGTTTATTTACGTATTCAGCAAAACATCTATTTAATTATCGAGTATTTGATTTAATTTTAATTAATGAGACATAGTTTCTATTATATTGGATTGGATTGGATGGGATTTGATTTTTTTTCTCTATTTTCATTAATTTATTTTCATGGTTGTTAAACATTTTTGATTTGTTTGTTATTGCACTTCAATTATTGTAATAATTTTAATCGCGTCTTAATTGATGATATCGCAGATTTTAGTGCGAAATAATGTGATGAGATGAGACAAACAATCTAATAATTGTTTAATTATATTTTTTAGATAGTGCTGATGTTTAATTAATGCGATTTTAAGTTACAAACTTTAAATTAAATTGTTTTATAGAAATTTAAAGAATATTTTACTTCAAGCAGATGATGAAATTGGTGCCACCAAGAAGAGTTTTATATAATCTTTACTACAATTTACTTAGTAGGGATGTACGAGCTTATTTAAAAATTGAAACATTTTGTGGAAATGACAGTCCTTATTCAAACCATTTGCAGGTCTATTGAGAGATGAGGCTAAACTAGCAGAGTTTCGGGAGGAGTTGGCCAATTCTTAGAGGGGTAAATATCCCAATAAGCTTCAAAAATGCACAAAATTAGCCAAATGCATTATTATTATTTTCTGTCCCTTCCGGTCTATAATTTGTTAGGTAGATCTGCTGCCTGCCTAAAGAATACCAGAAGATCTGAAAACATAATTGTGGATATGTCAGCCAGTGTGTCTCTATGTCCACCTAAACCTATCAAAAACCCCACATTCACACAATATGTGTTCCGCTGTCTCTGATGCCTGGGAGCACAGTCTACAAACATCTACATCTGTGACTGTCATCATCTTCAGAAGCGCTCTTAGTCTACAGTGGCCCGTAAGAAACTACGAAAGGAATTTCACTGCCGCCCTGCCATACTTGAGAGCCTCAGAGCGATGCCCAAATTGCGGCCTGATCACCTCCCTGTAGTATCGAAGTCCCCTTTGAGCATTCTAGTGATCCAAGCATTTGGCAAAGTTGGCAATAAGTGGTTCTGCCCAGCAAGCGAAATATCTGTTAAGTGTATTCCACATATGCCGATAATCGACATGGTAACTGAGGTTCAGTTATGCGGTTATAGATCCCTACATGTTGGCACTCGATCGCATATGACGCTGTGTTGGCCACACGATGCGAAGATCATATAGGGAAATACGCGCAAAGTGGTCGGCCACTGCATACCAGAAATCGACAAAATTAACTCGAAAATAACAAAACTGGTTGAAGTTGGTAAAAAATCGAACTTAATACTTCAAACAGGACAGAATAAAAGGAGTTTGTTGCAGTCCTCTTAGCAGCCATCCCGCTGGACCTGAGACTAGCAATAAGCGATTTTTCGCTGTTAGCGAAGAATTTTCGAAGCAAAAAATTTATTTTTGTCGAGCAAAAATGCTAAAAAAGCGAGATCGAAAGGTTTGCTGCTACAAACTGAGCGGCGAATGAACTCTATCAGTTTTTTTTCTCGTTTCGCTTTTAATAGTTGTTTTCGAATGTTTTATCAGAGAAATGTTAGCCAAACATTGGAAGATGATATCATTATCGAATATCGTGGTCAAGTGAGATAGCTCAATACATATATACGCTCACAAACAGAGCTGCTGGGTGAAAAATTAACGGGTAAAATAAATATTGACAGCCGCATATAAAGGATGTTCCAACCAAAACGGACGAGGTTAATTGAAAATAAAACATAAAGTTTTCAGAGCATTATCTTAATATTTTTTATTATAATAGGTTATGTGTGAAACAAAATATCGGCCAAATGCTCGCCACGGTTTCGGTGGCATACCTCTATTCATCCGTCCATATTTTTAATGATTACGAGACATAATTGAGGTCCTATTTTGGTTAATGTGCCGAACTATCTCATTTGAATTATTCTTGATTTACTGATGTACACTTCTTCTTTCAAATATCTCCAAGCAAAGAAGTTCAATAGTGCAAATAACATGATCGTTTCGGCCAATTAACATCGATATGAAATAACACGTCCATAGAATTGTTTGTGCAAAAGAGCCATTGTTTCATTTGCTGTGTGGTACGAAGTACCATCCGGTTGGAACCACGTACAGTCCAGGTCCTTAATTTCAGACCAAACAGCATTCACGGTAAATGCTTATGTGACCTCATTTTCGATGAACTACGGCCCGATGATGCCGCCAGCCCATAAACCGCACTAAACAGTCAATATTTGTAGATGCTTTGGCTTTTCAACAATCATTCGTGGGCTCTCAATTCCTCAAATCCGGCAATTTTGCTTGTTAACGGGACCACTGAGGTGAAAGTGTGCCGCGTCGCTAAAGATGATTTTCTTTGTAAAGTCACCATTCACTTATGTCTGTTCAACTAAATATTCGGCGAATTGATGACGCTTGAAATGGTTAATAGGCTTCAGCTTTTGAGTCAATTGAACCTTGTAAGCTTAGAAATTCAAATCTTTATTTAAAATTCGCATCAGTAATGTTCGTCAGATGTTGAATTGTTGGGCAAGACGACGAATCGAAGTTGGCGGTTGCTACATTATCCCGAACAACAGCAATGTTTTTCGCAAAATGATATGGGCAAGCATTCACAGGTAGTTCCACATATCCTACAGTTTGCTGATATTTGAGCACAATTCTCCCAATTGTGAACAGATTTGGTAAATTATGTTGACCAAAGAATCACGAAGTGCACGAAATGCATTTTGATTTCAACGCCCATTTTTGTAAAAGACCTCAACAACCTTAACGCAATGCTCAATTGTGTACCTCTCTATGGTTAAATTTGCCAGACACTGGAACAAAGAAATTTCAATAGAAGTTGGGCAAAAACCTAGACGTTAGTGTGACTCTCAATTAACATCATGCATCATGATTGGACCGTCTTTCCACTTAGTTTAGATATTTATTAAAGTTTACATTTAAATTAAATTTGAATCAATTTTGGTAAAAGTCACGAAATATCAATTCAGCCCCAGTATCAAGTTTGTACAACTTTATTTATAATTGAATTGCGGAGGCAAAGCAGTCTTCTTATTTACTTAATTGCCTAGAGTTTGGAAATTTCCGGAAATGTTTCAAATGATCTCATATCCTCTATCCGTTAATTTTAAACATGTAAGATTGTGTTACCCAGAGATGATTTAGTTGGCAGGGCTGCCAGATATACAAATAAGTATGGCATTGACAGAGTGGCACAAAATATACCAAAATCCTACAATCCTTTAGGCGTTTCTATGCTCGCAACAATAAGCATTTGTTATACTAAATCCACTAAAATTAGCTTATTGCGCCATATGTTTCTAAAAAATAGAAAAAAAAGTGAAAATCCAACCATATTAATTACATTTAATGTATCAAAGAAATCTAAATAAAATTCATTGCACTATACTCGTAATTTCATTAAAATGATATCTTGCTCTTTTTCTTCTTCCCCTTCTTGTTGCCAACGTACCTTTTGTGAATATAAAATAATTGCTAATGCTAGCACCTGTCAGTTTAAATTCTTTTATTTTTTCGCATTTGCTTTTTTTTATATATATTCCAGCATTTTTTAAAATATTTTTTAATTTTTTTCTTAAATTTCAACATCTTGAATTGAAGCCACAATAAAGAAAGAAATGCCTTTCACACCACATACCGTATTCGTATTTATATTTGATGCCAATGCAACACATACACGTACATATCCAGGCATAGACATACTCGCCTATAACATTACAAAAAGGAATGCATACTCATCGCATACTGGCTGACGTTTAGAATGGTAGTGCCAAATGGCATATACAGACTTTGTCTATGGCATTATTGTGAGTGTTTGTGTTGATTTTGTGTTTTTAAATGTATTTGTGGTATTTTATTCTGACTCTTCTTCTTATTTCTAACTAATTTAACCAACTCAACAGCACCAAGCAGAGTTTAAACTTTCTTTTTTTCCAGCCAACTTTTTTTTCTACAAGTTTTCCTCTTTTTTTCTTTCATTTCTGGTTTAAACCACAAAATACACAAAAACAGTTGAATTGAGAAGTTAAAGCATCTGTTTGTTGCCTGGTATTGCTTTTTTTTGTGACGAAAAAGTAAAGGTAATATACGACAAAGTTTTTAGGGGCGAAAATAAATAGTACTTAGGAAACCCATAGGCCCTTGTCTTGTGATTTAGTTCGGCCCTTTAGCGAGTACATGTTGTGTGTGTGTAGTTGAAGTGTTAATCGCAAGAAAAGCTATTAATAAATGCAGGTGCAGTGTTTGTTTAAATATTTCCCAAATCGTAAAGGCGTCTTGATGTTAAATCTATGAATTATTTAATGGGGCACCGTAAGGCTCTCACTTTATTTTTTTTATATGTATTAAGGATCTTCGTTTTTTTACTTGCAAACTTAATTAACTCTACTGTACATAACAGTTTAATTTGCTGGAGGTCTTATCCATATATTTTACATACTTTCCATTTTTTTGGAACTCGGGTGGTGATCTTAACGCTAAATTTTATGCCCAACTTAAATTGACATTTCTTTGTCTCATTGGTTGCAATATTCAACCATGGAGAGGTACACAATTAAGCAGCGCGTTAAGATTACTGAAGCCTTTTACGAAAATGGATATTCAAATCAAAATGCATTTCGTGCATTTTGTGTTTTTTTTTGTCAGCATAATCGACCAAATGTGTTCACAATCGGGAGAATTGTGAGCAAATTTCAGCAAACCGGGTCTGTAGGAAAAATAGAAACACCTGTGCATGCTCGACCAGTTCGTTTTGTGGAAAACATTGCTGTTGTGATAGAAGAGCCGGCAACCTCGACTCGTCGTCGCGCCCAACAATTGAAGACCTCATGAATATCCCTGATGCGAATTTGGAAGAAGATATGAAGATTTTGAACAGATATGAATTAACACGCTTACATAGTTCAATTGACTCAAGAGCTGAAGACTAGTGACCACTTCAAGTGCCTTCAATACGCCGAAAGGCACGTTGAACAGACAGAAGTGAATGTTGACTTTAAAATGAAAAATCATCTTTAGCCACCAGGCACAGTTTCATCTCAGTGGATTCGTTAACAAGAACAAAATAATAGAATGGATAGAAAATATTATGACATTACTGTTGAAATATGATTTCGGTCATGTGGCCGCCACGTCTAGCGCGTACAAGGCGCCATCTAGAGAACCAATTTTCAAATTTTTTCGCAGCATATGCGACCGTATTTCGTCGATAACTCTTCGAATGTTGATTTCCAGGTGCTCAATTGTCTCTGATTTATCGACATAGACAAGTGAATTTAAACCTAAAGAAAATATTCCAATGGGTTTGAATCGCACGACATTGATGGCCAATTACTTGGATAATTATGTGAAATTACTTTTTCATCAAAAGTAAAGATTAAAGTAAAGATTAATAGAACTGAGATATGAAAAAATGTTTAATCAGGTCCCTGTAACGTTCACCACTGACAGTCCATCACCGTTTTTGAAGACATATGGAACAAAAACTCCGCCAGCCCGTAAAGTGCGCCAAAAAGTAATTTTTAATGGTGTTTTGGCAAAAGCTTGTAGATTTTGTTCACTCCAAATGCGACAATTCTACTTCTTTACGTACCCCTTCAACGAAAAATGGACTTTAGCTTCAAAATTTTGAATTTGGAAGTTTGAGAAAGAGATACATTATTTTGATAAAATATTTCAATAGGACTGATCTACAAAAATCAAAAAATTTGCAGGCTTTTAAGTAAATATGGAATATAATGACTTTGATGCACTAAATTCAAATCCGATTTATGTTTTTCTCTATCGGGCTCAAATTTGTTTTTATGGGCGTGCCAGATATTTCGCCCGAAATAATTTGAAAACGACTTGACTAGTTTTATTTGCACGCGTTGCTATAGTGTAAGTCTATCTACAATGAAATGTCAAACCAACCTTAATAAAAAGCAACTATCAGCTGTTAAAGCGGTTGCCAATTCAAAGTTATGAATCTTGGAAAAACGCCCGATGACCTTAATTTTTTTTTTTTTTAAGTTATTCGCTATAGGCTGTAAGCCTCCTAAACAAGTCATTTCCAAATTGTCGTGAAATTTCCTGTACTTCCTTTGCATTTGTGTATGTCAATCTCTAAGTTGTTTGACGTTTTTTATACTCGTAGTAAATTCTTTTCCGTGCACTTACTGTAAAGCTCTCAATACAAATATTTATTTACCTGTATGTGCCTAAGTAAATAAGTTTGTTTGTCGATGTTGTTGTGGCAGATTGTACGAATTTGTTTGGCTCTCTGGCTGGTTGGTTGGCTGCCTGAATGAGACTGGCAACTGGTAATGTCTAACCAAACATCATTTCCGCTGCAATAAACCTACTTATAGTATAAGTATATATGTAGTATTTACCACCTTTTGCTTTTTTTTATTTTTTGCTTAATATAGTAATGAGTATGCTTATAATGATAATGATGATGATGAAGTGTATCATCATTATCATCTGTTACCTATCACGTATAATATAATTTTTTATCTTTGCTTTTTTTCATCATACTTTTTGGTATTTTATCTACTCTGCTCCTTCATTCATTCAGGTTTTTTCATTTGCTTTACCGTACGTCTGTTACTTCTTCTAAAGTCTATTAAATGCTGAACACGTTGTATATGTTTTCTATAATCAAATTTAAGAAATAAAATAAAATAAAAAAAAATACAAAATTTGATGCAGATACTACAAGTGCTGCCAACACACACACTCACTTTACTTCAGTCCTTTAATGTTTACAAGCGTAAAATAAGAATCTAACAAGAGTTGGAACACAAAGGTTTTTCATTTCCAAGTCCCTATCCAAGTTCGTAGTTTTTTTCTACTCCCACTTCTTTGCTATTCTATTGGATTTTCTGTATTTTTCACTGTTTTTTTGTTGTTAAAGTGTCTGTTATAAGTAGTACTTGAAGCAGTTAGTCAGTTAGCGTCGTTAAAAGAATCAGATGAGACGGAAAACTCAAGTTGGAGTGCGAGTATAAGAAAAGTTTTTATTTTTTGATTTTCTTGTCTTTTTATTTATATTTTATGCGCAAATATTGTAGAATTCAAAATATTACGTTCAAATTCAACTTATATAGCTGCGTATTAAGTTATTTTATTTGATTACTTTCATTTCTTTGGTTTTGTTTTTAAACCATCTTCTGAACTCTATGACAATTGGAAGCAATTTATTTAATGAAATTATTAGTCATATTCAAGTTTTTGTTATTATTTTCACCTACTGGGTCATTTGATATATATTTTGGATATTAGTGATAATTTATTGGGTGTTTAACCTAAAAATGTGGCATTTTTTAAGGAAAAAATTAAGGTAGACCAACAAATAGGCAGCGTGAAAGTTGTTAGGATTTTAGATATTCATAGCCAAACAGTTATCGACCATTTGAAGAAAGCCCGATGTTTGAAAGCCACCTGAATTAACACTGAAACATTAAATGCACCGAAAAGCCATTTGCGACTCACTGCTAAGCGTAACGAAATCGAATCATTTCTGAAGCGACTGATTACAGGTGATGAGAAGTTACCACGTAGAACAATAATGTGTGAAAAAGTTCTCAGCAGAAGTAGGCTGAAGCTTAGCAGACGGTGGCTAAATTAGAACTGATAGCAAGAAAATGCTAATGCTGTGTGTCTGGTGTGATTGGAAGGTAGTTGTTTATTATAAACTTTTAGAACCTGGTCTAGCCATTGATTCTCACCTCTACTGTTAATAATTGACGAGATTGAAGCAAGAAATTGAATTAAAGCGGCCAGATTTGATAAACAGAAAGAGTATAATATTTCATCATGACAGCGCTAGACCATCAACATCTTTGATGACCCGGCAGCATCTAAGAGCGCTTTGCCGGGACGTTTTATACATTCACCATATAGCCTGGATTTTGTTTCGATCTCTGCAGAGCTCTCTTAGTAGTGCAAATTAAAATTCCCTAGAGGCCTGCAAAATGCAAGTGGATCAGGTCAAAATATTTATTGTTCGACTCGTGAGCACAAATTTAAAAAAATTTAAAATTGTGCTCACGAGTCGAACAATAAATATTGTTGTTTTGTTCTTTAAATTATTCGCACGAATTTTATACTGCGAACGATTTAAAAATAAGCAAAAGAGGATCTAAAACGAGCAATTCTTTTTTATGCATGTTGTGTCTGTAAGGTTAAATGCGTAATACCATGCATTCGTATGTGTGTATGTGTCTATATTTTTTATGTAGCGACCACCAAGTATCCCTCCCACACAAACATGATTTATGTTACGCAAACAACATGTACTAAAATGAGTTGTTCGTTTCCGTTTTCGTCTTGATGCTTTTCGACTCGGTTTGCGTTCCGAATTTTATTTTTTAATTCTTTTGTTTTTGATTCTTTTCTTGAGTCGTATTTAGAATTCTTTTGAAATACAGCTCTCAAAAACAATCGATTTTTGCGAACGAATTCAATTCGGGTACTCCTCCTACTCTGGTTTTTTGGTCCTGGGTTTGTTGTGATGAATCTGTGCTAAACATACACATACATACATAATAACCGTGATATCCCAAGTGGGAAAAGGAAACTTCTCTCAATTATTGAGCTGCTGGCGGTTCTATTTTTAGACTCATTGAAAGGGACATACTACTTTTATCAACAATTTTCGAAATAACCCCCGTGTGGCTGTCCCATTGCTCAGATTTGAGTTTTTTTTCTTTGTTATTAAGTTGGTACACTTGTTGTTGATATTCCCGCTAAATTTTAGAGTCAAAGCTTGACCTTTGCAAAAGCTACGTATCCAAGAGTTCATCTATCTCTATGTAAGTTGGCAATTTTCTTCACTTTTAGAAACGACTGCTAAATCTCGTTCACTGTAATGGTTTTTTAACTCGATTGAACATAAAGAAGTCACAAAGAGCAAAATCAGGTGAATTGGGCTGCAGGATAATATTTGTTGCATATTGCGTCAAAAAATTTCACAAAATGATGACACTGTACGACGGTACGTTATCATGGTGCAAAATTCCCAAGTTTTCTACACGCAAACGTCTTATAACGCCCAAATAATACTCTTTGTTTGCTGTCTGGCCTTCTGGCAAAAATTCATGATGCACTACATCATAGTAATCCATGAAAACCGTGAACACTACCTTCTTTTTTGTAATAATATATTAATTCCCATAATATTCCATTCCATTAGAGTCATTAAAAGGGACCTACAGTCTAACGCCGGCTCCAAACCGCAAGTGCATTAGAGAAGTTTCCAATAGTAAGTAATACTCATAACTAGTTTAAAAGCTAATGCTGTGGGGTGATACCGCTGTTAAATAAACTGCTTTTTTTCAGAAGATCTGGCCTGGTATTGAACCGAGGACCTACTGGTTGGTAAGCGGGTATTTTACCTACCATACCACAGCGCCACATTTGGTGAACGCTATTCACTGGCCTGATATTTGGATTGCGTGTCGTACTTATAAACCCACGTCACGTCACATGTAATGATCCTATTGGTGGATGTGGTGCCGGATTCAGCCTAGCAAATCATGTCTTTTGCTACCTTAATACGGTCAAAATTGTAAAAAATCGCCAACACTAATAGAGATAGATGTACTCTTGGCTACGTAGCTTTTGCAAATGTCGAGCTATTATACTAATATTTAGGGGGAATATCAGCAACAGATGTATCAACTTAACAAAAAAAAAAAAAAAAACTCAAATCAGAACATTGAGACAGCCACACGAGGGTTATTCCGTTAACTTTTTGATCAAGGTAGTACGCTTTAGTTAGAGAAGGTTTTCAAAGCTTAGATACTCATAACCAGTCGCTAGCACTGCTTTAAATTGATACCGCTGTTGAAAATTATCTGATGGTCTGATCTAATATTGAACCGAGGATCTCTTAGTTGGTAGGCGGGTGTCTTACCTATCATACCACAGCCTCACATATCATCACATATGATCACTCGATAGATAGTCGAGTATAATAAGTTATTTACTATAGCCATTGCACAAATATTGCTATCGTATGTAAATATTTGAGTAAAATATAATATATTCGTTCGCCTACAATACCTTCATTATTTAATATTCGATCATATGCTAACATTTTAACAATTTTATAGACTACTTTCGGAGTGACGTTTATTTGTTAACATTTTAATTAAAAATTCCCTAAAATAAAACTGAATTAAATATTACACTTTTTTGAAACCACTAATTTTCATACAAAACTCAAATCAATCGATGTTTTTCGATTTGTTTTTCATTTGCTACACATACTAATGAAGTCACAAAAATGCCACAACTTTACTTCTTTCGTAACCAATTTGTTCGCTTACTTTCGACTTTGCATATCACCTTGTCAAGTTTTTCCATTAAATTATCCCAATAAATGTAGAAAATTCAGATACTCGTACGTAACCATATGCCCTTTCTTTAATAGAGAGCAGAGAGAGAGAGAAAAAAAAATTAAATTCTTCTAATCATTTTGTATGCAAATTTCTTAAATAACCTGACATCACTATAAAATCAAACACACACGTACACATACACTTTCCAACAAATTTGTTACTTTTTTTTGCCTCATTTTGTACTGAAACGTCAAAGAAATTTGTGAAAAACCTTAACACTTCAACACTTTTTTGAATATTTTCCTGCTTTTTCTCTCTCGTTTTTCTGTTGCACTTTTTGTGTGTGAAATAACAACGTAATTACCACCTTTAAGTTCGTACTCAAATATAAGTTTTTTTTTGTTTCCTTTTTCAGTTCAAAAAATTATTTTTAGTTTCTGCTCTTATTTTAGATGAGAAATTTTTAAGAGGGTTTGTACGAGCGACTATGATCGTGTAGGAGTAGTGTGTTGCAAAACTTTGTGCAAATTTGTTAGAAAACTTAATGTAACACAAGGACGAAAGGAAGACACACATTTTGCAGGTATGGGAAGTGTGAGAATAACAAAGAAGGTTTTAACTGTAATACACAATATGGGAAAATCAGTGAGTGAGAAGTGTAGTAAGTGTTTAACTTTAAATTCAATTTAGTTTTTTAAATTTAACAAACAAGTTTATTATACAAATCGATACAAAATTAGTTTGAAATATCATTGTTGTATCTCAAACATTACCATTATATTTTTCTCATAAGACAATAATATTTAATTTTCTACGAATGAAAATGAACTTTTACGATCTATACCATGACATCATGGTACATAATGTTTTATGTATCATGACACTATTAAAGTAAATCACCGATAGGTTTATAGAAATTTCTTGGGGTTTATTATTTTTTGTTTTACTTCAGTGAGAAATAATATCCCATTTTAAGTTTAAAATTGTCCTCACGCCAAAAGTATTCTATTAAACTGAATATATTATTACGTTTTTACCTTTTAAAAACGTTTGCTAATGAGTTCTTAGATTGCAATTAAAAAAAATTAATTTGTGTTTGTTTCATGAAAATAATTCTAAAATAAACCAATTATGTGTTAATCTGTTTGTAACCTTTTTACAAATAATAACAATTTAACTCCCTGTAGTTCTCCAACAAAAATTACACACAAATCTTTCTACCCAAAGATCTTCACCCCACAATCGTAGTCACAACTTTACTTCATTATTAAAAATTTTTTTAACATTTTTAGCATTGGAAATAAATTTCCAATAAATCCCAATGTCGCTCAAGCGTAAATCGATTCATTTAATTCAGTGGCGATAATATACTGAATTTTGTGACAGGATAGAATGACATAAGTGTAGCCAGATTCGATATAACCCCTGGTTTAAATTTGAACTAATAGATGGCACACCCGATATTTTTAAGAAGTATAGTGATTTTTCACTATAAGGCACATAATTATCAATAAAAATATCGTTTGTACATAAAAATAATTTAATTTGTTTAGACCAGGGATGTGCAACACGCTGCCCGCGGGCCATTCGCGGCCCGCTTAACATGTCATTGCGCCTCGTCAAGCATTTTTAAAATTTGGTTTATTTTATTTACTTTCTCCCATCAATATTTCCCAACTTAGACGGTAAAAGATTTTTTGCAAGAATTTTTATTATTCTTGTTTCAATATGCATTTCCGTTTAAAAAAAATGTTTTGAATTTTTATTTATTTGTGTCTTTTTAGCTTTCAGCATAAATAAATATTCATATTAAAAAATAAAATTAAGAAATTAAAAAAAAAATTACGAACAAGAAATTAAACAAATATCAAGTACATGAATATGTTTACTCTTTTATGTTCTCTACATATGTACGTAAAGTTAAATTTTATGCAAGAAAACTCAAATCGTCTAAGTTGCGACTATATTATTATAAAATTAATTAGGGGAAGCCCCGCATAACGCGGTATTTCTACAACACGATTTAAATAGAATTTCGTTACAGTTCATCGTGAAACTGTGACTTGTATAACGCGAAATTGAAAAGAAGTGTTGGCGTCACTAATTTGTGCATACATATTTCTTATTAATGTAAAACGGGGGATTGTTTGATTTGTTCAAACATCAAATACGAACGTACCGCCTCTGTGGTTATTTGTGTTTGCTTCTGTCACACAGTTAGTTAGACTGGTAAGCTGTTAACTAACAATTTTTGTATTTCTTGAAAAATTTAGTGAAATTTTATTGTCGAAAAGGTAACAATAGAGTTTTCTTTACTCAAAATTAAGCTTTTCCCCAAACTTTGTTAACTTTAATTTTTTTTTCCATAATAGAATGTCTGAAAAGAAAACAAAAAAACGGACGATTGCGGATGAGCACAGGAATTTCCAAGAAAAGTGGAAATTTGGTTATTTTTTCACTTTCGCCAAAAATAAAGCTGTATGCTTAATATGCTCAGAAACTGTGTCGACTTTAAAGAAATATAACATAAAAAGGCATTACGATACAAAACATGAACAACAATACAAAAACCTAACAGAACAACTCCGGATAGATAAGTTTAATCAAATGGAGAAAAACTTCAGAAAACAAGAGGATTTTTTTAAAAATCAAACTGTTTTATCAAATATCGCAATAAAGGCTAGTTATGTTGTCAGTCAAATACTGGAAAAAAATGAAACCCTTTGCGGATGGAGAGATGATAAAAAAATGTCTGACTGCTGTCACAGAAATAGCATTTCCTGAAAAAATAAAAATTATTTCAAACATTAGCTTATCAAGATTCTCCATAGCAAGGAGAATTGAAGACTTGTCTGAGAACATAGCAACAACGCTTTGTGAA
Source organism: Wohlfahrtia magnifica (assembly GCA_023159175.1). NCBI lineage: Eukaryota > Metazoa > Arthropoda > Insecta > Diptera > Sarcophagidae > Wohlfahrtia > Wohlfahrtia magnifica. Next base: position 839,362 of record JAKWBJ010000041.1, on the reverse strand, counting down.
AGCATTGCAAAATTCGAATACTGTTCTTTGGCACTTGATGAGAGTTCCGATATTAGCGATACAGCACAGCTGGCTATATTTATACGTGGTGTCGACTCCAATTTTAATATTACCGAAGAATTGTGTTCACTGATTCCTATGCAAGGAACTACAACCGGCAAAGACTTGTACGATGAACTACAGTCTGTGTTGGAAAATTTTTCAATTTTATTAGAAAAGATTATGGGTGTATCGACAGATGAAGCACGAGCAATGTCAAGTATGGAGGTTGGAGTATCAGGAAGGCTGTTTCAAGACATTAGGAAGGCCACAGGAAGGGAGATATTCATTAACCACTGCGTAGTATGGGTATGCCAAATGTTACATTACCAATAATTAAATTAATTAATTTTATTAAGTCGCGAGCGTTAAATCACCGCCAGTTTAAAGAATTCCTAAAGGATTAAGAAACTGAATATGGCGATGTTGTTTTTAATACCGAAGTACGTTGGATTAGTAGAGGTGCAATGCTAAAAAAGTATACAACTTAAAAACCGAAATACAATTGTTCTTGGATATGAAGGGATATGATTTCCCTCATTTTGGTAATAAAGAATGGATGTGCGACTTTGGGCTTCTTATCGACATGACACAGCATCTCAATAGCAGAATAATATGTCTCACTTTCCACATTTAGAAAACGAAAACGTTACCACTGCTCAAAACTACGCACCATATATAAACATTTTAATCAACGAATTTCAATTACGATATCAAATGTTCAAAACTGCGAAGACAGCGATTCCACTAAAAATGTTTTCCTCACCAATTAATATCGTTGTGGATACAGTTCCCAAAGAGTTTCAAATGGAAGTGATTGACATGCAGAATAATACCGATTTAAAAATGTATTTCTTTCAGTAAACATCGAAAGCTTTTATAAATCATATGTGAGCCCTGGGAAATATCCGCTTTTGACGAAAAATGCAAAGCAAATGATGTCTCTGTTTGGAAGTACGTATGTTTGCGAACAATTATTTTCAACCATGAAATTCATCAAAAACAACCACCGATCAAGACTCAGTGATGCACGATTAGAAAGCTGCGTACGTGTAGCCATCTCATCAATTCCAGCTGATATCGATCAGCTTGTATCGAAAAAACAGTGCTAACTTTCTTACTAAAAATACTTGCCTTTTTTGCATTAAAATCTGTGTGTGCAATCTTTATTTCTTTGTAATTTTTATTTTTTATATTAATGTTTATTATAAATAAAATTTAGTAAATTATTAAAACGTGTTACTTTATGCAAGGCCCTCCAAAAAATTTAAAAATTTAAATTAGCCCACTGCCACAGTATTGTATATACTAAGTTTACTATGACGTATAAGCAATATTTTTTATTAAATCTTACGTTGAGTATACGTCACCCATGACTATTTGAAGCTCGCGTAGACTTTAAATTCTTCATTGACTTCAATCTAAAATGTTTAACTATTTTTCAAAATGTTTTCATATAATTCGAATTGCTCTTATATAAATTAAAACGGTTGGCGGCGATTTAAATTTTATTGTTTTATTCCCGAAACTAAAATTGTAATTAATAGCATACAAAATGACAACAATAACAAAAACAACAACGAATTATAACATTCTATGTGAATAACCCATCTAAAACCATTTTAAAATAATAAAACCATTTAATGATTTTTAACCGACCATCACTTTATTAAATTAATTTTCACTTTATTGCTGGTATTTTCTCGTCTAAATGAAGTGCTGCTCTGGCCTGGTAAAATTTAAAAATCAATAAACTGAGTACATATTTAAGCAGTGGAGAATGCAACTAATACAGGGAATAATTCTACAAATTTTATTGACTGATAATTAAAATGCTGCTGGTTTTTATTGAAAATGATAATGATGATGAATTGGAATATATTGCAACAATTTTATGCGATTTTCTTTTAGAGCGGTAGGGGGTCAAATATGTATTACTTGTATGTTTTAGTGCAGACATGGAGTGTATAATTATAAACGAAATTTTGTTTTGTCATCACAAGTAATGCGGATGGCTATAAATAGAATTTATTATTTTAAGTAATAATAGAACCGATAATCTCCAAATACATCGGCGTGTTTAAGAAATTGTTTTATTTATGATTTATTACAGAGGGTGTCTAAAATTGAGGTACAATTTGAGGTTACAATTTTAATAAAAAAATTTTTTTTAAGATTTTAAAAATAATTTTATTTCAGTTTATTATAAATAGGTTCCGATTAAATTTTGAAAATTATGTCGGATAAGTGACCCCACTATGAGCTCGGCAGGGGACATCTCTTTTACCAAAATTATCAATAACGTTTTTCAATAAATTGTTGTCTATGACTGATATATGCTCGATAATGTTTGTTTTAAGCTCTTGAACTGTTGTGGGATTATTGCTATACACTTTGGATTTCAAGAACCGCCACAAGAAAAAGTCTAAAGGTTTCAAATCACACAATCTTGATGGCCAAATTACTCCCCATCTATGCGAAATAATATTTTTCTTTCAAAAGATCCATGGTTTCTCTTACTGTGTCCCAAACAGGGTTGGTAACCCACTGGGTACCCAATTACACCCACCCGGGTTTTATTGGGTTTTTTATTTAAAAGTTTTCGTAGTTTCTTACAACAAAAATAAATACAATTTACGCATTGCGGATACAAATCAATTCGGTCAGTTTTTTTAGCTCAAAAAGGAAAATAAATTAACAAATTTATCAAATCACCGCTTACATATACTTCTGTCTGAATTCCATCTCAGGAAAACTTATGTTTTGAGGTGAAGCTGACTTTATTTTTTTCAAAAGATATTGTATCCGTCAAAACAGCCACCGGCGGGAGCGGCATTTGATCATTCTTAACTTTTGTTTGGCATTAGATGAAGATGCTTTGTGAAAGCCATATGCACACAAGATGAAGAAATGAACTGTGTTAATAAGGAATTTTTGGTCTGACTCTTCTTTGGCATAATGTAGAACACCTACAATAACATTTGCGGCATATTTTCCAATGGCATCAGTTTTATCATATTTTGTACGTTAAACTCCTTCTAATATTACTTCATAGCTTTTGTATTATTTAAAAAATTGTTGAAGTAGTAATAGACTTAATTGAGGCCTAGATAATACAATAAATTTCAAGTGACAGGTAATTCAAAAAAGCTATGATTTAGTCAGAATTTAAAAAGAAAATTTTGTTTTCGCTATAAAAATAAAAAAGTCCAAATGTACGCTAAAATTGTTTAAATGCTCCTTAAATACGAAATAAATGTCGAAAACATGCTGTTATGAACAAAATATGCAAAAATATGCACTAACAAATCAATACCAAAATTCATGAAACGGATAACATACGACTTGATTGGTTGCATGAGAAAAAACTGGAATTACATATTTCTGGTTTCCCTAACTACCTTACTAATCACTAAATTAACATTATTAATTACTTTTGTAATAATAATTAAATTAGTGTCACCAAATACACTAAACATATTAGTAATTACTAATGAACAATAATCAGGGATTGCCAATTTCCAATTTAATAATTTTTGATTGATTGTTGCCAATAACGTATATAAAGTAATAGAAAAAAAATTAAAAAACTTTGTTTAAATTACTTGGAATTACTTTTTAGATTATGAATTACTATTAAAACCAATATTTGTTTGTGAATAACAGGGTTAACTGAAAAATATCTATAACCTTAACAAGTAACTTTAAAGTTAATAAGCATCTACATGTAAAGGGCACTTCATATACACATATCAAATACCAATTACCCAATGATAATTAGTAATTTTTTAATTGAAATTTTGCAATTACCAATTAATTTTTTAATTGAAATTTCGCTATTACGAATTATCATTCAGTAAATGGTAATTGACAAATTACCAATTACTCAATGATAATGATGATCGACCAATTACCAATTACTCAATGATAATGATGATTGGTCATTATTGAGTAATTGGTAATTGGTCAAATTACGAATTATCATTAAGTAAATGATATTATTCAACATTATCATTGAGTAATTTGTAATTGATCAAACATCATTATCATTGAGTAATTGGTAATTGGTCAATCATCATTATCATTGAGTAGTGGGTAATTGGTCAATTACCATTTACTGGATGATAACTAGTAATTGCAAAATGTCAATTAAGAAATTTAATTAAATATATAATTCATAAAATTCAGTTACATACAAACTATCATAGCCTTGTAATGTAATTGGTAATTGGTATGAAATTGATATCTTTATTGCATCGAAATCGTAAGGTTTTCCTTAACATTTTGAAACGCAATTAAATAATTATTAAAATTAATAACAAAATTTTTTATTCTCCATTACCAAAGATTTTAATACTCAACTGCTTTCTTCAAAAAAAAAAAAAAAAAAAAAAAAAAAATTAAGAATAATTTTTAAGCGTTTCATTTCAACTTTACCAACAGTCTTATCTCAGACATTTTTAATGAACTTTTAAATCATGACGTTTTAATTCGTTTTTTTTTCTCTATTTTAAAGGATAAAAATTGTAATTTTATGAAAGCGTAAGCGAGCATACAAAAGATTACCGCCAACATTTTCATATGAAGCAGATGAAGTGAAAAGTTTGCAACAAGCAAACTAACGAACGAATGAAAATAACATAACATTTGCACGGATTTTTATTATCATTTAATTGCATTTTATGCTACTAAAGTTGTATAAAAAAAGAAGATACACTCACATACACATATATGCATATAAATGCATATACTACTTAATTGCATGCTGCACAAACAGCACCACATACTAGCATGCCATTCGTGTTCTTGTGCTCTACATATCTATGCATTGGAGTATCTGTGTGATAACATTTAACACATATTCTCGTACAGTGTTGCAGCAACAGGGATTAAATGAGACTATTTCGTTGTTGGTTTAGTAGTGATGCTGTTGCATATTTGTGTGTATTTGGGGGGGAGGGATGAGAAGAGAAGTTAAGCCTTTAATACCTTATTAAGGTAAAAATAAGCTTTTATAGCTTTTTTATGAGTGCACATAATTCTCTATGGAATTTTAAATGCCTGACCTTTGATCTCTGTGTGTGTATATATATTTGAGTATGAAGTTAATGTTTGCTCTCTTATCAGAGCTTAAAAAATGAGGGAAGAAAATTTAATGGCTATTTTTTTTTTAATTTTGAAAATATTTTTACTTTATTTTAATTTAAAAAGAAATTGAAAAAATGAAAATTACTCGTAAAATATTTCGACTAAATCTTGAGAAATCTTCAGATTCAGTAATTAGAGTGTCTTGTTACTTTCGACCGATTCAAGTATTTTACTCCGTGTGACCTTTTTAGAACGTACAACCGACCAAGAAAATGTAGTAGAAGTCTTTGCTGTGAAGCGTAAGTGCTTAGAACCAACAGTGGGGTATTTAAATATGTTGATTTATTAGAGCAGCTTTGATGGCTTAGGTTTGACTATACTATAGCTTTAAGTTGGCATTACTTTTCAAGATGGCGACTGATTAAACAGCTGTCAAGTGATTTATTCTCAGTTTGGTTTGGCAATTCATCATGAATAGACTCACGCCCGGCGTAGATTCGTCGAATGGGCCCAAAACGAGATTACCGTTGTTCCCGATTTTCATAAGCGGCTTTTGTTTAGCGATGAAGCGCACTTCTGGTTGAATGGCTACGTCAATCCTCAAGTGTATGTGGAAACACCGTTACATCCAGAAAAACTGACTTTATGGGCTGGTGGAATCATTGGTCAGTACTTTTTCAAAAACGAAGGTGGCCAGAACGTTGCAGTCAATGGTGATCGGTATAGATTACTAACTTTTTCATTCCTGAGATGTGGTTTGAACAAGACGGCGCAACATGTCACACAGCTCGTTCCATAATAGATTTATTGAAAGACACGTTTGGTGACCGCATAATTGCACGTTTTGGACCTGTGAATTGGCCTCTGAGATCTTGTTATTTAACACCGCTACATTACTTTCTGTGGGGCTATGTAAAGTCAGTGGTCTATGCGGTAAAGCCACAAACGCTTGACCATTTGGAAGGCAACATTCGCCGTGTTATTGCCGATATACGGCCACAAATGTTGGAAAAAGTCATCGAAAATTGGACGTCCAGATTGGACTACATCCGCGCCAGCCGTGGCGGTCATATGCCAGAAATCATATTTAAAATGTAATGCCATAAGATTATCTTTCGGATAAACAGAGTTCATGTCAATCGAATAATCCATCGTTGTTTTATTGCAACTTAAGTTCTATACCTCCATCGAAAACACCCCTTACAACAAAATTGTTCATTTATAAAATTAGTCATTTGGTTTATAATCAAACTCTCTCTTCTGTCAAATACCATTTAGTTGATTTAAAAAAAACATGTTTTTCTGACCGCTGGCTACATTCAAAAAACTCTACTAAACTACACTGAAAACCAGTGTTTAAATTGCTTACTTTATATTAGCAATAGCACTAGAATTTTAGCTTTGCTTCAGTTTATAGCTTCAAAATAAATAACTGTATTGTTGAGTGCTTAATGAAAACTTTAAAAAATAATAAGCAATAGTAAGAAGCAGAAGCAAATAAGTAAAATAGCAAATAAATATCTTGCTTAGTATTACTGTGTGTATGTTCTCTGCTTAAGCAGTCATCGAAGCAATTATTTTATGAAGAATTAATCTGGTTGTAAGCAATAAGTTGTTGCTTACTTTATGTCTGCTTTTGCTTTGCTGCTAACTACTTATTAGGGAGATCGAACGATTATTATTCGGCCGGTCTTAAACACGAATAACCGGTTAATTTAAATAAGTATGATTTTGATACGTTTGTATGTTTTTTTTATTGAAAATATGCTCATCGCTTAACTATTTGTATAAATTTAATTATTTTTGTATATATGACAAGCTTGGACGTCTCACAAAGAACACGAAAACCAAGGTAGATCGAAAAAGATATGTACTTTTGAGCAAAATAACTTTTTCTCATTTTGTGTAAATAAATATTGATTTTTATATATGAAGAATGATCAACTAGACTCACTGAAGGCCACAAATCCACGCTGGTTCCGTACGGCAGACATATTAGTTAGTGAAGTTTATCAAACAAATAAATACACATAACGAATCAATAGTAATGTTGTGAGGTAATATAGCTGTTGAAAATTGCCAGATTGCATGGCTTTGGTTGAGTCGACAACTTGTTGGTTGGAAGGTGGGTTCTTACCCAACATACCACATTGGCACACACACTATTAAATACGTGTTGCATAAATTTACATCAGTGCTCCTCGAAATTTAAGCAAATTTTTTTTTGTCGGGGCAATTAAACACTCGTATAGTACTAATAGATTTATTGAAAGTAAAACATTTAATTTTTGTTATCTTAGGCACCTAAATTATAACTATAATAACCAACCTTTAATTTCGTTCGCTACCAAGTAATACAACAAAAACGAAATTAGCTGCTTGTTCGAAACTTGGGTATTTTTCAGTACTTTGTGTAATGAACTTTGTTGTTTATGGCCTCCTCATTCCACTTTTGCATATTTTTTGTGGAATTTATAAGAATTATTGTTAGTATTGGTTGCCACTTTAATTTAAGCTCTCCATCAGCTTCCGCTTATTTTTAAAACGACGTGGTCCAGCTCTGCTCTTCAAGAATAAGGAACAATTTTATATAAATAAAAGAACCATTTAACCGGTTATTTGAATAATTATTAACTGAAAACCGGTTTTTTAAGTGCTACTTTTCGAATTATTCGAAAACCGGTTTTTGAAAGAAGTCGAATAATCGATCTCCCTAGTAGGCAACAACCTTTGCTGTTGCTGCTGAACATAAAATAATTTCTAGTTTTTTAGGCAACAGAACAAAAAGTTTTTTTTTTATTTATCAGAAAACAATGGTATAAATTTGAGATATTGTATCAAACAACATGTATGTTAATAATTAAAAAGTTTGAGGCACAAAATTTTATTAATTTTCTAATTTTTTATATTTAAGTAATATTTTATAAAAGTGCTTTTATTTTGGTGAATTTGAAAAGCTTGAGTGTCACCACTGAAAAATATTTTTTTATAACAAATATTTCTTTGACAAATAAATAAGACGGCAATGAAATCTAACCTTATTGCTGCTGTTGCTGCCTTCAAAATATTTATTAAGTCGATATCATAGCAACAAATACTGCAAACAACAATTTGCTGCTTGCTTTCGTGCTGCTTGCTGTCGGTTATGTGTTTAATGCTTTAAAGCGGATGTTATTTTTGGAATTTTTCTAAATGACTTTTGTCTGATTTTAATAAATCGCAGGGTAATTGATGTTGAATTATTTACAATTTCAGGTGATTTGTTCTCTCAAGATCCTGTTTGGGGAATAATGTAATTCGACTAATAATACTAATCAACAAATGAAAAAAAAAATTCTGACCATGGATAACCACTATATTTTTCTGAAAACCTATGATCGCCTAACTTCATTTTAGATTCTATGGATAACCTTTTTTTTATAACTTTTTTCTAAAATCTGAGATTTTTGAAGAAGCTGCTAGAAAAAATATATTAAATATCAAAGGTATTTTTGCGTGTTGCCCAGTGTAATTGGAGTTGAATTATGAATTATGAACGAGAGAAAGTGAATTACGAAAAAGTGTTGTCATATGAAAAAATTTTCTTTTTTTACAAGAATGACTCCAACTTGTGCTACTCATAGTTTCTTACAAAGTCCTTCGATTCAAAATGTTAAGAGTAAAATAAATAGAAAATAAATTCCTTTACGTAAATTATCAGGTCACTCAAATACTTCCGTAGGATGACACATAGATGGCGTTACTTGAATTTTGTCGATATGATTTTTATTTAATACCAACAATCAAACGATATGTGTATAAATTTGACAGTAAAGTGATTATTGATTCGTGAATATTAGCATCTTGAGCGTAACAACTTTTATTATTGAAACAAAAGGTTTTCATAAAGCATTGCGTTTTGATGAAAAAATATATAAATACAGTGGGCTCTAGAGGCCAAAAAGTGTTTTGAGTGTAGCCAATTAACCTATTGTTGAAAAAGTTGTTCGAAACTCATAGTGGTCCCGGGAAAATCAGGTATACTAGATTGTTGCCCTATGTGTCCTCTATCATACCCTATAATTGGATTTCAGCCACAAGTCATACAGTGGGCTCTAGACGCCAAAAAGTGTTTTGAATGAATTGGCTTAAAAACCTATTGTTGAAAAAGTTGTTCGAAACTCATAGTTGCCAGATTGTGGCCAGACAAATGGTAGAGAGGTGGTTTGCTCAATTTAAATGTGGTCGTGCCAGCACCTATGTTATTCCAGAAAACATCAAAAAGTCCAAAAACTGATTATGAATGATCACAAATTGAAGGTGTACGAGCTAGCTGACATTGTAAAGATATCAGATGGTGGTGTTTTTACCATTTTAAGCGAATATTTTGGCATGCGAAAGATCTGTTCAAAGTGGTTGCCGCCCGAATTTGGCTTCGAATTGCTTATCAACCCACCGTACTCTTCAGATTTAGCCACCAGCGATGTTTACCTGTTTTCAGATTTCAAGAGAATGCCGGTTGGAAAGAAATATAAGTCCAATAATGAAGCAATCGCTGGAACTGAGGCCTATCGTACTGTAAAAATGGTATCGAAAAGTTTAAAAATCGCTGAATAATTAATTCGAGACTTTAATTTTTTATTATTTTTTTTAATATCCTACGGACTTATTAAGTGACCTGTTGTTGTAAAAGCTTTACTAAAATGTATACAAAAATTAAGCAAAAATACAAAAAAAAGTTTATGATTTTATTCCCTAAATTGTAACAGAGAAACCGAATGCATTAGAAAATTGTTTCCCAGATGAGTAGCATTGCCTAGCCTTGGACAAAAGCCGTAAATTCAATTTATGGCTTTAATTTCGTTGTCCTTCAACAAATGGTGTAAAGCCCTAAACTGTTTATAGCTGCAAGCAGATACTTACAACACAGCCAACAATGAGCAATGAATTTTGCAACAAACCAAGCACACGATTTTAAAATGATTTTTTTTTTGTGTTAAACAGCCCACAATTATAAACGATGTGTCTGTGCGGTCTAGCACTTCTCTTACTGCCCTTACTACTGAAGGACAGACATATTTGTTGTTGCTGTTGGCTCATTTCATCCGCTGTACAGTCTGTTGTTTATGGTTTGATAAAAATGATTATTTTGGTCAGACTTTAGGTCACCGAATTAAAACCTCTGCTTACTTACTTTTTTTTTTTTTTTGTAAATACCCCACTGGCTGTTTGGTTGGTTGGCGTGTATACTTTTAATTATTATTGCATTTAACTTGTGCTTGTATCGGGTTCAAATGCTCAGGCGCTGAATAATATTTGGTGCATAAATAATTTACATAAACCTATTAACGCAGTAATATTCCTGAATGTAATTTTCACAAAAATCCTCAATTATATTGAAGAAGAGAGAAAAAAAAGAACAAAAAATTTGTAACAATAAATTTGGAAACCTACTATAACACATACATGCATACATATTACTTTAATTTTTAAAGCCGTGTATGTATGCGTTCTGATAATTTGAAAAATAGGCTCCAAAAAATACCATTTGTTCCAGTACTTATTATCAAATTATTTCATGCTTTTATAACACGGTTTTTTGTGGTCTTTACACAAAAAAAGGAAAAAATGGCGCATAAATTTTAGAATAATGGCAGTTACTTTAAATGGATATAAGCATATAGACACTGAGATTTATAATAATAATTTTCGTACATATATGTACATGCATAGTCCCATTTCGATTTATTGATAAAGTGAAGTTCATTAAAAGTCACAAACATATACATAAATTATTACTGGGTGTAGGGCAAATTTAAAATATTTTCTTTTTACTTTTTATTTTCATAATTTATGCCTTTTTATGGCAACTTAATTTAGTTTATTTATGTATGTGCGACACGAATACAGTAATGAGCATAACTTATGTATTTTTTTTTTTTTTTTTTTTTATTGTTAAGAGTTATTAATGAATTAAATCATAACCTATTATTACAGATTTTAGTACAATTTAATGGAATATATATTCATGCTACAAGTAGATGACCTTAATACTTCTGTCAAGACTTCTCAGACAGGCATTTTCAGTTTCATGCAAGACGTGTGTGATCTGCTATTATCATGATGAAACATAATCACCCCTATCGTGTATAATTTCTCACTCGAAATATTTTCCCATTTCACATAATTGCTATCATGAACAATTTTTTATGTAAAATATTTTCACTTTTTCTGATTATTCAGTGGGAAATAATAGTCCCGAAAAAGTTTCCTTATCGTAAATAGTTTTTTGCCCGTGAAATTTCTTCCCATTTCCCATAAATTTTTTCACATAATTATTCCTGAGGAGGTACATTTATCATTAAAGTTTTCATTAATTTTTGCTGCCATATTCATTTTTTAAAGTTATTTCAGGACTAGAAGTGATAACATTATTTTCATATAAGACCAGCACCCTGTGGATGACCCCTACTCATGCAGTGCATTGTGCTGGTAAAGGGTCCGTCGTCTAACGTTTTTTTTTCAACTAGTGCTTATTTCGTGAATGTTAACACTTAGCTCATGTCTGATTTGACAGATAATTAGTTTTATCCTTCCGCTGAACGAATATGGTTGTGTATACGCTTGAACAACGCTGGGAAATATTGCGACATTACTTTGAAAATCATGGTAATGTAATCATGGTAATGGTAATCATGGTAATGTTGCTTGGTGGGTATGTAAACAAGCAAAATTGTCGCATTTGGGGCACAGAAAATCCGCACACATACATTGAAAAGCCGTGCAGAGGCATAATTGGGCCATTCTTCTGCGGAAATGAGCAAGTAGTGGCCGTTGCAGTCAATAGCGATTGTTATTGGGCCATTTTGAACAAATTTTTGTTCACAAAAATTGAAGAGGAGGATATTAGCAACATTTGATTTCAACAGGACGGCGCTACGTGCCACACAGCCGAAGCTACATTCGATGTTTTGAGCCCTGTTTTTAAAGATCGCATTATCAGCCGCGGAGTTGATGTCGTTTGACCACCACGCTTGTGGGATGCCGTCAAAGATAAGTGTTACGCCAACAAGCCAGAGACAATTGACGCTTTAAAGGCTGTACACAATCGATAATGTGCTTAAAAATTGGACCGATCGTGTAGGCTACTGCATGGCCAGCCGAGGCAGCCATTTGAATGAAATTATTTTCCATTATTAACCGGAAGGTTAATAAAAGAGATTTGAGAAAATTTTCAAAAAAAAAAACTTATTTGGCGGACCCTTTACTAGGAAAATAGGTTGTGGGAAAAAGGACAGAGGGAGTAGTGTTTATGGACGTTAGATTTAAATTTACTCATGTCAGCAGGAAATACTTTCGCTGGAAGATTATCCACAACCGAACAGTGCGATCAAAGAAAGAATTCTCCCTATAAAGCATTGTGCGATTCATTGGATAATCAACTACAAAGGGATGGACTCTACGAGAAATACGAGTACAAAGTAAAAAATATATGATTTTTAGGAATTCATTTCTTAATTTCGTTAGAACACATCCCGTTGTAGTACCGATAGAAAAATAAAACACACGCCACACTGCGACGGTGCTCTAATGAATCGATAGAGTCCTACCGTCATTAATGAGCATCTTCGCCCTCTCCTGTACGAGGCCGAAAAGCTCCAAAATAGACTTTGAAGCACCGGTCCATACATGAGACTTGTATTCCATTTTGGGTTGTATATAGGTCTTGTAAATTTTAAGGAGATCAGATGGAGTGAAGTATTTCTTGCACCGTCTTAAAAAACCAAGACACTTGAATACTTCTTGTGACACTTGAAATATGTGCTCGTTCCAATGAATGTCACAGTGAATTTTAAGAAATATTAGAAAAAAAGTAGGAGAAAGAACAGAGCCTTTCGGTACCGCTGAGTTTATCCTGAACTCGTCGTATGAGACACCTTCTATAACCACTCTTATAGAGCGATCTCTTAAAAAACTCGATAAAAGTAGAGAGAAGTGGCTACCGACACCAAAAGCATTAAGTTTCGAAATGAGAGCCTCATGCCAAACTTTATCAAACGCCTTTGAGATATCCAGAGCCACAATCTTACTCCCGCAAAATCATGATTGGACACAAGTCCAAGTACCACTTCTCCGACGACAGCAGGATACCAGTAGAACGGCCCTTTCGGAAACCGTACTGGCGATCGCTAAGCAAATCGTTGGACTCCAGATATCTCACAAGATGGTGAATAATCATACTCTCCATAACCTTGGAGAGTGCGGAACAAACTGCTATTGGATGGTAGTTCTTAGGATTACTAGCCTCGCCCTTTCTTGGAAATTGGCGTTACATTAACAACCTTCCAGCAAGATAGAAAAAGCAGCTAAAGCAGCATCTGGTACAACCAGTTAACCAGTTTTATGTGTCACTGAAAATTTATGGCCAATTTGTAATCCTTTTTTATGTTATACGCCGAATATACATATGACCTTAGCCAGCATAACTTTTGTCATTTGATCCAAATTAATTATTTTTCCATTTTTTTTTAGGTTTTTGTAAATATTTTATTTTTTATTTTATTAAAAAATGATATATTAGGGGGAAAAAATTCACTTCGAGGGGAATGAAAATTTCATGGGAATAGAAAAAAAGTTTATGGACGTAAACTTTTTAGCACATTGTTGTCGTACATGCTCCACTTTATATCGTGCGTATCCATTCGGACATATTGGATAAGCTACAGTGTTGCCTGATGCAATTAGTATTACCTGAGATATTAAGTTTTAGAGTCATTTGCAGAAACTTAGTAACCGAAGTTTTTCAAATGTCGAGATTTTTGATTGCAAAAATTTGTTTTCAAAATCAAGATTGTTTTCTATAAATGTAAAGAATGTCACTGCCCCTACTTCCAGTTTTATCACGTTAACAGTTCACGGCAGAGACGGAGTACTTTTTTTGAAAAATTGGTGTATTTTAATAGTCCATATATGGGCTGTGGCCACAGGAAACATAATCTACTATAAGTCGCTTTCAGAGTTCACAGACCAAATGTGGGCTGGGAATATTCTTAGCCATAATAAATGCAAATTATTTGTACAATAAACTGAGACAGCAGACAAAATGTAATCTTTTGCAAGCACAACCAGGGCGTATAGTTTACAGGAACCAATTACGACACAGAGTTGCTCAATTACAAGTATCTCTCGAAGATCTAATGATCTGCCGACTGTCTAGAAAACACTCAAAGCCAACCAGACGTATGTTAGATGTTCAGTGTGCTACAACAGCTGCAAATAATAAAGCCAAAAATGTATCATATATATGGAATATTTGTACTGAGACCTATTGGTTGCAATATTTCCAAAGAGTTCATAAGAATACTCAGTAAATATTGTTTTCTTTTTTTCAATCAATATGTTATCTTTCAATAGTTTCTATGTTTTTTTTTTCCTTTTTATCTATCCACACTGTCAAGTCCACGTCAAATAAATGAGATTTCCTCCATGTCCCAGCAAATATGAGCTGTGGACTGTTAACATGTAATATACAGGGGCTACAAGCCAAACTCCGACACTAACACTGATTTTTTATTAAATATATGTTAAGCTATTAAGAATAGAAAAAAATAAATTCAAATTCAGTAGTTGTAAGTACAAATAAACTAAAGCGAAACTCGGACGGCTACATAAATGTTGGAGAATATTACTTATTCTTATAAAATTAATATTTTGTGTGCAGCTGGTATTTTTTCCCATTCTTCTAATAAAACCCTTCTTAGCTCAGATTTGCTGGGAATTGACTGGTGCTGAACATTTTTATTGAGATAATCCCACAAATTATCAATAGGGTTTATGTCTGGGCTCTGTGGTGGTGTTTCCCTGACGTGTGGCACATTATATAGCAGCCAAGATCTTACTTTGTGGGCCTTGTGCTTGAGGTCGCTATCTTGCTAAGCTTATCCATACTTTTTGACAAGTTTTCTTTTAAAATAATGCAGAAAATGAGCCCCAGACAAGCACTGAACCACTCCAATGCTTTAGTTCCCGATTCAGTGCCCTCCATACTATTGCTTTACCATTCGACCCAATTAAGTTAAATTTGCTTTCGTCGGTGAACAAAATCGCACATCCATACTTTGGTACACTTTAGCAAATCTAAAGCTGGGATCACACGATTGACTCAAATACACCAATCTGATACAAATTTTATTGTCCCAATTAAAAATTCTGTATTCACACGGTTGTCTTATTTTATACAAAATTTGATGTCACAACATGGCGCGAAACGATGTATTGACAATAATTGTCCCAACGCTGTCATACGATTGTTCTAGTTTACGGCAACTCTGTAGTAAACCAGCTGTTGTGGTAAATTAAATTATTTTTTGTTTGTGTTCAAAATAGTTCGTTCTTAAAAAAAATAAATAAATATCGTCATCTTTATTTATATATATTGAGATCATTTAGTTCATATGAGAAAACATTTCAATAAATTTAAAAAAAATTAATTCACTAAAATATTTATTTATTTAAATTGAAATATTATTACAAATTATATTTAACTCTTTAAAGTAAAGATGATTTCTTCTCTAAAGAATAAAAATTGCATCGGCTTTGATCATCAGTTGTTCGCTTAATAAAAAAAAAGTAAAAATAATGTAAAAAAGAAATGATGGAAGGGTGTGATGCAATTTACATATACATAAATAATTAAAAAGATGCATATTTTAAGGGATGACCATAATAAATACCGTATAAACAGACGTTTTATCAGAAAAAAAACTCAATTACAAAATAAAAATCATTGATTATTGTCTTCTTCAATTGCCATACAAGAATACAATAAATATTGGTGTATTTTTGTAATTTTCATTGGTGCATGATTGCCGATAAAGTTTTCACACGATTGTCGCACCAGGGTTGCATTGGGGTAAATAAGCCCAATAATAATGTGAGTTGACGTATGAGCCACTAACTTGTATAATCACACGATTGGCATATAAAAAATACTAATTATTGGTGCATTACGACAATCGTGTGATCCTACCTTAAGTCTTTTGGTTGCATTGCGCTCAATTTTTTTTATGGGCGAGACATATTTCTCGCCCTAAATATAGTAGTTATGTCAACAGGTTTCGTCAGAACTTGAAAACGATTTGGCCGATTTCAATGCAATTACCAGCAAAGGCTTAGGAATAAAATTACCTATAAATCACCTAAACAACATTTTTTTGTATTTTTTATTTGCCACGCCCATAACAAAAATTTTTAGCACGTTGCAAACAAACTGAAAACGGATTAGAGTTCAGCCCACCAATTTACTCTAGGAAAGATACTTGGTTACTCCAGACCAAAAAGTGTTTGTATTTTGTAGATCAGTGTTATTTTTAACACGAGCTCGAAATAATTTTTTTTTCGCTTTTTGTTCAAACTAACGGGGTTTGAGCTTTCAGTGGGTTAAGTTAATGCAGTAACAGTTACTACAATGAATATGCAAGAACGTCCTCAAATCAATAAAATGCTTTCGTTTTTCTATAATTTTTAATCAAACTAAGCAGACTTCAT
The DNA here is from genome assembly GCA_023159175.1 of Wohlfahrtia magnifica. Taxonomy (NCBI): domain Eukaryota; kingdom Metazoa; phylum Arthropoda; class Insecta; order Diptera; family Sarcophagidae; genus Wohlfahrtia; species Wohlfahrtia magnifica. Next base: position 822,709 of record JAKWBJ010000041.1, on the reverse strand, counting down.
TCAACTTAAGAAAAAAACGGTAATTTTGCAGCTTAAGTCTTAAGATCTGCTGAAATATGCTATAATTACTTTCCGTTTTTATTTAAAAGCTTTATGAAACTGTAACGTTTTTAATATTATTGTGTTTGAACTATTCATCTCCACTGTAGCTTTGCATTAGTTTTTGGGAATTTGCATTTCATTTTTATGCTGTTGCTCTTGTTAGTGCTGCCTGTCTGCTCCATTGGCTTGTGTCCTGAGCAGTGCTATATCATCACAATATTTAATGCAATTAAATGATTTATTTTATTCATAATGGCTTTAAGATAAATTGCTTTGTAGTTTCATTATATTATTTTCATTTTAGTTTTTTAATTTATTTTTGCTTTTATTTTACATTTTTCTAGTCATCTTTTAATAATAAATGTGTACGAACGGGGCAAGTAAACATTTATTATTTGCAAAAAATATTTTTCAAATAAAAATTTTAATAAATTTTATTAAAAAAAAATAAAATAATAAATATTACTTTGTTTCCAAATAAATATAATTTTATAAAAAGTTGAAATTACAAACATAAAAATGTGGATAGAAAAGTATGAGTATTTTGTCTAAGGGCGTGACCATGCCTAAGTGTTTATAAAAAAACCTATAATTCATAATTAGCAAAATAATTAATTGCGAAGTTAATTATAGTTAAGAAAATTATTGCTAAAAATTCGAAGAAAAAGTGTAATTACCGTTAAATATAACTTCTTCTTATGGAAGAATGTTGAAATCAGTCCTCAGAATCACTTTACTTCGCCATACTTTCCGAACTTACGTTGTAATAAAACTTTACCCAATTTATCGGACGTACCATGACACATAACTCAGCTTAAAGGATGCAAAATTTCACCACAAGCCCTTAAAACATAAAGATCCCAAACCTCTATATTCGTACTTTACCGCTTCAATAGCCATCCGTATACACGTTGGGTGCTTGTGCGTAGAATCTTAGAGAATTAAACGAAAATTCCCCTACAAAGTAGAATTTAGAAAGGCAGTAGACTAGACACATAATTCACACTCTCTAGAAATCGAAGCGGAAAAATGCTGTTTTGCTAAATATGATCGCATGATCAGTCACTAAGAAAGGTGATCCCCACATCTGAGCCAATTACTGCGAGATAAGTGTTATAAACATCGCATAATAGACACTATCAAGCATGTTGTGCGATGGGGTGAAGCCTCTTTTCGAAAACCTGATCGGGCCATGTCGGTGTGGCTTTAGGCCTGGTAGATAGATCTTCTCAATACCTTAAATTCTAGAGAAGACCCATGAGAAAGACGTCGATTCCCAGCACATATTCGTCGATTTTAAAGCCGTCTTCGACAATACGGATAAAAATTGCCTCTACGACACCATGTCTGAATTTGGTATCCCCGCTAAATTTATACGGCTATGTAGTATGACTTTAAGGGAAACAAAAAGCTCCATCAGAATTGGGAAGACATTCTCCCATCCGTTTGATACTAAACAAGGTTTCAGACAAGGCGATTTCCTAGCAGGTATTACTTTGTTCTCAACAGGCAATTGAGAACCAGAGCTCTTTCTCGACGAAACAAATTCACACTATAAAATTCATTTATCATCCCTGTTCTGCATATGGTGCATAACGATGATAATATTTTGGAAGCATTCATAAGATTTTCGGTCTTCTAGAAGTAGGAACATAGATGTAGTGAAGCGCGTCTTGATACAAAGGCTTTGTCACGTCTCTCGTATGTACGAAACAGACAAACTAGACAAACTTACTTTTAGGTGGAAAGTGTGGAACAGGACAATCGCATCTTCGTTGGAGAGACCAAGTGTTGGTTATTTGATGACCTAGCACAGATAGATCAAGCTAGCATGCTCTTTTGGACTCGGCCAAAATCGTCGAACGGTTGTAGTGCCACAGAAGTAAGTAAATATATAAGAAGGGTCCACACGATTACAAGGAACTTGTTACTCACCCAATTAAATCACTCCAAGGCGAGCATTGGTCGAAAAATTCCCGAAATATGTGGTCAGAAATGAAGCTGTAATATTTAGTTGCTTTAACGCTCGGCCGCATGTTGCAAGACCAGTCAAAAACTGTTTAGAAAACTGCAGTTAGAAAGTTATGTTTTTTTCTCCGTCACTCTTCTAGGAAGCATGCAAGCTTTCCGCAAAGAATCCATTACTTTGTTTCGGTTTTAGTAATCAAGTTGATTTTTCAAGTAAAGTATATGATTAATCTACTGTAGTGCGCCTCCATTTGATTGTGTAGAGTGGTGAAGTTCCTTGCTAAGTGGTAGTGATATCGTGGCTTACGTGAGTCTCGCCACGGGTGAATACCATGCGTCCACTAAAGCCCCCAGCAATGATAATCACAAGTGAGTACCAAATGCTAAAGTGCGTTGTTAAGACACTAACATTCACACCTTGATGAAGTTTTGGAGACCATCTAAACTGCTGCCATGATATGGGTCACAGCACCCGAGCTCGCGCTCTTCTTGCGTTTTAAGTTTAAGACTACAGCCATCACTAAGCTCCCATAAAGAGGCCCACCCAAAAGTCGGTCTCCCGACTACCGACTTCTCTGGTCAGACTTTGTAGCACGCGAGAGGGGGGAACTCACTCACGTGCTACCTTCAGTTTCGGCCCCATAACGGCCTCGGACTGGTCACCGGTAAGTCTAACTGATAGAAATGGTAATCTTTACTTAACAGTGACATTTTTTCCCCGTAGGTGGCGTTTTCTCCACATCATTCCTCTGATGTTTGTCATCACCGCCAGAGGTAGGCCGAAAGGTCAGGGAGGCCTCTTTAGATGAATTTATCTAGAGGAGGTTGAAGTCTCTTTATTAAACACTTGAATACGCAATTAAATTTTTTTGTCATGTCCTATGCTGAAATTCGAACCTGGGCCGTTTGTGTTGTAAGTCTGCACTATAACCCCTACACTAAGTCATCCCCATTAAGTATTATTCACTTTATAATCCAAACATAGCCCCATCCGACTACCACTTGTTTCGATAGATGTACTAGAACGCTTTCACTAGAATCGGCTTTACTTTATCGCATTAAAAAACTAAGCAAGTCTTTTAACGCAGAATCAATCGGTTGCCCATAGGCTGGGAAAAGATTTTAGCTAAGTTATCTTACGAGTATTTATATATTAACTGTCATAACATTCCATGAAGGAACATGGGGACTTATCTGAGTTAATGAGCTGCACCCGATTGTATTTTTAGACTTATTGATAGTGACCTACAATTTAACGTCGGCTCCGAACGCAAATGCATTAGATAAGTTTTCAATAGTAGTAATACTCATAACCGGTTACTAGCTAATGTTATGAGGTGATACCGCTGTTGAAAAAACTTTTTCTTTTTTTCAGATGGTCTGGCCTGGTATTAAATCGAGGACCCTGTGGTTGGTAGGCGGGTGTCTTACCTACCATACCACACTACGCTGTGGTACCGCTTTGGTTATCTTAAATACAGTTGACAGCTGTCAACACCATAACTTACTAGGGTTCAAAGAGTAGCTCTCTTTGTCCTACCTACCAAACTAACAATGACCAACACTTTGTAAACAAATTTTATTCTACAAAAATTTTACAATAAACACTCAAAGTTCGTCAAAGGCCCCGCATTTTTAAGTTATACACCCAATATTTTAAACTTCTTTACAAATTAAGAAACAAAAATCAAATTACTTATTATTGTAGCTTCAAAATAGTTACCATAACTATTTTATAATATTATTTCTTAAACAAGTATAACAATTTGTATACAAAAGGAACAATTTATTTCTGTTTTTTCAAAACGATTATAATAATGACGATAACAGAGAAGAACATGAACATGATGTATCCAGCACAGTGTGAACATATGACAAAAAACATACAAATGGTTGGACATACAGACAGACAGGCAGATAGACAGAGGGAATGAAATGCTGTTAATAAAACTTTTGATTTACGACTGTGAAGAACTTTTTTTCTTTATTTTTTTTATTATTTTTTCCTTTTTTTTGCCAATCAGCCAACCGCACAAACTTAAGCTGCATTATAAGCGGAGTATTCAGCGTAATAGGAAAATGTCTAAAAATATTGTTTGATCTGTGTTTTTATATATTTTTCCTTCGCTTTTTTTTTCAAATTTAACACAAACGGCAGATGGATGTGATTTTTTTACATGTGTATATACATACATGTGTATGTGTATGCGTATGTGTGTGTATATGTATGTATATGAAATATACAGCGTTTTTTTTATAAAGGTATAGAACTTTAAGTTGGCATTACTTTTCCAAATGGCGACCGATTTAACAGCTGTCAAGTGATTTATCTCAGTTTGGCTTGGCAATCCATCATGAATAGACTCACGTCCGGCGTATATTTGTCGAATGAGCCCAAAACGAAATTACCGTTGTTCCCGATTTTCATAAGCGAATTTTGTTTAGCGATGAAGTGCACTTCTGGTTGAATGGCCACGTCAACAAACAAAACTACCGGATTTGGAGTGAAGGTAATCCTCAAGTGTATGTGGAAACACCGTTACATCCAGAAAAACTGACTGTTTGGTGGAATCATTGGTCCGTATTTTTCAAAAACGATGGTGGCCAGAACGTTGCAGTCAATGCCGATCGGTATAGAGCCATGATTACTAACTTTTTCATTCCAGAATTGAATAACTATGATGTCCAGGAGATGTGGTTTCAACAAGACGGCGCAATATGTCACACAGCTCGTGCCACGAAAGACACGTTTGGTTACCGCTTAATTTCACGTTTTGGACTGTGAATTGGCCTTCAAGATCTTGTGATTTAACGCCATTAGACTACTTTCTGTGTGGCTATGTAAAGTCATTCGTCTATGCGGTAAAGCCACAAACGCTTGATCATTTGGAAGAAAACAACGCCGTGTTATTGCCGATATACGGCCACAAATGTTGGAAAAAGTCATCGAAAATTGGATGTCCAGATTGGACTACATCCGCGCCAGCCGTGGCGGTCATATGCCAGAAATCATATTTAAAATGTAATGCCTCTAGATTATCTTTCGGATAAATAAAATTCATGTCAATCGACTAATCCATCGTTGTTTTATTGCAACTTAAAGTTCTATACCTCTATAAAAAACACCCCTTATAAAAATGTATTTTTATATAAAAAGATTTGATTACAAATACACTTGTATGTATATGCTATCTATCTAAGTAAGTTTATATGTTTGCCGTTTATCTAAAGTTTTTTTATTATAATTTTTTTTATTCTATTTTTTCTATTTTCATATATTTTGACAGAATTTTTTTTTGTTTCGTGTATTGTCTGTTTAGCTTCGAATTTATTTTTTTTTTCTTTATTTTGATTTTCATTTTTATTTGGAAGTTATTTATATTCTTAAATTAAGGTTTGTGTTTTGAGCTTGATAAATTGCCATGTCACGAGTTTTAGTAATCGCTTTATTGCTTATGTGTATGTTTTATTTATATAGATATGTACTCATATATGTATATGCAACATACATACATACATAAGCATAACAACAACATTGAATGAATATTGCTAACTATTACATCTATCCCCAATTTAATGTATTGACAGTGATCCTTTTGATAAATTTTAATTTTTCTAAGCCACTTGTAAAAATAGGTATAAATGTTTTTGTTATTTAAACAGTAAACACTAGGGCGGGTCAACTTAAAAATCGCCCAAGTGAATAAGAAAATCGTATTCTAGGGATCGATATGAGAAACTTTGCCCAAGGAATCATACCCCTAAAATGACTTCGGATGATCCTTATTTTGACCCAAAAGTCAAATTTCGAAAAATCCCACTTTGACCCATTTAAAGTGCCCCAATCGAGTCTAAATGTATGACCTACGCCCACTAACTTTGGAGGGTGAACCTACCCTATACAAAAATGTCAAAAAATCACAATTTTTGGCACTTTACATGAAACAGTCAGCGAAATGGCTATGTTTGCTTCGTTGTGGAGGTTTTTTTCTTTGTTTTAATACAACTTAATAATAGAAAAGAAACTAAAAAAATTAATTTCCTCAAGTTTGAGCAATTTTGCGCGGCTCTCTGATATCATCGCCATAACAGCGTCTACATTTTCTGGTATAACTCGTTTGGAAACGTTAGCTAGCAAATGAACATATCGTTCCGTTCCTTGTATCTATATGTGACAGAATGTTTAAATCATTAAACGGTGGATCATCTTGATTTAAATATTCTTTCAATGTATCGTACAAAATGCTCGCGTGATTGGTGTTTCAAATACGTTACTTATATCAATCAAATTAATAATTTTCGTGTAATTTGTGCAATGAAAGTTTATATCTGTTTTTTTTTATAAACTCTAAGTTCCGTTGGGTCTTCAACATCGGTTCGAGAGCGTAATTTTCTTTATAGCACAGTCTCTTTTTGCTCTGCTATCACCAAGCAATATTGATAGCAAGATATTTTCCGAAAGCGCGTAATATGAATTATCTTTAATTACTTGATTGACAGTACTGCGTAAAGAAGGTTGCAGAAACCGTGACTAACTAATGAATTTGAAAAATAATACACTACCGTATACGACAGAGCTGTAAGGCTTGATGTTGAAATACATTGGGAGATAACAATTATTAATCATTAATTCAACCAGAATCCGTAAATTTTTGGATGGATTTTCCATTTCCATATATAATCGTAATAACCTAGCGGCCTTGGTGAGCCAGCAATTATATACAATTTTCCCTGCTTTGATGTTACCCAGATTCACCGAAACCACGCCGCTAGAAATTGCATGGGCATTGGCGTATGAGTACTTCGAATCGGTGGAAAATTCAAGTTTTTTTGGAACAGGGTCAAAAGGATAAAAATGGGATATTTCAAAATAAGGAACATCAGAATTAATATCTTATTTTGGTCCATAGAATACTGTTACAAAAATCAGGTTGGGCACCCCTGCGCTTATTATATCGCTGAAATTAATAAACAGAAGCTGCAAGAACAACTATACGTGCTGTCATAAATAACCAGAATCGACAACAACAAACATTAGCAGAGATAAAGTAAATAAAAATAAATCAGCAACAAAAAAAACTAACAGCGAAGAAAACAAGTAACAGTTAATAACAAGCAACAACAAATACTAAGAGCTGAAAGAAGTAGATGTTTTCATAAGCATGGCTACAAAAGAACTAAATAGAAAGTAAAAGAAAGAAATGGAATCTACTTAAAATATCGAGAGGCTCGAGAGCGCTCGATGTGTTGTTTACTCAGCCATATAAAAAGCACATCGATGCGAACAACAATCGGTTTATTTGGTGTAAACTCAGCGAACGTGTTACGGGTTTGAACTTTGTGTGAAAAAAGTTTATAAGGAGTAAACTCGTGAAGCTAGTAGTGTAGTAAAAACCAGTTTAGTTGGAGCTAACTCAGTAAAGAGAGTTAAGTGTGGATAACCTCTGGTTGAAAAGGTTGTGATCGAAGCTAAGGTTTAATAACGATCGGGTTGGAATATCCTTAGGAAGATCTGCCGGGTAATTGTTGCTGTTTACAAAATTGTAAACCGAGAGCGTAATTAAGAATATAAATTATTATTGCTTATGAAAAGGTTAAAAGCAGTGGAACAGAAAACTCTATTGAATAAAGGATTTTGAATTAAAAACTAAACCAAGATTTATTTTATTTTAACTACAATCTACGGATCCATAAATATACGTTTATAAAGAGATAAAAACGTAACAATACGATTTTGTTTATCACTTGGGCGATTTTTTGCGTCCCTACAAATCGACCCGCCCTATTAAACACATAACTGGCAGCATGCAGCAGAGAGTAAAATATCAAAAGGCAGCACAGCAAAAGTCTAGACAACAACCTTTGCTGCTTCTGCTAAACATAAAATAATCTCACATTTTTTAAGCACCAGAAAATGTTTTAAATGAAACACCCCTTATATACATACATATTTATGTATATGTAAATGTTTCATTTCTATAGTTTGATCATAAATACACAGCCAACAAAATGCCTGGGAAAAATGACAATCAAATAAAAGTGATTTGAAGAGCGTATGCCATCAAAAAGAAGATATTAATGGAAAAATTAAAAATAAAAATAAAAAAATATTGTGAAAAACTAAAAATGAACATTTTAAACAAATAACAGAACTTTTCTCCATTTATTAGCTGAAATGAAAAAATAAAAAATATTTGATGGATTACAATAAACAAATAACCGTGAAAAGTTTTTTAAATTTCATGCTTTTTTGGCGAAAAACGAGATTATTTGTAATGGAAAATAAATATATTTCAACATTAATTTTTTTTATTAAAAATGCCGCGTTTAATCTATGAAAGCCGACAATATTTATAAAACATTTACTCAATTGAGCTTCTATTTTCAACTTTTTTTTATTAATTTATCCACGAAACAATGGCAACGATAAGGATTATGGGTTAAAATTGAAATATAGTTTTTTGTCATAAAAAAAGCCTTTAATTTTTTCTAACTTGTTAAAGGCTTTGAAATGGTTTTAAAAAACTTTTAAAATTTTTCAAAAGTTAAGTATTGCACGCTGAGGAAGTAAAGTATTTCTTAAATTGTTTTAAAAACCGAATACACCCTTGAATAACTTCATTAGCATTCGAGAAATATGCAGTTTCCGCTGCTCTGAATTCTTATGCTCCCAAATATTTACACTCCGCACAGATATAGATTCGTGTAATCACAGCTTTATGAAGTCAATATAAACATGAGTCTTGTGCTCATTAAAATCGATCCGCTGCACTCAATTTCATTTGGAAATTAAATGTTTTCTTTCATAAAACACTCACACATAAGCGTGATCGTTTTTAGTTTCCGGTTTTTTTTAATTTGTTTTTGTTACTTCTCTTGGGAGCATAGAGCTTGCTTCCACATAGCATTTCCATCTTACACGGTTTGCTGCCGTTGCCTTATCCTCTTACCATGTAAGATTGTTTTGCACTAGTTCTTCGATAATTGTGTATTCTTTCTTGATTCTTGAAGATTCCACTTAAGGATTTTAGGTATGGTCTATCCATCTACACTTACATTCCCTTCATTCTATGTTGCTTATGCTATTAGGCCGGATAATATTGCATATGATTCTAAGCCACTTGCTGATGAATACCCGTAACTTTTACGTGACTATATTTAAGACACAAGCCCGGCTTACCTGCATCACAACAAAATTGACATTACACATGAGTTAAATATTCTGAGCTTGGTTTGCCAGGATATATATGAGCTTCCCCATACCGACTGTAGTCGTCCGAATGCCGACCTTGCTTTGTTGAGCCTGTTGTTAACGTCTGATTATGCACCGCCGTTTATTGTCATTATGCTTCCTAAATAACAGAATCTGTAGCACGATGTTTTTTTGCTATTGTTGTTAATTGTCATGGCTTTGGTTTTCTTCATATTAATCCACCAGTGCGAGCTGGTTTTCCAGGTCCTCTAAGTTTTACTGCATGTTGAAGATTTTGTGTGAGAGTAGACAAATAATGGACATTTTTGCTTTACGCCAAGTAGTTGACTAATGCTCAAGTTATGAAGAACAGAGAGTTCTTCATCTCGTACATTGCTCTCATTATTCAGATTATTTTTTGCGGTACTCACAGAAAAAAAAAAAAAACATTGTAAAATCAATAAAACCAAGGTTGATTTCATGTTGATTCAACATGATTTTACAGAAAAACCAAAATAGCATTTTCTCATTTTAAAACAACTATAAATCATGTTAAATTAATATTGTAGTTTTAGTTAAACCAAAGTGATAATTATGTTGATATAAAGTGAGGTTCTTATTGAGCCAACATTGTGAACCGTTAAAATAACATGAATTTCATGTTAATTCAATACGCAATTAATTTTTATTGACTATGAAGTCATTAATTAAACAAAGGGTCCGCCAAATAATTTTTTTTTTTCTGAAAATGCTATAACAAAAGAAAACTACTGAATATTTTGTCAAATTTCTTTTTCTTATTTGAAAGTACTGTCCTTCCGGTTAATAATGGAAAATAATTTCATTCAAATGGCTGCCCCGGCTGACCATGCAGTAGCCTACAAAATCGGTCCAATTCTTAAGCACATTCTCGATTGTGTGCAGCTGTATTTCACCAATGGCTTCACGAATATTGCCCTCTAAAGCGTCAATTGTCTCTGGCTTGTTGGCGTAACACTTATCTTTGACGGCACCCCACAAATAATAGTCCAACGATGTCAAATCACAGCTCCGAGGTGGCCAAACGACATCAGCTCTGCGGTTGATAATGCGATCTTCAAAAACGGGGCGCAAAACATCGAATGTGGCTTCGGCTGTGTGGCACGTAGCGCTGTCCTGTTGAAACCAAATGTTGCTAATCTCCTCCTCTTCAATTTTTGTGAACAAAAATTCGTTTAACATGGCCCAATAACGATCGCCACTGCAACGGCCACTCCTTGCTCAATTTCGAAGAAAAATGTCTCAATTATGCCTCTGGACCAAAATCCGCACGCAAACAGTGACTCGTCTTGGGTGTATCGGCTTTTTAATGTATGCGTGCGGGTTTTCTGTGCCCCAAATGCGACAATTCTGCTTGTTTACATACCCGCCAAAATCAAAATGAGCTTCATCTGAAAGGATGATTTTATTTTGGCAAAATCGGTGCTTCTGTAAGTCGATGGCAGGCCCACTTTGCGAAGCGTATACACAACCATATTCGTTCAGCGGAAGGATAAAACTAATTATCTGTCAAATCAGGCATGAGCTAAGTGTTACCATTCACGAAATAAGCACTAGTTGGAAAAAAAACGTTAGATCTTACAGCCTGAGTAGCCTGAGAGATCACATCGGAAGCGTGTAAATTAGTTTAAAACTTCTGTGATAAACGCACACACTATGCTCTTTAATTTACGTATTTATGCCAAAGTTTACCATCAGGACCCCCTCCTCGTACGGTACGAAGTATTTCTAAAAAATCAGAATATAATTGAACAAGCTTTTGTAATAAGGCAACAAATTAAATACGTACTCTTATTTCACAAGGAAAGTTTTCTAGTATTTCATCAACTAATATTGGCAAATCTTTGGTGATAATTATGCAGTGCGTTAAAAAATATCTTCTAATTTTGTATCTTCACGAAATGAATGGATAATAAAAATTGTAACATAAGGCTCCAAAAAACAGCTAATTCTAGTTAGAAAGAAAATCATAATTATTAAGTTTACCTTAGACAGCTTAGAAATGCCTGTCGATGTTGATAAGAATGAAGTGGGTGTTGTTGTGATAACATTTGATTGATTTTGTAAGGGAGAGACTACTTTATCGGCAATCGTTTCAAGCAAGGTATCATCACCAATGCCGTACTATTCTTCGTCTTTACCTCACTTTTACTCCAACAGAACAACTTTTCTAGGAACCAAGGACGAAGCCATATAGCTGGTATTGCTTCCTTTATATTTTTCTTTGAAAGTTATTTTAAGCTCTCAACAGAAGAAATTTTTTTAAACAAAATTTTTAAAATAAAAACAAATAAACTTCTCTTTATCGACCTTAAACTTAAGGAACGACTTAAAATTAACATTTTTTTATGTTGATTATACATTGGGTTTTTTTCTTTCTTAAGGCCAGCACACAGGAGATAAACCTACTCGTACTCATGCAGTGCATTGTGCTGGTAATAGGAAAATAGGTTGTGGGAAGGAGGATAGACGAACCTTCGATTAGAATTTACTCAGTAAGTGGCAGGGAAGACTTTTGCTGGTAGATTGTTTCACAAACAAACAGTGCGTCTAAAGAACGAATTCTTCTTATAATACGTTGTGCGATTCACTGGGCAATCAACTACAAGTGGATGCGCTCTGCGAGAAATACAAGAACTACGTAAAAATATATGATTTTTAGGAATTAATTCCGTAATTTCATTAGAAAATTTTCCGTTATGGTACCGAAAGAGATGAAACACACGTTACATTGCGATGATGCTCTAATGAATCCATAGAAATGGCTACCCTACAGCCATTAATGTATACCTTCGCCCTCTCCTGTACGCGATCGAGAAGCTTCAAAATAGTTTTTGAAGCACCGGCCCATACTTGATAGTTGTATTCCATTTTGAAACGGTCATAGGTCTTGTAAATATTAAGGAGATCAGATACAAATCCTAGGCACTGGAATGCTCACAGTGAATTCCCATGCATAGAACATCAAAAGCATCTGATTCCTCAATATCTACATTACCTATAGACACAGATGGCACCACACAACCACGCCTGTAATGATTGCCGCTTCTATGAGTTGCAAATCTTTTACGTGTTTATGCACAAAATACCAGGAGTAAACGATAATCACAGCGGAGGCCTACAAAATTGATATTCCATCTAGCATAGCCTTCAGATTTAGCTCATTGGTAAATTCTTGTTTTCCAATACGAAGGAATGACAGGTGAGTCAAAAGAAAAAACCATCATTAAAACAGACGACTATTTAGAGAGCTTGGAGATACCACATTAATCAAAATGTTCCCGGAATTTAACCAGAAAATAAAAAAAATCTTTATTGTCCCCGTCAAAGTAATCCCAGTCGACTGCAACACACTAATACGATTTCGTCAAAAAATTTCAAATAATGATGGCACTGTGCGTCGATGCGTTATCATGGTGCAAATTCCATGAGTTTTCTGCTCACAATTCTGCTCTCTTTAGGCGAATTGCTTCACACAAAACTCTCATAACGCCCAAATAATACTCTTCGTTTACCGTCTAGCCTCCTAGCAAAAGTTCATGATGCACTACACTGTTACAATCCATGAAAAAACCGTGAGCATTTTCTTCTTTTTTGAATGAAAACGAAGTGGTTTTTTTTAGTTTCGGCTCATTTGGTGAACGCCATTCATTTTCTGATGCCTAAATTGCGTGTTTTACTAATAAACCCACGTCTCGTCTCCAGTAATGATACTTCTGATGAATGTGGGATCGGACTCAGCCTCGGAAATCATGTCTTTTGCAACCTCATTACGGTCAAAATTGTAAAAAATCGCCAACACAAAAAGATGGATGTACTCTTGACTGCGTAGCTTTTGCACGGGGTTATTCCAGGAACTTTTTGATCAAGGTGGTATTTTATTCTTTAGTGGAAATCAATATCAGTGCAGACTGATCACAATTTCAGGACACTGCAACTTATGATAGCTATTGTGTCCGGTTCAATCCACAGTTTGTTCAAAAGATCTACAAATTTTCTAATGAACAGCAGCATATCTCAAACTTTATGATGGATATGACCATCACAAACATCCATCCACATCCGTGATCGCTATCCCCTGCAGATACGCTCCCAATTCACAATTATCACTGCGATCCCTGGGATCCATTGGGCTCTTTCTGGTCTATAGTGTGTTCAGCAGCCTTCCCAATGAACACCAGCAAATCTGAAACCACTATGGTGCGCTCTTAGTCTACAGTGGCCCGTAAGAAATTCCGTAAGGAGTTTCAAGTACGGCCTGTCAAAGATAACAGACTGATCGCCGCTCTCTTCGTCACTTTTGAGCATTCCAGAACTCCTAGCATCTGTCAATTTTCCAATCCTTGATTAGATACTGCACTGTAGAGCCATGGACCAATATACTGACAAGAAAAACTAAAAAAGCTTAAAGACCACTGTGTTGACAAATAAGACGTCCTTTTCACACAAAACAAAATCCAGCAAATCAATGCAGTTTCTAAACACACCTATAGAAATATATAGCACCCTGTACGGTTTTGTTTCTTGTTTCATTTGTGGCTGTGTAGTATTGCTGTTAACCATGGCTTTAGTGTGTTGGATGATTTTTATTGTTCTTTGTTGTAAGTTATTAACAGAGAGTCCATGTAATTAATTCAACTCAACTTAAGGCAACTCAGTAATGTTTCAACATAAATTGTTACTTTATGAGTAACAACAGCAGCAACAGCAGCAACAATTCATCAAGGAGAACAATTGACTCAGAAAACAATATCCCGTCAAACATTTGTTAAGTAACTGACAAAGAAATTGTCTTAGATTGCGTGTGTGTGTGTGTGTGTATGTGTATGTACATGCGTGTGCGTAATTCTAGATGTGTTTGTTCTTTTTTCTTTTGCTTTTTTGTTTTCAATTTCGAAATTAATCACTGTCATTAAATTCTCTATAACATGTTACTGACAGCCATGACTAGTCATGATTTTCACTCATAATCTAAAGAAAGACATGGAGAAAGAGAGAGAGAGAGAGAGAGAGTAGCAGTGGCATTACTTTATGTTCTTCACCATAAACATTGGAATCTTTTATTGAAATGAACACATGTTTGATTTTGTAGAAAAAATTTCCTACGAAGAAATATAATCAGTTTTTGAAATGTTGGATGAAATGCTCATAGTTTTTCGGAAGCTTTTTAAATTATTAACGTTTCATGCTCGTCATGGAATGTATACACGTCTTTCCAAAGCGCTAGTAATTTCAAAAGTTGTCATTTTCTTCATATACCCAATAGTGTGAATAAGCTTAAGGCTTAATTAAAAATAGTTTTTGCTTAAATGTTAACAGTGGATGCCAGAAAGACCTGCTCAAACAGCAAGGAACCTCATAAAATCAAATAGCGATTTTGTGCATTGTTTTGCGTTGCCAACCAACGTCATGTCTCCATCAAATGCTTCCTCGACATGCAAAATGGTACAGAAAATCTACATTAAAGTCTGATATTGGGTGTTTATTTAAGCCCAATAGAGATATAAATTGCAAAAACAACACAGAATTTTATTCAAAAAAATAAAATACATATACGAGTATATTTTATTCGCCAGATCAATATGTATATAGCATTAGCTAAACATTTGAAAATGATTTCGTCCATAAAAACAACTCAGCTGTTCTTACGAAACTTTTTTGTGTTTTCGAGCATTGCTGACCATATGTTACAAACAACTTAAATAATCAAATTTTGCTAGTTTCGCTGTTTAAGCCAGAGATGCACGTGACCCCACAGAAAATAATAGAAAGATTTCAAATCGTACGATCTTAGAGGCCAACTGACGGATCCATTTCTCTAAATGAACTTATTTCAAAATTTGATTTTAATAAGTTAATGGTTGCGACCACTGTGTGACACGTAAAGCCATCCTGTTGAGACTACATCTCGTTTGTTTCAATGCCAGCCGTATTTCCACCTAAAAAAAAAACACTAATTGATGCGATAACGATCTCATTGAACACAACGCGAACATTGTCTTAATTTTGGAAGAAATATGATGCATTGATGCCTCCAGCGCTTGAACTGCATCAAACGATACAATGAACAAACAAGAAGTATTTTTCTACGACATTGTCATTGCTATGTCATCATCTTTAAGAAATTTAACTACATTGTCTGTTATAAGTCGATTATAAGCTAAACTCTGCAGGATTTTGTCAGTTTCATGTAATAATTGATTTTTTCAATTTTAAATTAATTTAGACATTGTCACCAATGCGTCATATTTGAATCTTTAATAAGAAATTACTGCAAAGTCCAGATTTTAGAGATACACAACTCAAGGTGACATTGTCCGCTATGAGCGTCTGCGTTAGTGACACATAACATAAAAAGTCGTTAATGAAGCTCGATGATATTGTCTCACTAATGCAGGGACAAGTAACAGACAACATCAACTTCGATCAGCTAAGAAAATTTGAACAATTACTTTAAAAAATCGTATATGACACCAAACATTGCCAGCGTTTATCGCTATGATTCACTATGATGTACTCCACATGCTTTAATAGATTTTTCAATTTTTTTTTATTTCAACATTTCTATTTTACATGCTTTAAAATTTATTTTTCTGTACATAAGTTCATAAGTATGAAAATAAAGGATCCGCCATCTAACGTTTTTTTTTCAACTAGCGCTTATTTCGTGAACACTTAGTTCATGTCTGATTTGACAGATACTTAGTTTTATCCTTCCGCTGAAGGAAATGGTTGTGTATAAGCTTGAACAATGCTGGGAAATATTGCGACATTACTTTGATCGATCGACTTACAGAAGATGCCGATTTTGCCAAAAAAAAATCAGCTTTTCAGATGGAGCTCATTTTGATCTTGGCGGGTATGTAAACAAGCAAAATTGTCGCATTTGGGGCAAAGAAAACCCGCGCGCATACATTGAAAAGCCGATACACCCAAGACGAGTCAGTGTTTGGTGCGGATTTTGGTTCAGAGGCATAATTGGGCCATTTTGCTTCTAAAATGAGCAAGGAGTGGCCGTTACAGTCAATGACGATCGTTATCGGGCCATGTTGAACGAATTTTTGTTCACAAAAATTGAAAAGGAGGTTATTAGCAACATTTGGTTTCAACAGGACGGCGCTACTTGCCACACAGCCGAAACTACACTCGATGTTTTGCGCCCTGTTTTTGAAGATCGCATTATCAGCCGCATAGCTGATGTCGTTTGGCCACCTAGGAGCTGCAATTTGACACCGTTGGACTATTATTTGTGGGGTGCCGTCAAAGATAAATGAAATGTGAAAAAAGAATACAAAAAGTTATACATAATCCATGAATCTTTGATATGCATAATAACTTAAAGAAACTTGCGACCTCAGACCATTACTAAACTGGGCATATGTAAATGGTATTTTTATCAATTCCACTAAATCTAAGTGCTTAATAATAACTCATAGATTTATAAAATATCCTATGCAACTTGAGAAAGATTTAATAAAAATCTTGGTACCATTTTTAATAACCATCTAACAATGACAGATCATGTATACTTTGAATAGATAGAATATTTTCTATGTTAGGAAATATGTGGAGAACACTGCACCTTACGGCGCTAAAAATACATATACGAGGAATACCATTTATATTTCGGGAACCGGCAATACTAATGTCAACAGCTGAAATCTGGCAAAACCATAATAAAGTTTGATTTTTTTTTTAGCATAAACGTACTCATAATGTTTTGACGTACAAGTGCTTTTTGGTTTGTTTAGAGTGAATTAAGAAAATCAATTTGACCAAAAAATTGAAATTGCAATACAAGGCTTTCATTGGATTATATTTTACAACATTCGACGTGGATTAACAAGAATGTGTATATGAACTCAGTTCTTTGTATGACGATAAAGCATCATCAAAAACCACTGTTATAGCGCTGGTTTAGTGAATACAGTCATGGTCGTAGTTCGGTCGTCGATGAATTCCGTGAAAGTAGTCCGAACTGATAATGCAAGATCGTCATGTGACATATTATGAAATAGAAACATCTTTGCACATTAGTTCCACTTCAATACATACGATTTCGCGTGAATACTTCTTCTGCATGTAATGGAATCTGTAGAGTCTGTTTTATGTCGATTTTACTTCATATACGGCAGTTTTGTCACCTGGTCAATGTAGTCAAGCTGTGGTGATAGTATTCATTTTTATTCCAATGCAAAATAAATTGAGGGCAACTGTGACACGGTACAAAACTTTATAAAAAACTGAACCCTTTAAAAATACAGTAGGAGTTAAACCAGAGATCTTGGTGGAACATTACATAAAAGGTCCGCCAAATATTTTTTCTTTTTTTTTGAAAATGCTATAAAAAAAAACTACTGCTGGTCTAATTCGGTCCAATTTTTAAGCACATTATCAATTGTGTGCAGCTGTATTTCACAAATGGCTTCACGAATATTGTTCTTTAAAGCGTCAATTGTCTCTGGCTTGTTGGTGTAGCACTTATCTTTGACGGCACCCCACTAATAATAGTCCAACGGTGTCATATCGCAGCTCCGAGGTGGGCAAACGACATCAGCTCTGCGGCTGATAATGCGATCTTCAAAAACAGGGCGCAAAACATCGAGTGTAGCTTCGGCTGTGTGGCACGTAGCGCCGTCCTGCTGAAATCAAATGTTGCTAATATCCTCCTCTTCAATTTTTGTGAACAAAAATTCGTTCAACATGGCCCGATAACGATCGCCATTGACTGTAACGACCATTTCTTGCTCATTTTCGAAGAAAAATGGCCCAGTTATGCCTCTGGACCAAAATCCGCACCAAACAGTGATTTGCCTTGGGTGTATCGGCTTTTCAATGTATGCGTGCGGGTTTTCTGTGCCCAAAATGCGACAATTTTGCTTGTTTACATACCCGCCATGATAAAAGTGAGCTTCATCTGAACACATCGCACACATTCTGCAACATTACCATGATTTTCAAAGTAATGTCGCAATATTTCCCAGCGTTGTTCAAGCGTATATACGACCCTATTCGTTCAGCGGAAGGATAAAACTAATTATCTGTCAAATCAGACATGAGCCAAGTGTTACCATTCACGAAATAAGCAATAGTTGAAAAAAACGTTGGCTGGCGGACCAGATATAATTACTCTTTACTCAAAACTTTCTTAAAGTAAATCAATTGTAGCGCGCAATGTGAGACATGTGGCTCGGTCCTGTTGGAACCACATACCAGTAAGATTAATGCCAGCTAGTTAAGGTACGAAAAAATTTCACCACTGACAGTTACATTCTGACCATCATCGTTTTTGAAGGATATAATTTTTTAATAATTTTGGAAGATTAAATAGCTCAACATACTCGTAGCATTTTCTATTATAGATTATCGTATAAATTACGGCACTTAATCTTTAAGAAAGCCGTTATACCATGACCTCTTCTGTTAATTGTTTAGTATTACAAAATCGATCGATTTTAGGGTAATGAAAAATTCGTAATGTGTTCATTTGCCAGTGGTAGTCATATAAGACAAGTTTGGCATATTTTCAATCATCTGACCAGCTTTTGCAATCACACGTTTTTTTAGCCATGTGCCACTGGTAATAACATCGTGATGCGCAAAATAGTAGTCATCAGGAGAAGTGACACTTTTTTTCGCTTGTATGTAGGTTTTCTTTTTTAAAACCTTTTCTCAATTTCGTTTTGATTTTTGTTCTGTGTTCTGGTTCCTGTAAATCCTTGCCACCACCACATGGCTATGTAGATAATTTTTTTGTGCCCATTTTTTGTTTTGGTAAATTTTTTTTGTTTTTTGTTCTTTGATAACAATTTTTGAATTCCAATTTTTTGCCTTTCAATATAAACCTGACATGTGGTTTTTCTCCAAGTTTTGTTGATAAAGTGATAAAAAATTCACACACTTTTTTTTAATAACTTCGTGATGAGGAGTAAGAGACTTTGCAAGCACTTGTTAAATGGTTTTCATTTTGTAACAGTGATGGTAATAAAAAACAAAAACATTTTTTGATTTCTTTTCATTTTATTTATTTTAAATCATATCTGGTATACACACACGTAAGTGGCTTAAAAGGTTGCTGTTGTTATGGCATTTTCTTTTGCAAGTCATAAAAACAAAAATAAAAAATGAAATAAAATTGTTGCTCATATCTCTACGGCTTTTTCTGCTGCTACACTCGTACGATTAAAATGTTACAAAAAATATTTTTCTTGTTTTTTACATTTTTTTAATGCTACATTTTTATCATAACTTTTTTATGTAAAACCTATACGTTTGGATACACTACCGCTCGTTAGATTAGATACATATGTGCATACAAAAATGTTTGCCAAATATAACTTTATTATTGACTTTCTCTCTTTTAGCCTTGAGATCAGAATTAAATTTTTTTTTCTAAGTGAAAAGAAAATTGTGTGTTCCTATGACTTTTTAAATAAGAGAATTGATAACCGTGAAGGAAAATGCAACAGCAACCAGTAGAACTAAAAATGTTTTCGTCAACTGTTTAACCCGAAATAACCCACAATTGCCTTATGGTAACGCAAAATATGTCGTTACATTTACACGACTAAACCAGCGATGCTCATTCATATTGTTCAGATTACGAAGTTTTTCGACTGTTTGTTAATTCTCTTCGTGAATATTACAATCACGGTTGTTAAGAGAAAAAAAAATGCAACCAAAAATTTTCATAAAATATACCAAAATCTAGTGTTTCGCTAACCTTTATTACATAGTCTTTCAACTTAAATATCATACAGTATTAATTGATTGATATTGCTTTTATAATTCCTGGAAAATTTTTGTTGAATGTGCGTGAGACACAAACTTTATTCAGTTGCTTGTTAGCCGTCAACGAAGAAGGGGTACAGCGTATGTCTTTGTGTTTTTTTTTTTAATTTCAAAAAGATTTTGAGGCGGGCAAAAGTGCTGCTTAGTACACCGAGAAGTGTTAATTATAAGCTACAAAATTTATACATGTTTATACTTTGTATGAATACCTATTTCTTTAAGGCATTTGAACTTCAGTGTATTTATCTTTTCGAGTGTTTCGCTCTTTGTGTGCATCCCTGGACTGAACCCAAACAACATAGCAAAATTAGAAGAGAAAGACATAATTTGATGCGAAACATATGTGGCTTCTACAAAATATAAACTTTTATTATCACATGTCTAATTCAAGTGACGAATAGAACCTTAAAAATTCTAGTTTTTCTGATGTGCTAGTCAGTAAGAATACGCAATACACTTTTGAAATTCGTATACCATTTAAAAAAAAAGTTTCCAAACATATTCTAAATTTCATAAAAAATATGTACTCTAGGCGACCTATTGTTACCATGCAAGAGCGCTGATTTTTCGCATTTTCCGCAAAAGGTTTAACAATGTATTGAAAAATGGACTACATTTTCGAACTCAGGATATCAAATATATAAGCATATAACTTCTAAACAAAATAAAGGCTCCGCCATATAACGTTTTTTTTCCACTTTCGCTTATTTCGTGAATGTTAACACAGCTCATATCTGAATTGACAGATAATTAGTTGTATCCTTCCGCTGAACGAATATAGTTGTGTATACGCTTGAACAACGCTGGGAATCTGGGCCTGCGATCGACTTACAGAAGATGCCGATTTTGCCAAAACAGGCAAAATTGTCGCATTTGTGGCACAGAAAACCCGCACGCATACATTGAAAAGCCGATACACCCAAGACGAGTCACTGTTTGGTGCGGACTTTGGTCCAGGGGCATAATTGGGCCATTTTCTTCGAAAATGAGCAAGGAGTGGCCTTTATAGTCAATGGCGATCGTTACCGGGCCAAGTTGAACGAATTTTTGTTCACAAAAATTGAAGAGGAGGATATTAGCAACATTTGATTTCAGCAGGACGGCGCTACGTGCCTCACAGCCGAAGCTACACTCGATTTTTGCGCCCTGTTCTTGAAGATCGCATTATCAGCCGCAGAGCTGATGTCGTTTGGCCATCTCGAAGTTGCGATTTGACACCGTTGGACTATTATTTGTGGGGTGCCGTCAAAGATAAGTGTTACGCCAACAAGCCAGAGACAATTGACGCTTTAAAGGACAATATTCGTGAAGCTATTGACGAAATACAGCTACACACAATCGATAACGTGCTTAAAAATTGGATCGATCATGTAGGCTACTACATGGTCAGCCGAGGCAGCCATTTGAATGAAATTATGTTCCATTATTAACCGGAAGGATTGTACTTTCAAATAAAAAAAAAGATATTTGATAAAAATATTCAGTCGTTTTTTTATAGCACTTTCAAAAAAAAAAAAAAAAAAATATTTGGCGGACCCTTTATAAGACAAAAAATTCTTGGCATTACCGGTTTAACTCATACTTTTTAGAAATCGCATATTACAATTATGAATTTTTATATGTAAAAACTTTTTTATATGCTAATGGGAGGTGGCGTAGTGTGGTTTTTGGTGCACTTAACATGACACGTGGTTCCAACAAGACTGAGTTACAAATGATTTATTCAAAGAAACTTTTCATGGCAGAGTAATTTCATGAAATAGCCCAATAAATTGGCCACCAAGATCGTGTAATTTAACCACATTGAGGTCACTTGTCTACGCCAATAAATCAGAAACAAATGATCAACTGGAAATCAACGTTCGGTGAGTTGTTGGCCAAATACGGTCACATAACAGGTCATTCAGTAGGATAAAAAAAACAAAAACAAACAAAAAACAAAACTAGGAGAAGGTGTAGTGAAATTAAATATAAAGCAATTGGTAGATGAATAAAACTAATTCCTTGCTTATATTCAAAAAAGAAAAATAATTCGAATGTAAACAAAATTGTGCAGCTATTCAAGTGAACGGCAGTGTATTTATTTTTGCTAATGTCATGGCAACATTTCGTTACATCCATAATTTTTGTTCTGTTGGTTTATTAAAAAAAAAATATTTTTCTTTTACCCGAATACGCAGGGGAAGCTTAAAAATTGATGGCTTTAGTGTGTTACATATATTCTCTAAAGAGATTAAATTGTGACGATAATGATGCACAGATTTATGGGTATTAAAGAGCATAAGAGATTTCAAAAGTATTTTTTATTTAAGCTGCTGTAGGTAACATCCTTAAAATAAGAATTATTTAATTTGATCCTTTTTTTAATTACGAAAGAAATCGGTTTGATTTTTGTTAAAAAAAATGTTTTCGTTTTAAAACGATCTTTAAAAGAAAGATTAATTGGCTTATTTTTATGTCACTGTGTATTCAACATTTATTTTTTTTTTCAATTTTTAGGTTCCTTCCGTATGCCATTTGGTTTATTTATAAGCAAATTAGTAATACTTTTCTATCGGATATTGTTTTTACAATTACACAGTTTTAAATCATAATAACAAAAGGAATTTATTTTTAATATCAATGAAACGGGCTTTGTGGAATAGAAAATTTAATGACATTAATGTTGAAATATGATTTAAGTCATGTGGCCACAACTGTTGGCGCGTTAAAGCGCAATATGGAACACCAGCATTCAAAAAAGATGCGGCGATATTTGCCTGATAGCTCTTCGTATGTTTATTTCCAGTTGCATAATTACACTATGCAACAAGCAAAAATACCTTTGATATTCAATATATTTTTTCGATGCACTATGGTTGCCTAACTTCAGAAATCATCAGCATAGCATATTCCATAGCTAAGTTTTTTTTTTTTGAATTTTTTTTTCTAAAATGTGAGATTTTTGAAGAGGCTGCTTCATACATCTTACGATAACTTTGAAATAACATATGATTTCGTTACGCTATATATAGGGTCTGCCAAATAAGTTTTTTTTTGAAAATGCTATAAAAAGAAACTGAAATGGCTCCCTCGGCTGGCCACACAGTAGCCTACACGATCGGTCCAATTTTTAAGCACATTATCGATTGTGTGCAGCTGTATTTCACCAATGGCTTCACGAATATTGTCCCTTAAAGCGTCAATTGTCTCTGGCTTGTTTGCGTAGCACTTATCTTTGACGGCAACCCACAAATAATAATCCAACGGTGTCAAATCGCAGCTCCGAGGTGACCAAACGACATCAGCTCTGCGGCTGATAATGCGATCTTCAAAAACAGTGCGCAAAACATCGAGTGTAGGTAGCTTCGGCTGTGTGGCACGTAGCGCCGTCCTGTTGAAATCAAATGTTGCTAATATCCTCCTCTTCAATTTTGTGAACAAAAATTCGTTCAACATGGCCCGATAACGATCGCCTCCTTACTCATTTTCGAAGAAAAATGGCCCAATTATGTCTCTGAACCAAAATCTGCACCCAACAGTGACTCGCCTTGGGTGTATTGGCTTTTCAATGTATGCGTTCGGGTTTTCTGTGCCCCAAATGCGACAGTTTTGCTTGTTTACATACCCGCCAAGATCAAAATGAGCTTCATCTGAAAGGATGTTTTTTTTTTGGAAAAATCGGCATCTTCTGTAAGTCGATCGCAGGCCCACTTAGCGAAGCGAAAAAAGCGTATACACAACCATTTCCTTCAGCGGAAGGATAAAACTAATTATCTGTCAAATCAGACATGAGCTAAATATTACCATTCACGAAATAAGCACTAGTTGAAAAAAAAACATCAGTATGGCGGACTCTATATTATAGAATACCAAGTTGTACCAGCTTTAAGTCATATTGATATAATTTTTTAAAATAACCGATATTTTTGGAGATATTGAGGTACAAATTATGAATTTTTTTTTTTTTTTTTGGAAAAATTATGAAATTTTTGATATCAATAAATCCACAAACAATTTTATGAAAAAAAAAAATTCCTTTTCACTATTTATTCATAAAGCTGTGTGTAATAGAAGCCAAATAAACCACAATTAATGAAAATCGATGGGTAACTACTAATTTTGTTCCCAATAGAGTGAAAGTACCCAATTCAGAAAAAAAATTTTTTAATATGTTTCTCAATAACTCCAAAAGTACGGGCTATATTAAAAATTATATTATAACAACTTAAGTTTAAATTATTGGATATTTCAAAACACATGGTTTAACGAATTCAAATGAGTCATTTCAAAGTTGTCATAAGATGCATGAAGCAGCCTCTTCAAAACTCTGACTTTTTAGAAAAAAATTCAAAAGAAACTTATCTGAAACGCTGATTATTTTTGAAGTTAGGCGATCATAGGAAATAGGCGATCATCAAGGAAACAGTCGTTATTCACGGTCAGATCTATGGTTTATCAACGTGAACAAGTCACTTGACATAGCCACTAAGAAAATAATCCAATGTGGTTGATTGGGCTATTACAGTGAATACTTTATTATCAAAAGTTTCTTTGAGTAAATGATTTGTAGGGCGTGGTGTGTGGCATGAGCCTCTGTGTGGTTAGAGCGTCATGCCAGCTAAATGTGGTACGAAAATATTTCTCATCATATTCCAATACCATTCGCCATTGACAGTATCATTCTGACCGTCATAGCTTATGAAAACATATGGAGCAATTACTTTGTGTTTCGACAAAAGCTTGTGCTCTATCCTCAATCCAAACGCAACAATGCTGTTTACTTATATACTTATCCGGGGTGGCGTGGTGTAGTGGTTAGAGCGTATGCATAACAACACGAACGACCCAGGTTCGAGCCCCAGCAGAGGACATGACAAAGAAAAAATTTTATTGTGGTTTCAAATGTTTGATAATAAAAAAAGGCTTCAACTTCTTCCCTCCAGACAACTCCATCTAAAAAACAAAGAAAAATAAAGAAAAAAGTCACCCTGAACCTTCTCGCATACCTCTGGCGATGATGACAAACATCAGACGAATGATCAGGAAAAACACGCTACCTACAGGGAAAAAATTACAATGCTGAAGCAAAGATCACCACCAATTAGCAAGAATTTTCACCATTACCCACAAAAAAAAAAAATCATATGAAGGAAGCTACAGCGGATTAATCGTCTACTTAGCTTGAAATATCAAGTTGATTAAAGAAACTTAAACAAAGCAATAGATGCTTTGTGGAAAGCCAATATGCTCCATAGAGGAGTGACCGAGAAAAAAAACATACGTATTTAAAGAAAAATGGACTTCAGCGGAGACAAAATTTTTAATTTTGAAATTTTACGTACAAGACCAATATTTTGATAAAAATTTCAACGATTTGTAAGTGTTGCTCTGGTGTAGTCTCTCCATAATGAAATGCCAAACCAAACTATACAAGCCGATTGTCAAATAAAGCAGTGCTGTCAACTCAAATGATCTCTAGAAGACACCCAATAGCTTATAATTATATTAACTAAGAGATGGTTGTACGAAATTTTGATTTTTACAAGAACACACAGTAATTAATATACCACTGTCGTACTAGATCCAGTTTATAGCTGTGAGTTCTCTCACTAGGTCACTATATCTACACCCAGATAGCTCACCAAAGCTAATTATTATTGAGCCACCAAGGAATCTGTTTCTCTACCTTCTAAGTCCGAGCACTCAAGGAGAAGCTACACGACCCTTTCCCGAGTTTACCTGTTACTGAAACTGTATTAATTGTCGTTGAAGAGCAGTCCAAGTCGAGCCGTATGCTCCAGTTATTACCGTCAGTCACCTCGATAGGTCATGTTTATTATGGGCCTTAAGTTTCATAGTGCGTTTTCAATCAAAAGAGAGATTCACTAACTTAGCCATCCGACAATGTTACAGATTACGCCATCCTTTTGTTCTCAGCCTTTAATGAAACAGTCTGCAGATACTACCTTAGATAAACAGCAGCAGAATTGCAATTGATATCGTCTTCGATATATACAAAGCAAATTCCGTTCTAGCTAACTCGTTCGCACGAATTCAGACTAAAGTAAAGTCCGACAGACGTTTCAGCCTTGACAGCTCATTCTTAGAATGTCTGACCAATAGAGATATATTTGTGTAAGAACTCAAGGAGAGATTCTCAGTAGCTTAACTATATATTTAATTCCCCCGACATCCCAAAGGGGACTTATCTCAATCAATAAGTCAAACCCGATTCTATTTTTAGACTCATTGGAAGCGACCTACAATTTAACGCCGGCTACGAACGGCATACATATGTATCAGTTAGAGAAGCTTTTCATAGCGTAAATACTCATAAGCAGTCGCTAGCAGTGCTATGAGGTGATACTGCTCTTGAAAATTATCAAATGGTATGGCCTGGTATTGAACCGAGGACCTCTTGGTTAGTAGACGGGTGTCTTACCTACCATACCACAGCGGCACAACTATAAATAAAAATTCCATGTAAGAAGACAGTTTAACATCGGGTTTCTCATTACGAATTTTGTTTTCCAACAGGGCTATAACTCTACAATTAAGGAATAACTTAACAATTTTGAAAATTTTCCATTGATACATCAGTAATAGAGCTTTGGCATACTTAGTTCCAATAGGTAACGACTCCATGTGCTGATCCCACTGTGATGTCCAGATAGAGGTACATGTTATATCCATGTGAATTTAGAAGAACAGACGCGTGAACATAAAAAAATAAATTGAGGAGCCTTTGTCGTGGCATCCCTGTAATATATTCCGATCGAAGCCGATCGGTAGGTTAGGTTAAGAGTGTGTGGCAGCCACGTCAAAACAAGGAACACTTGAACACACATAGCGGTCCGTTGTGATACGACACATTAAGCGATGCCCATGTTCGAGTCACCAAGTCCAGAATAGCCGGTCTTTCAACTCAACCAGGGGCCGTACACAAATCAACCAGACAGTCTGATGAACCTGGTTATTAAATTGATATGAACGCTCCGATATGCTATCGAGTAAGAGCGAGCCAAAGTATGAGCAATCTACGTTGAGCTCAAGACGAACACTGGCAAATGAAGTAGGTCACACTCTCCTCTTGATCTATGAACTCGACAAAAATCGTTCGCCGGTAAATACAACCTTTCGGCATTCCTACCCATAACACAATGCCCATTGTGTTAGAGTAGAGGAGATGCTCTCACGACCCAATTTAAACAATTGGCCAGGTGAGACCAATCCAGTCTAGCAATAAAGCAACATTCCTCCTTTACCCTGGATCTGTCAGAGTCCAATAAGTACTTCTCCCTAATAGACAGCTTAACAGAGGACAGCGGTACACCCAAACTCGTGGCAAGATGGCTATCTGGGAATCCGATCGTATAGCGTCCAGATTTGCTTCGATAAAGAGCAAGTGGGTTTATCCTATCACAGTCTCAGTTCCCTGCTCGACAAGTGGGAGATATGATTTAAAAAACTCCAAATCGACTATGAAAATGGTGGATCTGCATTAGCTTTACTTCATAAAATTCCTAATATGTTCGCAGTGTTGAAGAAATTTCTTATTTATCAATTGCTCGAAGTTCTCAACAGCTGAAAATATATAGAGGGCGGGCGAATTTGAGGTTAGAAAGTAAACTCACTGTCAAATGATAAAATGTTAAAAATTAAGCTGTCAATTGGAAAATTTTAACTATGAAACACTACATACTGACACGCTAAAACAACGGATTTTAATTGTGAAAATTTACTATCAAAGTGATGTACTGTATCATTTCAAAAAACTCGAGCAGCTTTTTCTCGTGGTCGGGGTCCTTCAGAGACCCCTGTGCGTAATTGAATCTTTAAAGCTCACAGTACAGAAAAATACGCTCTTAGTGGCCGTAGTGATGCAAGCATAACCGCTGTACAGCAAAGTGTTGAGAATGAGCCTGGAACATCAAATTGTCGACGTTGCAACAATTGGTCATCACCAGAGGAACTTCGCGCAATATTTTGCATACAAATCTTCATCTTCACGCTTATAAAGTACAACTCTGTCAACAATTAAAGCCAGCCGACCATTATTTACGTCGAACGTTTGTGAATTGGCTGGTTGAAAAACTGAACGATATTAACGAATTTTTCAATAAAATCATTTTTAGCGATGAAGCCCATTTTCAAGTAGGCGGTTATGTAAAAAAACAAAATTGTCGCAATCCTCGAAAAGTCATTACATCCAAAGAATGTGACCGTATGCTGCAGTTTGTGGTTAGGCAGCATCATTGACCCGTATTTTTTCAAAAATGAGCAACGTTACGCTGTCACCGTGAGTTCTCTGCGCTACCACACCATGACCTATGGTTTCAAGTCACACAGCCTGCCAAACAAATCTGTTATTGCATGAGAAATTACCCGGTCGCATAATTTCTCAGTTTGGCGATGTAAATTGGCCGGCTCGTTTTTGTAATTTAAGGTCGCTGGGTAATATTCTCTGTGGCCATTAGAAAGACCGGTTTTACGTGAGCAAAGCACAAATAACTGACACTCTGAAAAATGAAATTCGGCGCTGCATTGATGAGATAAGCGAAACTTTGTTGCAAAATGTGGTTCCAAATTTTGTGAAAAGAGCGGACATCTGCCACATTCCCATATTTCTATTTTATATTGGTCTGAATAAAACTGAATTTGTCAAAAGAAATGTGTTCTTAAACCAATTTATTTCCTAACCTCAAATATGCCACCTCTTTTACAACGATTACATGTCAAATCTTGTATTACAATTCGTATTTTAAGGCGATTCAAAACCAAAAATCATTTTCTCAATTGAAATCCCATTTTAGCTTTGAAAAATTCAAGACAAATTGTTTAAAAGCTTTTGTGTACTGGTGGAGTGTTTGAGTCAATTCTTTGTGAGAATTTTATTAAAAATGCGGTTACACTGAACGGATCAATCTAGAAGAAAAACAGATGTTTACAACCAAATTTTGGCCAATTATTAATGACATGGACACCACTGACAGTGGTTTGACACAGGACACAGCCACGGAATCAATGAATTTACTGGAAAATATACAGAAATTTATTTCTATTGTTACCAATATCCTCTTATATTTATTAAAAAATATTTCATATTTAATATACGATGATATACCAATGACATGACAAGAATCTGTCAAAAGGCCTAAATAGCAGCTTATATTCTCCAACCAACCAACCATACGAACTTATTGCAGAACTCCCTTTTGATGTTGTTGTCAATGTAATATATTTGGGTTGTTGTTGTTGTTGTTGTTGTCTTTCTCCTCAAGATGATTAATTTTAATCATCACAACATCATAATTATCATCTTTATTTAAATATGCAAAAAACAAATTATATCCGATTTTCTTTCACTATCCATGTAGTATTTTAACTAATTTTGTTGCCTTATGATTACATTTCATTCTTCTTTTTTTTTGTTGTTATTATTGCTCTTTTGCTATTATTTATGGTTATTTTAAGTAATAAATAAATAACGAACCATTTTCTTTTGTTGTTTTTTTCTAGATTTACCAAAACGTGCATGTAATTTTTGTATATTTTTACGAAAAAAAAAAAATAAAATCAAATCGTCATTGTCATCATCATCAGCAGAGTAGCTTCAGCCATAGTATCATCCACCTTAAACGACATGCAAAAATATCAACAAAACATGAGTGTGTCATCAACATTACCACCTACAACCACCACTACTAATAATGCTGCTGTTGCTACTGTTAACGAATACCACCAACATCATCAGCTTCTTATCCTCCTTATCCTTTTCATAACATAGCCTTTATACTTACAAAGGTTGGGGACATGTATGTAAGAGTGTTTGTCTGTATGTCTGGCCCGTCATTAATCATCATTCCAGTTTTGTTTGTTCGGAATAAATTGTGTATCAAGTATCGCAATATTTTTAAGTTGTCTGACTATCGTTTCTACATTTGCTTTTTTGTCATCTGGAAACTGTTTTTGTTCGTCTCGGCTCTGTTTCTTCTTTTTTTTCGGTGAGTGTTAAAATTTACATTTTATTTGTCATCAGAGCTTTTCCTTGGTGTTATTTATTTTTTATTATTTTTCAAGTTTTTTTTTTTTTTTGTCACTAACAAGTATTTGTCATCATTCTCAAAAATTAGAATTTATTATGTATCCGTTTTTGGGTAACTATTATTGGGTATATGCATTTATTTCTATAGTATTAATTTATCATATTGGGTGCTCAGTTAAGATAGGCCAGAAATTAAATACCCTAACCCTCCTGACACGGGTATCACGGTATCTGAACGGGTTTTGAAGTCACTTATCTACGTTGATAAAACTAAAATAATGGAACACCTGTAAATCAACGTTCGCAGAGTTTTATTGGCGAACTACGGCAGTCAAGCTAGTGTTTCGGATTGCACCTTGTACGCGTCAGCCGTCGCGGCCCCATGCCCGAAATCATATTTAACCTTTAATATCTAAAAATTTACTATCCATGAGAGCTCGTTTCATTGATACTAAAAATAAATTTCTTTCTTTTATTATAATTAAAATTGTGTAACTGTAAGAAAACACCCAATATTACGCTCTAAAAGCTCATTGTGCATTGTTTATTTGTGTAGTGGTTAAAAATAATTTTCAAAACATATTTTTTACATCCAATGTACCTGGGAAGCCCTTCATTCGCAAGCATAAAAATTCAATCAAAAAGTGTTTTTTTTAATGACAAATCGTGTAATAACTTACACTTTAGGTCTTCAAATATAATATTCAAATCAGTTTTTGCAAGTGTGGCTATAAAAGGGTAAACAATATACAATTTCTGCTTTTTCTTTATACAACAGGGCTTCTTCAATTATTTTCTGATATGAAATGTAAACAAAATAGAAATTATTTTGCATAAATTCAATAAATGGAAAAAGTAATACAAATATTTTTCTTTAAACATTAAAGCGCTTAAAGCACAGAAATAAATCGTACGCAACATAAGTCATGTTTACAAAATAAATTTTAATAAAATTAGGATTATTCTGCCGAAATTTCGTCCGTATATTAATAGTTTATTTAACACGATTCTGACATAATCTGTTTTTCCTAGGGGATGGACAATTAGTATAGACCTGTTGCTATCCTTCTACTTCTAAGGTTATGAAAATATTATGGAAATACAGATAAAAGAGTATTTTAGGCAACCGGGACTTTAGGCTTAAGATTAGGCTTAGTAGGCTTGGTGATTGAAAATTTGAGAACTGATTTGAACCTTAGCTTGAGGTCTTTTCTAATACTTTTAGATCAGAGTAAGGCGTTTGATTCAGTGGATTATTCGATTCTGATGCAGAAACTAGGGAAACTTTTCTTATCTTTCATCACCAGCTTGCAAAATTTTACATGACTATGTCACTGAACGTTTTCAGATGGTTGAACTGAATGGCATATATTCCAGAGCAATAAATGTGAACAGTGATTTACCTGACATATTAGAGCATTGTGGGCTACAAATGTACGTTGATGGTGTACGGATTTATGATAGTTGTGAGGCGAATTATATACATTCTTGTGTAGACAATTTTAACAGTGATTTGGCAAGGGTTCATAAGTGGGCTGTCGGCAATGGACTGTGTATCAATCCACCAAAATCAAAATGTATTTTCATTAAAAATAACAATAATGCCCTGAAAATAAATGTAAATTTTATTGAGTTTGCAAGTGTTGGCAAAAACTAAGGAGTCCTTTTTAACAATAGACTTTTTTGGTCCAACTATATAGCGACTGTAGTTGGTCGAATATGTGTGATGCTGAGGAACCTTTGGGCGATCAAGTGCTCAACGTCTCTTGAGATATAAATGCTACTTGCGCAGACATACCTCTTGCCTGTTCTACTGTATGTTTGTGAGATTTATGCGAACTGTTCCAGCGGATATGTTTGCAAGGTATGTTTACGATAAAGGTTCACGTGAGTCTATTTCCCATTTTTCTTATAGGATATTTAATATGACTTTTAAAAATCTACTTAAATTTAGTGGCCTTATATTCTTGCAAAGTATATTGTCCACTGGTCTGTCTACTGGTCTGTCTTTTTAAGTTCTTGCGGTTTGATAAATCTGCACGTGGGAGAAAATTGATTCAACAAAGATATAGAAGAGTCTCCTCTGAACGACAATTTTTAATTTACGTATTTGGAACCAACTTCCGAATCGGATACAAGTCATAGACAACGTAAGCCGACTTAGAAATGAGCTTCTAAAGTTGTTTAGCTGTATTTATATAATGCGTATATGTATGTTGAATATAACATTTTTCTTTTCTTTAGATCTTTATTTGTTTTATTTGTTTTTTTTTGTTTTGTTTTAAAAATTATTCAATTAATTTTCGTTAAAACTTAATTTTCTTTAAAACTTAATTTTCATTTATTATATTATATCCGTTTATTATTATATTGTTTATAATATAATGTTATTTATTCTGTTATCTTGAACACAGTTTTGTGCACCACTGCTTGTAATCTTTTTACAGGGAATAACAATTTTTATTCTTTATTACTCTGTCTGTTTACAACTTTGTAAGCAACAACAATTACTCGACAGATCTTTCTTCCTAAGGATCTTCCAACCCGATCGTAGCTATAACTTAGGTTCGATCACAACCTTTTCAAGCAGAGGTTATCCACACTCAACTCTCTTTACTGACTTAGCTCCAACGAAACTGGTTTTTTACTTCACAATTCACTTCACGAGTTTACGACTTATAAACCCCTTCATACAAATTGCACTCGCTGAGTTTACTTTACTTAAAACTACACTCGCTGAGTTTACGACACATAAACTGATTGCTGTTCGCATCGTTGTGCTTTTTATATGGCTGAGTAAACAACACATCGAAAGCTCTCGAACCTCTCGATATTTTAGGTAGATTCCATTCCTTTCTTTTAATTTCTTTTTAGTTCTTTTGTAGCCATGCGTATGTAAACATCTACCTCTTTCAGGTCTTAGTATTTGTTGTTGCTTGTTTATTGTCTGTTACTTGTTTTCTTTGCTGCTTAATTATTGTTGTTGCCGTGTTATTTTTATTTACTTTATCTCTGCTAATGGTTGTTGTTGTAGGTTATTTGTAAATAGCACGTATAGTTGTTCCTGCAGCTTTTGTTTATTTATCTTAGCGATGTAATAAACGCTATGGTGAGCAACCTTATTGTCGTAACAATATATAAATAAATAAAATAAAAGCTTATTGAGTTTTTGAATTACTTTACAAAAAGATTTAACAAAAATAACATCTACTAATTGGTAATCAAACTAATTCTCTTTTTTTAATTTTAGATAATTTATTTTCTAAGATTTTCATATTTAATAATTCGCAAATATTAATTAATAGTTTAAAATCTTTGTGTTTTTCTCTTTTTTTGTGAAATTATTATTTTAAAAATATTTGTTATCTCTATTTCGTTCTTCAAAGAAATGCGTTAAAAGTTTAATTAACAACAAAAAAGCCAAAAAAAAACAAAATATAAAATAAAAATAGGAACTAAAACAGATATTTTATTCATAGATGGTAGAGTGGAGAGGAAAAATAGAGAATTCAAAATATAAAATGGAAAAATCTATATCTACACTGACTGACTGCATAAATAATAAATTAATTTTTTTTATATATCAAAACAGTGAAGCGTATAAATATAAAGTCAAGGCTTTAAGATCTTAAACAAGGGATTCTGATCTAGAAAAATTAAAAATATTAGAATAGTTTCTTAAAAGCTTTACACATTAATTCAAGGGAGTTTTATCTTTTTTTATTCCCTCTAAATACTAACATATATGTATCTCGAAAGGCACTTAAAATAAGAATTTGTTGCAGTGAAGCCAGTCAACTTTTCAAATTCGAAAACAGGTATAAGGTAAAGAGGATCTATGGTCTTGGATCTATTCACATTGAAACACAAAATATTTCTGCATTCTGCGATCGGCAGTAAGACAAGTAATGGTCCAACCAAAATGCACGATGTTAACTGTAAATTAAACAAAACGTATTCAGAGAATTTTTTTATTATAATAGAAGTTTCTGTGGCAATTATGTGTGAAACAAAATATCGGCCTAATGCTAGCCAAGGTTTCGGTGGCATACTTCTATCCGCCGATCTATATTTTTAATGTTAATATGCCTATTGGTTATCATTCTTTAGCTCTTGACTTGTTCTTGGCTTATTGACTTACACAGTTTCTTTTAAATATCCGCAAAGGTGTCAAATTACTTGACCGTAGCAGCCAATTAACTTCGCCAAAAAAACTAATGTATCGTTGGATGTGTGGCAAATGACACCATCCTGTTGGAATTACATATCGTCCAGGCCCATATCCCGAATCTCTTGCCACACGAAGTGCGTTATCATCTCGCGAAAACGAACACCATCGGCGGTAACTGAGGCAAACCTCATTTTCGCCTTTCAATACCAAAAACGTTAAAAAAGAAAACAAATAAAATTAAAATTAAAAAAATAATATAAAAGAAGTGAGGATATACCCGCTACGCCTGTTCATTCGTCGCTGTTTCAGTGAGGACTAAAAGCAAGAGTGTGAGAACATATGTGAATTGAGAAGCAAGAAAAGTCTTGTGAAATGAACAGCAATGTTCTATGCATTGTTAAGCACTGCTGTTCACCAAAAACGAATATTTTTGTTTCAAAAACTCATCGCTAATAGTTAACAATCGCCTAATGCGAATCTCAAGCTGGGCAATTATTAATTTAATAATGAAAAAAGTTTACAACCAGGAAATGCTTTATGCAATAATTAAGTTTGTAAGCGATCTCTATCATAATATTGGTCACATGTGCTCTTATGTTTCGTTATCAAGCAACAGAACATTTTTGCTCTCTACTGTTTTGTTTGTTTATTTAGGTACGTATGTAGGTATGTATGTATGTATGTGTGTATGTATGTATGTATGTATGTATGTATGTATGTATGTATGTATGTATGTATGTATGCATGTACGAGTATTATTTGAAAACTAGTTTTGTTTTGCACTTTCAAATATAGGGTCCGCCAATAATTTTTTTTAATTATGGAAAATAATTTCATTCAAATGGCTGCCTCGGCTGGCCATGCAGTAGACTACACGATCAGCCCAATTTTTAAGCACATTATCGATTGTGTGCAGCTTAATTTCAGCGTCAATTGTCTCTGGCTTGTTGGCGTAACACTTATCTTTGACGGCACCCCACAAATAATATACCAACGGTGTCAAATAGCAGCTCCGAGGTGGCCAAACAACATCAGCTCTGCGGCTGATAATGCGATCTTCAAAAACAGGGCGCAACCCATCGAGTGTAGCGTCGGCTGTGTGCCACGTAGCGCCATCCTGTTGAAACCAAATGTTGCTAATATCTTCCTCTTCAATTTTTGTGAACAAAAATTCGATCAATATGGCCCGATAACGACCGCCATTGACATTTGCTCATTTTCGAAGAAAAATGGCCCAATTATGCCTCTGGACTCGGATTTTTTTGGGCAAAATCGGCATCTTCTGTAAGTCAATCACAGGCCCAGATTCCCAGCGTTGTTCAAGCGCATACACAACCATATTCGTTCAGCGGAAGGATAAAACTAAGTGTTACCATTCACGAAATAAGCACTAGTTGAAAAAAAAACGTTAGATGACGGACCCTATATTATGTTCACTTGGATGGCAAGAGCTAAATCCAATAAAAAACCTCCAGGTAAACGGAGTTAAGAATTAACAGAAGCAAAGTTCTACATCAGTTTTAATTTTTGATGATCCTTTTGTACTTTTAGCAGCTTTAAAACCTGTCACTAATTTTTGCCAAATTATATGCGATAAAGCTGTTTTAGACATGGTTTTATACCATAAAACCCTTAAAAGTATGCATAAATAAGCATACTGTTTCTGTACTCATTTATTTGGAAAAAAGTGTATATTGGCTATTTTATAAACAACAACTACAATAGAGAAATGAAAACATGAGCAAACTCTTTAATTTATGAGACTCCCCATTACTCCATAAGCATAATTAGTTTTCAAACCATGAATGAAAAAAAAAAAACAGAAAAATTGCTTAAAATTTTTTACTGGAAGAAAACGAACAAAAATTATGGATACCTTTGATAATAAAGTTCTGGTTTTATGAATCCAAAGGCAATTCACTTACACAGCTAACCCCACCCGAATATAGACAAACTACACTTTGTGTGTTATGCTCATAATGGCAGTAGTTTTTCTTATTTTTATTTTGCGTTCCATTCCAAGTTTATTAATGGGAGCCAGTTACTTAAAAAGCCCTTTTTTGTTGGACCAACAGTCACCATATGGCTCGATGGGGTGGCATAGCTTTTATCTTTTATTCTCCCAATGAAAGTGTGTATTTGTAAATGAAAAAAAGGAGGCACATTTCAAAAGGGATACTAATGACATTACACAAAAATGTACCAAAAATTACTGCAGACCAAAAATATTAAAAAAAAGTGCAAAAATAAAATTGCAAAGAACAAGAGAGACAAATTTGACTGTAAAAAGTGGAAGAGGAGCTCTACAAATATGAATTAAAAGCGATTTTATTTTTGAAGAGGGAATGAATAATCACACAATTATTTATGTCGACATGAAGAATAAGGGTTCATGTATAAAAAGATTTTAAATACATATTAAAAAAATTGTTAGAAATTGCAATAAAATTAAAGAAAATTCTTAAAATAAGTTATTATGTTATATCGAAACACCTAAATTATTTTTTATATAATAAGTTTTTATATGAAAGACAAAGTCGGTTATTTGATAGCTTTACTAGAGAACAATTTGAGGGAAATTCTATTTAAATAAGTCCTAATAATTTTAGAAAATATTGACAATTTTAGTTAAATTAGCAAACACTTTTTTAACCACAGTGCACCCCTATAGGGTTTTTAATTTTTTTTTTTTTTTTTAATATATTTAGTCTCTAGCACGATTACGAATTTGTACATATTGCTACGTTTTAACTTTTTTAAACACTTGGCATTCGTTCAATTACGTAAAATAAAATAAATGCAGCGGATTTAATGTTTTACTTTTACAGTCCTTTACTTATATTTGTACAGTATCCAACTTATTTATCTTGCACTTAATACACTTTTTGTACGCCTTGACACGATTATATTCTCTGACTGTTAAGTTACAACTGACTGACAGTGCAGTTTTAAACCTTCTCAACTCTTCTATTCAGATCCATTAATCAAATATAACACCCAAAAATGGAATTGGTAGCACCGTTCGTGTTGTTAGCAAGACAAATAAAAGTATGGCATTGATAGTCTTGACACCAACCTATAGAATAAATTCCATAATAAAGTTTTTAGTTCTAAATTTTTTTTTAGTTTTTTTCTCATAACAATATAATTTTTTTTATTTTTTTTTAAATATTGAATATAATAAAATTGTTTTTATTTTGTATTTTTCAATTCTCATCAACGGCTCTGCATTAGCAAAACGCACCGCGACCTGAAGGAATTTTTGTTCAGCCACATAAAGGGTCCGCCATCTAACGTTTTTTTTCAACTTGTGCTTATTTCTTGAATGGTAACACCTAGCTCATGTCTGATTTGACAGATATTTAGTTTTATCCTTCCGCTGAACGAATATGGTTGTGTATACGCTTGAACAGCGCTGGGAAATATTGCGACATTACTTTGAAAATCATGTAATGTCGCAGAATGTGTGTGATGTGTTCAGATGAAGCTGTTTTGATCTTGGCGGGTATGTAAACAAGCAAAATTGTCGCATTTGGGGCATAGAAATCCCGCGCGCCTACATTGAAAAGCCGATACACCCAAGACGAGTCACTGTTTGGTGCGGATTTTGGTCCATAGGTATAATTGGGCCTTTTTTCTTCGAAAATGAGCAAGGAGTGGCCATTACAGTCAATGGCGATCGTTATCGGGCCATGTTGAACGAAAATTGAAGAGGAGGATATTAGCAACATTTGAACGGCGCTATGTGCCACACAGCCGCAGCTACACTCGATGTTTTGTGCCCTGTTTTTAAAGATCGCATTATCAGCAGCAGAGTTGATGTCGTTTGGCCACCTCGGAGCTGCAATCTGACACCGTTGGACTATTATTTGTGGGGTGCCGTCAAAGATAAGTGTTAAATCAACAAGCCAGAGACAATTGACGCTTTAAAGGACAATATTCGTAAAGCCATTGGTAAAATACAGCTGCACACAATAGACAATCTGCTTAAAAATTAGACCGATCGTGTAGGCTACTGCATGGTCAGCCGAGGCAGCCATTTGAATGAAATTATTTGCCATTATTAACCGAAAAGATTTTACTTTCAAATAAAAAAAGAAATTTGAAATTTATTTGGCGGAACCTTTCACCACATCAGATTGAGATTACGAATAAAGCCAGTATTCTTATTCAATGAGGAATATCATAACTCGTTTAGTGTCATCAGATTATCCCCTAGGAACACTTACAAAGTACGTGTCCAGATGTCTCAATTATTCTCAACATTTGCCAAATAAATAGACCCGTAAGTAATCTGAGTTCGCTTTTATTTACCGGCAATAACCTTTTCTCCAAAACCTAGTGAATTCGCCCTCAGCCACTAGAGGCCAATAAAAACCCAGCAGGCTCCCCTGTTCGCTAATAAGTTGACTGTTTCGTTTTCAGGATAGAAATTACTACCAGTGATTCAACATAAAGTAATACTGTTGTGAACGTCTAAAACCAGCTAAACGCCTGACTATCCGACATCACATAAATATTTAAAACCTTCGATTTTCTCCTTAGGCATTCCATAACACAAGTTAAGATAATGTTAGCTTCCACTCGGGAAATATAAAGCTATTTGCCTATAGAAAAATTCGTTCGGAAATTGGTATCAACCAACCGCCAGTCTGTTTAGGTTCATCGGTGAACCCAAAGTGGTCTGCGATGTTTACTTGCGGGTATAAGAACCTCAAAGTTCTTGCCTAGTATTAGGATCACCATCAAATTAGCACACATGTCCCCAACTTTCAAACTGGAGTCACTTGGCTGTCTAAGAGCTTTTTTACATGCCTACTTCATTACCGAAAAGTAAAATGAAGATATATGCAGAAAGGCGCGAATGTTGTTATTGAAGCACATGTAAGGCTATAGACCCTATTCTAAAGAACCCGCGCGCTATCCTCTTTCGTTCTAGGCCACTATGCTAAGGCAGCATAGATCGGAATTGATCTTATTATTCTAACGAAGGACCATTTTGGGTTTTAGACACCACGTTTTATCATAGAGACATAATGGCTCTGTTCGCCTCATTTGTAAATCTCGTCCCCTCAGTGAGTCTCAGATATATAAGTCTAGTGAATGGTATAATCATCTCCTCAGGGTTTATATGTAGCTATGCCTCTCCCGCTGTACCAGTTGAAAGTTATATCAAGAGCACCTGGTATTCATTCCGAAATAATTACGTCCTTCCATTGTCATTGATATCATTTTTTTGATATTAGAATTCTGCTTATGTCTGTAGAATTTTTTATTTTTCTGAAGCATAATTCTGCTGAAAATTATTGGACTCATTATCAAGCTACCACCATGAAGAGAGTACAGAGTACAGTATGAATGGAATAACGAGAACATGTTCAATAGCCTCGTTGAAGGCCTTGAATAGTTTGACACCGCTTCACATCTATGCAATGATGGTGGTGGCATATTCGGCGGCAAAGTTTTTCGCCAAGGGATCTCGAATTGCATCCGGAAGTCTGTCTATTCTACACAGGATGGTCGGAGAACCATCTTCGATTCTAGATGTTATGCCCAATGACATAATCTGTGATTTTGTAGAGATTCAGGGTTATATTCATGAATCGGGATTGTTGGTCTAATGGGGCCTTAGTTCGGCGTCAAAACTAAGTTGGGCAAAAAACTTGACCTTAATGTGTGACATCATCCATTATGGTGGGACCACCCTTAAGAAGTATACCAACATTTTCAGCCGACTATATTTCAAGTACGTTTATGGCTCTACAAAATTGATTTAAAAACGATTTTAATATTTTATTAAACACAAAAAAAGTGTAACTATTATTCCAAATAAAAAAGAATAATAAAAGCGTTTGTTCTTTTAAAAAATAATTTCATATATAAATAGCAACTAACATAAGTGCTTCCTGGCCATTCACTGATAATTATCTTTTATATTCATCTTAAAAAGACATTATCGGTTAAACAAATAAAACACTTTGAGAAACTTTTTGTTTTTCCATAAAGTTTTATTGAAATTTGGCCATCTTCTGAGTTTTTCTATGACACACAACAAAGTTTCGTTTTCTTTTTGCAATTTTCTGAAATCACAATTTCGAAAAAGAAAAAACTTAAATCGAAACTGAAAACGTTACATTTGCAGGAAAATATGACAGAGTCAATATACACGGATATGCTTCTGTAACAGAGCATATGAATAAGGGGGTTTTTGTGTATAAAAAAAGAAAATGATTTGATAAAACGATGATGCCACGCGTCTATATGAGAAGAGGTAAGAAAAACTAGTCAACATAAATGACTCTTTTTTTTATTTGTTACACTTTGTACACATTTCATTCGAAACGATTTTTTCATTGTTTCCGATATGAAGGAAACTGTTATTCACAAGCAGTTGGTGGACCATATCATTTAACTTTTTTGCTCATTTTTTTGAGTTGAGCTATGCATGTGTAGCTTTTAACGGCGAAAACGAAATTCATAGACCCAAAAACCACCCACATTACTCTATCATGCAGCATCATAAACAGCAACAAGAACCCAAAGAAAAAGTAGTTGAAAATGAATGCAAGAGCAGGCTGTATGACGGGACAAGCTGACGCCGTAATGCTTATTTTTCTTCTTCTTGTCATCTTTTTTTGCTTAGTTTTGTTACACATCTAAAAGGAAAAAGTTTTTCATGCTTTTTCTTTACATTTAACAGAAAAACAAAATTGAGAAAAAAAAGGTTATAAATGAAGTTTTTTTCTTTGGGAGGGAGACATAAAAAAAAATTAGCAAACTTTGCAAATTTGCTGAAGTTTGTTTTTGTTTTTCTTGTTTTCGCTTAACATTAAATAAAAACGCAAACAATAATGCAGAAAAGGCAGCAGCTAGTAACCTGTATGATACAGATTTTGATCAGCAACATATTTCATGATAGTGATTTGGAAATATTTTTTTTGTTTGTTTACAACTTACAGACTCGTGGCAAATGATTTGCTTTTGGAGGAAAATAAGTAAACAAAGTTGGATACTGTGAAGGACGGACTGTATAATACCCTATACCACAAGCAGTGTTGCCATAATTTCTTTTAGAAAAACTGAAAATTTTGAAGAAAAGAACTGATATTCATGCGAAAAAATTGCACATACATATGAGGGTGTGCTCTGTAAGCCGAAATGAAGTGAAATTGAAATCGCGTAAATTTTCAAAGACCGATAAACTAAAAATTCGCCAATTATTTTAAGCTTTTGATAATCAAAGAAGTTATTTGAGAGGTAATTACGTGTATTAATAAGAAAAAAATATCAATTATAGCAATTTGAAGTTTCATTCGATTTCAATTTCACTCAATTTCGGCTTACAGAACATACCCCATAACTTATTTCATAGTTTATTTTTTATTCAGGTGATATGTGATATGATGAACGATATGATATAATTACACCGTGATTGAATTTGACACTTTATATTCCGACAAGGGGGGCTCCCAGTACGTAAATCGTACCCGGCTATGTTGAATCCAGTGGTGCAAACCGATTTTCTGGGTTAGCTTTTGTTTTTGAGACATACCATTATTTCGAAAATGGGAAAGATAGCACAACATATATTAGCGTAACTCAAACATGGTAATCTAACGCGTAAGCTAAAAGAACCGAAATTTCACAAAAAAATTACCTTTAAGTAAGTCCAACATTTGTTTAATCTGCGCAGTCGAACAGTCAAAAGAGTAGTGGGATCACATTTTTAATGAAGTAGCTATAGCACTCATACGTATGTTCTTACTTAGTATGTAATATGATCCCCGTGTTCTTTTGCGGAAAACAAATATATATATTCCTAAAACGACTTCGCAAAAAACGAAATTTCTTAGACTTAAATGTGAACATCACACACTGTGCGAATTCTCCCTTTTTTTGTGATCAGTGGCCGCATTAAAAAAAGGTACAATGAATCTCATCACAGTTATGTTAAGTAAATAGGGTGAAATTGTAACTTCAGAAAATGAAATTAAAATAACAAAATTGCAATTAAAAAATTAAAATGATAAAAACTGCAAAACTCCTCAAAAATGTTCAATGTTTAGAAAAACTGCTTTGTGGCAACGCTGACCACAAGGTACTTTTTTACTTACATGCATAAAAAAATGTGCGGAATTTTGTCGTCGTTTAGGTACGGGGCGGATCAATAAGTTTGTGACGTTTTGAATAAAACAACAGGTTTTTGGTTCAAAAATCATTTTATTTTTCAACTTAGTCCTCTTTGACCTCTATAACCTTTGTCTAACGTTTGCCATTTTTTTCCATTCTAAAAAATAAGATTTATCGAGGTCATCCAATGTATGTAAAGTCAAAACTCTTTCCGTCGATGAAATTTTTAGATTTGGAAACAAGAAATAGGTTTACGGATCTAAAATTGAATGGCAAGGCGGATAAGAGAGCACTTTGTAGAAAAATATGCGGATTTTTTAAATCGATACTACCCATGCGTTTACCATTGTATTATCCTGAAGAAAAGAAAAAGTTGGCCTAATATTCGCCAATTCTTCTTTTCAACCTGTTGAAGGTAATCGATGTAGATTATTCCAGGGACACCACGACTACATGGGCTGATAAATTTATTTTTGGTCTTTTTTGGCGCCACTTTTTTTTATAAAAAAAAAATTGTTTACAGTTTGAGTCCAACACTCAGCAAATTACCCCTACCTATGCAGTACAAAAATATAATGTTTAATTTGAATTTACCTCTATCGTAAGTGGCAGAAAAAAATTTCGCAAGAAGACTATTTCACAAACAAACGGTTTTCACTGCACAACCAACTACAAAGGAATGCGCTCTACGAGAATTTCGATTACTGCGTAATATTATATGACTATGCGGAATCAATATCTTTATTTCGTTAGTTCCGCTATATCACCAATGAAACATTAAAACACACTCCCCATTGCGATGATGCTCTAAATAAATCGATAGATGTGGCTACCATACCGTCATTAATGAGCACCTCGGCCCTATCCTGTACGCGGAGGAGAAGCCACAAAATAGACTTTGAAGCACCGGCCCACATACATAAAAGTTGTATTCCATGTTAGGTCGGATATAGGCCTATTAAATATTAAGGAGTTCAGGTGGATTGAAGTATTTCTTGCACCGTCTGAGAAAACCTAGGCACTTGAATGTTTCTTTCGACACTCGAAATATGTCATTGTTCCAACGAACAGCACCATGATTTGTCATGCCCATAATATCAAGAGCATCCAACCTTCTCAATGTCTATATCCCATGGCCACAGATAACACCACATCATGACTTCTGAGTGTCAGAAAACCATATTGGATCTTTCGACCAATGTAGGCACGACCCCACTGGGAGATTCTTGCCAGGTTAGTTGTGAGTTTGTCGTTCATATTCCGTCGTTTTGCGCCAATCTCCAGTGATTTTCATTTGACCAGTGTTGCTGTCATCTGCGAAAGAGTAAATTTAACCGGAAGTGAGAAGAAATAAAGTGGAAGAAAGAATTTATCCAGAACTGGTCGGATGAGAACCCATCTAAAACAATTCTTATATAGCCCGATATAAATCAAGAGAAGTGACTACCGACATCAAAAGCTTTAAGTTCCAATACGAGCGCCTCATGTCAAACTTTATAAAACGTCTTGGAAATATCCAGAGCCGCAACATTGCTCTTACCAAAACCATGAATGGTTTTGATCCATCTTTCGGACAGTACCTCTAGCAGGTCGCCAAAAGAACGGCCATTGTTTTAACTGCTGTGTGTTGTGTTGGATGCAAAATTTTATTCGCGGATACGAAACGGCTCAAAAATTGATCCATATTGTGGTCAAAAAGACTACAAACATTTCTGCAAAGTTGTCACACGATTAAGTTTGTGGTCGATTGTAGGTAAACGCGGCAGCCATCTTCCATAAAGTTTTCTCATACTCAGTGGCACCACTCTTAAAGAACAATCATACTTATGTGCGTTTGTTTACATGTTTTTGTAGCTTTAGTCGTTCAAAAAAATAAGTCGCTGGTTACTTGGCTACTTTCGAAGCCGTGTGGCCGATGGTGAGTTGCCTTGAATGTGTTTATAGCATAAACTCCAACTAAACTGGTTTTTCTTTACGACTCCCTTCACGAGATTACTCCTTATAAACTTTCTTAACACTGAGTTCAAACTAATAAGCTCTCTTCACGTTGAGTTTGAACACAAACGTTTTGCACTGAGCTTACTAAGCTGATTGCTGTCCGCATTGATGTGCTTTTTCTATAGCTGAATAAACAATAGTTCTACCTGATATTTCAGGTAGATTCCAATTATTTCTTTTATTTTCTTTTTAGTTCTTATAAAGCCATGCAAATGTAAGAATCTACTTCTTTTAGCTCTTATTGTTTTGTTGCTGTTTGTTATTGTCTGTTATTTGTTTTCTTTTCCGTCTGTTTTTGTTGTAGCTGTATATTTTTGTTTACTATATTTCTGCTAATACTGTTGTTGTCGTTTTTTTTATTTGTAAACAGCGCGTATATTATAATTTTGTTCGGCTTCTGTTTATTCTTTTTAGCAGTGTAATAAACGCAGGGGCACCTAACCTATTTATTGTAACAATATGTATGTTTGAAGCACTTTTATTTAATTTATTTCCATACTCAAGTAGTCTCACTTATTTGATTTTCGGTCTATTTTCTGTCTGAGGTACTTCTAAAAAGGAATCT
This sequence comes from Wohlfahrtia magnifica, assembly GCA_023159175.1. Lineage (NCBI taxonomy): Eukaryota > Metazoa > Arthropoda > Insecta > Diptera > Sarcophagidae > Wohlfahrtia > Wohlfahrtia magnifica. The sequence continues at coordinate 777,786 of JAKWBJ010000041.1, read as the reverse complement.
CTAAGGATTTAACTTAAAGTATTTTTATAAAATAATACAAAAAATAAAAACATTGAAATTTCATAGCCTAACCAAGGGTGAGAATATTTATTTAACTCCTTTCAAATATTGCAATAAAAAAATAGACAAATTCATAGAATTTGTTTTCTCTATTATTTCATTTTTTCAATACATGCATTAGAGTAAATATGGAATATTTATTGATTTTCCCAAAAGAAAATATTTTACTATTTTTGGATTTTTTTTTTAATATTATTTTTTATGTTTTTGAATAGGCAAATAAATATTTTGTAAAAGTCTCTTCATATTATTCACACTTGAATTGCTTATTTGACCAATAATGCCATTCAAAATATTCAGGCAACCATGCATTAGAGAGTATGACAAACATAAATAATGAAAAAAAAAATCCACAAAAATTTATCGTAACATTCTTAATACGTACTGAGACTGATAGAGATTTGTAGGAGTTTTCTTTAAATGATTTTAATATAAATTGTTGAAGCAATTCTTCAAAGTCTATTTAAATAAGTTTTCTATGCATTTTGATGTTTATTTAAGACAAAGAATATGTATTTAAATTAAACTTGAAATGGTATACGAGTATGAAGAGAAACTATATGAATATTTGCTAGGATAATGCCGAAAATTCGAAATAAACTAAAAAACAAAGAAAAATTTAAATCAATTTCTCTTTAAATGGTTCAATTAGTTTCTAAAGCAACAAGCATTTACAGCATAGCCTCCACATATGCAGTGCACTGTGATAGATATAAGAAAATAGGTGGAGGAAGAGTATTGTTGGATATGGATTATTTTGCAAAAACAGACTCAGTGAAGATAAATTGTTGAGCTTAAGAATATTGCGTCTAAAATCTTAAAGCGATACATTGGCATATTAAGAAGAAATATTAGAGAACTGAGATCTTAATGCACCTTGTCTCGTTATTTTGTTAAGTGTATTTCCCTGTAGCAACGATAGGACATACTGCGACAGTGTTTGACTGAAGCATTGCTGCTGACACTCCTATTCGCACAGCCACTATTGGAGGTAGTCTGCAAGTCGCGAATGAGTTTGACATTCTAGTCTCAGCATTTCAACACAAATTTCGAAAGGCTTGACTTAGAATGACAAATTCAGTTGTAATTTGAAAAAGAAGTTAAAAAATTGAGTAGAAGTTCTAATGCAGACTTATTTGACGACTGAATATATTCCCAACTTATGTGGTGGGCATTCTATATATAAAAAGTCGTATATAAAATTAAAATAAATCCAAGAGAGTTTTTACAAGCACTAAACGCTGCAAGTTTCGATAGGATGGCAGAGTGACAAATTCTATCAAGGATTTTGGCAACATCTAGAACCACAACCTTACTCTCACCGAACTGCGATAATTGGATTGATATAACAATTCAGTAGAGGAAGCTATATAAAAAATCCGAATGCCTGTCGTTAAGAAGATTGTTCACTTCTAAGTAGTTTCGTGGAAAGTCAACATATCGACTAGGCCATCTATCGGTTCAAATTTGAATCAGCGCTTATTTCTAATCTGACAATACTTATGTCATTCTATTCTGTTACAAAATTCAGTATATTACCTCCACTGAACGAAATGAATCGATTAATGCTTGGTTAGCGTTGGGATTTATTGAAAATTTATTTCCAAAAATCAAAAAAAAAATCATCTTTTCAGATGAATTTCATTTGCATCTTAGTTGGTATGATAATAATGTTACGTTTTAATCTTTTTAAAACGTTTTATTTTGTTGTTTTACAGTTATATTTTTATTTACTACACAACTACTTTTATACAGCTTATACAACACTTTTACTTCCGCTTAGCCACGTCCTTATCCTATGACAGCAAAACTATAACTAACTAACGTGTAGGTAAAACAGCCCTTGGAACAGATCTTGGAATTTTGTTGGATTATAATCTAACATTCTGTGATCATATTTTAATGATGGTTAATAAAGCTAATGGAGTATTAGGATTTATGAAGAGTGGGTCAAAAGAATTTTGCGATCCATATGTAACGAATCAGTTATATACATCTTTGGTTCGACAGATCCTTAAATACGAGTCTATTATATGGAATCCTTTCATTCACACTTATTCTAACATTATTGAATCAGTACAGAAACAGTTTCTTGTATTTTGTCTGAGAGGACTTGGATGGAACTCATATGGAATGGATGGAACTACTTCATATGATAGCAGACTCGCTCCAATTAAGCTACGTACTTAAAAAAGCCGGAGGATAATGCTAAGTATTTCATTTTTATTCAATTTAGTACGTGGTGATGTTGATTCCGATTTTCTTCTTAACAAAATTATTTTTAATGTTCCCGTTAGGCCTTACCGCTACTTTCAGTTAAAAAATATAAAATATCACAGATCTGTTTATGCCAATAATGACTCCTTTCGTCAGATATGCTTACAACTTAATAATCCATATCATTTAATTGATTTTTCTTATAGTAAGAAAAGTTCACATTTGGCAGTCGTGAAGTGGAGACGTGGCAAATTTATTATAGAAACATATTCAGTAAACCAACGCCTTTTAATCTTTAAAACGTTTTATCAAAATCAGTCATGGATAACTGCGACTATGAGAAAGTTACGTGAAGCAGCGTGCCAATAATACACACTATTTATTGTGTGGTGAATGATGTCGAAGAAAGAGGGACTGTAGCTGATAGGCCCAAGTATGGACCACAATGTACTGCAAGATCGGCTGAAAACATTACTGCTCTTAAGAAAGTGTTCAAAACAATCCATCAACCTAAGTTCGACGCCGTGCTTAGGAGTTTAGTCTTTAAAGAACAACTTTGGTTACAATTTTGTACAAAGATTTGCTTTTGTTTCAATTTAAGATTTAGTTGACACAAAAGTTTCTTCCAGAAGACTATTTTCGCCGCCGTACATATGCCAATAGGATGTTACAGCTCGTCCATGATAACCCCGATTTTCATGAAAAAATCATAATGAGTGACGACATTTTCATTTGAATAGTTATGTAAATAAACAGAATAGTCGGTTCTGGGCAATAAAAAACCCTCAAAATATTCATCAGTCACCTTTGCATCCATTAAAAGTAACAGTCTGGTGTGCAATTTTGTCAGTAGGAATCATTGGACTTTAATTCTTTGAAACTGAAAACGGCGTAACGGTAACTGTCAATGGGGAGCGGTATCGTGATATGATTGAACACTTTTTAACGCCTTGGTTTCAACAAGACGGTGCTACATCTCATACAGCCAGTGTTACAATTGAATTACTGCGAGACCTCTTTCCACAACAAATTATTTCAAGAAATGGTGATGTTGATTGGCTTCCACGGTCGCCTGATTTGACTGCTCCGGACTTCTTTTTGTGGGGATATCTGAAAAGCAAGATTTATGCAAACAAACCAGAAACGCTGGAGCAACTCTCACAAAATATTCGTGATGAAATTAATGAAATACCGCGTGAAATGTATAAGAATGTAATGAAAAATGTGCTCAAAAGAGCTCGCATTTGTAAGGCTAACAGAGGCGGGCATTTATCTGATATTGTATTCCATACATATTAATTGTATTCCGATATTAAATAAAACATTTATCAACATAAGATCCATTCTCTTTCAAAATTATAAACAAACAAAGTAGTATACCTTCCCGGCAGACACCCTGTATATAACTTTTCTCTGTATGGAATTAAATTTCGGTAGACGAAGTAAATAAATAAATAAAAATAAAAAGTAAAAGATCTGGTTTTTAATTTTTATTAAAAAAACCCAAAAAAAAAAACTTATTTTCGCATAACAGAAATGACACCAAAAATATTTTTATGCCTCTTGATGTAGAATGTTACCTACTTTAAGGCGATATACAAGTTTCTTCTGTTTTCCGGTTTTTTTTTTTCAATAAATTCCATTTTTCGGTACTTTCTTCAAATAATTAATGTGTTTTTTTTTGCTTTTTGATGTTTTGATGATACCTTAACAAAAAATGCAACATTTTGATAATGTAAGAACAGCACTTTAAAAATATTACCTATTAAGAAAATAATTTCCGAAAAGTATATATATAATTCCCATAACACTCCATGAAAGAACGAATACGGGGACTTCTCACAGTTAATGATCTGCACCCGATTCTATTTTTAGACTCATTGAAGGGGATCTACAGTTGAACGCCGGCTCTAAATGGCAAATCTATTTAAAGAAGATTTCAATAGAAGTGATACTCATACCCATTTGCTAGCTTATGTTATGAGGTGATACCGCTGTTGAAAAACTTTTTTTCAGATGGTCTTGTCCTGGTATTGAACCGAAGGCCTTTTGGTTGATAGGCGGGTGTCTTACCTACCATATCACAGTGACACTTTTCCGAAAAGTAAATATTTTGGATTAAAATTTAAAATAGTTAGTGGACATATACTGAAAACATTATCTCTAAATTGAAAAGAAGTATTTTATTTATCATTTCCTTTAGCCATTTTACAACAAATCTTCTCCAACAAAAAAAAAAGAACATATTGTTGAGCAGGGTATCATGAAGTTATAATTATTATTTTATCGACAACCGTATTCTATGTAATTAAAATTGTTTTTATTTTTATCGCTTATCGCAGTAAAACAAATTTACCAATCACATGTAATTGCTATGCGATAAAAGACAAAAATTGAAATCTCGTTAAATGAAAGCAATTTTTATAATGAAACGTTTTAAAATGTTTTTATAACAACAATAACAATTAAAACAATTAAAGTTACTCGCCCACCAACAGTGAAAGCTTCTTCACGCCTTCAACTGGCTGCATCACCACAAAGTTTAGTTACGCAGAGTGAGCAAGAGAAACCAGCGATTATTTCAACAGTACAATTACAATTACAAAATGAAACAATTTCATTCAATTCACTTACTCACTCACTCACTCATTCACTTGCTCACTCACTCACCTGCTCAGTGCAAAACAATAATTGAAATTAATTAAAGACGAATGCATTATTTGGTTAAATTTGATGCCGCACACAGCGATAAATGTGTGTTTCGTATATATGTAGGTGTGTTTAAGTATGTATAAGTACATAAAACATACCTATACAGGTACATTGAATATATTGTTGTTTACCAGAGATTTCAGCTATTAAAAGAGTGCACCTATCTAGTAGGTTTTACAGACAGTATTCACTGTTACCAGGCAACTTCGTTAATTCGATTGGTAGTGAAAAAAGTAAAAACCATTAAAATTAGTTGTCGACCCTCGTATAAGCCGTATAAATAAACGAGAATATCACATAAAAATTCAATTTTCTTGAGGTCTTCACTCTGTATCTTGACTTTGGTTGATGTGGTCTCTTATTTAAACATCTGCTTGTGTGTCTGTGTGCGTACTTATACAGATCTGTATAAACCATTTTAAACAATTATTGTTGCAATAGGGTATTCAATTAAAATATTCATATAAAATACACACACACATACACACATACAGAAATGAAAGTGGTAAAGAGAGCATAAGTAGAAACTATTAAAGATTTTATAACTTCAGTTTGACTGTTTGATTGCGTGCGTGTGTGCGTGTGTGTGTGTGTGTAACTATTTGTTGAGACAGATGCAGATGAAAATGATTTGACATTTATGAACGAATTTTACAAGCACCGATTGTAAAGCCAGCAATTTAGAGATACGACACAGGTTGCGCTTGTAAAACAAATTAAATTCATTCGGATTTTGCATTTCAGTTACGCTTATGTCTGCAGTTAAAATTCACTGCAGCACTTTTGATTTTAAAGTTATGATGAAAGTTAATTGAAGTTGTCCTTTACAGGGAGTGAGAATAGGGAAATATACGCAGGAGAAATATTACACGGTGTGACAAAAAAAAAAAAATTAAGTTGAAATACATGGGTAACGATACTACATTTCTTATAGGCGATATGTTTTTGAAATTTTCGAAACACCTCCATGATCTTGAATTACATGTAAAAAAAAGGTTTTTTGGACCTTCATCTACTTATAAATTAATAACTCAGCAGTATATTACCCAAGTTTAAGTCTCTTTTCGAAATTGGAAAGAAAAGAAACAGGCCTTTTAAATGATATATTATATATATAGTTTAAGTAACCTTGAAGAATCAAATTTCATCAATTTTTCCCCACATTTTTCAAGTTTATATTCGTTTTTATGCACTATTATAAAGGGTCCGCCATCTAACGTTTTTTTTTTCAACTAGTTCTTATTTCGTGAATGGTAACACTTAGATCATGTCTGATTTGACAGATAATTAGTTTCATCCTTCCGCTGAACGAATATGGTTGTGTATAGGCTTTTTTCGCTTCGCTAAGTGGGCCTGCGATCGACTTACAGAAGATGCCGGTTTTGCCAAAAAAAATCATCTATTCAGATGAAGCTCATTTTGATCTTGGCGGGGATGTAAACAAGCAAAATTGTCGCATTTGGGGCACAGAAAACCCGCACGCATACATTGAAAAGCCGATACACCCAAGACGAGTCACTGTTTGGTGCGGATTTTGGTCCAGAGGCATAATTGGGCCATTTTTCTTCGAAAATGAGCAAGTGGCCGTTACAGTCAATGACGATCGTTATCGGGCCATGTTGAACGATCCCTGATTTTGAAGATCGCATTATCAGCCGCAGAGCTGATGTCGTTTGGCAACCTCGGAGCTGCGATTTGACGCCGTTGGACTATAATTTGTGGGATGCCGTCAAAGATAAGTGTTACGCCAACAAGCCAGAGACAATTGACGCTTTTAAGTACAATATTCGTGAAGCCATTGGTGAAATATAGCTGCACGCAATCGATAATGTGCTTAAAAATTAGACGGATCGTGTAGGCTACTGCATGGCCAGCCGAGGCAGCCATTCGAATGAAATTATTTTCCATTATTAACCGGAAGGATTGTACTTATAAATAAAAAAAGAAATTTGAGAAAATATTCAGTAGTTTTTTTTATAGAATTTAAAAAAAAATTATTTGGCGGACCCTTTAGTTAAACGATGAGCAAGCACATTTGCAATAAAAAAAATATACAAACTTATCAAAATCATACTTATTTAAATTAACCGATTATTCGTGTTCAATCAACTGGTTTATTCGGTATTCGAAATGAAGATTTTGGAAAAACCGTATTCGACAAAACCAAAAAAACCGCTTAATGCTAAAAAAATTTAAATATTTTTATGTTGTTGCCAGATTTTAACTATCGACATTAGAGTTGCCAGTTTCCGAAATATAAATAGTACCTCTCGTATTAAAGAACTTTATATTTGAAAAACAGTTCTTCACAATGCGAGCAGCGTAACAACGTCGTTTATAGTGGTATTTTCCATACTATTTAGTGACGAATTTCTCTTTAACTGAAACGGATTTTTATGGAATGTAGCCACAGAAGTTACTGTCCCTTGTTAAGTTGGAAACAGGATAAATGTAAGCCACCGATAGATCAAAGATTCATTTCATTTCTCTTTTTATAATTCTCATTACTTCACTGGTTCCTAAACTAAAACCTTTATCTCAATTCCTTGTGAAGTTGTTTCTTGAGCAAATAATTCAGTCGTGAGTTGACCCGTTGTTCTTATGAGACTCTATGTTATATGCTTAATTATACTGGACAGGTGTAAACAAGACGGATACCACTCAGCTATAAATCGAGAACCCTTTTCTTTCGATTTTAATTACATAATAAATTTTGCTGTCCCTCCTAAAAGATCCAAGCCCTTATCTCAGCTTTCTGTATAATTAGTTTTTGTTATTTCTTGGTTGTTTTCACAAAACAGTAATTTATGCGATGTTCGACCGGCCGCTCTTATGATATATGATGAAATACAGTTAAGGAAAAAACTCTACATACACACCCTATTTTGTGTTTTTAAGATATTCGTAAGGCAAATTAATAACGCGTTTGCATTAATGTTTAAAGTACCAAAAACAAAGTTTATTTATAAAACGAAAAGCTAATTCAAAAGCATTCAAAAATTCATGAGAAAAAAGTCTTTTGTTTTAAATAAATAAAAGAAAACAATATATTTTTAATATTTTGTAGGACCACCTTGGGCTTCAATAACCGCCTGAAGACGACGTAGCATAGACATCACCAAATTCTCCGTCATACTGGGCGCAATTTCCGACCATGCGCGAGTTAGGGCAGTTTTCAGGGTTTTACGATTTCTGATATCATGTTTGCGCACAGATTTTTCAAAAACGTCCCAAATATGCTCAATTGGATTGAGGTCTGGTGACTGGGGTGGTGTATTGGGCTGCCTTGATGCATGATAGAGGAGCCAGTCTCGAACAATATGCGCAGTATGCTTGGGATCGTTATTTTGTTGGAAAATCCATTGGTTTCCCCGGCCCAAGCTTTCCATAGATGGCTTCAGATTTTGTTTCAATATTGTCTTATACTTACATCTGTCCATAATGCCTTCAATAAAGACCAATCAACCAACTCTAGATGCCGCCATAGCTCCCCACGCCATAACACTGCCTCCACCATGTTTCATAGTAAGAATAATATTTTTGGGATCAAGTGCAGTGTTCGATTTTCGCCAAACCTTGTATCGGCCGTCATTCCCGAAAATATTATACATACTTTCATCGGTAAATATAACTTTTTGCAAAAATCCAATCCTTGCTGTAAATGTGCCTTAGCAAAGTCAAGGCAAAGTTGACGATTCTTGGCTGAAATAAATGGCTTTTTGCGTGCTGTTCTACTTTTAAAGCTGCTATCATACAAAACGTTTATTACTTACTATTACCATATCTTGATGAAACAGTAATATTCGAACATCTTGCAAGGTGTTTGGCTAATTTTGGGGCACTTATTTTTGGATCTTTTTGTACTTCTTTAAGGACACTACTAACATCGCGTCTTGAAAGCTTCTTTGGTCTTCCAGAACGTGGCTTGTTTTCGGTACTGTTCGTGTTTTGATATTTTTTTACAATAGTTTGCACTGTAGAGCGACTTAATTTTACTATTTTAGCAATTCCTCCCTAAGATTTGTTTTCTTTTCGAAGGTTAACCACCAAATTTCGAACTGATTGTTGTATTTTTCTTCTATTTACCATTTTTAGAGTATACACGTGTTTTACAAATCGCTTTCACAATCTAATTGATTGTAATGTTTGAAAAATAAAGCAAATCAAGAAAACTAACGGTTTTTCCCCCTTTATCTTCTTCATTTTAAGAGTTGCCAATGCTGTATGTAGACTTTTTTCCCAGGGATTTTTATGTTTATCGCCAATAGTTTATAAATAATCAATATATTCAAACTTTTTTTCTCCCAACATTCTTATATATTGATGTCGTAAACATTGACACCAAAATTATGTATAATATCATCACTAGTTCTCTAGAAGTTCAAAATAGTAGCGTGTGTGTAAAGTTTTTTCCTTAACTGTATATTAACATAATTACCATCTTTACATCAAAAGCAAAAAAATTGAGCCCGATGCAAAAAAACTGAAAACGGATTTGACTTCAGAGCATCAAAATCATTATATTTCATATAGTTTTTCTTTTAAAAGCCCGAAACTTTTTGTATTTTGTAGACCAGTGTAATTTTCTATCACCTCCTAACATTGGTTAGTAAATAGTTATGAGTATTATTGCTGCTGAAAACTTTTCTTATGCTTTTTAGTCAGTCTAAAAAGTCCCAGTGTTCTTCCATTGAATGGTATGGGAACATTATTAAAGCAAAAGATTCTAAACTTAAATCTCCAGAAGCTTAAGTGCTTTAAAGTAGGTTTATAGTCCTGTTAGCCTATGTCTGGTATCTAAGCTCTTTTATTTAGGATTCTCGTGTTTAGATCTAATGTTGATATAGACAGTAATGATCAAAATTTTTGTTTATTTATTTATTTTTATTATTTTTTAATTTATTTAAAGGACATCATTCACAACCAATAATTGACCATAATCAAAAGCCACAATAGTAAATATTTTCCCTGGTTTTGACAGCTTAAAAAAATGATTGTAAATAATAAATTAGAAATTTATAATTTCGTTCTTTAGCTATTTTGATAATAGATTTTACCGTCATGACATTTAGTCACTCAATCAATAAATAAAATTTGAAAATTGAAAAAAGTTTATACCAACCAACCATCACAAATATGTACACAAAAGATTTTATGTTCCATTGATAAAAAAAAAAAAAAAATACAAAAATATATTCAAAAAACACACACAATTTTCTGCATATTTTATTCCATACTTTTTAAATTGAATAGAAAGAATGAATAGGAAGAAAAAAAGTTTATATTTTATTATAAATAATAAATAAAAATCAAGTTCATATTTTCATGCTCTCCCTCTCTCGTTATTGAAAATCTACAATTTATTACTGAAAAGAATAGAAGCGAGAAAAAAATACACCCGATTGTCTGCATAAATAAATAAAATTTATGCAAATATTTTTGTTTACTTTTCAGTCATTTTAAATCCATATTTTATGAAATAAATTATATTTGATTTATAAATATATTTTAAATTTATAAAAAAAAAACAAACAAACACACATAAGTACATGAATAAAACTCCTGTTTGTTCGTCTAACCTCCCTTCCTTAACAAAGTGAAATTTTTAACAAAAATTTACATAAAAAAAGAAAAATTTGATAATATTGTTGACACAAAATGCTGTTATTGTTACAACCTAGGCTACTAGTACAACGCTTTATAACAGAAATTGTAACCACAAAACAACCAGAATCTGTTATGAAAAAAAAAAACCACCAACCAAGGTGTGACACCAGAAACTCTTGAAATCTTACGAAAGTGTCTTACAGCTTAGCTTGCCTATCTGTTTGTCCGACTAATAAAAGAAATATTTGAAACAAATTCTACAAACTCCTTCTGTACGGAGACAAAATTTTTAAATAAATATTTGCCAAACAACACAGCAACAGTGTAAACGTGCAAGCAACAAATCAAATTTGATTTGAATATTAAATAGATCTTAACGTTATCGAAACAAGTTGAAAAAACCCGGAATAATTTAATGCAAGGAAATCCTTCTGAGAAAATCAATATTTTTTTCCTTTTTATGCCCCAAAAGAATAAGAGGATAAAATATGATTAAAATTGGGTTCTCTACGAATGGAAGAATGATTTAATTTTACAAATAAAAAAGCCTGTAAGTACGAGGGTGTCGTGGAGTAATTGTTAGAGCACACGCCCAGATTCGTATACCCAGCAAAAGTATATGAAAAAACAAATTGATTGCGGTTTCGAGTGTTTCTTAGAAAAGGCTTTAACCACCCTTCAGACAATTTCATCTAAAAGAAGCCCGTCTGACCACCCTGCCAGCTATAACGATGATGACACACATCAGAGGAATGCTCAGGAGAAAACGCCAGATACTCGGCACAACGTAGTGGTGGTGATTTAGACCCAAATCGCGGGGAATTACATTCTTAACCGGGTGCCGTGATCCATAGATCAGTTGAAGCTTGGATAGTCTCTGACACCTCTACAGGGTGGACGTCATGTCCAAAGAACATGGTTTTGGATTTGTACTCACTGGTGGTTTTAATCATAGATGGGGGCATTGGTGGACGCTTGTATCGAGTGGGTTATTTAAAAGCTTAAAATTAGAAATGCAATAAAACCAAAACGGTTTGAAAATTTTCCACACTTATTTTGTTGTTGTGAAGTACAATTGTTCCGGTTATAAATGAAGTATTATATCATTCATATGACTGCCGCGGCTGGACTCACACTAGCCTATTTGATTGGGCCAATTTTCGAGAATTTTTTCGAGTGTATGGGGTCGTATCTCGGCAATGGCATCACGACTGTTGGTCTTCGAATAATCAATTGTCTCTGCTTTGTCGGCATAACACTTGCCTTTAACGGCGCCCGGAAGAAAATAGTTGGTAGCTAACTGACATCACCATTTCGGTTAATTAAACGGCCAACAAGCATTTGACGCAATAAATCGAATGTGGCATAAGATGTGTGGTATCCTGTGGTATCCGCCAAAAGAGCGGGCACAAAAAATCGATTATCATGGTGCGATAGGTGTCTCCATTGACCGTAATGATTTCACCGTCCCCATTTTCAAAGAAATGATGCCTCCGCTCCACAAACCGCACCGAACAGTCACTCGTTATAGGTGCATTGGCTTCTTTAGGATTACATTTGGGTTAACTGAGCACCAAATATGGTAATTTTGCTTTTTAACGTACCCATCAAGATGAAAATGAGCTTCATTCGAAAAGACGATTTTTTTTTTTTTTTTTCAAAATCGACATCTTCACGCAGTTTCTTGTTGGCCCTTCTAACGAAGCGAAAACGAAGCGGATGGTCATGCGACTTGAACTTTTTAACAAATTGAACTTTGTAAGGCGCCATACCGCGATTTTTTTTTCGCAATATTCGACGTAAACTGGTGCGTAAAATGTTCAATTCTTGAGAAAGATGACAAGTTGATGTTGATGGATTCTCACACATACTCTTAGCTATAGCTTCGATATTTTCGGGCGTGCTCGTAGAGTGCACGCTTACGTCTTGGCGTATCAACAATGAAACCAGGTCTACGAACTTTAGCAATAAACTTGCGTATACCACACACTGTTGGTCCTTTTCTGCGACCAAATTTTGTACGACATTTACGTGCAATTTCAGACCAATTGTCTTTGTTTTGAAAATAAATCTCCAATAAGTCGCAACGTTTCTCAAGCGTAAATTGATTCATTTCGTTTAGTGGAGATAATATACTGAATTTTGTTACAGAATAGAATGACATAAGTATTGCCAGATTCTAAATATTCACTCGTTGAAATTTAAATTGATAGATGGTTCTCGTGTTTTGGCACCGTGATTTAAAGTTCTATGGCAGGTACTCACGTAAAGCGACTGACTTTATCACCACTTAGCAAGCATCGCCACCACCACTTAGCAGGGATCTTCACCACCACTTAGCAGGGATCTTCATCACTATGCACAATTATATGGAGGCGAGCTGTAGTAGACTAGCCATCTACTTAGCTTGAAAATTAACTTGATTAGTGAAACGGAAACAAAGCAATGGATACTTTGCAGAAAGCCAATATGCTTCATAGAGAAGTGACGGGTAAAAAATAAAGTACGAGAGCAGCTTAAAATATTCAAAGCTTCTTCCATGGCTCTTCGTTTGATACAAATGTCTTACCATTAAGACAATTAATTAAATTTTGAAACAGGATATGTTCGCAATCTTAAATCTAAAGAGTATAAGTAGCAAATAGTTCGTAGTTCAAGGTATGTAAACCGGAACCTTAACACAAAAAAAGGAAGCATACAGAGCAGGCAAGCACATAAGCATCACCAAAACTAAAGTTATGATAATCAACGTTTATAATATATTAAGCCTTCAAAATCGAGATACAGTGTTCATACGACAGAACATAAGCAACCAATCGTTTACCCGATTAAATATTATATGGCGACAAGTCGACAACAAAACAGAATTTTCCTTAATAAAAATAAGCGGCAACAAAAAAATCAGGCAGAAAAGAAAAAGGTAATAGATAATAACAAACAACAAGAACTAAAAGAAGTAGATGTTTATATTCGCAAGGCTTCATATGGACTAAAAAGAAAATAAAGGAAAGAAATGTGCACTCTGAGTTTACAACACATAAACTTGTTCGCTAAATTTACACAAAATAGACTGATTGATGCCTGGATTGTTGAACTACTTATATGGCTGAGTAAACAATGCTTTGAAAGCTCTCGAACCACTCGATATTTCAGGTAGATTCTATTTCCTTCTTCCTCTTTCTTTATAGTTCTTATGAAGCTATGCGAATGTAAATATCTACTTCACTCAGTTCTTCTTGTTTCTTGTTGTTTGTTATTATCTATTACTTGTTATCTTTTCTGCCAGTTTTTGTTGCTACTGTTTATTTTCATTTACTACATTTCTGCTAATGTTGTTATTGTCGATTTGGTTATTCATAAACAACATGTATAGTTGTTTTTGCGGCTTTTGTTTATTCTTTTTGGCAATGTAATAAACGACAGGGGTGCCCAATCTGATTTTTGTAACAATATATATCTAAAGAAGTAATATAATTCCGATTTTCGTTAATTTTCTTAAAAAGTAAAATATGGTAAAAATTGTTCAATGTTTGTTAATTAGTTTCAAGAGGTAGCCAAACACGTGTCCAATTTACTTGAGTCAATGGGCTGATCCTACTGTGATGCCAAAAGAAATATGCATGTATTGTCTAGGTGGACCTACAGGTCCCTACTTAAGCCCGGAACTAACCAACCAAAGGCATGCAAATAAATTATAACTTGACGACATCTGTTGCAGAAATGGGCTGCCAAAGACTACCCCAGACACCTCCTAAGGACTTCAATTTATCTGTACACACCTCCAGAAAGGCTGTATATGTACGACAATCCAATCGTATATAGCCATATGGCTAGTCATTAAATCGCTGAAAGCCAGTTCAGCAATACAAGCAAGGCTTACGAAGAAGTTGCCCTAGGCACACCAGTGTATGAATAGGATTTTCTTACGGGTTTTTATGTTATAAAGTAAATTTATAAAAAGTGACTTTTCCTTTTTGCTTTCTTGCTTTCCTTGAAAAAGGTCTCTTGAGGTCTTTTTTTTATAAATAAATTACAAACATCTTCTGTTTCATAACAAGATTTACTTAAAATTAATACAAAAATTATACATAAACTGGAATGAAGACTACCATGCCTTGAAACACTTCAAAAATGTACTCCCTCTTCTCGTTAATTTCCCACATTCCGTTATTTATTGTCATTTAATTAAGAAGAAAGAAAAAAACTTTAAATTACAAGTTTTCAAAGCGAAAACAATTTGGCTAAAAACTGTTGTTTTAAGGCAAAAAGACGTTGAAAATCTTTTAATTGTTATTTACACTTAAAAGACAAGAGCAAACACCAACAAAAATATTGAATTACTAAAACGACTTCAAAGAAATGCTTAGAGAGAAAGAGTAAGGAGAGGGGAAATGAACGCAAAACAAAATTCTATTCCCAGTTATTCTAATGCAATAAAAAACAAAAGAAAACATAGAAAAAGTAACAACAACAACAACAACAACAAAAACGAAAATAAAACAAAAAAAGTGTTTCTAATTAGTTTACGAACAATATTTAATTTTCTTAAGGACTTTTACTTAAACAACACGCTCTTATATCTCTTGTTTGTTTTCCTTTACTTTTATTGCAGGGTTGGAACTGAGAGAGAGAACGAGATGAAGCAACGCACTAAACCAACACCAGTATGGTTGCATAGTGACGTTAATGCAGCTGTTTAGACAAAATTACTTTATACAACAATATTAACCCTATTGTTGCCACAATGACTAACTACTGCTGTTAGTAACGTTGTCGTCATTGTTGTCGTTGCTGCCACAAAGCTACAGTAATTGTTGTTTTTTTTTTTGCAAAAGCAACAAGAAACCTTTACTTTAAGGCCAAGTTCTAAGTAAAGTTATTGCAACAAACTACTTACTACTGCCACTGCTACTCAGCAACAGCAGCATTTCAGCATTTAAGGCAAGTCAGTCTGTTCTGTTCAGCCCTTAACTGACAGTGAATGAAACTCATTTATGTTAAATGTAATTTAATAGAAACTATTCTTCTCCTTCTTGTTCTTCTGCTCTTGCTGATGATGTAGCACAGTTACAAGAAGATGTGTAAGGCAAAACAACAACCAAAACTTACTTATTTAGTTATTCACAAGCGCAATGGAAAGACAGAAGAAAAGAATAAAAATTTTATGACAAAATTGCCAAGAATGAGTCAGTAAATACATGTTGCAGCATCATTTCTCTAATGGAATAATGTAGCTCAATATGGCAAGCTCATATATCATTTGCTTGCAACCCGCAACAACGACTTTGACTTCAATTCCAACTATAATTTGCAACTCTTATAACTCTTGTTGATTACCTTTTCAATTGTAGCAGAAACTATATCCACTATGACGACGATGACTATGATGTTGCAAGTATATTGCAATAGAAAGAAGAGGAGTGTAGTGCTTAAGCAAACAACGCAAAGATTTCCAGGTGAGTTTTTAAAGTTTGCTTAGTTTTATTTTTATAAAAGTGACTTTTAATGGCTTTTAGATAAACTTACCTAACTCTCTTCTGTGCGAAATACGCAGCTAAAGCCATAGAGAAAAAGGGGGTGACATTGAATGAGGGAAAGTTTTTAAAGTACATTTAAGTTTTAGTTGCTGCTTTATAGTCTACAATAATAAAGAAAAAATTTTGATAAGCAAACTATAGTTGTCACTGTTAACAGTAACCCATAATTCAGAGAAATGACTTAAAAACTCAAGCCATCAACTCTTTGTAGCGTTAATTATCTGTTTGTGTTCAAAGACTTGCACATGAAAAGGTTTTATTCGGCATAGACTTCGAAAAACAGAAACAGAAATTATTTGTTAAATATGTGTATGGATGAACGAATTTTTTCATTATGAACAAACGATAAGTAATATGATGAATAAAAGTCTGAAGAGCAATTAGATTGATCTATTTTTCAATGCCATATATAAGTATCGGGTGGGCCATTTATCGGTTTAAATTTGAACCAGCGTTTATTACGAATCTGGAAATACTTATGCCATTTTATTCTGTCACAAAATTCACGCTTGAGCAGTGTTGGAATTTATTGGAAATTAGTTTCCAAATCGAAGACAAAAAAAGCGTACGCTAATAAGCAAAATTGCCGTTTTTGGGGCTCAGAAAACCCAAACATAATCTCACAGAAGCCTATGTATCCATTGCGAGTGACAGTTTGGAGCGGAGGCATCATTGGCTCACATTTCTTTGAAAATAAGGACGGCGCAACCATTATAGTCAATAGAGACATCTATTTTACAGTGGTAATCGATTTTTTTGTGCTCGGTCTTCCTGGTATTGATGTGAACGATGTTTGGTGTCAACAGAATGGTGCAACTTGCCATACATCTCATGCCACAATCAGTTCGTTGCGTCAAAAGTTTGATGGCTATTTAATTAGACGAAATTGTGATGTCAGTTGGCCGCCAAGACACCTTTGGACTATATTTTGTGGGGCGACATTAAAGGCAAGTGTTGTGCAGATAAACCAGAGACAATTGAGCACTTGAAGACCAACATTCGTGATGCCATTGCCAAGATATGACAACATACACTCGAAAACGTTCTCGAAAATTGATCCGATCGAATGGGGTATTGTGTGGCCAGCCGCGGCAGCCATGTGAACGAAATAATATTTCATTTTCAACCAGAACAATTTTACTTTACAACAAAAAATAAATTTGGCAAAATTTCAAATGTTTTTGTTCTATTGCATTTTTAAATCTAAACTTTTAAATGGCCCACCCGAAATAATCAGCTCTTATTTGCTTGTTATTTTCCCAGATTGCTTACAAATTTACTTTCGAAGTTGAAGCATCCTCTTCTCTTGCCAGACCAATGTGCTATGGGCTCGTAGAAGCCCAGCTGTAGACAAGTTGTTGACCGAAAAGATTTCAGCTTGTGTGCCATCCTAAGCTGTAAGTTGTAAGTTATTTCTTGTAGGATTGCTGCAATCCCCCGTTTTGTTGTCGCCAGTAGTCTCATCTAGGACAACATTATCGAATAAAAAAGTTAGATTTTCTTTTTTGTATAGTAACTCACCTCACTATGATGATAATTTATTTTGTTAAGCATTCCGAAAGCTAATCTCTCAGCTCTCGTCGAGGTGATAACTGTTTGAAATTTATTTAAAAAGATGACTTATCGAACTTGAATAAACTGTAAGACCAATGAGACGGCTAAAGAAATCTGAGCTTAGCTGTATTGGCTCAGAATTTTGTGGTTTTTTATTTCGCTTATATGCATAGTGCCCGCGACATTCCAAGTAGAACAATGGGGACTTCTCACAATCAATGAGCTGCACCTGATTCTATTTTTAGACACATTGAAAGGGACCTATAATTTAAAGCCGGCTCCGAACGGCATATGCATTAGATAGAGAAATTTTTCGTAGCGTAAATACTCATCAATGGTCTAGTCCGGTATTGAACCGAGGAAATCTTGGTTAGTAGGCGGGTCTCTTATCTAACATACCACAGCGGCACATATTTCGCTTATATAGCGGGTGTTATTTTTAGATCTTCATAGCTTTGAGTTGACAATACTGCTTTATTTGACAACCAATTTAACAGCTGATAGTTGCTTTTTATTTAGTTTGGTTTGACATTTCATTACGGATGAAACTTCATTACATTGAAATTTTGTATCAAATAACATCCATTTTATGGCGTATATAGTCGTCCTTCAGAGCGGCTAACTAGAATAATAAGGATCGCTTTCGGACCACGTTTACTCTTTCTGATAATGTGCATCCCTTGAGAAGACGAACAGTCAGCACTGTAGAAGCTGCAGACGCTGTACAGGGAAAAATTAAACAAGATCCTAATCAATCAATTCGTCGTCAATCTCAGCAACTGGGAAAAATTTTACGAAAATTGGCTTAAAAGCTCAGCGACCATTGTTTGCGCCGCCAATTTAGCGAATGGGTTGAAACACAAATTGATATTGATATTAAATTTCCTTCAATTTTTTTCTCCGATGAAGCGAATTTTTGTTTAAATGGGCATGTAAAAAAGCAGAATTGTCCAATTTGGAGTGAGTATAACCCACAAGCTTTTGTCGAAACACCATAACATCCACAGAAAATTATGTTTTGGTGCGTTTTATGGTCTGGCGTAGCCATTGGTCCATATGTCTTCAAAAACGATGATGGCCAGAGTTGTTCTGACAATCGTGAATGGTATAGGGATATCCCAATTAGGTGACAATAATCTTGCTGACATGTGGTTTCAGCAGGAAGGAGCCACAAGTCACATACGTGCACTGTAATTGATTCAGTCAAAGAAACTGTTGACAAAAGAGTAATTTCACGTAATGGTCCAATTCATTGGCCACAAAGATGCTGTGATCTAACCCTATTCGATTATTTTCTTTTGGGACTATGTAAAGTCACTTGTCTATGTCGATAGACCAGAGACAATAAAACACCTGAAAATCAACACTGGAACAGTTATTGACGAAAAACGGCCCTGTATGCTGTGAAAAGTTTGTGAAAACCTTAAAACACATTACGTCTTGCAGGCGCCAACCGTGGCGTTCACATGGCTGAAATCATACTTAAGGATTAATGTCATAAAATTTTCTATCCAATAAAGCCCATTACACTGATATTAAAAATTTATTTCTCGAAAGTTATCTTAGTTTGAATTTAAAGTTAAAAAAACTTGCATCGTGTACAGGCTATTATCGTCCTCGAATAACAGCTGAAGTATTGAGATCTAGAAATATTGTTGATAAATGAAAACAAATTTACGGTTGCTGTGCTCCATTACGTCAGAGTATATTGTAAAAAGGAATATTCTGTAAAACGTCATATTGTCTTTCAAACACTTTAATTAATCTCTTGCATCTTATCACCTAATACTTGTCCATTACAATTTACCTTCGAATTTTGAACTTTAATAACAGTATCACCAATAGACCATTTTGCTTTTGTACAACACTTATTGGTTAACAAGTAACTCCATGTAAAAAAAGGTTTAATATTCACCGCACCTTAAAGCTTTCAATAAACTAAAATGTTCATAATTAAAAACTGAAAAAAAGAAAAAAAAATTTTCTGAAAAAATGCAAACATTTTTCCTACCATTTCCTTTACTATTGTACACACACATTGTTCTTAAACGTTTTGCCAAGTTATCAGATTCGTATGCAAAACTTATCAAAATGGAAAATCGATTAAAAATTTACAGAGAAAAGAAGGAAAACTGACTGCTGCTAACAGTTTTAGTTTATAACGTAGACGATAAGCGATATCCGATAAACTTGTTCTTCATATATTGTTATAATAGGGAAGAATAAAAAGCAACAAGAACAAAAAGACAAAAAATTTCAACAACAAAAAAAAACAACTACAAAATAAAGATATACAGGGTTTAATAGAGGGTGTGTATGCCAGTTATAGATACAAAAAAAAAAAAACGATTTCTAAGAAAAAAAAAGTACCAAAAAAAAGGATATGAAAGAACTCATGAAGAAGTAATAAAAGAAATATGGGGAAATTTTACTGAATGCAATATTTTGGATATTTTTACAAGCCCATGTTGATTTCAATTTGTAATAGCAAGTTCAACCAATTTTCCTATATTTGGCATATTGCAGTTTAAGCGAATTATAGACTGATATTCTGCTGAGTCCGCTAAAATATGTTCAAGTAATAATATAGTCCACTATTATTCGAATGCCTAACCAAGAATTCATTTACTTTTGATGATTGCTTCTTAAGCAGATGATTAGTCAACTGTAGCTTGCCTCTATATGGTGGTGCAGTGGTGAAGATATTTGCTAGCATTGCAATCTTTTCTCCTGATTATTCGTCTGTGTTTGTTATCATCGCCAGAGGTAAGCTAGACTGGGCAATACAACAATCATATTATGCGGCTGCTGGATAACTGTATGGCTGATAAACTAGCCAGACATGTCATAACCACGAAACTCATAGTCGAATTTTTCACATTTGGAAACTTGCAGACTCAGGATTTTCAAGCTTCGGAGACGGGCAATATAGTGTAGCAAATCTGGTCAAAACTGGATCATGGCGCACAGAGGTCAGCTCAGCATCTAAGGAAGCACACCCAGCGACATTATTGTTGTCATTACTAGGCATTGCATATTGGGCAATCATTTTAAGAGTTTGAGACTGGGTTACCTGGCCAATAATTTCTTTAGAAGCTGCAGGCATAAAGAGGAGGAGAAACAATTCTTCACCTACCGAGTTCAATTCCGGTATTATGTGGTAGGAAAAAAAATGCAACTGAACTCTCGAAGAAAAACATTGGGAAACCTAGCGGCCTTATTATGGGCTCCGAGTGGTTTCTGACTTAGAGAGGATGATAATTCATTGTGGTAACATAATGAGTTTTTCCTTTGGGGACAGCCGCTTCCACCTAATTACCTATCTACCAATACTTCTACCAGTTCTTCGTTTCCTTCTAGAATATAGGCCTGCAAATCCTTATTTGATTGCGAAAAGAACTTCCCGAATTCAAGAAATCAGCATGGCTAGGTCTCAGCACAGTAGGCGTAGATTTCACTGTGAAAAGATATAAGATTATAAAGGCAAATCCTAAAAATCCGAGTTAGGCCATAGTAGTCAACGGCAAATTCAAAAGGTCTATGAAATTTTTTTCTCTTCACTCCTCTAGGGAGCATATTGGCTTTCCTTGAAGCAGCCATTTATTTTCAAGCTAAGTTGATAATTAATTTACTGTAGCTCGCCTCCATGTGATTATGTAGTGGTGAGAAACCTCTTCAAATGCTAATTGTGACTTTTACTTAGCATTGTAATTTTTTTCCAGTAGGTGGAGTTTTCTGCTGTTCAATAGTCTTATATTTTTCATTATCACAGAGACAAGCTGGAAGGTCAGGGGGCCTCTTTAAGATGGGTTGAAAGATCTTTAAGTAAACTGGTCTGTCGAGTAATTTTTGTTGTTTGCAAGATTGTAAACAGACGGAGTGATTAAGAATAGAAAACGTTATTGCCTTTAAAAAGTTTACAAACAGTGGTGCACAAAACTATGGTGAATAAAGGATTTTAATTAAAAACCAAACACAAGATCAATTTTATTTTAACTACAATCTACGAATTCATTAACACGTTTTTAAAGGGTAAAAACGTAACAATTGAAGTCTATATTTTAAGCATTCGTAACAGCAATTAAATTTTTTCGTCCTGTTCTCTGCTGGGGATCAAACCTAGACCGCTTTTGTTGTATGCATGCGCTCTAACCACTGCACTACGCCACTCCAAAGAACGATGATACCATTTTTTGTTTTGAATATTCTGCACTAGCAAGCGATTAAAAGGAATAGACATCTTACATGGAGGTCCACATACTAGGCATCACCATCCAGCGATTTCACCACGTTCGATTTTGTTTTTGTGATGTTTTATTTTATTACAGGACTATGCGAAAGATGCCACAGACCACAGCAATCCTCAAAGCCAACATAATCCAAGCCATAAGTAAAATTCACTCTTAATTATGCGACAGAAATTTGCACACACAAGATAGCACCCATAGGCATATCAAGCGAATAAAAAATTATTTAAATTGAAATATACATAGTAAGCACTTAGTGAAAGACCCTTTATTTCTGTCATTGCTACAAATTTTTATAATTGTTAGTATTGTGTCATAAAGTTCATTTTAATTTACGAAAACCAGTTGTTACTTTTATTAGATTATTTTTAATTTTTCTATTGAAGAGTCGACTGAGTCCTTGATTTCTCTTACGCTACTCCGATTTGACACAATGAAATGGCCCCTATTTCTAGCCACTTCTTACCTTTTCATTTTATTCTATTCTATTAAAATTTTTTAAAGAAAAAAAAATGCATTTGAAATGTTGACTGTTGTTAAGAGTTTCTCTTCTTATATTTTTGTGTTATTTTATTGGTTTACTGCTTTACAAGTTTTGTCCACTGGTATATGATAAACGTGACTGTCATCGAAATAGAAAAACCATATTTTTGTAATTCTTTAGGTTTTGCATCTGGAAATTATTAAAAGAAAATTATTTAAAGTAATAGCTTTAGTTTCTTTTCTTTTATATGTGAGGATATGAAATGAAATTTCTATAAAAAAAACATTAAATAGGCCCCACATTTCTCCAAAAAAAAAACCGCCACGTTTTTCTCTCATCATTTTCAATAGAATCTCGTGTTGTACATGAATTATTTGATTATATTTTATTTATTTCTTATTTTAAATAAAAATAATAAAAAAATATGCCCTAAAAGAAAAAGTACAAAATTGATAAACAAAAAAAGGCAACCTCGTAACAGCTTAAAGTCATAAGTCAGCGTTACAGGAAGCAACCAATGCCACTTTCAGGGCTAAAAATAAAATGCCAAAGAAAACTGAAATAAAATGTGAAACAAATAAAAAATAAAAATAAATAGAAGGCAGTAGAAGCGAGAAAAAGGACGAGTTGAAATAACAGAAAATGTTTATGCCTGCCTGCCTTCTAGTAGGTATTTGTGTATCTGTTGAATTCTCAGTAGAAAAAAATAAAAATAGAAAATAATCCCGAACGACAATGCAGTTAAGCAAATAGATTGTTGCAACAATCAGGACCTTTTTTCTCTTCGTCCTATTTGCTTATTTATGTTGTATTTTATTTATTTTTATTCTTTTCATTTTACTATGATGGATATAAATTTTCTATCGAGAATATTCCTGAGTAAAAATCCATATCTGATTCACCCAAAAAAAAAAAAAAAAAAAAAATAAGTCAATAACGAAAGCGGAATAAAAGAAAAATGCAAATACGTGCCCTGCATTTCATATCAATTTGGATTTCTTATGATAATTTGGAAAAAATGCAAAAAAGTTAAAATTTTTATTTTTTATTTATTTATTTTACCAACAATACGATTATTTACTATGAATTTAAAAGAAACAAACAAAAAAAAATATTAAATAATAGTTTAATACAATATGATAAAATTAATTGTTGTTATTAATCAGAAACTTTTAGACTTTAAGCTGAACTTTTTAAGACATGTCAGACAACCTTCCAAAGGCACTCTTAGGTTGTGTCAGGTTAAATCTAAATATCGCAAATAGGGACTATATTTGGTCCATTGAAAAACCTTTCCAGTTCTCCCTAGAAATATAGCCCGTGATAGACATTATGCTCGCTGTCGCATTGCAAGTTTCTTGACCGTAAGCAGTGTTGCCATAGCTTGTTTTAGAAAAGCTAAAGATTTGGCAGAAAAAAAATGATTTTCAAGTTAAGTCCTTAAAAAAGTAAAAAATGCACATACGCGGGTATCTTCTGTAAACCGAAAACAAGTAAAATTTAAATCAAGTGAATTTTTAAAGACAACTGTGCCAATTATTCTTAACTTTTGATAATTAAAGAGCTTGTTTGAAATTGAAAAAATATAAATAGTAATTTGAAGTTTAATTCTAAAGGGTCTGCCAAATAATAATTTTTTTTTTTTTTTTTTTTTGAAAACGCTATAAAACAAACTACTGAATATTTTCACAAATTTCTTTTTTTATTTCAAAGTACAATCCTTCCGGTTAATTATGGAAAATAATTTCATTCAAATGACTGCCTCGGCTGGCCATGCAGTAGCCTACACGATCGGTCCAATTTTTAAGCACATTATCGATTGTGTGCAGCTGTATTTCACCAATGTCTTCATGAATATTGTCCTTTAAAGCGTCAATTGTCTTTGGCTTTTTGGTGTAACAATTATCTTTGACGGCACCCCACAAATAATAGTCCAACGGTGTCAAATCGCAGCTCCGAGGTGGCCAAACGACATCAGCTCTGCGGCTAATAATGCGATCTTCAAAAACAGGGCGCAAAACATCGAGTGTAGCTTCGGCTGTGTGTTACGTAGCGCCGTATTGTTGAAACCAAATATTGCTAATAACCTCCTCTTCAATTTTTGTGAACAAAAATTCGTTCAACATGGCCCAATAACGATCGCCATTGACTGTAAAGGCCACTTCTTGCTCATTTTGGAAGAAAAATGGCCCAATTATGCTTCTGGACCAAAATCCGCACCAAACAGTGACTCGTCTTGTGTGTATCGGCTTTTCAATGTATGCGTACGGGTTTTCTGTGCCCCAAATGCAACAATTTTGCTTGTTTACACACCGGCCAAGATCAAAATGAGCTTCATCTGAACACATCGCACATCGCACTCATTCTGCAACATTACCATGATTTTCAAAGTAATGTCGCAATATTTCGCAGCATTGTTCAAGCGTATACACAACCATATTCGTTCAGCGGAAGTATAAAACTAATTATCTTTCAAATCAGACATGAGCTAAGTGTTACTATTCACGAAATAAGCAATAGTTGGAAAAAAGACATTAGATGGCGGTCCCAATATATAAATCTCACTCGATTTTGATTTATAGAAACTACGAGATAATTTATTTCAAAGTGTATTGCTTATGCAAGCATAGCACAATAATGACACTGTGCTCGAATTCGGCACTACATTTCCGACAGGCTTGGCAGCCGGCGGGTGTGATGGATTCAAAAGCGCTGAATCCAATGGAGCGCCTTCCAGCGGTGGATCTAATTACCGCGGTGTACATCCAATTTAAGATATGGGGTCTTTGACCCAAATTTTTCCCCAGGGCCTTCATAGAAGGCACATAATGTCTTCCTTATTCGACTCTCAGCATTAGGTTACCAAGAGAATTTTGAGACTAAAATCACGACCTATTACTTAGCCTGCTTCTCAGGCAGTAAGTTTGTAAAACAAATATGCTACTGAAAGATATTATGTAGTCAAGCAAGACCATCTGAAACTTTACTAGTTGTTGAGTTCTTCCATTTGATTTAAATTTTTTTGCTTTTGTCCCTTCAAAAAACTCAAAAGCAAATCGAAATTCTTGCTGGCAAAGTATTAAGGCAATTAATTTTTATTAAGAAAATACATATTTGTTTCAAATGATTCAGTAACGTTTTAAAATTGAACAATGAAATTGTTTTAGTAAAATTTCAAAAGCCAGGCTATCTCTTTGTGCCATATCTCTTCACAGTTTACTGGCTCTTAACAATTACAGATTTTAATATGGAGTGTGAAAAGAGAAGAGGAAAAAATTAAGAAAAAAAAAAAATAAATAAATAAAAATTAATGTTAGTGGATGTGAATGTGAGTATAGCAACGTATCTGTGAGTATGTTTATATTTTCCAAATGATATGGCAGTTTTAAAGCGTTTTTCGTCTCCTATTTTATGGTAAGCAGAGTTTGGCTAACAAAAATATCACACTTCCAACATGAGACAGCCAACACTCATCAACAGTACAGGGAACATTAACATTAAGACAGAAAAAAAACATTCTATGTGTACATATACTTATAAAATGGCAGTAATATAACAACAACAACAGTAGCGGCAACAACAATAACGGCAATAATATAATTTAATTAAAAAACTTTAGCAATTAAATGCAAACCGACTAAAATTGTCTTCAGTGGATTTTGGTTGGTTCTGAGAGAAAAAAAAAAATAAAAAAAATCATTTCAAACAACAAAATATATTCCACGATATACTTACTCATCACAACTCTAATATTCTCTCATTCTTTACTATCTCTCTCTCTCTGTGTGTGTGATTCTGTGTGATGGTGGAAATAGAAAATTTAATATAAAAATTTAAACAATAAAATGCTTAAAAATTAAAATAAATTTTTTCATTTTTGTTTGGTTTCTGATTTTATGGCGAAACATTTACAAACGTTTGGTGATATTTTTGAGGATGGCAATGGATGGTTTAGATATTAAATATTTTTATTTTAATTAAATATGATTTTTTTATTTAATTTAATTTTAAAAGATTTAAGCGAGTAAGTTTCTCACGTTACTTACCGGCTTATATAGAGGAGAATATAACTGTCTGGGACACCTACCTAAAATATTTCACGTTCTACCACACCGAACACTGCTTTTGACACCTTTTCACACCTTTTGAGTTAGTTTTTGGAAAGAGGGCAACAATGCCAAATGAAATAATTACAAGCTTAGACCCACCTTACAACTTAGATAATTACAGCAAAGAGCTTAAGCATAGGCAATATCATTGCAAGAACGTTAGTAGACAAACACATGGCAAAAAAAAACAATATACCTATTCATCAGAATATTTATTATTCTTATTATATTATTATATTATTATATTATAAAAAAATTAGCATATAAAAAAACGTTTCTTTTTAATATAAATCATTAAAACGAATTTTTTTTAAGTAAAGGTGAGGTATAGTGCCTAACTCTGGCAACCCTATTTCACTATTGTAGTTCACTATTATATTTTACTATTGTGAATGATAACCGTTAGATGTGTGTTAAATGTGTTGGCATGCAAATGAGGGAGTTTAAAAAGAGCCATGAATTTAAAAAGAACGAGAAAAAAGAAAGGAAACATTTTAAACATAAAAGAATAATTTACAAAGGCAGTTGGATGATGGATATTTTTCTAAGCAAAATAGCATTTTATTGGGTGTATAAGTTAATAATGTCGATTTTTATTTTTTTTTTTTTTGCTTGAAAAATGTATTTATTACAATAACAAAGTGAATTGATACATTACACAAAGTATTATCCATCGTTAGTCACTACTTTTGCTCATCTTTCTGATTCCGCGCCAAACGAACTGCTCCGGCTTTGAGGTAAAGAATTAATCAAACCAATTTTGATACCCTGTTCTGAGGTGCAGCGTATGCCACTAAGATCGCTCTGCATCGATCGAAACAAATTGTAGTCAAAAGAGGCCAGGTCTGGACTATAAGGCATGTTTTCCAAATAGTTTTTGACCGTTGTTGCAACATGTGGCCGAGCGTTGTTGCTCTCTTCGAACGAACCAATTGTGTTCGGTACAGGTCTGCTCCGATTTCAATAGCTCATAATGCAAAACACCCTTCTGATCCCACCAAATACAGGCCATTACCTTGGCGTTGTGGATGTTCGGCTTAGGCGTTGATTTGGCTGGTAAGTGGTCTTTCCATATGACTTTTTAGGCTTGGGGTTATCGAAATGTATAAATTTTTCATCATCAGTAACAATACGATGCAAAAATGACTTCTCTTTGCATCGTTCAAGCAACATTTCCACGTCTTTCAACGTCTCTCGGCTACAATTCATATGGTACACAATTTCCTTGCTTTTGAATAAATTCCAATGCCTTTAAACGTAAGGAAATGGCTTGCTGTACGAGTCCCAATGATAAAGAATTTTTTTTTTGTGTTTGACAACAATCTTTGTCGAGTAATGCTGTACGAGTCCCAATAATAAAGCAATTTTTTTTTGTGTTTGACAACAATCTTTGTCGAGTAAGGCTCCCAATTCCTCATCTTCAAACTTTTTCGGCTGACCAGGCCTCTACTTGTCTTTTGTGTCGACGTCAACGCAAACCATCGTTTATAAGTTTTTTAAATTAAGTTGGTGCATGTTGACCGTAAGCTTCTATCAACAATCGATAACTTTCAGCAGCCTTTTTCTTCATATGAAAGAAGGTTTGCAGGCTTCCCTGCAATATATTTTTTTTAGGCACAAAATTCGTATTTGTTATTAGTGACACAAACCATATGTGATAGTTATGCCATATGTTGTGCAAATCGACATTACGAACATACACAATATTTTTCATAGTTTGATCACTATAACGCACGCATAACAAGTGAGTGTGTAATAGAGATGCTTCAACTACAGAGCTACAGTGGATTAATCATCCACTTAACTTGAAAGGTCAAATTGATTAATGAAACCGAAACAAAGCAATGGGTGCTGTGCGGAAAGCCAATATGCTCCCTAAAGGAATGACTGAGAAAAAATGTTCCTCAAAAGGTTAGAAAAATAAATGATGATGATGAAAGCAACTATTTGCATCCAAACTCTTGTACAGAATTATGTTGTGGTCCATTTAAAAGTTTAAATTTAAAAATGCAATAAAAGAAGAACTGTTTGAAATTTTGACAAATTTATTTTTGTTGTAGTGAAGTTCAATTGTTCCGATTAGAAATGAAATATTATTTCATTCATATGGCTGCCGCGGCTAGTCTCACAGTAGCCCATTCGATCGAAAAAATTTTCAAGAACTTCTTCGAGTGTATGAGGTCGTATCTCGGCAGTGTCTTCACGAATGCTGGTCTTCAAATGATCAATTGTCTCTGGCATAATACTTTCTTAACGGTGTCAAATCGCAGCTTCTTAACGGCCAACTGTAATCACCATTTCGGCTAATTAAGTGGCATTCAAACGTTTGACGTAATAAATCGATTGTGGCATGAGATGTGTGGCAAGTTGTACCATCCTGTGGAAAGAGCGGACACACAAAAATCGGTTATCATGGCGTGACAGGTGTCTTCATTGACCGTTATTGTTGCGCCATCTGCATTCGCAAAGAAATATAAGCCAATGATGCATCCGCCTAATGAGCCGCACCAAACAGTCACTCGTAATGCTTCTTTAAGACCACTATTGGGTTTTCTGAGTCCCAAAATACGGTAATTTTGTTCATTAACGTACCCATCGAGATGCAAATAAGCTTCATCCGAAGAGATGATTTTTTTGATTTTTTGTAATTTCCGACCAATCGTAAATCGATTCATTTCATTCAGTGGACAGTATAGGCATAAGTATTGCCAAATTCAAAATAAATGGTGGTTCAAATTTAAACCGATAGATGAGAAAGCAGTCGATTAAGTTATACATGATAAACTGATGAACATAGATCAGAAAGATATTCAATGCATTCGAAACCTATACTGGATTACGAGTACTCATGTTAGAAACAATGGTAGATGGTACAACACGTGAGGAATAGAAGCTGTAGATTCTGCAGCAATATTTGCCAAATGTTGAAAAAAATAGTATTTTCTGCGAAAAAAGTAAGTCAGCTTCCAGCAAGGCAATGACCCAAAACACACTGTACATATTGTTAAAAAGTGGCTTAAAAAGACAATGATAGCTTATAACCCACGCAATCTCCGGCTAGAAATACGATTGAAAATTTGTAGATTTACATCAAATCACTGCTCGCTAAGTATTCAAGTCCAACCAAAGAAATGAATGAGCTGTAGAAGCGAATAACTAAAGTCTGATAAGATATACCAGTGGATTTAAAAAAACACATATCCAGTATCCTTAATCGCATTCAGGCTCAAAAAAAGCCAAAAGGATTTTGGACATCCAATTGATTTAAAATAATATCAACGTTGCTAAATTGTAACATTTGGTTTTATTTAGGCTATTTTCGGCAACTACTGTCCTTGTTGTTGTATTGACATCAAACTAGTTTTGAAGTAAGAGGACATGTGCACCTATAATAACACACAACAAAAATACTTCGTTCATTTAAACTTAAAGGATACAGGGTGTTAAAATGGAAAGTATTAAGTCATGTTACACTTTTGCATGTCACTGTATATGGATAAGGGATATGCATTAAAGAGAGAGAGAGAGAGAGAGAGAGATGAAAGCAACGTCTATCAGTTAGAAACTATAGACAAACTGAATAACAATTTACATTATTGGGATGTAAGAGCCATAAATTGTTCCTGTGGTAAAAACTGCTGTTGTTGAAACAGTTGAAATAGAAAATAGATAATTCCTGAGGAGTCAGAATTACAGAGCCTTTGAATTACAGAGCCTTTTAGTTGATATTTTAAAAAGAATTCATATTCAAAAGTTTGTTTTTTCAATAAAAATTTCATTATTTTTTATATGTAAAATATAAAAATTAAATAACTTTTTGAGTCCATTTCTGTTCGCTTCTCTTCTTCTTCGTCTTTTACTAATAATTAATATAATTATTCTATAACTAAAATTAACACTAATTTAAGATGAATTTCATCTTCTACTATGACTACAACTAAAGATTTCTAACTTGTTTAGCCTAAAAGTCACTGAACATTTTGATTTTGTACTTTCGACTTGTAACTCTCTTGGGCAGCTTGAAATAGAGCAGCAGCCGCCTCAGGACTTGTATCGTCCACTAGACTACGCAGGAATCCATGGGGTTTTTGCAATAACAAATAGGGATGATCGTACTCTACAGCATTACCAGCATCCATAACCAGAACACGATCACTGTCCATAACAGTATGTAAACGATGGGCAATCGTTAGCACAGTACAATCGGCAAACTTGGAACGTATAGTGTTTTGTATGAGACTGTCGGTGCTGTAATACAAAAGAGATTGGAATAAAGTAACGACTTTTTTTTAATGATTTTCAGAAACTTACATGGGATCCACGTTAGCGGTGGCCTCGTCTAAAATTAAAACTTTATTTTGTCTAAGAATGGCACGAGCCAAACATACCAATTGCCTTTGGCCCACACTGAAATTGGAACCACCATCAGACATGGCACAGCCTAAGCCACCCATAGTTCTGGTGACATGATCCTTCAGTTCTACATCCTCTAAAGCTTGCCACATTTTGTCATCGGTATACTCCTCCAAAGGATCTAAATTATAGCGTAAAGTACCCGAGAATAGTACCGGATCCTGTGGTATAATTGCGATTTTACTTCTTAAATCATAGAGACCTAAAGTTGCAATATCAACATCATCTATGCGTATAACACCCTCATTATAGGCCAAACGGAAGAGCGATTGTATTATCGACGACTTGCCGGCTCCTGTACGGCCGACTATGCCTATCTTTTGTTTGGATTCTATGACAAAGTTCAAATTTCTCAAAACACAATTGCCTGTGGGGCTATATCTCAAGCTAAAGTTTATAAATTCTACACGTCCCTTACTGGGCCAGGGTCCTTTGGGTTTCAGGTGTTCCTCGGTTTCCATGGGAGGCTCTGATGGCAAATTCGTATATTCCATAACACGCTCCACACTGGTCATATGATTTTCCAATTCCGCAGATTGACGCATACCCCACTGACACATGCCTACCAAGGCACACGATTGTAAAATGGCCAAACCCACATCACCACTATTGAAACTGGAGTGTAAAGCCAGGAAACTAAAGGTGACAATGGAAATGTAACAGACACATACAATATCAATCCAGGTGGCAAAAGCACGATTCGAAGAGAAAAATAAGAACCAGGCTGAGGTATTGTCATTCTGATGATCATAGAATTCAGCCTCCAAAGCCTTTTCAGCTTGCAGAGCTCTTATAGTGGTTAAACCTTGGAATGTTTGATTGGTGAGAGAATAGACGGGACTGCGGGCTTTAAAAAAATTGAATTAATTTTTATTTCATTGGAAATTAAGGCGAAATTGACTTACAAATTGACTCCAAACGTTTAATATCACGACTGGTATTAACAAATATTTGCCTTAAGGTAACCAAACCCATGACTATGATAACAGAGGGTATCAAAAGCCAATAATTCACAATGGCCACTATAGTCATGACACCGGTGATATCGATTATGAACTGGAAGAAAAAGGAGCCGAAAATTGGCTTCACTTTTCTAAAACTTAATAGAAGTATTTGGAACTTACCGAAGCACTGTCTATTAAGGTACGAGGCACATCGACATCCAAGGTGCGTATATCTTTGGAGAAACGATTCAAAATACGTCCTGAAGGATTGGTGTTGAAGAACAGCATAGAGGTATGGGAAATGGACCGAAATAGCAAATCGTGCATATGCAAAGAGATCTGCAGACACATGCGATAGAAACCAAAGGTACGCGAAATATAAACCACCATAGTGACCACCAGTATAACCAAATAGATAAAAATACGTTCATAACGTTCATCGCTGTAACTGTCGTAATTAGCCTGGGCTGTATTATTGTAGGCAACCTGAGTCGAATTCTCCAGCGCGGTAGTATTGTTGTTAGGCGTGGAAGTTCCATTAAAAGCTAAAGCAACATTTTCCTCCCAAATTACCCATCTCGATAGGTAGTAATCCATGCTATTCAACATAAAACGTGTGCTTATGAACAGGGCAATAACGATTAGAAAGAGGAAGGTTTTATTTAAAGCCTTAAAATAGGCCAAATATGTGTCGAATTTGACCGAACCTCCAGCCTGAGCTTCCTTACTAAGTTCCTCGACGTCCTCCTTTTCATCTACCACCATATCGTGTATATCAAAGTCGGCACTATTCTCCGAAGCCAAACGTGATCTATGCGTCTTAACACTCATCTCATCTTCCGAAGCCTCATCTATGTAGGCAATGTCGTCTTCAGCTTTTTCGGATTCTTTAAGTGACTGAGCCAAAAACTGAAATTGTTTAGATTTCTGAAGTTGCTGATAATTACCCTGAGCGGCTATGCTGCCGGCATCCATTAGTATGACATGTTCCACTTCGGCTACATATTGCAGCTGATGGGTAACCAATATTCTTATCTTATCGTACAGGAAATGATTGATGCAATGATCCACTATGTGTTTACCAACATGAGTATCGACCGCCGATAAAGGATCATCGAAGAGATAAATGTCAGCCTTGCGATATATAGCTCTGGCTAAATTAACGCGCGCCCTTTGGCCACCACTCAAACTGACACCACGCTCTCCCACCATAGTCATATCACGTCGCGGCCATAACTCTACATCACGCTCTAAAGCGCAAACCTTAAGCACTTGCTTGTAGCGACGCTCATCATAGTCCTCTACAAAGATAATGTTATCTTTAATGGTGCCCTCGAAGACCCAGGGTTCTTGGGAACAATAAGATATTTTGCCATTAACCAAAATTTCACCCGAATCCAGCTTGACTTCTCCCAAAATGGCATTGAGCAGAGTTGATTTGCCAGCACCCACTGGGCCCACAATGGCAGCCAATGTTTCCTCTTCAAAGGTGGTCGAGAAATTTTTGATGGCTGGTGTTTTACGTGAAAAACCTTCACTTCCTTTACTTTCCCACGTAGCCACAACATTACGCATTTCAACGCTCTTTACTTTGGAGTCTTCATTCAACACTCTCTTGCCAATTACACGACTTTGCTTGCCGTTCAGCAATAACTCCTGGGCAGATTTTTCTTCGTTTGCCTTATGATTGTGTAGATTTTTCTGATACTGGCTTTGTTCTTTGGCATCATCCTCATTGTACAGCAAGAATTCATTACATCTCTTAACGGAAATCCAGGCTTCAGCCAAAAATATCAGTGACAAAGGCCAAAAACGTACCATACTTTCATTCAACATGGTAAAGTAAGAGGATATGGTGAAAATCTTTTTGGCGGTCAGTATATCACCAAAATAAATGTATGATACCAAAGCCAAAAATATGGAAACGGGTGAGATCATATAGGTACAGTTCAAAGTGGCATAGATATAAGCAGAACCCTTAATGGCATTGACCTCCTTACGTCGGACAAAACCTATGACACGGGCGAATGACTTCTCCCAGGCATACATTTTTATCACCTGTATACCTTGTATGATTTCATTCATGAGCTTGACACGCCAATCCGTGCGTTCCACGGTCTTTTCCTTATAACTGGCTGCCTTCTTGGCACCCCAAACCTGTAGCGGTATGAAAGCCAACATAAACGATATGCCTATCACAGCAGCCCAGCCAATTTCCCGATACATTAGGTAGCCTATGATAAGAGATTCTGTGGGACCCTTCCACCAGTCGTGTATAAAGCATAGGGCAGAATCAAACATGGAAAGATCATTAGCTAAGATATTAATGGCTCGTCCCCTTAGGCCATCATCTGTGGAATTTTTTGAGATTTGTAGACATTTACGATAAATTAGGCCCGACAAGGCCACACGTATGCGTGTGCTCGTCTTGAAGGTATAAAACAAATACGGCTGCAGCGATAGAACCAGCATTAGCGAACACAATACTATACCGGCAGCATAATAGAAGGCCTCCCGTTCACTCACTGAAGTTTGGCCAGCAGCAAAAAACGATACTAGACCACCCAGAAATAACGGTTGAATAGATCTGAAAAAAAACAATTTTTTTTAAATAATTTTCAAAAAGTATCTTGAAATTCTATTTCTTACTTGAATGTGGTTTCTGAGACGGCCGATAAAAATCCTATGGGCAAAAAACGTTTGCCATAGGCTTTACATATCACACGTACTATGTTGGGATTTTTACTTTTACGTTTTTCCTCTTCCCACAGTTTACCCACAAATTCAGTGCCATTTTGACAATCCAAATCATGCGGTATTTCATATAAGTCTGTATCCTCTAGAGATTTTCTCCAGCCTAAGCGAAAGATATCTGTTGTCCACCTGAAATAGAATAAAAAATATCTAAAATCGTTGTCTAAAATACAGGTCAGGTAATTTTGAGGCTAGAAAATAAAATGGCCGACAGATGATAAAATGTCAAGAATTTAGCTGTCAATTGGGAAATTTTAACTATGGAACGCTACACTCTTGAACAAAGAATTTTAATTGTGAGAATTTACTATAAAAATGCTGATTATTTTACTGTAACACTTCGTAAAATTCGAACAGCTTTTTTTCATAATCAGGCTCCTTTTCCTTCTGTGACCGCTGTGCTTAATTTAGTAGTCATTCAAACATAACCGCTTTACAGCAATGTGTTGAGTATGAGCCTGAAACATCAACGCGTCGACGTTCGCAACAATCGGGCATAGCCAGAGGAACTTAGCGCAATATTTTGCATCAAGATCTTCATTTACACGCTCATAAACTTCAAGTCGTTCAATAATTAAAGTCAGCCGACCATTGTTTGCGTCGGTTGTTTGGGAAATGGCTGTTTGAAAAACTAAACGAAAACAACGCATTTTTCAACAAAATCATCTTTAGTGATGAGGCCTATTTTCAATTAGGCGGTCATGTAAAAAAAAAAAAAAAAAAAAAAAAAAAAACTAAAATCCACAAACAATCCTCAAAAAAGAAAGTGACCGTATGGTGCGATTTGTGGTTAGATGGCATATTCGGCCCATATTTTTCGAAAATGAGCAAGGAAACGACGTCTAAGTGAATCATCTGCGCTACCAGCCATGATAACCAATTTTTTGTGGGCACAGTTTGTTAATGTTGACATCAGTGACCTTTGGTTTCAGCAGGATGGCGCCACAAACCACCCAGCCAGCCAAACAATTCAGTTATTGCATAGGAAATTTCCCGGTAGCGTAATTTCTCGATTTGGCGATGTTATTTTCTCTGGGGACATTTGAAAGACCGGTTTTATGTGAACAAACCACAAACAACTGACACCCTGAAAGATGAAAGAAAGCTTTGGTTCAAAATTTTGTGAAAATAGCGGACATTTGACGTCGTGCTAGAGGTGGACATTTGTTCGACATCATATTCCATTATTATTTCCCATATTTCTACTTTATATTGGCATGAATAAAACTCAAAAATATATTTTTAAGCCAATTTACTTCCTAACCTCAAACTTGACCACCGATTATTTCAAAAGTATGAGAAAAAGTATTTAATTTAACTTAAAAACGCTGTTAAACGAGGACTCTGTGTAATATTCAATTTAAAACCATCTCACAACGAAAGTAAAAATTAAACCTGACAAATATTGTATTACAAAAATATAAAAAAAGACTAACTGGTACTGTAAGCTGTTAAAGAAGGTTAATTGACCTGCAAAAAACAAAGTAGTCTGACATAAAATAAAATAAAAAAAACTCATTAAATATTCAAACGATTAATTATTCTTTATACGAGTATTTTTTCATTTACTGTTGTTATGGAAAGTTTCTCAGATTTTGGGATAAACATTTCTCAGAATTAAAAACAAAAAAATATTAATTTTTATACTGTTGCTGAAATGTGAGTAAAATGTAAGGGAACTTTTTTTAAATTTCGGCTATGGGTTGCACTGGTGTGTATGCCAAATTAGTTATGCTTACTTCATACCCTATATCAGCATATTCAATAATGTCATAACTACTTAAAGCAAAACCGTGTGCCTCCCTGCCCCTATACTAAATATTATCTTAATTATCTCATCTTCGTTGTGTCTTCTTCAGATCCATTTCAAGATATTGAAGCCTCAGAAAACACTGTAACATGTCTAGGAAATCACATTAAAAGTTTCAAAATAATTGGTTCAGCCTTTTAGTTTTAAATAGAGCTTGTTCATCTATATATCGGGTGATTTTTTAAGAGCTTTCGGATTTGATTTAAAAAAAAAATACAAAATTTAGATAAATGTATCAAACCTATATTTGAGTTCACCGAACGATCTATATAATTCAATGTTTAAAGGTGATATCGTTTATATGTTGACCAAGGCTATGAATCAAATAGCTCATACGCTGGGTCAAATTTTGGCGTCAACTGTTGCGAGCTTAACCCTATAGACATAAGCCTTAACATAGCCCCACTAAAAATAGTCTAAAGGCGTTAAATCGCCTCTCACTCTTGCCATTGTTTCACGTGCTGTGTGTTATTAGTGGTATCGTCGTGTGGAAACCACATGTCAGCCAAGTTCAGCTCTTCCATTTTTGACAGAAAAAATAAAAATAAAAAATAAATAAAATTGTTATCATTGCTCGGTAGCGCTCGCCATTGATAGTAATGTTCCTGCTTTCGTCGTCTTTGAAAAACTACTATCCAATGGTATCACCGGCCCATAAACCATATTAAACAGTGCTTTTTTCGGAATACATTGGCAGTTTTTGCAATGTTTCTAGCTATTCTTCACAACCAATACGGCAATTCCATTCAACCAGAAATGAGCTTCGTCGCTGAACACAACTTTCCGATAAGAACCTGAATTTTCTGTCCTGAGATATTTTCATGTGTCTGCCCTCTACGTATGCGTGTTGGTGGCTTAATATCCAATAATGTAAATTTGGTGAGATATTCAGTCAGAGATTCAAAATGACCCTAAAATGCAAGAAGTAACGATACACTTTCTTAACCGAGCAAAATGCAATAATCTGCAAACGTTGTTCATTTGTAAGTCGATTTATGGTAAAATTATAAACCACACGGAACATGTTTGACAGTTATATGTCACATGAAAACAGCTGAGCTGCCAAGAACAGTATTTCCAAAAAGAAAGTTGCTAGAAAGTCTCCCTATATACGGATAATAGATATCTTTCGTTGATATGTAGATAAATAACTTAGCTTTCATAGTTACCGTTATTTAGACATATAAAAAGCATTGGCTTTCCACAAAGCATCCATTTGCCTTGTGTCAGTTTCTTTAATCGAGTTGATTCTCAGGCTAAGTAGATGATTAGTCTACTGCAGCCCACCTCCATATGATTGTGTAGTGGTGAAGATCTCTGCTAAATAGTAGTGGTAATACTTACTTAGCATTCTGATTT
Source organism: Wohlfahrtia magnifica (assembly GCA_023159175.1). NCBI lineage: Eukaryota > Metazoa > Arthropoda > Insecta > Diptera > Sarcophagidae > Wohlfahrtia > Wohlfahrtia magnifica. The sequence continues at coordinate 739,979 of JAKWBJ010000041.1, read as the reverse complement.
CTTTTTTTAACTTTGAATCTTTCAATAAGACTTTTACTTAGGATTCGAAATATAGTCTTACATTTTAATTCTTTTCAATGGTTTGATTTCTTTTAAAATGCGTTAAATAAAATAATTTACACGAATTTATTATTTATTTAATTTCCACCCTACACAAATTACTCAATACTTTCATTTACGCCTTAGCACGACTTTACTCTTTGACTATTAAATTACAACCAACTGACTTAGCGTAGTGCGCCACCTTCCATATAAAATTGACATTCAGTTGGAATGTTTCTGTATACGATGTTCTATTCACATACGGTAACCCAAATATAAGATCTTAAAATTGTTCTGAGCCGAGCTCCAAACTATTAATTTCCACTTTGCAGAAATTACTGAACACCTTCACTAACGCCTTAGCACCACCTTACTCTTTGACGGTTTAATTATGATTCCATGATTAAGCACAATGCGCCGCCTTATAAATTAAACATTAACACTAATTTCGAACGTTATAGTAAATTCCAAAACCTACTATTCCATTGCCGTTAAGAATTTGAACTACATATGCGATTTATAGTTGTACTGTTCAAATAAATACAGCATTGACAGGGTAATCGTAGCCTTGAAACAAACCAATGGAATAACTTTCATAATAAAGTTTATAGCCTTTAATGCACAAATGTTGATGTATCATTTTAGAAATTTTCATTTTCGTAACAACAGTGATTAGCATTTCTCAGTATATATCGCTCATTTGTTGCAACAGTGTCATAATTCAAAAAACATAATTTTTCAGGAGAGCTGTTACAAATTCCAATTACTCCTGTGCTCATAATTTTATACGTACCGCTAAGCATTTTTCACACAATATACATCACAATGTTCCTCATATTTTAGAATACTTATATAAAAAATCCCGTGTTTTGAGTTATGACACTATTGCAATAAATGAGCGATATGTATATGTATACATACATATCTTTTTAAGAGATTTTTTTACAAATTATTTTAATTCTTTATCACAAGCCACATTGCAGAATAATAGACTTATATTTGACTACACTATACCCAAGAAGATGGACAAAAGCAATTTGTAATCAAATTTAATCATGCATACATGCATACTCATTTGCGATCTTGGAAATTCTTCCACTTTACTCTTAAGCGTTATAAAACATCTCTGGGAGCTACCAGCTGCCTGTGTTTTATATTAAAATTACGAATTGAAAAATTGTATTGTAAATAGTAAGCTTCGTAGACGAGATTCAGTTCGTAGTCATTTGCATCGTTACAGGCAAATTTCTAAGAAAATGTAAACAATGGACCAGAGAAACTCATGTCGCTCTGTGGCCAAACCGGCTTAAGTTGAGTAAGTTTGTTTTGACTCAACACTCTTTTTTAAGAGCCCACTGAATCTAATTATTATAGGACATTCGGGAAGGCCATTAAGGCTTTTAAACTTTTTTTGTGTACATGAATTAGGAGAGTGCACTTCAAGTGTTTTTTGGTTGCGGAAGTAAATCTCTACTTTAATATTAATTGGAGACTCTTAAGGAACTATGTTGTAGACACTAATGTACTTAATGATGAATACTGATGGGTTTTTTCATGAATATACTCGTACATTCTTTTTGAATCATACTGTTACCTTTTAACATTTTTAAAACTTCTGAGCTATTTTTAATTGCGTCAGAATAACCACCTTGTTGTTGTTTTACAGTTTTTATTTCTTTAGTTTATCTTTATACGGTTTATCTTAATACAGCAAATTATTTATCTTGCATTTGGTATTTCTTTATATAACACTTTTATATACGCCTTAATAACTTATGATTCTTGCACTTATTTATCTTCCACTTAACATTCGTTTATACAACACTTTTATATACACTTAAACACGACTTTACTTTATGACTGCAAAACGATAGAAGCCTTCTTATACACCTAATTGCCTACAATTTGAACAGTTCCGGAAATATGTCAAACGTTTTCAAATCATCCGTTTAATGTACGTTAATTTTAAACATGTAAGATTTGTCAAATTGGCAATGCCGTCAAATACACAAATCAGTACCAGGGTAACACATTCACAACCTTGACACAAACCAATAGACTAAAATCCCCACAATAGAGTCCCTGATGTAGTGTATTTTCTTTTTAGACATTTTTATACAATATCTACAATACATATAAGGGAAGGGCACTGTAACCTTAGATGTAAATCTTCTGGACTTAACCAAAGATTTATTTAGTTAGAATATAAGCTGTTATATGAATTAACATCTAATGGTTCTGGTGTCCAAAATAAGTTATGTTAAGAAATATAATTATAAAATTTTCTTTATTTTTCTTATCAATGATAAAGTAGAGTCGTAGACAACAACAGTTAGAGTTGGCAAACATTAACATATCCTAGCTGCAGTTCGAACCTGACATCGCTACATAGATTCGATTAATTCCGGACAAGCTATCTCCGATTGCTTAACTTAATTTTACCCGAAAGAATGCTGTAAAACATATTTGCCAAATAAAATTTAGATTTCTTGACCTTAGAATATAAACATTTTTTGAAGTTTAATAAATTGTGTTTGTATACAAAAAACTACTATTTATGATCATTATTATCCAAATTTGAGATTTTTCTTATATTTTTTATTTATAATTTTTAAAATACTGTAAACAACATGTCCAATAAAAAATGGTGTAGGGTACTATATAGTCGTATATATAAATTTCTAAATTTAATAGGTTGTATAATTAAACATAAAACATTTAAGAGCTTTGATTTGTATTAAATTAATGTGAAGTAGCGATTACATATTTATTGTTTAATAAATAATAATTTTTTTTATTTTTAATCAATTATAAAGCAATTATTGAAAAGCTAGTCGTAGTACTTCAGATTGGATTTTAAAATATCTATAAAAGCCACGTACATATATATATATATGTCTGCATGTCTATATGATAAGAGCGTGCTGTTTTGACACTCTACAACTTAATTAACTTAATTAAACAGATAAACCATAAAATGGATTATTAATATTGCATAAGTTATATGTGCAAGTGGCAAAACCTACTTCAGCTATTTACTTGGAAGTTAATGTACATTAAAATGATCTTAAATAATAACAATCTATCAAGAAAAATTTGCGACAGATTTTTATTAAATTTTAAAGTTTCTTAAAAAAAAAAAAAAAAAAAAATAATAATATAAAATTAAAAAAAATTAATTAAATAATTCAATAAACATGTATTTTCAAGACCTGTTTGAAGAAATTCTAAACGTTTATTATTGTTTTTTTTTTCTTTTATTTACAGCTGTCTGTACGTCTTTATTTATTTATTTCCCACTTTTTTAAAAAAGTTAAAAAAACTTTATTTATTTATTTAAAAACAACAATGAACTCATTCATACACAGTGACAGTTCACAAATGCATGTTATTAACTTTTTCATAAAAAATATCATGTTTTTTACACTAAACCGGAAAAAAATTTTTACTTTTACATTAATATTCAATCACAAAATCATAAATGCAAAAGACACGCGCTCAGCTGATGTAGAAGTCAAAAAAATTAAACGAACTCTTGTTATTTTCGAATGATCACTAATACGAGGGTTACTATTTATATATCGTGAACTGGCAACACTAATATCAATAGCCAAAATCTGCCAACACCATCATAAAGTTTGATATTTTTTTAGCTTAAACGTACTAACAAGGTTTTGATGTTTAAGTGCTATTTGTCTTGTTTACAGTGAGTTAAGAAACTTAATTTGACCAAAAAATTTAAATTTCGACGCGAATTATCACAACAATAATGTGTCGATGAACTTAGTTCTAAAATCTAATGTTTTTTTCCACTAGTGCTTATTTCGTGAATGGTAACACTTAGCTCATGTCTGATTTGGCAGATAATTAGTTTTTTCCTTCCGCTGGACGAATATGGTTGTGTATACGCTTCGCTAAGTGGGTTTGAGATCGACTTACAGAAGATGCCGATTTTGCCAAAAAAAAATCATTTTTTCAGATGAAGCTCATTTTGATCTTGGCGGGTATGTAAACAAGCAAAATTGTCACATTTGGGGCACAGAAAACCTGCACGCATACATTGAAAAGCGGATACACCCAAGACGAGTCACTGTTTGGTATGGATTTTGGTCCAGAGGCATAATTGGGCCATTTTTCTTCGAAAATGAGCAAGGGGTGGCCGTTGCAGACAATAGCGATCGGTATCGGGGCATGTTGAACAAATTTTTGTTCACAAAAATTGAAGAGGAGAATATTAATAACATTTGGTTTTAACAGAACGGCGCTACGTGTCACACAGCCGAAGCTACACTCGATGTTTTGTGCCATGTTTTTGAAGATCGCATTATCAGCCGCAGAGCTGATGTCATTTGGCCACCTCGGAGCTGCGATTTGACATTGTTGGACTATTATTTGTGGGGTGTCATCAAAGATAAGTGTTACGCCAACAATCCAGAGGCAATTGACGCTTTAAAGGACAATATTCGTGAAGGCATTGGTGAAATACAGCTGCACACAATCGATAATGTGCTTAAAAATTGGACCGATCCTGTAGGCTACTCCATGGTCAGCTGAGGCAGCCATTTGCATGAAATTATTTTCTACTATTAACCGGAAGGATTGTACTTTTAAATAAAGAAGAAATTTGAGAAAATATTCAGTAGTTTTTTTTATAGTATTCTCAAAAAAAAAAACAAAAAAAAATTTGACGAACCCTTTATGTATGGCGATAAAGCACCATCAAAAACCACAGTATAATTCATCGACGAATTTTATGAAGGTCGTCTAAAATCGGTTGTTGTGTCACAAAACATCGATGCAGTGTGTGAACTGATAATGCATGATCGCCATGTGACATATTGTGAGATAGAGGCGTACTTGCAAATTAGTTCCACTTCAATACACATGACTTTGCCTGAACACTTAGCTGTAAAATATATGAAATATATAATTTATCAATCGCATAAAAGGCTCGCGTCGATTGGTGTAAGGAAATGATTGGTAAGTGCGACTGCGGTGCTTTAAAAGACGTGTATGAAATTATGACAGATCACGAATCATGGACATATGCGTATGAGCCGGAAACAAAACAGCAATCAACCGTTTGGGTAGTCCAAGACAAGCTAAATTAAAAAAAACTTTTTCGTAGAAAAAACAAAGCAGCGAAGCTAATAAGCGCCAGTTTTTTCGGCCGAATGGGTCATGCGGCCACTGTTACGCTTAATTAAACTTGGCCGATCAATTTTAATACACGACTGTTTGTTTGCCGGAAGTCCTCGGAGAAATTCGTTAAACCAAACGCCGAAACGGAATCATTCTCCATAATGACAATGCGAGCTCTCACACATCTCGTCAAACTGGCGAATTTTTAAGCAGTCAATATATCGAACTGATGTGTCATCCTGATTTGGCACAGAAAGTGTCCCTATTATTTCTTCTAAAACTGTATGTACATACTCTACAAAGAAACAGAGAATCTGAAATGGAAATACTTTTCAAGAATTACTTAGTTTTTACAAGTTTTTGTATACAAGATCGGATTTTTTTAAGAAAATAATAAAAAAAAATTTTTATTGAAAAAATTGTAGAATTGGAGCATGTTGGGCGATCAAAATTTTTTTAAATCATTACCACAGTAACTAGTCATTTTAAATGCCATGTTCAGACGATGCTTTGAATTACTTTGTTCGCTGTTTGTATATTTAAACGAATTACCTTGTTCATATGCAATCTTTCTAAAAAGTTTTCTTTATGGACATTTCTGCTAATTGTTGTTTTTGTTTCTTCTTATTGTGAAACTTGCTTATTAAAATTGGAAACAAAAATTTCGAAGAAATAAATTAAATCGTTAGAAAAGCAGATGTATCTGTGCAGCGGGAGTTCATTGTCTTCTTTGTAGACTTTCCTTTTTTTCTCACTGCTTTGACACTTGGTGATAACAAAAATTCGTTAAATATTAAAAATAACATTGATTTTTTTTAGTCATATACAGGGTATTTGAAACTGAATTACTTACAATTTATATGATTCGCTCTAACTGTTTGTATGGAAAATTATGTAATTCGGTTCCATTATTATTGGCAGCTAGTAAGTTGGCCAACGGCAAACACCCCGATTCAAGAGAGTTTTGTATTCCATTTGGCTCATTATTGGAGGTTAAACACGTTGTTGTGTCTACGTAACAATAACGTATAAACAAATGAAATTTGATAATTTATCCCGTTTTTGTTTTTATATAAATTTCTTTTCATATCGTTTTTATTCAACCCGTTTTTAATTTGTTTTTCTAATTTTAGATAAAAGGAATACATGTGTAATTTGAAGTGAATGTGTTCTTTGTTTATTTATTCTACTCAAAAATACATACTGATGACGCACAGTACCATAAACAGTATGTTTGTGAGTCAACAAGTAATTTAGGGACTTGCGCAAGTTCAAATTAAACCTACTGGTCTGAGAAATACTCGTATTGTTGATGTCATCAATTTAACAGTAGAAAAGATTAGGAATTGAGTAGAAAAACCTATAAATGCCTTAAAAATAATTACAAATGTTCCAGCAAAAACCATACTGTTGGTTGAGACTCATTGCTTGATTGAGGTTACAAGAGGTTACACACACTATGTGCTTTTTGCAAGTAACAAAATCGACAACAACAAAAACAAGCAGAAAAGGAAACTAGTAACAGACAATAACAAACAACAATAAACAACAAGAGCTGAAAGAAGTTGATGTTTACCTTCGCATGGCTTCATAAGAACTAGAAATAAAATACAAGAAAGAAATAGAATCTACCCGAAATATCGAGAGGTTCGAGAGCTTTTAAAGAGTAGTTTACTCAGCCATATAAAAAGCACACCGCTGCGTACAACAAACAGTTTATTTGATGTGAACTCAGCAAACAAGCTTATGTGTTTTAAGCTCAACGTAAAGAGAGTTGATTGGCTTGAATTCGGTGTGAAGAGAGTTTATAATGAGTAAACTCGTGAAATTAGTCGTGAAGTAAAAACCAGCTTAGTTGGAGCTAACTCAGCAAAGAGAGTTAAGTGTGGATAACCTCTAGTTGAAAAGGTTGTAATCGAACCTAAGTTGTAACAACAATCGGGTTGTAAGATCTTTAGGAAGAAAGATCTGTCGAGTAATTGTTGCTGTTTGCAAAATTGTAAACCGAGGGAGTAATTAAGAATATAAATTGTTATTGCTTGTGAAAAGGTTAAAAGCAGTGAAACACAAAACTGTGTTGGATAAAAAATTATTAATTAATACACAAACACAAAATTTGTTTTATTTTAACCGCAATCCACCAACTCATAAATAAACGTTTTTAGAAATAAAAAAAACGTAACGATATTATCAAATAATGTTCAATATGTTGCTGTTTATAACAATTAATCAGATATGTTTAGTAACTAGCGGTTTCGACAGTAGCAACTGCCTGCCTCACACCTCACGAAACCAGCCAATTTCTGAAACGATATTTTGGTGGTTATGGAATTTATTAAAATGGAATTGTTGTTACACCTGCAAGATTGGCGGTATAATAAGACTATGTGTTATGCTACCAACATAACAATTCTCAAGCAATTGTAGGTTAATATAACTTAGACCAGAGGTAGTGGTGTGTATTGGCTACAGTGTTGGCATGTAACACAAATAGCCCATGATAAAATCTCAGAGAGAACAGGAAATATTTTTATCGCGACTTCGAATGTACTCACCTGGAGGCCACCTGACCCATCTCCCCCCACAACTACTCTCACTGGAGAGAAATGACATGGAATATCGACTGCAAAACATCGAGGCCACCTTTGTGGAAAAATGGGCATAAAGAAAAAGCTATGAGTCTGTGATGAATAGCATCACTACATCGAGCATTTGCTATAGTATACCGAGCACGTGCTTAGCTGGAAGACAAAATTATGACAAAAAACCTAGAACAGGGCAAATATGTGAAAAGCTTCCGTAAGGAGCTACGGCGGTATAATTACGCAGACGTGCGCCATGCCAAAGACGTCTTATGCGCTAAACACATTCCAGGCTACCGACCACCGATTAAACGCTGTCAAAAATAGAATACATGTGTGCATATGAGAATAATTATTTTAGCGGCGACACGACTTCCATGTAGCCCCACCCAACTTAGGTTAATATCTATTTTTCTTGGCGACAACAAACAAACAGTCTATAGCATTAGAGTTTATCTTTAAAATTGTATGTACAATTTGAACCGAAACTCAATATGGCTTGGTTATGAATAAATTAAAATGGAGCCTTGAAAATACCAATTTGTTTTATTATAAACTTTAGCAAAATTTATGACGCAATTTAGCAATTAACCGGAAGTCATAAATTTTCACAAATTAATTATTAAAAAAATTTATTTCACAATTCATAACTGGTTTTATAACGCAGTATGTGCGAAGATAAGTTCTTTTTTTGGAACTTTTTTATAACCACTTTTTTTTAGATTATAACTCGATAATCGACTACCTTAGACATGTGTTAAGTTTACTTTCTCATCTTGCTTCAAGCCAATAAAATGTTTGTTAAATAAAATATGCCTATTTCACATGATAACTGAATATGACGAAATATTTTGAATTATTTTTCCATTGTTATGCCCCGATAAGCAGATTGCACAATTATTTTTTGTCACACTGTACACTGGATATAATACAATAATTTGTTTCTTTTGTCAAATTTTACAACTAAAACTTGCACATGGAATACAAATTAATAAATTGCATTTAAAAAAATTACAAAAAGAATTATACGGCGCGACAAAAAAAAATATCTGGCAAATGATACTATTTTTCTGATAGGCGCTAGCGAGTAGAACAAGGATCTGTTTTTGAAATTTTCGAAACACCTCAAAATTCTCGAGTTATGGGTTAAAAATCGGTTTTTCGGAGAAATAACTTGAATATTACCCGATTTTATGTTTCTTTTCCGATTTAGAACAAAGAGAACCATACCTTTTAAATGATATATATTTCATTTAAGAAGCCTTGAAGGATCTGATCGTATTACTCAAGCAAACACATTCTTCTTGCAAATTTGTCACACTTTTAATAACTCCGTCAATTTCTCAGCTTTAAGTCTCAAATAATATAATGCCTTAATTAATTTATAAATAGTACGGTTCCCATATAAAATAGTGCGCAAAAGCGCATCCAAACCTAAAAACGATATGAAAAAAATTTTGTTAAAAACATGTTTTCTTAAGTGATCCCCCTTCAAAGCAATCCCCATCGACGGCAACACACTTATGCCAGTGCTTTTTCCAATCCTTGAAGCATTTTTTATATACGGTTTTGGGTTTTCCACTATTTCATCTCGGCTGCTGAAACACATTACCCGTAATGGTGTTTTAACTCTATTGAACAGAAATCAGTCACAGGTAGCCAAATCAGGTAAATTCGGTGACTGTTGGATGGTATTTATAGCACTTTGCGTCAAAAAAATTTCGAATAATGATGACACTGTGCTACGGTGCGTTATCATGATGCAAAATCCACAAGCTTTCTGCCCAAAATTCTGGTCTCTTTCCGCGAATTGCTTTACACACACGTCTCAAAACGCCCAAAAAATATTTTTTTTTTTTTGCTGTCGTTCTGTCCTTCTGGCAAAAATGTTGAACTGCATCATTGTAATCCATGAAAACCATGAGCATTGCCTTCTTTTTTTGACTGAGAACGAACGACATAGTTTTTTGTGGTTTCGGCTCATTTGGTGAACACCAGTCACTTGCCCGATCTCTGGATTGCCTGTTGTACACATAAACCCACATCTCGTCTTCAGAAATGATCCTTTTGGTAAATGTGGGATCGGATTCAGCTTCGCAAATCATATTTTTTTCGGCCTTAAAACAGTCTCTTTTTTGCATGAAATTGAGTTTTTTGGCACCAACTTCGCTGCTACACGACGAAAACCCAAATCATTAAACGAAATGTTTTGGATGTATACACAGGCAATGTTCAAGTCCTCCGCTATCTCTCTAATGGTTAATTTGCGGTTATTGAGCAACATTTCTTTGACTTTATCAATGTTTTCGTCGACATTGAAGATGCTTTGCCACTGAGTTCATCATCTTCGATTGAACCGCTCGTACCACCGTTTTCTTTAGAGAATCGTTGCCGAAACACATTTCCAACATTTCTAAAGTTCGCGCATCATTAAATCCGTTTTTAAGTTCGCTGTTGCAAATTTAAATCCATTTCTAAAATTGTAAAAATTCGCGAACACACATAGAGATACTCGTAAATGTACTCTTGGCTATGTGGCTTTTGCAAATGTCAAGCTATAACGCTAAGACTAAGCAAGAATATCAACAGCTGCTGTACCAACTTAACCAAAAAAAAAAAAAAAAAAAAAAAAAAACACTATACGGGGGTTATTCCGGGAACTTTTTGATCAAGATAATATATCATTTGAAAGGTTTGTTTCTCTTTTTTCCAAATCCAAAAAGAAACTTAAAATCGGGGAATATTCAGCTAAGTTTTTAGATTATAAGTGCATGAAGGTCCGAAAAACCGGTTTTTACCCATAGCTCGATATTTTAAAGGTGTTTCAAAAATTTCAAAAACATATCCTGATTCTACTCGATAGCGCCTGTTAGAAACTTGGTATCATTTTCCAGGTATTTAAAATTGTTTTGTTTTTTTTTTCTTTGTTGCACAGTGTTATAAATTTTCTTATATCAAAATTTTTTCAGAAGATCATTCTTCATTTTTGTTTTTGAAATTTTCTAAAAAAAATTTTTAAGTCGGACACCTGGCTGGGTTCACATACAAAATCCGACAATTTGTCTATTCAATTTTGATAAATTTTTCCTAAGCAAAATGGCTTAATTTTTTATCTGTTTGAACAGAAAATATGTAGACTTACCAAAAACTTATACGTGATAATAGATTTGCTTTCGTATAGGGATTTTCTGGTCGTGGTATCTTTTTTCTTGATCGATTCATTATTTCGGTTTATTTCTACTTTATTTTATAGGACTTAAGAGTATGGAATATATTCGTAATACTTTTTTGTTGTAATTCTTCAAACAAACCAATTTAATTTAAATATAAATTTATTATATATTTCTTTTTAAATTTATTTTATTTCTATTATAAACACATTGTTAATCCCTTTGTGGTATTTGATACCCAGTTGATATTCATTTAATTCTGTTGTTTAATTTATTTTTTTTTTTGTACAATATTTTTTTAATTAATTAATTCATATATTTATTTATTATTTCTTTTTTAGTTGACACTTTCATTAGTTTTGTTTCTGTTGTTTTTTCTTAATTTTTTCACTATATCACACATTCACAATGCCTTGTATTTGTTTCTTTCCTTCTTCTCTAAATGTTTCTTGCCTGAGTAATGCATGTCAACTAATGGCTTTGGCCAAGTATTTTGTTCTTTTGTAAGTAAATTTACCCAACATAACCAGAGAGATAGAGAGATATGTAGGGACAGATTCTCTGTTTTGGTTGTAGCAGAAAAATCACTCAATTATTTTGTATTTCACTCGACTCTCTACTCACAACACAAATTCGATCACGAAATTTTCTCAGAAGTTTAAACAACAAATATTTATTGTTGATATGATCCGCTGATAACCGGAAAATTTAATTTTTTGATTGTTGTTAGTTTTGTTACTTTGTGTATGTAATGTAGCATAGTAATCTCCAGACCTCTTGTATTAGTTAAGGGTAAATGTTATTTCGTATGTGTTTTAAGCAATATGGTATTTAATAAACGTTTTTTTTTTTTTTGGTAAAAGATAAGCGTAAAAACAAGATGTCGGCTATAATTTATGAATGCAGTACGTGTGTGCATTTAGAAAGGGTTATTTATTAGGTAGGGGTGAAAATAATTTTCTTTAAAGCAAAGCAAATAAAAATTTTAATTTAAACAAAATAATTCCTAGTTGCTAAACAACTTTTTTTTTTAACAAAAATCGTATTAATTCTTAGCCGAAATTATGGTTTTTGGCTATAATGACTGCACCGTTTTCTTATCGAAAGACGATATTTGTTTTGCTTCGTCTGATTTATATATAATTTGTTTTTAAGTACGGCAGCCATCAAATAGCTTTTCCCCGTCGAATTTTTAAGCAAATTGCAACTACCAATTTCGTTAAGATGCTGCATTTTCAATATCACTCTATGGATTTTATCTTTTGGGCAAGATTTACAAATCCAACGCAAGGAAATCAAAAATAAAATCGTACAAACAAAACTGCTAAAAATAATCAGACGCATGAATGACAATGCCGTGATCCAAGTCCAAGGGCTGTTTCTTATCATCCATATCATTCAATATTATCTTATGATATGTGCACATGAAACCTTAAATTCCTTTGTTCGCTGTTTGAATTACTGATACGAATTAACATGTTCACACGGTATCTTATGATATGTTATGGCAGTTCTACTCCTTCTTTTTGCTTATTGTTCAAATTAGCAACTTATTTGAAATAAATATTTATATTATCCTCTATTATTATCCTATTTAGCACATACAAAATGTTGTTAGCAAGTAGAATCAGTGCAACGATCGGGCATTTTTGTTTGTTTGTTTACTTTTATTTATTTATGTTATTTTCTATTTCTTTTTCATGCTTGATAGCTGGTAATGATAAAGAAAGCGATAAAAAATTAGAGATAATATTGCATTATTTACAATTTAAGTGATTCGTTAAAGATTTTTTTATTGGAAATTATGTAATTTGGCTCATCATTTAAGCAGTTAAATTATGAATGGAAGAGCGAATTACCAACAGACGTTGCTGCTCATACATAGTATTAGATAACATCTTGGTAGATATCAGTGCATGAAAAAAGATAAATTATTTATAATCTTCAGAAACATTAATATAATCTAGGTTTTGATGATAAGATCTGTCTAATTTTCACACACACATACCTATGTGCAAGGAAAATCGACCGCCCTTGCAATTTTGATCAAGACTTTTGGACTGTAAGTGAATATAAAGATAACTAAGGGAATGTGTATATAAAATTATCTGCACTGAAAACAATCAGTGTATCAAACAAGACTTCTATTCGAAAAACTTATGCAAATTAATACGTTCACATGATACATTTTTTATTCGTTTTGATAGTTATTCTTCTTAATCTTCTTATTTTTATTAATTTTTTTCTATGTGCCAGTAAATAGTGTTTCAGAAACGAAAAAAAATTGTAGGAAATTAAACAAACATATTAAGCATGAACAACTACCCCATAAAAATTAGAATTCACCTTGATTTTGTATTAATACGAAAGGTAATTGGAACTTAATTACTTGCAATTTGGGAGATTCACTCTTGAAGTTTTGTTTGTGGAATTATGTAATAAGGCTCATAGTTGAGTGTTGAATTATGAATGAGAGAGTGAATTATTTAAAAGAAAAAATTCATGTCAATATGGCATATATAACAACTATAATTGGTTGGAGATGTGCTACATACCAGTTAAAGCAAAAGCAGCATTTGGGAAACTACGCCATACTGTGTTCGCTGTAATTTTTTTTTTCTTTTTTTGGTAAACAAAGATTTCTGTTCAAATGCATGCGTAAAAACTCCGAAAAACGGCCATTTAGAGAGTTGAAGCATAAAAAACAAGTTCTTCAGAATTTTCTGTCCTTGTGCAAAGTATCCTGTTTCAGTTTCTTTCAGTTTCTTATTTCATATGTCATGTGATTTGTCTCCAAGTGATCGGTTTATTGTAGCCACACCCTCTGCGTGTTTAGTGCAATAGTGAGGAATCTTTGTCTATCATAGACTCCAGACTTTTGTCCTTTATTTTTTCTCGAAATGTGGCATCGCCTAACGCCTGACTATGATGGTTTATTGTTATAGTTTATGTTGCTCTTTTTTCGTTTACGTCAAGGAAAGAATTTCGGGAGGCTCCTTCTGTAACTTCACTTTACATGGAACAAAATAAAAGTATCATATAACGATAGAATTAAGTGGCACAATCTTATAGAAGTCGTTTGTTTTCTAGAGTAATAAAATATAAAAAAAAAGTAAAGAAGTAAGCTATTGAATAAAAATCATTTATGTTTTTCACTTCAAGTAAATGATAGGCAAGTGTTTTATTAATGATTTATTATAAAGGGATCCACAAATAAATCCCTTTAATTATAAACGTTTCTTGTTCGGTAGCTTACTTATAAACTGTTTATAAGGTAGAAACAAATAGACTATGATGAAGTAAAAATTTACTAAATAAAATATGTACTAAATGTGTACTAAATAAACGATTATTTTTTAAGTATACATGCATATACATACATACATGTGTATTATCTTGAAGTTCAATATATTTAATCTTATACTTTTCTTTTCTTTTATAGGTAAGAACAGACATAAACCGATTTAAACAGAATTAAGCATTTACAGGTATGTATTTTTAATTTATTTTTTGGTGAAACGCAAAATAAATATGTATATGCCATAAATAATCGAAATATTTGAAAACTTTTACTTTCATAGCCAATTCTACGCACCCAAAAAACGTATCTCAATCAGAAAACTCATAAATTATTAGGAAATAAAACAATTAAAACGAAATATAATAGGTAGACGAAATCGATTATAAAATACACTTCACCACTTATGCCAGCTTTGCTTGCCATGGTCAAATATGGACGTATCTCTAGCTATACCCAAACACGTACCAAATTCCCTGTAACATAGCCTTTTTCCTGTTGATGACTTTGTCTCGTGAAGTAAATAACTGGTGAAAAATTTGTCAGTTCATAAGTTATCTTCATTTCAATTTTACATTTTTTATTGTTTGCAAGAAGTGTTAAAGTACTGCGACATTTTGATCTATTGACTTGTTCTAGAACATTGTTTTCCTATATCTAATATCCTTCCTTAACCTCGATGCCCTGACTAACTTTATGAGACCAGTTGGTTGGTTAACCATGCTGTTAGGTTGTGACCATTTTATTAAGTTATGTCTTCCTTTTTGCTTTTACTTACTTTAGCTTAAGTGGTATTTAAACAATTTATACATTTGGGTAACGGGAGTTGGCAATCTTGTGTTTATTGAATCAACAATGAAAAAAGCAGAAAGTGTAGAATAAAATGTGTTTACCACAACACTGGGTATTTCAGAATGACAATAATTCTAAGCATACAAAAACACTCAGTCCACATAGTCCTCAGACCTGAAACCTTTTCAGCACAAACGGGAATATTCCGATAAAAAAATTAGAGGAAGGAAAATTTCTTCTAAAAATGATCTAAAGCTAGCACTACAGGATGAGTAGAAAAAAAATTTTCAAGAACTCATCCAAAAACTTATTGGCTGGATGCCTAGGAGATAAAAAACGGTGTTAAAGGCAAAAGGATGGTAAACAAAATATTAAATATAAACAAGGAAGTTCAATAGAGTTTTCTGTACACTTTAATTTGTCGCCAAAAAATCTGCATATTTTTATAAAAAGTAATTTTTCGTCTAAGTGGCTAAGTTTTAGTTCCTAGTTTTTATAAAAACTATTTTTACCTTTATTAGCAATAAATTTCAATATAAAGGGTCCGCCATCTAACGTTTTTTTTAACTAGTGCTTATTTCCTGAATGGTAAGACTTAGCTCATCTTTGATTTGAGAGAATATGGTTGTGTACAATAACGAAGAACACTGGGAAATATTGCGACATTACTTTGCAAGTCATAGTAATGTTGCAGAATCAAAAATCATCTTTTCAGATGACTCTCATTTTGATCTTGGTGCGTATGTAAACAAGCAAAATTGTCGCATATGGAGCACAGAAAACCCGCACGCATACATTGAAAACCCGATACACCCAAGATCGGATTTTGGTCCAGAGGCATAATTGAGCCATTTTTCTTCGAAAATGAGCAAGGAGTGGCCGTTACAGTCAATGGCGATGGGCCATGTTAAACGAATTTTTGTTCATAAATGTTGAAGAGGAGGATATTAGCAACATTTGGTTTCAACAGGACGGCGCTACGTGCCACACAGCCGAAGCTACACTCGATGTTTTGTGCTCTGTTTTTGAAGATCGCATTATCAGCCGCAGAGCTGATGTCGTTTGGCCACCTCGGAGCTGCGATTTGACACCGTTGGACTATTATTTGTAGGGTGCCGTCAAAGATAAGTGTTACGCCAACAAGCCGGAGACAATTGACGCTTTAAAGGACAATATTCGTGAAGCCATTGGTGAAATACAGCTGCACACAATCGATAATGTGCTCAATAATTGGACCAGCCGAGACAGCCACTTGGATGAAATTATAAACCGGAAGGATTGTACTTTCAAATAAAAAAAAAAATATTTGAGAAAATATTCAGTAGTTTTTTTTCCAAAAAAAAAAAAATTATTTGGCGGACCCTTTATTGCCTCTTATTTATATCTGCTCTGATAAATATAAAAAAATGTCTTGCGAACAAAATAAGGTATTTAATTTCATTTGATGCGCATTGTATATTTTATTAATTTTACGAAATTTGTAGTGTTCTATGATGTAAAGGAAGATATTAAAGAAAGAATTACGAATCGTAGGTGAAAGGATCATTTTGGTCCGTTCATGTTTATCGATTTACTTTTATGAACTGGGTTTACAGAACAAGTGCAAGAATTAAGTTTTCTCAGTAAATGAAAGGCACATTATTTTTCGTTGTATTTGGCCTAAAAATATTCTGCATATGGGGCATTTACTAAAGCTTTTAGATTTACATCAGCTGCATGTCCCTCATCTTCTAACAGCTGACATTTTTGCTACACTGCTCGTGGATGGTGCTTAATGAAATCAATGTAGCAGTTTCGATGAAAGCAAATATGGATGTGTATAAAGGAACTTTTTTGAAAATAACAATATTAAAGGAACAAATATATATTTTACTTTTTCAAACTGTACCGATGTATTACAGTTTTCATTCAATAAGCTTTTTTTACAGCTCACAAGATAAAAAAGTTATCAGAAGTGCTATTTTGACTATCTAAGCATTCAGTAACATAAAAAACGACTCACTCCACCTGATTTTTTTTCAGACTGTAATTTTTTGATTGTCCAAAGTATTGTTGGGATTTCCAAACACATCCTGCATTGGAATCGACAACCAGCCAAAATTTAAAGCTATAATTAGCATGTCAAAACATGCCTCAAAAGGGCAAAGGAGTTTTTTAGATATTCATAACTTTGAGTTGGCAACACTGCTTTTTTGACAACTGATATAACAGTTGATAGTTGCTTTTTGTTCAGTTTGGTTTGATATTTCGTAATGGATAGGCTTACACCGAATCTTGTCCTGTGCGACTTCAACAAATTTAAATTTAGGTGGTATTTGTTGCATTTTTCGTCAAAAAATTTCGAATAACGATGGCACTGTACATCAGTGCGTTATCATGGTGCAAAATCCCGAGTTTTCTGCCTACAACCCTGAACAATTTCAGCGAATTTCTTCACGCAAACGTCTCATAACAGGCAAATAATACTCTTTGTTTACTGCCTGGCCTTCTGGCAAAAATTCATGATGCATTACACCGTTGTAATGCATGAAAACCGTGAGCATTGTGTTTATTTTTGACTGAAAACGACGTGGTGTCTTTGGTCTCGACTTATTTGGTGAACGCCATTCACTTGACTGATGTCTGGATTGCGTGTCGTACTCATAAACCCACGTCTCTTCTCCAGTAATGATCCTTTTGATGTATGTGGGATCGGATTCAGCTTCGAAAATTATGTCTTTTGCAATCTCAACGCGGTCTCTTTTTTGCATCAAATTGAGGTCTTTTGACACCAGCTTTGCTGCTACACGACGAAAACCCAAATTATTAAATTCGAAATTCGGTAGAAAAAATGCTCCAACAAATCGAGATGATTGAGAAACTTGAAGAAACTGGATCCGTTCATGATAACAGAAATATAATATACCAACATAGTGTTCGTCCAACCGAGAATATATTTTTACGTTTTAACCTTCTAAAAACGTTTAGGTTCTTCTTAATTGCGTCAAAATAAAAGAAACACCACGTTGTTATTGTTTTACAGTTTTTATTTCCTCACTTTATCTTTATACAGTTTATCTTAATATATCAAGTTATTTACCGTGCACTTAAAATTCGTATATACAGCAATTTTATTTATGCATAAACAAGATTTTACTGTATGACTGCAAATCAATAACTATGTCGACGTAGGCAAAGCAGCCTCCTTATATACCTAATTGCCTACAATTTGGAAATTCCGGAAATGTCTCAAACGCTCGCATATCCCCTATCTGTTCGTTAATTTTAAATATGTAAGATTGTGTTACCCAAAGATGATTGAATTGGCAATGCCGTCAAATAAACAAATCAGTACGATATTACCAGGGTAACACATTCAATACCTTGACACAAGCCAATAGACTATAATCCCACAATACAGTCTCTATTTTCGTAACAATATGTAACAGCTGTAAGCAGAAGTGTTGAAGAAGATCCAAACACATCTATTCCTCATCGCTCGCAGAAATTAAATATCAAACGATCCCCATTATTCAACATTCCTCGCATTACATCGATAATTCGTTTCTTGGGCCGTCGAAAAACAAGAAGAAAATTAAAATTTTTTTTAACAAAAGAATTGACGGAGCCCATTTCCAGCTCAATGGTTACGTCAACAAGCAGAATTACCACATTGGGGGTAAAGAGAATCTAAAAGTCATCTTAAAGCAGCCATTACATTCAAAAAAAGTTACGTTTTGGTGTGGTTTATGGTCCGGAGGCATCAATGGACCATATATTTTGAAAACAAAAATGGAAATGCGATTACGGTGACTGGAAATCCCTACAGGGAGATGATACGCAGTTTTTTGTGGCGGAAAATTGATAATTTCGACATAGAGAATATGCGGTTTCAACAGGATGGTGTGTCACTTGTAAGACAGCAAGAGAAACAATAGATCTTTAGAAAGCAAAGTTTGCAAATCGCATTATTTCTCGTAGAGAAGGAGTAAATTGGCCACCAAAATTGTGCGATTTGACCTCCTTAGATTTTTTTACAAATCGAAAGTGTACAGCAATAATCCGATAACAATTCAAGAGTTTAAAACCAACATTATCGAACAGAAATCAACCATAGCCAACGGCTTATTGAAAAACGTGATTGATAACTTTTGTAAAGGATTGGGAGCTTGTCAGCCAGGAGCCAGTAGGGGGGGCACTTGACCGACATAATTTTTCATTTTTAACCAGAATCTATTTGTAAAAACTGCAATAAAAAAGGCTCTTTTTATTAAATACATTTTGGACAACTTTTATAAAAAGGTTGACAAGAAACTTATAAAAAGAAATTATATCTATAACGTACAATGTACATTGTACATAATTTATTAATTTTGTAAGTAAGGCAAGTCCAAAGCTCTCCCTTCTTTAATCAAAACCGCAAAAATGCTATTGGTTATAAACTTACATTCTCCAGGATCACATAATATTAAATATATATCTGTAAACACCAAAATTTTTAAATTTAATGAAATTGAGATCGTTATATATCATGAAACAAAAAAAAAAAAAACCTGGACTTGCACCGTTTTAAAAATAAACGGCTCTTAAATTTTTTAAAATACAATTAAGTTCGTTTGTAGTTAACTTGACTGACTTATCACTTCCCATTTCATAAGCGCCTAGGTATCACTTTCTAGAATGTATCACTCCCAAGTAGTCATCAAGTATGTGTTCCAGTGACTCAGTTTCCTCCTGACAGAAACTATTCCCAAGTTATCCATATGTTTATTGAGTCTGCAATGTCCAGATAAAAGCCTGGTTATCATTCTCACACTATTTTTAGTTAGTCTGATAAAAGACTCATATTTTTTCCTATCAAAGTTACCAAGCAAAATTTTGGACTGTCTCAAACCCGTTTGGCTTTAATGGTGACTGGGCTTCGCAACACACATCGAATCTTCGTTACGAGGAATGCAATACTAACGAACTCAAAACAAGCAATTAAAAAAAATTGGCTTTAAATCAGTCAGTATTACCCACAATAGAGTAGAGTATTAAAACCAAAGCAATAAATCAATTGCCAAAATGATATCGTTTTCTTTGCGATAATCATAAAGCCACTAAAAAGGCAATAAATTGTTTATAAAACACAAGCAATTCTATTCCATAAATACGCAGCAAAAAAAGCGCTCACGACATTTAATATAAATTTTTTTTATAAGTCTTCTGTTTCCTCATAACTGCTGTTTATCTCTGCTCCTAATAGCGATAACATGTATTTCGAACTTAGCAATAGCTTTGAAAGCAAAAGAGGCGTTTAATTTATTCAAAAACATTTGTTGAGTAGTAACATGCAACGGAGTGTTTTTTTATGCCAAAATCCTCGCGAAAAACTATTTCAATAATTTTTGCAACTTGAAATTAAAATTTGATTAAAATAGCACGTGATATCATTAAATTTATATCGACAACACTGCACAACAGCATTTCTGATGATTAGCTTATGCTAATTCCTTAATGTTGTGTGCAAAAACGATTATTAGCTTAAAATCCCTTTGTTAAACCTACGTTAACTTTATGAATTTTAAAATAGAAAGCCATGTCCTACTTTAAGAGTACTTTAAAGTGACATTATTTATGTATGTTGTGAATATTTAATATAAAAATTCAAACAGAATGTTTGGCGTCAAGGAACAAAAAAGAAAAACTCACTGTTTAGTGAGATGGTGATGGTACATTTTTAAATAAGTACAAAATCATTTTCTTCAGCAAGATATTTAAGGAGATTTTGTTCCCTTTTTCTTATTTCTTTCTTTTAGTCTAGAAGCTATAACTTCTGAAGCAGTCTTTGACAGTCCCAGATCTTATTTGTTCCCAAGCTTAGAAACTGAACGAATGTTTTGCATACTTTTTGCGGAGTCCAAGGGTAGTCTTTCATCTGCATTGTGTGACCAAAGTAATTTTTTTTATTTATTCTTTTTGCTGTGAAGTACAATTGTTTCGGTTAGAAATGAAAAATTATTTCATTCACTTGGCAGCCGCGGCTGGCCTCACAGTATACCATTCGATCGGACCAATTTTCGAGATCTATTTCGAATGTATTGGGTCGTATCTCGGCAATGGCACCACAAATGTTGGACTTTAAATGTTCAATTATTTCTGGTTTGTCGGCATAACTCTTATCTTTAACGGCATCCCACAGAAAGCAGTCCAACGGTGTCAAATCGCAGCTTCTGTGTGGCCAACTGACATTACCATTTCAGCTAATTAAACGGCCATCAAACGTTTGAGGCAATAAATTGATTGTGGCATGAGATGTGTGGCAAGTTGCACCATCCTGTTGAAACGAAACATCGTTCACATTAATGCTATGAAGGACGAGCACAAAAAAATTGTTTATCATGGTGCGATAGTTGTCTCCATTGACCATAATGGTTGAGCCGTTCTCAGCAGCACCACAAGTCGCACCAAACAGTTACTCGTAATGGGTGCCTTGGCTTGTGTAAGACCACGTTTGGTTTTTTTGAACGCCAAATAAGCTTCATTCAAATTTTGTACGACATGTCGCGAAATTTCCGACAAATTGTTTTTGTTTTGGAAATAAATTTCCAATAAATCCCAACGTTGCTCAACCAAAAAC
The DNA here is from genome assembly GCA_023159175.1 of Wohlfahrtia magnifica. Classification (NCBI taxonomy): domain Eukaryota; kingdom Metazoa; phylum Arthropoda; class Insecta; order Diptera; family Sarcophagidae; genus Wohlfahrtia; species Wohlfahrtia magnifica. Next base: position 718,352 of record JAKWBJ010000041.1, on the reverse strand, counting down.
GATTTATATCGTTAAGTGGCGACAAATTAAAGAATTTTGTAACAGAGTAGAATGACATAAGTATTGCGAGATTGGAAATAACCGCTGGTTCATATTTAAGCCGATAGATGGCTCACTCAATATATCTAAAAAAAAGGGTTACAAAAAAAACTGTGGGTATATTTGAAATCAGCGACGTCAAACGTGATACAAGTCAATCATCAGACAATAGTTGCCATTGTTGTACAGTGTAATAATTGTATTCGTGTTTTTTCTTGCTCTGCAATTATGTGTAGATTTTTAAATATTTTTTAACGATTTTAAAATATTTACTATTTTTTGGGAAAACCAAAATTCTACTATCGGCTTGCAGCTAGTGGCCTACGTGATAGTTAAACCATCTTCTTAATGGGTAAGAGGTTTCGTATATGCCAGTTCCTTTCTAAATAATAAAACTTATAAATTACTAGTTTTATCTAACCGGCCTTGCCCGGTAATCTACATACGTACAGTAGTGGCCGGCTATTTAGGAACAACAATTGTTTGCATAGTGTCTCAGAGTGATTATTTATTGATTTAAAGCCTCAATAAAAACAAAGACTTCTTACTATGTATGAGAGATGCCACGTAAACTTTTAAAGTGAAGATTTGTATCGACTACCAATGCATTTAGACCAAATTCAGAAATTTGCCTTTTTACCATTCTCGTGAATTAAAAAAGCAATATTTATTTGTATGAGACGTACCATGCCCACTAATGCGATTCCGCCTACTTATTGGCTGATGATTTGTATCGATTACCAATGCATTTAGACCAAATACAGAAGCTTCCACTTGAATCGTTCTCCAGATAAAAAACCAATATTTACTTTGTTTTGCCCAGTTGTCCAATCGCGTTTATAGTTGCTGCAGACATGCCAAATCGCCTACGGCGCCACCTGTTGAAAATTTTTCCTAAGTCTTCGCTTAGTAATTACGAATAGAATCGCAGCAGGAAGTTTCCAATTTGTTTCAGTCATTTTCAAGTTCTAAGCATACGAACAAACCTAAATCCATTTTTATATACAGGGTGTTCGCCTGGAAGGTATACTACTACCACTGTTTTGCTTCCATTTTGGTAAACATTAGTCTTGACAGTTCATATTTTGCAGTCGTGAAGTAGAGGCGTGGTGAATTCATTATGGATGTGTTTTAATCGTTAAAAAGTTTTATCAAAATCAATCATCGATTGTCATGAAAAAATCATATTGAATGACGAGGCACATTTTCATTTGAATGGTTATGTGAATAAGCAGAATAGGTGGTTCTGGGCAATGGAAATCCCTCAAATTCTTCATCAGTCACCTTTGCATCCATTAAGAGTGACAGTCTGACAGTTTGTAATATCAAGTGACATTTTGGTCAGGAGGAATCATTGGACTTTAATTCTTTGAAACTGAAAACGGCGTCAATGGGGAGCGATATTGTGATATGTTTGAAAACTTTTTAACGGCACAACTGCATGTTTTGGGCTTGACTAACATGTGGTTTCAACTAGACGGTGCCACATCGCATACAGCCAGGATTACAATGGAATTACTGCGAGACCTCTTTCCACAACAAATTATTTCAAGGAATGGTGATTGTTGATTGGCTTCCACGGTGATGTTGATTGAAAAGCAAGGTTTATGCAAGCAAACCAGAAACGCTGGAGCAACTCAAACAAAATATTCGTAATGAAATACCGCGTGTAATGTATGAAAATGTAATGAAAAATGTGCTCAAAAGGGCTCGCATTTGTAAGGCTAACAGAGGCAGGCATTTATCTGATATTGTATTCCATACATAATGGCCGACATTAAATAAAACATTTATCAATATAAGATCCATTATCCTTTCATTTAATCAAAAATTATAAACAAACAAAGTAGTATACCTTTCCGGCGGATGCCCTATTTGTCCAAAAAGCATGTTTTTTGACACAAACTTTTTGTGACTATTTACTTAAGTCCAATTACTTATCATTTAATTTTTGGTAGCAGCAACCTATAAACTGAAGCTTCTGCAAATATCGTTAAACCAAATAATATTTATTTTATGTAATTTGCTGCAAATGTGGTTAAAGTTTTGTCTTAACATCTACATAAAAAACAAGGTATGTTTTGATGGAACAGATGAGTTGGCCAGAAACCAACTGTTATTTTATTTTTATTTTTATTTTTATTTATTTTTTTGGTCTCTGTAGCACCTAGTAAATAATATCGTGAAAATTGTTCTTTTACCGCAGCGTATCAAAAACATATTTTATTTACTTTAAATATTTATATAAAGTTTTTACTGTAAAATAGATTTTTACTAAGAAACAATATTAAATGTGATAAAGAAGTGAAACAGATCCATTACAGCCAACTTACTGTGAAATTTTATATTACATGGGTTGAATAACTTAAAAATGAGAAACTACGGCGTTTATTGTTAAAGATTGGTACCATATGAGTTCATTCAAAAGACTGGCCATCATTAGCTATTACCATTTCCATTTTTATTTATATTTCTTTTTGCAAAATAAGTGAATGACTTGCAGTGAAAGCGTTCTAGATCCATTAAACTAAATCGTAGTGAAACGTGGCAAGGTTTGGACTATAAAGGCTTTCAAGCTCTGCACTATTAGACACACCATGTTTTCAAATCCAAAAGATTTATGGTTGAACCGTTCTTGGTGGCGGCATATATGTGAACCAAGTTTGGTTCACCAATGAATCAGACTGACACTCGAGTGGTTGGCTCCAATCTATAAAAAGGCTTGAATTTCTGAATATATCGGATGCTTTTTAGAGATTCATCACTAAGGGTTGGCAACACTGCTAGTTGCTTTTTGTTTAGTTCGATTTGACAATTCATTATGGATAAACTTTTACCAAAATAATGGTTCTGTTCTTTAAACTTATTTTGTTGTCCGATGAAGCCTATTTTTGGTTGAATTAGTACGTAAATAAGCATTTGACTTAAGAATAAGCCACAAGCTTCTGTCCAAATACCATTACATCCACAGAAAATTACTATTTGGTGGGCTCTATGGGCTGGCGGAGTCATTGGTTCATATGTCTACAAAAATATGTCTAGAAAAACACCCGTTAAATATTACATCGGATAACCAGCAGCCTTAGGGTTGTATAGAAGAAAGTGCTATCCTCGTCATAATGAAGCTCACTTGAGCACGTATAGCAGTCGGTTGTGACGCCACGTAGGGTAGAGTGTCTCCTGGACGGACCACTGGGTACAGAGCTGCCAGCCCTGGTAGTCAGTACAGAGAATTCGTTCTGAAGCATAACTACCTCTAAAAACAACACGAAAGCCTAATGAGTTTGACAATCAGCCTAACATCTAGAGTCGATATAGGTGCAGCCTCTTTGCAAGCCTGCACATTATACAATCACTACTTACTACAGGGCGAGGTGAGTTTATTGCGGACTGCCTAATGTCTCTTGAGGATCTGGTGTCTACAATAGGAAAACTACAAACGTGGCGGTTTAAGTCTTACCAAGTAGTATAATTGGCTTTTTTCGCCTTGATATTTTGTGGTGAGCATATAAGTGTATACACAAAAGATCTACTGGATTGCAAAGCGTATAGTCTTGATCAAAAAATTTTTCTAAATAGTTTGTAAATGGTTTGAACACATGAGGCCAGGCTTTTCCATAATGAAACATTACAGCTTCATGTCTGGTAGGATATACCAAACGATTTTCGGCCATTGCTCAGTTCAAATAAATCAATTGTGTTCGGTGCAGGCTTCTAGTGATCCACTGGCTCGATGAGCTCATAAGGTAAGTTGGACCCTTCTGGTTTTACCAACTATAGAGCAGTACCTTGACACCATGTAATTTGGGCTTTGCAAACGATTTTTTTTTTTTTTTTTGAAATTCATGATTCAAGCAACATATCGTACACACTAAATCGTATTTAATCGTGTGGTATGCGATTTACGTGTTTTTTTTGGATGAATCCTAATGTCTGTGAATATTTTGAAATTAATTCTTTAGTGGCTCTCTCGAATTCAGAGACCATCTCTCTCACCTTAGAATCCCTGAAACATACTCATGATGATCAATAGAAAAAAAAAAAAAGACTTAAGTGTCATGTGCTCTTCATCTCAAAACATTTTTAGGAAAAGTGCAACATTTATACATTTTGCGAGTGCAACATCTTTTTTTTCGAAAAGAAAAATAATGCAGAAAATAATACGGATATTAGCCTACAAAACCCTGTAAAAATGATACAGCCTATGTTGTGAATTATGCACTTTTGCGTTATACACCGAAATTTGGTAATTCTAATTATTACATGGGGAGAATACCTTTATTAAAATTCGAACCCTTTATTTTGGGCAATATTTTCTGTGTTTCAAATTTCATCTTAATACGATAAATCTCTGCCTTAAGAAGAAATTACAGATGTTGTGACAAAGTTTTTTTTGTTAAAATATTTTTTCTATGGAAACTTGCACTCAAAGTCAATATCTTTTAATCCATAAGAAGGCATTATTTTTTTCTCTTTTTGATTAATATAATAAAAGTACCATTTTCACAGCTGTCTTTTTTATATATACATATGTATGTATGTACTTATATCGACAATCCCTTAAAATTTTTTTCTTTAACATTTTTCATTTGGTAGTTGCCTTCACATTTTAAATTTCATAACAATAGAGTTTTACTGTTTACCTGATACACTTATTTTCCCGGAAAACTGAAATGTATGTTTTTTATACGTCATTATTTCTTGCTTATTTGTTTTTGCAATTAACAACAAGTATTTCACAATAATGCCAGCGATAAATAACTTTTTATCCTACCCAATAGATGGGTGGATTGCTTAAATAAATAATTGTCAATATCGATCCAAGCACAACAATAATTTGTTGTGTTAAGTTGGCGACAAAAAATAATTTTGAGTTTCATATAGAAGCGAAATACAAATTTGGCAAAAAAAAAAAACATGATAACATGATAACAGTATGGAATGCCCCCTTTTTATGTATGGATAACCATAATATTAGTATTAATATAATGATGACACGAGTACATATGTATGTATGTACAGCTATAGCAATAGTAATTTCAAAGTTCAGACCAAAGAAACCCCACATCTTGCCAATCTCTTTGTGTCTGCAGCAAATTTGTTTTGTTTGTTTTTGTTGTTTTGGTTAATAAAACTGTGAAGAGAGCAAAAGATGTTATTAATCTGGAGAAATACTCAAATTGAGATTTATTTATGCTCTATTCTGATATATATATCTAAAGAGCTAAATAGAATATATGAAACTATTTCTACATTTGCCCATAGATACAAACAAAATATTGAAATTATTTTTCCTATTCTTCTTCTTTCATTTCATTTGTTGACGTATTTTAAGTATAAAAAATATGGTCTTTGAATACGTGAAGAATACTTATCAATTTCTGTTTTTGCTCTATACCCTCTGCCTAGAGTTGGCTGCATAGTCGGTCAGAGCTAATGTTAGTTACAAATGAAGAAAACTATATCAGAAATGTAAGTTCTGTTATAACGACAGACCCAGTAATTGTACAAAACTTTAAAGACCCAACTATAATATACTTTAACTTACTTAAGCTACTGTGAAAAAAAAAAATTAAGAAAATTCTGTTAAATACTTAATCAAATTTTTGATGGCTATAATGTACTTTTTGAATTTAAATACAAGCTATCCTTAGCACAGCATTTTTAATCACGAAATCTTATTTTATTCTCATTTACTTATAAGCGTTTTACTTCAAAATGGATTAATTTTAATTTATTTTATTTATTTAATTAAAAGAAATTAAAGCCTAAATAAAAAAATGGTAAAAAGCAATACAGCAGTTGCTTTTAGCACCCATTGCACAAAGAATTTCTTTTGTTATTGTTTTACATATAACACAAAACAGCTGATCATGTAGGTGCAGTGCGTTCAGCTTCGCCCGAAACGTAAAGGCCCAACTATCGGGTCCGCCATCTAACGTTTGTTTTTTCAACTAGTGCTTATTTCGTAAATGGTAACACCTTCGCTCATGTCTGATTTAACAGATAATTAGTTTTATCCTTCCGCTAAACGAATATGGTTGTGTATACACTTGAACAATGCTGCGATAGACTTACAGAAGATGCCGATTTTGCCAAAAAAAACCATCTTGTCAGATGAAGCTCATTCTGATCTTGGCGGGTATGTAAACAAGCAAACTTGTCGCATTTGGGGCACAGAAAACCCGCACGCATACATTGAAAAGCCGATACACCCAAGACTAGCCACTGTTTGGTGCGGATTTTGGTCTAGAGGCATAATTGAGCCATTTTGCTTCGAAAATGAGCAAGGAGTGGCCGTTACAGTCAATGGCGATCGTTATCGGGCCATGTTGAACGAATGTTTGTTCACAAAAATTGAAGAGGAGGATATTAGCAACATTTGGTTTCAGTAGGACGGCACTACATGCCACACAGCTGCAGCTACACTCGATGTTTTGCGCCCTGTTTTTGAAGATCGCATTATTAGCCGCAGAGCTGATGTCGTTTGGCCACCTCGGAGCTGCGATTTGATATCGTTGGACTATTATTTGTGAGATGCCGTCGAAGATAAGTGTAACGCCAACAAGCCAGAGATAATTGACGCTTTAAAGGACAATATTCGTGAAGTCATCGATGAAATACCGCTGCACACCATCGATAATGTGCTTAAAAATTGGACCGATCGTGTAGGCTACTGCATGGCCAGCCGAGGCAGCCAGTTGAATGAAATTATTTTCCATTATTAACCGGAAGGATTGTACTTTCAAATAAAAAAAGAAATTTTGACGAAATAGTCAGTAATTTTTTATTAAAGCATATAAAAAAAAAAATTTATTTGACAGACCCTTTATAATATGCGTAGGCTAGCTTAAATGACTGTGCAAATACAAAAAATAAAATGTGTAAAACTCTAAGGCACTTAACACACTTTTCGTAGTGGTGAAGTTCCTTACTAAGTGGTGATGATCTTTACTTAAGCTTTGTTCTTTTTCCCAGTAGGTGGCGTGTTTTCCAGATCATTTGTCTGATGTTTGCCACCTTCGCCAGAGTTATGGGGGAAGGTCAGGGGTCTTCTTTTTTATTTTTCAAATGGAGTTGTCTGGAGGGATGATGAAGCCTCTTTATTAAGCAATCGAACACCACAATTAATTTTTTCTTCGTCATGTGCTCTGCTGAGGCTCGAATCTGGGTCTTTTGTGTTGTTATTAAAAACTTGTTTTTGGATAATGAATTCGATTTAAATTTTTCCTTAAATAACATAAAAATTTCTCAATAATTGGTTATAAAGATTTCCTTACATATACAACATTTAGCGAATCAGCCTCAAAGAGTGTAACTGAAGAACAACTTTGACCAAATAGCTAATCAAATAATCTAAAATTAGAATTATTTTTCAAAATGTTTATAATTACGTAACGCATCTAATGGTTTAACTTGATCGTCAATAGTTTTTTTACTTGCTTTTGTTTATCGGTCTGTTTTAGTCTGTTTACAAAATTCGAACACGTTTCTTTCTTCACTTTCACGTGTGCGCAGCGCGCCACTCGCCGAACAAGAAGTGATAAGAAATTTAAATGACTAAGTAGGTACTTATGTGTGTGTGTGTGAGCCTATTAGTTATGATTTACAATTCAATGTTATTGAAAAAACAAAAAAATAAATAAATAAAAAACCAATTTATTAGTACAGAAGAGAAGAGCATAAACAAAACATATGTTTTTTAATACAAACGCTCTTCGCACTGCGTTAGTCTTTTGAAAAATTGAGTTCTTTTATAATAAATAAGACAGAGCATTACGATGAGATCATTTGAGTTGTTGCTTTGAGTGTTTTTTTATGTTGATGTATCATTGACTACCTATTACTGTTGTTACTCAATTGCAATTATTTCACCAACAGTAGATGGATTTTATTGACGCATTAAATACACTGCTGGTTTTTATGGTTTAATTAAAAAACAAACAAAAAAATTTTATGGGATTTTTTTTTAAACAAATAATTTGTCTAATTTTTTTTTAAGGGAATAACGTTAAGTATATGCAAAAATAATGTATATGACCTTATTTACTAATGACGTGCTCAAAAAACATAATTTTTTCTCAAGAGCATACAAATGTTTTTTTTTTTTTTTTACATGCTATCGAATAAAATATTACTTAAAATAAAAAAATAATATTATTTTGTTGAAGAGCCAATATATTTAAAAAAAGTTTAATTTGTGGTGTATTGTGGTGATAAGAATTCTCAAATCAGTGCTTTAAGTTCCTTTTAAAGTTAAATATTTTAAAGTTAAATGGCCATATGCAAAAAATATAACAAAGCTTGTTAAACATAAGTTAAGTAAAATTTCTTATTATTGTATGCAAGGACGATTACACTGGTCTACAAAAAACAAAAAATTTGCTAGCCTTTAATAAAATTATATAAAGGGTCCGCCAAATAAATTTTTAAGCACATTATCGATTGTGTACAGCTGTCCTTCACCAATGGCTTCACGAATATTGTCCTTTAAAGCGTCAATTGTCTCTGGCTTGTTGGCGTCACACTTATCTTTAAAGGCAACCCACAGATAATAGTCCAAAGGTGTCAAATCGCAGCTCCGAAGTGGCCAAACGACATCAGCTCTGCGGCTGATAATGCGATCTTCAAAAACAGGGCGCAAAACATCGAGTGTAGCTGCAGCTGTGTGGCTTGTAGTGCCGTCCTACTGAAACCAAATGTTGCTAATATCCTCCTCTTCAATTTTTGTGAACAAAAATTCGTTCAACATGGCCCGATAACGATCGCCATTGACTGTAACGGCCACTCCTTGCTCATTTTCGAAGAAAAATGGCCCAATTATGCTTCTGGACCAAAATCCGCACCAAACAGTGACTAGTCTTGGGTGTATCGACTTTTCAATGTATGCGTGTGGGTTTTCTGTGCCCCAAATGCGACAATTTTGCTTGTTTACATAAACGCCAAGATCAAAATGAGCTTCATCTGAAAATATGATTTTTTTGGTAAAATTTTTTTTATGGGTGTGACAAATTTTTCGCAATAACTTGAAAACGACTCGACCGATTTTAATGCCAGTACCAGCAAATTTTTAGGGATAAAATTTTCTATTAACTACCTGTAATATGAGAAATTTTCATTATGAAAAATTTTTTATAACTTTTTGAAAAAAAAAAAATCTTGCGCGAAAACATTTTTTTTTCTCATCTAAGTTACAAATAACTCCGAATATGTTGAAAATACAAAAAAAAAAAAATATTGTTCAGGTGATTTATAGGAAATTTGGTTCCTAAACATTTGGTGGTGATTGCATTAAAATCGGTAGAGTCGTTTTCAATTTATAGATGTATTGACATAATTACCATAATTTTGGCGAAAAATTTGCCACGCCCATAAAAAAGACTGTATATGGATTTGATTTCAGCGCATCAAAATCATTATATTTCATATAGTTTTACTTAAAGGCTTTTTTGCTGTAGACCAGTGTTATTAAGTTAAATCCCTTTGCTAAACCTACATTAACTTCACAAAGATTAAAGTAGGAAGCTACCGAATTTTTTAGTTTTTTACTTCAATTTTTTTTTGTACAACTTGTATCCAAACATCGTTTTGTTAAGAAAATACACCTCATAACTCCCTTAAAACTGTATTGTGGGATTTTGGTATATTTAGTGTTAATGTATCACCCTGCCAATGGCGTACTTATTTGTGTATTTGGCAACACTGCCAATTCGACCATCTTTGTGGGTTACATTTGAATTAACGGATATAAAATAGAGGATATGAGAGCATTTAAGACATTTCCGGAACTTTCCAAACTGTAGGCAATTAGGTATATAAGGAGACTGCTTTGCCTACGTCAAGTAGTTATCGTTTTGCTGTCATAAAATAAAGTCGTGTTTAAGCGTATGTAAAAGTATTTTTTAAAGGAGTATTAAGTTGCTGGAAACTGTGTAGAAATAAAGTGAGAAAATAAAAATTTGAAAACAACAACAAAGTAGTGTTTATTTTTATTTTAACGCAATTAAAAAGAACTTCAACGTTTTAAAAAGGTTAAAGCGTAACAATATTGATGATTATTGTCATTAAGACATAAACTTGCTCTTGTAACCCCCTACTGTTGTACTTTAAAAAAATTTGATAAAAGAAATCAATTGCAATCAGTTAAACATGCACAGCATTAGAAATTGATTTTATTTTCAACTTTCAACTTAAGTTTACTGCAATAAATTAATTGGATTTCAATTCACTTTCATATTTTCTTTTTTATTTTTATTGAAGAATAGAATCTTTAGTTTTATGCAAAATATTTTTTATTTTAATCTAATCGTTTTCAAAATTAAATTAATATTTTCATATACTTGACCTTGAGTTGCTTAGCGATTCAGCTATCGCTAATTTATGGAAAAGATTGTAAAAATTTTATTTTTTCATAAATTATAGATTAAAAACACCTTTCTTCTGTCATATCAACAAAATGGCAACTACTTAAAAGAAAGAAAATCAGCTGTTGGAGCTGATTACGCTTCATCGATTTCAATATAAGTGATCGAGCCTTAATCCCTACTATACTGATAGCATTTACCCACGTAGATTTCCGACATGGGTACCCTAGTAGCCGAGTGTGTTTGCAGCGGATATTGTAGTCATGGATGTAATTGGCGATTGTTCTCTTTTAGATCTTTGGGGAAAGTACAGTCCTCCATTATAAAAAGCATCAACAAATATAGTAGCATATAAACAAACAATCTCAGATATTTGAAATATATTAGGTCGATAACCATTTACAAGCTATTATCTAGATAAGAATGTGACATCGGATGAACAGTTGTTTCCATTTAAAGTTTCAACCAGTTTTACTTAATATTTTATATACTTTTGTGTTATACAGCCAATAGCAGCCAATAGCCAATCTAATATGATTTACACAATACGCCAACGTCCGGACAGATCTAGAACTTATGACAAAGAAAACCATCTTCAAAGGAGTTTGCAATCAGATAATAAAAATTATGAGATGCCTGTTAATGGCCAAGGTGCAACATGCAACGCAAAATAGTCGCTTCTCCAAAAAATGCTATTATTTTTTTTCATATAAAATATATTAAGATTTTGGGGGGTGGCGTGGTGTAGTGGTTAGAGCGCACGCATAACAACACAAACGACCCAGGTTCGAGCCTCAGCAGAGGACATGAAGAAAAAAAAATTGTTTAATAATAAAAAAAGGCTTAAACTTCTTCCCTCCAGACAACTCCATATAAAAAAAAATTAAAAGAAAAAAGGCCCTCTGACCCTTCTCGCATACCTCGGCGATGATGACAAACATCAGACGAATAATCAGGAAAAAACTACAATGCTAAACTAAAGATCACCACCAATTAGCAAGGATCTTGACCACTACCCAAAATCATATGGAGAAAGCTACGGTGGTTTATTAGTCATGTCCAAATAACATGGCTTTAAATTGGTACTCACTGGTGATTTTAATCATAGGCGGGGGCGTTGGTGGACGCATTGTATTCACTCGTGCTTTGGCACCGTAGGTAACGTCCTAGGGCAGGTACTCACGTTAAACCACTGACTTAACTACACAAAAAAAATCATATGGAGGAATCTACAGCGGATTGATCATCTACTTGAAATATCAAATTGATTAAAGAAACTGAAACAAAGCAATAGATGCTTTGTGGAAAGCCAATACGCTAACTAGAGGAGTGACGGAGAAAAAAATATATATAGATTTTTACGGGTACCCGGGTACTCTTAGCTGGAGAGTAACGACTAAGAAAGAAGAAATCACGAGAGCTTTGACTGACAAAAACCTAAAAAAAATATCTCGCTGAAGGAATTTGCCGAAACCCAAATCTGCATTTTGTTACGTTAAGGAAAAATTTTACTTTAAAGAACGTTCGGGTACCGGAGTAACCGTTTCAGGTAGGTTAGGGTTAACTACTAAAATTATCTTGCAAATAATATATTGCAATAATATTGTAAACTTTTTAGTTTCTAAAGATTTTATTTAAAATCTGTCAACAACATATTTAAATAAGAGCAGTGAAGCATATATGAGTTCAAGAAATAAAATAAACCTGAATAGGGGTTTTCAATTCAATAGTAAATGTTACCAAATTTCCGCTTTTTAGAATAAAATTACGCTTTTTAGACATTGAAAAAAAAGTTTTAAATTATTTTGTAATGAAACTTGTTTCCATGAATTATGGTTATCTTCGATATACTTTTATTTTTAATTATCTGCAGTAGTAAATGGGGAACCCTATATTTAAATTTATTTTTATTTTTTCTAATTTTTTTTTCTTATTTTTTACTCTTAATTTTAACTGCAAATGACAATAGAAAGCATAAAATAGATTTACGACACAACAAAATACGAGGGTAAAGCTGGCATATATGTACATTAGGGCGGTTCTTATTTTTCGATACGAGTAACTCCCCCAGAAAATGTTTGTTATAGTTTTAAAATATGGTGTGAGCAATATTTCTCGCACTAGAAATTTGACTTGAAAACTTTAAAAATAAAATTTCGCTGTTTATCAAAAATTAATTAATTTCACATGCATATGTTTAAATGTTTAGTACTAATAGTAGTAGTTAGTACTAATTATTTTTACACAAAACCACACATTTAAGGGTGGGGGGATGGGAGTTACGTTCTCTAAATTGAACTAAGAAATTTTCCATACAACTAAGGACAACCCTAATGTACATACATATGTGTTGAATAAAATAAATACCACAATTACAGTTACACACACATAAATACACTTACTAACAAAAGTCTATACAATATATTTAGAGGCAGCAGTTTATTTTTTTTGTGCAAGTTTTAGAACAATGACTTGTAGAAACAAAAAAAAATAAATATTAAATAAAGTAAAGGATAATAAAACTTGGGGTAATTTTACTTATTCATGAAATACTTAAGTTTAAAGAAAATATGTATTTTATTTAGAAATTAAATTAGTTCACCTTATTACGTTTAAATAACTTTAAACAAATGTTATATATTGTATAGGTAGTTAGATAATTCCTTGACTTCTTAGCAATTGGTTGGTACAATTCGTGACCTTATATTATGCTACATGTGAGCACAATTTTGTTCTATATGACACTGTTTTTGCTTCAATTCAATAGTGAATCTAACCAGTGGCTCTGAATAATATTCGTCATGAAATGTCGTGCAATTTTACTACGTACGCAAAGTGAATCTCATGTTGTGCATCCATATAAAACTATACTCTTTCACCCATTGTTTCGATTACCTTTTAAGTTCTGGTATATTGTGAGGAATTAATTTGTTATCAACAGTAGAACACGATGAAAAAACTTGCTCGGATAGTACCTAAAACATTATTTCAAATTGAGCATAGAGTTGCGCATTTGATGGATAATCGCATTCGATAGCGACAAGCATCACTTGAAAAGGGTTTTCTTAATTTAATACCAATGTAAAATGTAATATACCCACTTGGATCATACAACCTTAGCCTATCGCCTAACATCATTATATTTCTTATATAGACACTTATGGCGTAATGGCCTCTTTTGAGTGACCTACATACATATACATATGAATTCATTTGTAATGCTAAGACCGCAACGGCACTTAATAAGCTACTTTTGGATCATTAAAACCCATAGTGAAAAGTTAAAATCTAAATTAACTTTGTTAAGTTTCAAGAGGTTGTTTGCTTTCGATGCCTCTCAAAAATAATATCAAAAAGATTTTTTCAGCGATAGCCCAGTAGCGAATAACTGTTATAGTGAGCAGTTTATTAAAAGTAACTGCACTGAAAATGCATAGAGTCATGGGTATGCACGGTCTTAGTATATTAGATGATATACAGGATGGGCCAAAAATTTAATAACTTTTTTGTTTATGTATTTCTTTTATTTATTTTTTTTTCAGATTATAAAATATACGAGTACAAAATGGTAATTTTGTTCACACTAAGTATGGAAAATTATGCCACTTTAGTGATCACCGTTTTCAGCTTCGCAATTTGTGGCTGTAATGCTCGAATTTCTGCAACAATGCTGCCTTGAGTTGAAGAACTTTCTCTTTAATTGAGAAAGCACTCCCTCAGGACTCTGATAGGTTTTCTGGCTCGGCACTGCGTGCTCTAAAGGCAAAGACTGTGCTATGGGAAGCGGGCACCTCTAATTTTGCCGAGTATGTGACTTATACATATACTCGCTATTTCAAATTTTCACAAAGAAAATAAAGCGTACAAATCTGGTTAACGCGCTGGCAAAATAATTTCCGAATTTCTGGAAAGTATTCGCTCCCCAAAAATTTGACTTAAAAATGCTATTGCGTTTCGGGCAGAGTGGGCAGATCTGTTTTCAAGAGCAGGATGTAAAAAATGTTTTATCATAAACCGATACCGTTGTCCATTTGCGGTTCTTCATTAGTAAGAAGAAGTAAAGCCCAATGATATTTGCAGATATAATGCCACACCATAATATATACCTAAAGGGGTGCAATTTGGGATTTCAAAGACCCCAGAACATAAAGTTCTGCTTATTAGCAAATTATTATGAGTTATAATCAGATTTTTAATGAAGTTGATTTCATTTTTGGCCAACTGTTGATAATTAACTGCAAAATTTAAGCGTTGACGATGATCTATGGATTTAAATTCTTGCACCAATTACTACTGTGATGTACGAGCTAATGCTAGCTGAGCAGGATGTTTTCTGGTAGCTCTTTCGTTAACACCTTGCTCTACACGTGCAATATTGTTCGCAAAGCGAATTAAACGTGGTCTACCAGTTCGACGCATATCACTTACGGTGCCATGATGGTGGCAACGATATACTAAGCAACGAATCATGGCTTCAGAACGCGAAATCTGACGTCAAAATGTCGATGTCTGGTTCTTTGTTCATTATTTATTTTCCAGGTATTATTTAATCTGAAAAAAAAAATAAAATAAAAATTCAAAAAATATTTAGAAGCGATAAGATTATAAAAATTTTAAATCCCATGTGGACTTTAAGCCCAACCTGAATATAACTATAATTGGGCAAAGATTATTTCATTTTTATCAAACATGTTCGGAAGGTGCTACTTTAGCATATATTTTTGTCGAAGACGGTTCTTTGATACGTCGTTCTTGTAAAAAGTTTTAATGCAATTATAATGCGTTAAATACCTTATTAAGGCTTTTTTACTATAAATTAGAAACCAAACTATAAAAATATGACGAAAAATATATGGTTTGAGTTCTAACAGTGAACAATGAAACAGGACCTATTAGTAGTATTGAGTGTTTAGTGATACTGTGAAAAAATAATCTGTTTCTATAAGCTTTTATAGTCTAGCAAAACGATTAATTTTAATATCTACTGCACAACTCGACTGTTTAAACCAGCGTCCGGCAAACTAATATAGGGTCCGCCATCTAACGTTTTTTTTCAACTAGTGCTTACTTCAAGAATGGTAACACTTAGCTCATGTATGATTTGACATATGATTAGTTTTATCCTTCCGATGAACGAATATGGTTGTGTATACGCTTGAACTTCGCTTCGCTAAGTGGGCCTGCGAAGATGCCGATTTTGCCAAAAAAATCATCCTTTCAGATGAAGCTCATTTTGATCTTGGCGGGTATGTAAACAAGCAAAATTGTCGCATTTGGGGCACAGAAAACCCGCACGCATACATTGAAAAGCCGATACACCCAAGACGAGTCACTGTTTGGTGCGGTTTTTGGTCCAGAGGCATAATTAGGCCATTTTATTTCGAAAATGAGCAAGGAGTGGCCGGTACAGTCAATGGCGATCGTTATCGGGCCATGTTGAACGAATTTTTGTTCACAAAAATTGAAGAGGAGGATATTAGCAACATTTGGTTTCAACAGGACGGCGCTATGGGCCACACAGCCGCAGCTGCACTTTTGCGCCCTATTTTTTAAAATCGCATTATCAGCCGCAGAGCTGATGTCATTTGGCCACCTCGGAGCTGCGATTTGACACCGTTGGACTATTATCTGTGGGGTACCGTCAAAGATAAGTGTTATGCCAACAAGCCAGCGATAATTGACGCTTTAGAGGACAATATTCGTGAAGCCATTGGTGAAATACAGCTGTACACAATCGATAATTGAACCGATAAATTGAACCGATCATGTAGGCATTTTCAAAAAGAAAAAAAATATTTGGCGGACCCTTTATTATTGAACACATTCGCTTTGAGGGCAAATTACCTTGTTCTACGGTTTAAAAAATGTAGATTCTCCAACATATATTCATCTCGTTAATAGGCATTTCTATTTACGCCCTAAATTTTCAGAAACTATCTAAGGTGTCTAAGGAGGTGTGAGTTTATCTTTTAACATGTCACCGAATCGTTTCATTTGAAATCAGCTTTAAAGTTTGAGCGCCTTAAAAGACGAGAAGTTTTTCTAAGACGGGATTTGCAAATCAGATCAGAAGTGGAGAAAATATGAGGGCAGTGATTCGATAAATTTGTTATTTCATTATCTGTTTTTGAGGTCTAAAACGGAACAAATAAATTTGTAGTCGCAATACGTAAATTGCACCTATTTTTATTGTAAATAAACTACGAAAACTTTTAAATAAAAAAAAGCCCAGCCGGGCTTGTTTAAATATAATACCCAATAAAAGCCGGGTGAGCCTAATTGGGTTACCTAGTGGCTTGCCAGCCCTAATCTGTGCGGTATATCTGGTTGATTGCCAGGATTCTGATGACTAACACAGTGTAAGCGCATTATGTGGTATCACAATGGCGAGGTCACCACTCCCTCCTACCTACCTAACTGCTTTTTTCAGTATTGGGCCTATTAAATCCTTTTAATAAATTATTTGTATTTTTTTAAGTGAATTTGTTTAAAATCCTTAACGTTTGTAAAATATTTAAAATCCACTTCAATTTAAGATTTAAATTTTTCATTTTTTTTAGAGAAAAGGAGAAAAGCAAGGAAATTGCAAACCAAAAAAAGAAAAAAAATAAACAAATAAATAAAAGGAAAACAAGCAATTCTTGACAATTTTAAGAAACGCCCTCTTTTCAAATATTGACAAGAAACAAGTCGTCGTTGTCTGGTGATAGTAGTACTAGTCGTAGTCTCTCTGTGTGCAAGTGTTGGAATGAATGAACGAAATTCATTTACTCAGTAGAATGCATAGATAAAACTAAAGGAGTGTATGTTTACCTATCGTATAATAGTACAGACATACTCGTACATGTGTATAAATCAGACAAATAAAATCAAACATTTAAACATACATTAAAACATTTAAAGAATTGCATACATACATATGTATGTATGTATGGTATGTACATATGCATTTTAACCATACATATGTATGTACATAAACATATTATGTATTGTTGTTAGTATTTATGTTACTGTTTAATGTATTTATGTTTATACATGTCGTCTTACAAGTATTTTACATACACGACTGTTCTTCGTACGTTCATTTATACCCTCTGTGCAACCACTGCTTGGTATTGAAATGAAATTTGTTAAGAAATAAATTGTACATATGTTTTGTTATTGTTACTATTGTTGTTGCTGTTATAGTTGTTTGTTTCTATCATATAATTTAAGTTGGCATTGCGGCCCAAATAAGGGGATCGGCCGGTTTAGCTCAGGTAAATTGTATCGGTATATGGTTGTGTTTTCTGGTAGCATATGTAGACTGGCTTTTGAGTAGAAGTAAAAACTGTTAAGAAAATATTTTCATGTTATCGTTGGAGATATTCTTGTAGAATTTTTACAGTAGAATTATTTACAGCCTAAAATTATGCACCAAGGTACTAAAATAGTTTTTTAAAGTTATCAATCAAAAAAATATTTTTGTTTGTTTTATAAAAGCAATTAAAGATCATCGTTTTGGAATGAATATGTTTGTACCCGAAGAGTTTGGAATGCCATGTTCATATGACAACGTTTTTACGTAAATTACTTTCTCATTTCTTAAATCAGCACTCAATTATAAGCCGCATTACATAATTCCATATACAAAATTTCATATTGTAATTTAGTTTTAGTTACCCTGCGGATTACTAAAAAGAAACGATGTGACTTTTATTTGTTATCTGGTGCTTGTCCAAGCTCAAGTTTACTTTATATAGTTTCCTAATTTTATTTTTGATTTTTTAAATACCATTTACCGGCACATAATTATAGAAAAAGACCCATACGAAACGAATTAGAAAGGTGAAATTTGAACGGGGTAATTCGTATAAGTAATTTAAACAGCGATTAATAGGGTAATACGAACATGCTATAATTCATAATATATTGGACTATACAAAAAGAATTCGCCATGTTTTGCTAAATTTTTATAGCTAATATTTTCTCTCTAGTCCGTTAGTTCTAATCAAGTATATACATATGGTATTCGCCATTATCAGGTATGATCTTTTACAATATTCCAGGAAGCTTCATGACTACATTACCACACTACTGTTTTGGTTTTTCAAATAAAATACGGGCCAATTAATTTGCACAATTGCAGTGAATCCAACATGATGATGTAACACATAAATTTTTTAATTGATCAATTATTGATTGCTTTGTCGATTGAGTTGTGAGAATTGCAGAACATTTCTTTTCGCCGGATATTAACTACCAATGGTAAATAATTCCATTCTAATTTCACCAAACATTTAACACAACCAAGTTATTTAACAAATTTTTTATCAACCGTCATAATCCTTTTTGATTTCATCGCCTCCCGGTAACGTTTTCCGGTCAACAAAATTTGTTTGCGTTAGTTCACGTGCCACCCAGAAATCAAGCTGCTTTGAGCAGCCAGTTTCTTTTTATGATTACAAACTACTAGCTTTACCCATCCGGATTTCATCGGTGGATAGCTATTTAGGGAAAACAATTGTTGTTATACTGTCTCAGAATGATTATTTATTGATTCAAAGCCTCAATAAAAACAACAACTTCTCACTATGTATGAGAAATTCCACGTCCACTTATGCAATGCCGCCCACTTTTTAATTAATGATTTGTATTGACTTCCATGTCCATTTAGACTTCCTCTCAAGATATAAAAAAAATCAATACTTATTTCAATGAATTCATCCAATCCCGCTTATATTTGCTGCACAACTAGAAATCTGTGCACTGAATCGACGTGCCAAATCTTATTCAAATACCTTTAACAGGAGGAGAGGATGAATGACCAACTACACCGCCATCTGTTGAAATTTTCGACGTTATTTTTTTCCAAACCATCGCGTAGCAATTGCCAACAAAATGGCAGAAGAAAGTATCCAATTTTGTTCAGTCGTTTTCAAGTTTTAACCATCCGAAAAAACCACAATCCATTTTTCTGTATATAGATTATGTCATTCGTATTCATCCAATCAAGTTCTTGTAGCATTATTCCCCTTTGTTGTAAGGGTGGCATGGTGTAGTGGTTAGAGTATCCCCATACAACAAGAACGGCCTAAGTTGAGACCCCATCAGAGGATTTGATAAAGAAATTTTATTGCGGTTTTGAAGTGTTTAATTAAGAGATTCCAATATCTCTCTAGATAAATCCATCTTAGGGATTTAGGACAAACTTCACACAAAATCATCAGGAAAACGCGCCACCTACTGGGGAAAAATGACAGTGCTGAGTAAGGATTTCAACCACTACACAATCACATGAAGGCGCGATAGTGTTGACTAATCATCTACTTAGCTTGAAAATCAACTGATTAACGAAACTGAAACAAGGTATTGGATGGAACGTGATATGCTTCCGAGAGAAGAACAAATATATTTGTTTTTGTAGCAAAAAAAAACATCACTTAGCGTATTTCTTCATGATAAAATAGAATATATTTTCACATGCAACGAATTAACTGACATGAAATGTTATCCATTTGTTTATGACAAAATTGAATTAGTGTTGCCCAACATATGGCCATCAAACTGCGGACGCTCAGGCCTCTGATCATACAAAAAAATAAAAAAATATTTCATTTAAGTATCCGAAATTCCAGGTGCCCCGAAAGCTTAAGTTTCCGTACGACATGTAATTGCGCTGTATTTTATACCAACATGGTAAAAAGAAAGTTTTTATTTAACAAATGTTATCAATTGTACAACTAAAGTTTAGAAAATTCTCAATTTCTGGTAAGGGTGGCGACACTACGCCCAGATATAGTAGCACTTAGCTGCACTCCGGGTGTAACGATTTGTATTAAATAATTTAAAATATATGTCATAATATATATGTCATAATATAATAATTCATAATAATTGCCGCCGTAGTATGGTAGGTAAGACACCCGCCTACCAACCAGAAGGTCCGCGGTTCAATACCAGGCCAGATCAACTGAAAAAAAAGTTTTTCAACAGGGGTATCACCTCATAACATTAGCTTGCAACTGGTTTTGAGTATTACTACTATTGAAAACATCTCTAATGCATTTACCGTTAGGAGCCGGCGTTAAACTGTAGGTTCCATTCAATGAGTCCAAAAATAAAATCGGATGCAGCTCATTGACTGAGAGAAGTTGCTGCTTAAACGTTATTCTACTCTATTAACGTTACTGTTATTTTTATTTTTTTTCATTTTGTTGACAAAATACAATCGCAGCTTGCCGAATATGCCGAATATAATAACTAACGAATTTTTTTAGTATCGATTTTGATCAAGAACACCTATCACTAGGAATATATACAGAACAAGTGCTTTGGCGTAACGCAGAAGCCAATAACTTCCTTTAATATCTACACTTAAAATTAGAAATATTGTTATTCGACGAGTAGACAATATATATAAAAATATAATTAGAAAGGCCAAGAAGGAGCACCCCAGACCATAATTTTTTTTTTTTAATTACGTGACCAGCCAAAAGAAACTACCGGCATTTTCGGAAAGGAATATGGTTCCATTACATTTTCCAAATTGTTTTTATATTAATGTTTATCCATTATTCCCTAATTCTCACAATTGGTCCCACACTTCACCAACCTCGAGGTGTGCTTTGGGTCATTGTCATGTTGGAAAATGTAATGGAACCATATTCCATTACAAAAAAAAAATGTAATGGAACCATATTCCATTACAAAAAAAAATGTAATGGAACCATATTCCATTACAAAAAAAATGTATTGGAACCATATTCCATTACAAAAAAAATGTAATGGAATCATATTCCATTAAACAAAAATGTAATGGAACCATATTCCATTACAAAAAAAATGTAATGGAACCATATTCCATTACAAAAAAATGTAATGGAACCATATTCCATTACAATGACCCAAAGCACACCTCGAGGTTGGTGAAGTGTTTACTTTCGAACCAAAATATTTATGTTCTAGACTGGCCATTCCAAAGTCCTGATCTCAGCCCAATTGAAGACATATTAAGAGAGTTCTGAAGGACAAAACTTCACGAAATAATGATGAGTTGTTTCAGGTGATGCAGCAAAGCTGGCAAAACATATCCCAGCTAACATTTCAATATTTAATAAGAAGTTTACCGAAGAGACTATTAAAAGATATGCTCATTTTGTTAGACTTTATGAAAATATTTTCAAGTTGTATATAAAAATTTTGTTTTGTTTCTAATTATGTAACCAAACCGAAATTGAAATTTTTTGTTTTCTGTACATTTTCTTAAAAATGTTATTGATGCTGAGAATGCTTTTATTTAAAAATAATACTGATTTGTTACTTTGCTATTTTTCGTTTTTAGTTTTAAAATCAAAAGTATAGCTTTTTAATAACATTAACGAGTATATGTGCTGCCAAGTCGTTTCTAATTATAAGGCCACCACTGCACATTGCCTGTTTTTTTTTTTTATTTGTAAAAAAATTATTTAAAATTTAAGTATTGAAAGTAAAAATTAATTCGGTCCCTTTGTTTAGTTTAAAGAAGATAATGAATTAAACAATTTATCGAAATATAAATTTACCAAATCACTGCTTACATCACTTCCGTATGTCGTCGTTTAGGCGATCCACTTCGAAGCCGATTTTATACATATTCAAAAGAAGTGATTCGTTGACATGCCAAAAGATATTGTATCCGTCGAAACAGTCAATCGTTAGAAGAATCAATGTTTGGAGAATACGTCGGGTGTAGCATTTAATTATTTCTAACAATGGTTTGACAACTTTTGCAGCGTGAGACCGAGCGTTGTCATGCCAAAGGAGAACTTTATCTGTCAGTCTTTTTATTCCGGCCATTTTCCTCAGAATGCTCTTTTCGAACGAAGTAATTGCAGTCTGCTCCGAATGACCCAGTCTTAGGAACTCATAGTACAGAATGCAGTCATGATCTGACCAAAATCTTAAAATTGCCTTATATATACTAAAATAACGCAATTGTATTAAGAAATAAAAAATATTGTCGAAATGAATGAAATTCGGAAGCAGTTATAAAACTCGAAAAAAACACAATAAAACCCGCTGGGTTGGGTTATTATAAAAAAACCCGTGTTTTTGCCAAACCTGGTTTTAAAGCAACTTCTTTATGATCCTCCGGCTCCAAATATCAATCACACACATTTGCCCTTTAATGGTTTGCATGGTACCTATGTAGGCTCAAATATCAACTGCTCATATTATGACTTTTGTTGTGGATTTGTGATAAGACTTGAGTGCTGACTTGTGCAAGTACAAAATGGAAATTATCTTTTTTGCTTTAGAATTTTTTCCCATTTTCATGCGGCGGGTCTCTGCCTTAGATAATAACAATGGGAATTGTTCAACAACTCCGAAGTTGGTTGTACACAAACACAAGCCACAAACAACAATTACGTGATTTCGTTTAAACAGAACTAAAAGATGAACTTTAAATTTTTCAGCAACAATAGTCAGGCTAAACCCCATCATCACCACCACCACCAACACCATTACCAATACCATTATTAACGCCAACATTTGCAACTCTTTTGCCACTAACACACTTAAATTCAAACACATACACATCTAGAAATGCAGAAGGAACAACTTTTTGTGTATGTCTTGTATTACAGTTCTATTAAGTTTGTAGAAAATTTTTCAACAAAAACGTGAGGAATATAGTTGTTTTTCTTTTTTTTTTCTTATTTAACCACAGCCAGAGAAATAAGGAAAACTACAGTACTTACACATACATAAATACACAAATTTATAAAGGGTTTTCCCTGGTTAAATTCATATTCATTTACAATTCTCTGAAATTAATTTTCTTGTAATTAACACTTCACTTTAAATCTGAATCATTTTCTTTTAAACTTTAATGGGAACCCTTTTGTTTCTGTTTTAAAATATTTTGAAAATGTAACTCGTTTTCAGTTCAAGGCATGTATTTTTAAGTTTTTCCTTTTTTATGTTTGTATGTATGTATGTGCCTTGCATTGGTATTTGTTTCTAAAATTCCACAACTGTTGTGTTGAATTTTCACGCCTCAATTTCTTTGGAAAACTTTAATTTGTTCCTTCTTTCTTTCATTCTTTTTTCAATTCCATTTCTTGAGTTCTTTATTTAACTTGTAGTTTTAACCACCACACTGTAGTAAAGTACCATAAACAGTAACGCTTATGCATACTTGCACTAGAAAAGTCAATAGTAACCCAGCAAACAATTTAGAGGGAAAACTAAAACTTTTTCAAAGAATTTTTAAAGGTACCTTTGCAAGGCGGCTACTCTTAACCTAGTAAAGAGGGCGCATAGGTCTGCTTGAATTATTATCACGGTGGCGTCACGTACTACATCCACATTGCTGATGGAGGTAGTACTGCATCTCCCTTCTAAAGACTTTTATTGTAAGTGGCCAGCGGCTGATGCAAGTCAGCGGTCGACTGAGCAGTGTCGCGATTCAAATGTTGGTCACGCAAAGGTTTGGAAGTCTTTGTGAGAGTTGTCCACACAACACCGCACTATGACTTCTCAGTGAACGATTCCGCACAAGAAGGAATGGGCGAATAGTGTGCTGCACCTTATTAAAGACTTTCCGGAGTCGGCGAATACAGCTCATTCTATAAGGTTAACGGACCACTGTAGCGTTTTTCAGGCGGAGGTGTCAGCCATACGAGCTATTTTGAAGATCATTGGAAAGGGCAATGTCGCAAGGAAAGATATTAGCATACTTTGGGATAGCCAGGCGGCTGTAAATGCTCTGGGATCGCACCTATTGATTTCTATTGCAGAGCTCTCAACGAGATAGATGAGCCCAGTAATATTTCAGGAAACTTAAGGGCTGATGAGCTGATCAGGCATGCCACCACTATCGAATTTTCAAGCAAATTTTTCGCTTTGGGTATCCCAGTGGGTTTGCAAGCTTATTATTCACAATGAGGTAATAGTGTTACGTTTTAAGCTTTTCAAACCGTTTGAGTTCTTTTGAATTGCGTCAAAATAAAGTAAACACCACCTTGTTGTTGTTTTACAGTTTTTATTTCCTCACTTTGGCTTTATAAAGTTATCTTAATACAGCAACTAATTTATCTTGCACTTAATATTTGTTTATACAATACTTTTATTTACGTCTTAACACGACTTTACTTTATGGCTGCAAGACAGTTTCGAAACTTCCGGAAATGCCTTAAACGCTCTTATATCCTTTGTTTGATATCAGTAAATTTTAAGCATGTAGGATTGTGCTACTTAAATATGGTCGAATTAAAAATGCCCTTAAATACACAAATCAGTACGGCAATACCAGAGTAACACATTATCAACCTTGACACAAACCAAAAATCCCACAATACAGTCCTAAAGGCACTAATGTAGTGTAATATCTTTTTAGGCATTTTTATTTTCGTAACAATAGTATCTATAAAGATGACGCAGCAATTCTGGCCACAGCTGGATCTCAAGCCCACAAAAGATCTGATCAATCTCAAAGGAAGCATAATAAGTGCAGTTGTCGTTGCAATTACTAGACGTTATATAATAAGCACTCATGCCAACCGGCTTAGACTGGGTCATCTGGGTAATGATTTCTACAGAAGCTGCAGGGATGAGAAGGAGGAAGAAACAATTCTTCACCTACTGTGCACATGCCAGGCATTATGTGGCAGAAGAAAGAGACGGCTGGGCTTCTACCATGCGACTGAGCTTTACAGAGTTGTCGTGTACTGACATTGGGAAGCTTAGTGGTTTTATTGAGAGTTCCGGATGTTTCCGGGTATAGGTTGTGGTATCAAATTGACTATTTTTGGTCAACGTATATGCCTTCTTTCGGACAGCTATTTCTACCTACCTATCTATCTACCTCTTAACCGATGAGGCCTTTGACAAAACATTTTCAACAAATAGTAAATTTTAAAACATGGAAGATTGTACCATATAGTTCACTAATCTTGTTTCCACTTCATATTTGGAAATTTTGCCACCTTTAAACCAAAAATTAAACTTGTCGTACAGGAAAACGATACGTCGTCGATGCTCTGGTTAAGGTACAGAGTAGTGCATGTGTTGGGGTAACAGCGGATTGAATTATACCGGTAAGTGACGCCAAAGGTCCTATGGCCTATTTAATCGAAGAAAACAAAAAGTACAACTCTATTATCTGATTCTTAAAGTAGCAAAAGAAAAAATGTACTGAGTAGGTAAATCCAACTATAAAACAGATATCAGCAACAACTTCTAAGGTTAGTAGACGATCCTTCAAAACCACTTGCTTCACTTAATCGACGTTTAAGTTGGATTTGGGGTTGGTGTGGTGTAGTGGTTAGAGCCCTCGCATAACAACACAAACGACGCAGGTTCGAGCCCAAGCAGAGGACGTAACGAAGATAAATTTAATTGTAGTTTCGTATGTTCAATAAAGAAGCCCCCCTTGACCTTCCCGAATACCTCTGGCGATGATGACAAGCATCAGATGTTTGATTAGGACAACACGCCACCTGCTGGTAAAAAAAGGACAATGGTAAAAGTAAAGATCACTACCATTTAGCAAGGATCTTTACCACTACACAAACTCATATGGAGAAAGCTACGGTGGTTTAATAGTCAAGTAGATGACTTGAAAGATCAAACTGAATAAAGAAACTGATATAAAGTAATGGATGCCTTGTGGAAACCATTTGAAAGAAGTATTTGAAAGAATCTAAAACCCGCAACTTCAGTTCGCAGGGCTCATATTATCTCCCACTTGAGTAAAGTTTCTGGTTACACCTCAAATGCCTATTTGTTTCCTATTTGGACAAAACTTTAACCATGAAAAGGTAGACCCTATGTATGCTTAAACACAAGTTGTATTTGATCACCAATATGCTATATGGGACCCTGGTATCCAAACTAATTAAATTTTCAAATTTGGGCAAAAAAGCAAACAATTTTTCCAAAGTTTTCTTGCACTACTACAGTTAAAAATAAGCTACTGAGCTAAATTTACGAGCTAGGCATTTTGACCAGGCACACTAAAATGACCTCACGTTTGACTGAACTATTTATTCAACTTTATTTTATGAAAAGTCCATCACTTTTTAAAATAATGACATAATCCATTTAATTCGTTTCACAGCTTCACATTACTATGATTTAAATTTATTCATTATTGTACTTTCCATACTAAAAATTTAAAGTTAAAAGAATAAGCTCATCTTTCAAATTTATTACATTCCAATTAACTTAATTAGTATTTTCATTTCATTTCATTTCATATCATTTCCGTTCTCTTTTATTCCATGACATACACACAAAAATTATTGTGAAATCATTATTGTAAAACAAAAACCAAAAGATATATCGAAAAATATTTATAATACTCACTCTCTTATAATTGTATTTTTAAATATATTTCGCACAAAAATAAAATCCATATTGCAATTACACACATGTCACACAATGTGTTGCATGCAACAATGCTCAATGCGTATATCATTTAATAAAGTAAATTAAAACTCATAAATATTTATGCTTTGAATATGAAAAAAGACAAGAAAAATAATAAAAACCCTCCAAAGGAAAATAATCATAAATAAAAACAATACGAATCATTAACTCAATGCATGGAAAACAAAGAAAACAAAATAAATTAAAAAGATTTTTAAATTGTTATGCTTTCATTTGCCAAATTTTAGAGTCATTTTACAATGATTTCTATTATCTTTGGGTTTAATATTCAGGAAAGTGGTACAAAGAAAAAGTATCAGAAAAAAGTTTCACATTGTTTTTAGAATACTAGTTGAGTACAGATAAAATGTTAGTTTTGCATTCAATAATGTCAAAACTGTAAAGGCACTGATTACGTAAAAAAAAATATAAAAATTTTCAACAATCATTAGATATGTACGTCTTCAGATAGGTATAATAGTAATCAAAACCATCAATAAAATCACATGTACATCAGAGATCAGTAATGCATCGCTTTTTTACTACTCATACTCACTTATGAATTTATAAGTACATATAAGTGAGTACTTGCACTATTTGCAAGTTAAGAGTACAATAGCACCCTAATAACTAATTAAGCATTAATTCCAAATTTTCCTTACTTTTCTCGAATCTATTATCTATAATCATAACCAAATTTTTTTTATTCCTTTCATTTTCATATGGAAACTTTTAGTTAAATATTCGCTGTGAATTGTTTGACACATTTTATTCCATCATCTTTTGTTTCGATAAGAACTTGTAGCATCGTAACATTAATATCAATGTTTCGTAATGAAAATAAAACTTTCGAGCGCTAGCAGATGCATAAATTATTAAGTCTTTTTTAAAACATGATTTAACATGGATAAGGACATAAAAAAGTCAGTGAATTTAAGGAAATTTCTGTGCTCATGACATGTAAACTCGTTTACACTATACAACGTTTACGATACGTTTACGATATACAACGAATTTAATAAATTTTGAGTTGTGACTGCTTATGATTTAATATGGCACATAGAGCATATACATATGAATTTTATTTAGGTTTTTAGTTAATTTTCTATAAAAAATAATTAAATAAAAATGGAATTTAATACAGTCTGTCTGAAAAAAGTACACTTTTCCATGAAAGTTGGTACAATTTGAAAATTTTATTTCTCATCCCTGATACACCTGATTCAAATTCAACAACTCATACTTACGAATACTCACAATAACGTTGATTCATAAGTACAAGTAGCAATGAATATGAATCACACATAATACTTATACTAATAGCATTCATTCATTCATCAAAAAATACTCATAAATGATTCGACTCATTTAAATCATTCGAGTATTACTCAAGTAAGCAAGCAATATTATTCAAAAGAATATAATAAGGCTAGTGATGGATATTTTCATCCCATCCAAAAAGCTTTCAATTAAACCCAGAAACAAATTTTGGTTTAATCTGACGTGCAAATTGGAAGTCAGATCCAGAGAGGAAGCATTCAGGAATTGGCGCAATAACAAATGTGCCCACACTGATTTGCTTCGCAAACAGGCGAGATCTTCATGTGCCGCAGTACTTAGACGCGAAAAGGCTTTATAGGAGCAGCGCCTTCGTGCAAAATTTCTTACTTTTCCGCGGGGAAGAAAAAACATTTGGTCATTCGTTAAAAGGCTGAGGAACAACGCTAGTTCGGTTCCTGCTCTTATAAAGAATGACCACACATTCACGCACCCGGTTGAAAAGGCAAACCTTTTGGCCGAAATGTTTGCAAGTAATTCTCACTTGCTGGAGAGCGTTTAACCACTGCCCGAACTTGAAAGAGTATCAGTAACTATGCCTAATATATTCTTTCGAGCTCGTGCTGTAAAAAGGGTCCTTGCAAATCTCAACGTTAACAAGTCTTCTGGGCCGGATGGCATACCAGTACTGGTCCTGAAGCAGTGCTCTTCGACGCTTGCGCGTCCATTAGCTCACCTTTTCAGTGCTTCATATCGCGCCGGTATTTTTCCATCTTGCTGGAAGGTTGCTAATGTAACTCCAGTCCCCAAAAAGGGCGAGGCTAGTAACCCTGAGAACTACCGTCCAATAGCAGTTTGTTCCACACTCTCCAAGGTTATGGAGAGTATGATTAATCACCACCTTGTGGGATATCTGGAGTCCAATGATTTACTTAGCGATCGTCAGTACAGTTTCCGAAAGGGCCGTTCTACTGGTGACCTGGTGGCGTTGTTCTCGGAGAAGTGGAACAAGTCCATTCATGGTTTTGGCGAGAGTAAGGTTGTGGCTCTGGATATCTCAGAGGCGTTTGATAGAGTTTGGCACGAGGCACTCAATTCGAAACTTAATGCTTTTTGTGTCGGGAGTCACTTCTCTCGATTTATATCGAGCTTTCTCAGAGATCGCTCTAATAGAGTGGTTATAGATGGGGTCTCATCCGACGAGTTCAGGGTAAACTCAGGGGTACCGCAAGGCTCTGTTCTTTCTCCTACTCTTTTTCTAATATTTCTTAACGACTTTCTTCTTCTCACTTCTAATCCTTTCTACTCTTTTACGGATGACAGCAACATTTGTCACTCATATTCCTTTGATCGTAGACCGAGCCTTTTGGAGGTTGGGGTAAGAAGGATTAATATGAACGTCACACTCACAAGTGACCTGGTGAAGGTCTCCGAGTGGGGTCGTGCGAACAGGGTCGATTTTAATGCACGTAAGACTCAATGTTGCTTTTTAACACACAGGCGTGGTGGTATGCTGTCATCTGTGTCAATGGGTAATGTGAATATTGAGGAATCAGATGCTCTTGATGTTCTGGGCATGAGAATTCACTGTGAAGTTCGTTGGAATGATCATATATTTCAAGTGTCGAAAGAAGCATTCAAGCGCCTTGGTTTTTTGAGACGGTGCAAGAAATACTTCACCCCATCTGATCTCCTTAATATTTACAAGACCTATATTCGTCCCAAAATGGAATACAACTCTCATGTATGGGCCGGTGCTTCGAAGTCTATTTTGGAGCTTCTCGACCGCGTACAGGAGAGGGCGGAGATGCTCATCAATGACGGTAGGGTAGCCAATTCTGTCGATTCATTGGAGCACCGTCGCAGTGTGGCGTGTGTTTCATTGTTCTATTCTGCCACTTACGACATGAGTAAATTTAAATCTAACATCCATAAACACTTCTCTCTCTGTCTTCCTTCCAATAACCTATTTTCCTAGTACCAGCACAATGCACTGCATGAGTTGGGGCCATCCCCTGGGTGTTAGTCTTATATAAAAAAAAATAAATAAAAAAGAGAAATAAAGAAACAATCAAGATTACCGCAGCAAACACACAACCTCATATTAGGATTATACTCATTTTGCATTGTCTATACACAATGAGTTAAGATGAGTATTGTTACGTTTTAAACTTTTTAAAACGTTTGGATTCGTTTTTATTGCGTTAAAATAAAATAAAACTCTATTTTATTTGAGTTGTTTTACAATCTGTCTCTTTCTTTATTAATTCCACTGTACTTTAATACACCAAATTCGCTTTTAATTTGCTTTGCACTTTTTATTTGCGCACTAAACAGACTTTACTTCTTGACAGCCAATTCACAACTAACTCAACTCACCAGCCACAATTCGCCGCTTTTATAGTATTTCATCTTAGTTTAGAATGTTCTAGCACGGACACGAATCTTCGATTTGTTGACTTTAATACAAACTACTCTAAAATATCACAAAATGTAACCGATCCATGCATTGACAGCACTTTTATTTAGTGCAGATAATTTTGGAAGTTTTAAAGCCTTGACACAAGCCAATACATTTTTTAGCTAAAAGATTTTAATAAACTCTGACGTGGTGAATATTGTCTTTAGAATTTACATTTTCGTAACAGTATTCATAATAAATGGGGATAAGTGTGCGTACAATGAGTACTTTAAGCTTGAATATGTGTGCATACTCACCGAAATGAGTATGAATGCGTATGAATGCGTAAGTAATTATGAATCATATTCATTGCTGATCTCTGATGTTCATACTTAAATAAACTTCTGTTAAACACCACACCTCAGTTAGCAAAAAGTACACATTCTCTTTCTGTTGTTACAAATAGCACTTAAAAATAGTAATTTTTGCAAATGTCAAGTTATGTCACTAAGATTTAGCGGGAATATCAACATCCGAACGTTGGATGCTTTAGTTAGTTTCATAGCGTAAACACTCATAAACAGTCGTAATGTCCTGAGGTGATACTGCTGTTAAAAATGGTCAGATCGTCTGGCCTGGGATTGAACCGATGACCTTCTGGCTGGTAGGCGGGTCTCTTACCTACCATACCACAACGGCGCAAACTTCGATACCTACGACTATTTTCTGTTTCAGAATCTAAAGAAATCGCTGTGCGAGAAAAGAGTTCGCTATTGAAAAGAGCGCCTATTTTTAAGTTACTTGGGGAATCTGAATTGGTATATAACATTAAGTGCGCATGATCTATCGATCCTAAATTTTTATTTCTTTTTAATTTGTTTATCATTATTATTTTATCAATCGGTATAAACAATTATTTAAAATAGTACGTATTGTGTTTTACCCAGTGCGTATAAGTAATTTTTATTTCAAACATAAAATTAAATATTACTCATACGTAGCATATCTTAATATTTCCCGTCATTCATTGTTTTAAATTTTACAATTGGGGGATTCCCAAAGTGTTATAAAATCGTACATCCTTTAACAATAGCACGTAAAATGAATTAATTAATGTTGAGAACAACCCCTTATAATATGCTGCCGTTATTTTAATTTTATAAGTAAAAGAAGCAGTGCGTAAATACAAATTGAGTATAAGACATAACAAGTATAAGGCATAACAAAATAAATATTTTTTTTTGAGAACTATTTTTGTGTTTTATTTATTTTTAAAATACAGGGCGTCCACCGGAAAGATATACTACTTTGTTTTGCCGCCATTTTCTCTCACGTTAATCTTACTATGGAAAAATATTCAGTAAACCAACGTGTTTTAATCGTTAAAACATTTTATCAAAATCAATCATCGATATTCATGAAAATATTATAATGAGTGACGAGGCACATTTTCATTTGAATGGTTGTGAGAATAAACAGAATAGTCGGTTCTGGGCAATGGAAAACCCTCAAATTATTCATCACTCACCTTTGCATCCATTACAATTGACAGTCTGGTAGGCAATTTGGTCAGGAGGAATCATTGAACTTTAGCTCTTTCAAACTGAAAACGGAGTAACGTGGAGCGATATTCTGGTATGATTGAAAACTATTTAATGCCACAACTGCATGCTTTGGGCTTGACTAACATGTGGTTTCAACAAGACGGTGCCACATTGCATATAGCTAGCATTAGAATGGTATTACTGCGAGACCTTTTTCCACGACAAAATATTTCAAGGAATAGTCATGTTGATTGGCCTCCACGGTCATCTGATTTGACTGCTCGGGACTTCTTTTTGTGAGGATATCTAAAAAGCAAAATGTATGCAAACAAACCAGAAATGCCGGAGCAACTCAAACAAAATATTCGTGATGAAATTAATGAAATACCGCGTAAAAGGTGTGAGAATGTAATGAAAAATTGGCGGGAATTTATCTGATATTGTATTCCATACATAATTGCCGGCATTAAATAAAACATTTATCAAAATAAGATCCATTCTCTTTCATAAAATCAAAAATTATAAGCAAACAAATTAGTACACCTTCCCGGCGGACACCCTGTACAACAGAACACTAAACATATCGTCGAAAGCTTTATGTTAAAAAAAGAAAACAATCATTTTGAAACATTTTAAAATATTGTTACGTTTATACCTTTTTAAAGACGTGTATTTATGAGTTCGTAGATTGCAGTTAAAATAAAATAAATTTTTTGTTTAATTTTTAATTCAAAATCCTTTATTCAACACAGTTATGTGCACCACTGCTTGTAATCTTATTGCAGGCAATAACAATTTTTATTCTTAATTACTCTGTCTGTTTACAACTTTGTCAACAACAACAATTACTCAACAGATCTTTCTTCCTAAAGATCTTCCAACTCGATGGTAGTTATAACTTAGGTTCGATCACAACCTTTTCAACCAGAGATTATCCACACTTAACTCTCTTTACTGAGTTCGCTCCAACTAAACTGGTTTTTACTTCACTACTAGATTCACGAGTTTACTCCTTATAAACTCTCTTCACACCAATAACACATTAGCTGAGTTAAATTTACTTAAACTGTTTCTTGTTCGCATCCATGTGCTTTCTGTATGGCTGAGTAAACAATACATTGAAGGCTCTTGAACCTCTCGATATTTCAGGTAGATTCCATTTATTTCTTTTAATTTCTTTTTAGTTCTTTTGTAGCCATGCGTATGTAAACGTCTACCTCTTTCAGGCCTTAGTATTTGTTGTTGCTTGTTTATTGTCAGTTACTTACTTTCTTTGCTGCTAGTTTTTGTCGTTGCTGTGTTATTTTTATAAACAGCACGTATACACTGGTGCATATTCCTATAAACGCACTTAATTAACAAAATTTAACTATTTTAGTGAGAGACAACTTAACGGTACTTTTTAAAAGTAAACAATTTAATTCTTATTTTTGTTGTTTGCCTTAATTATGCGATCAAATGTTCTTGGTGCTATTTTAAGTGGAAGATTCGTATAAACGCACACTCGAAATTTGTTTTTAAAAAAGTGACCAAAAATAAAATATTATCAATTTTAGTTTTTTTTTCAACCAAAGGTACGTTTCTTATAGTAATATCTCAATTTACTGTAACTTTTCCTATTCTAATCAATAAATTTCATCTCTTTTAAAGATGCCTAAGGGAACTTTTTTGTCCGATCAAGAAAAGATTCAAATTAAATTTTTTCACGACCAAGGATGCTCTAATAGAGAAATTGGACGTAAAATCGGTCGTTCGGAAAGTGCGATGCGAAATTTCTTTAAGAAAAGTCAAAATTATGGAGTTCGCAAATCAACAAAGGGTAATGCAAAACTAACAAGAAGACAACTTAATCTAATAAAACAAGAAGCAACCCGCAACAAATTGAATTCCACACAAATAAGGAATAAATTAAATCTTGCTGTGACTTCCAAACACGTTGCAAACCAATGCTAAAAAAAAAACCATAAAGAAAATCGTCTAAAATTCGCAAGAAAATATATGAAATGGACAGATGAGTGGAAAAAAGTAATTTTCTCTGACGAAAAAAAATTTAATTTAGACGGTCCAGACTCATACTCATGCTATCGGCACGATGTCAAAACGTAATTTCGGTGTTGGCAGTGTTATGGTTTGGGCAGCGTTTTCTGCAGTTGGCAAGGCGAAAATTTGTTTTGTTCCGACAAAAATGCATAGTTCGATTTATAACGAACTGTTGGAAGATGCTCTTCTCTCTTTTATGGACGAAAAAATGGATGAAGAGTGCATTTTCCAACAAGATAATGCTGCAATCCATGTTTCTAAGCAATCGAAATCTTAGTTCAATGAACATGGCATTCCTTTGTTGGACTGGCCGGCTTGTAGTCCGGACTTAAACCCAATGGAAAACTTGTGGGGATACATGGCCCATAAAGTTTATGCAAATAATGCCCAGAATGAAGGCATAAAGACTGTGACAGAGCTGAAACTAAGAATTAAACAAGTCTGGGAAGAAATTTATTCCGATCTGCTTAAAAAATTAGTGGAATCAATGCCAGACTGTATTTTTGAAACAATCCATTATTAATAATGCTACAATGGCCCAAACATTAAAGTGCGTTTTTAGGAAAATACCCTTAAAAATGGCTGTTAATATCGAAAATTAAGTAAAAAAAAAAAAAATAATTAAATTACAAATGAATTTTTTTTTGTAAACAATATTTTAAGTGAAGTCTTAACTAATTTAATACACAAATTTATAGCCCCCTAAATATTTTCTTGTTTAATTTTTACCTTTTTTTAAAAAAAAAGTAGTGTGCGTTTATAGGAATATGCTCCAGTGTAGTTGTTTTTGCAGCTTTTGTTTATTTATTTTACCGATGTAACAAACTACAGTTGCTCCCAAATTTGATTTTCGTAACTATATGTTGTATAACTTTAAAATGTTTCAAAATTATTTTATTTTTTATTTTTTTACAATTTTATTGACAATATGACACGATATCACACTTTGTGAGTACCCCAAATGTTTTTAAATATTGAAAATATATATTTTTGTAATTTCATGCAAAATGAATTGAAACGTACAAAATGCTTTATTTCCATATCTAACGTTTTCAATAAACTTTGTGCAAGGCCACAGCTCACAACCCCAAACATGCTTTTACCCTAAGTGGTCAATATGAATATGGCAATAAACAATTTTAATTATGTTTATTTTGATACATTTATTTTTTATTTATATTTGAATTTTTCTTTTGTTATTTTTTCGTTAGAGATGCACAATAAAATGACAAGCAATGGTTTGATTATGTTTTTTGCAAAACTACAATATTTCCTTTATTTTATTGTATTCTGTGAACGTGTTTATGTAGCCAAAGTTTTTTTTTTTTAAATTCAATTTACATATGGTCATACTACTATTGTATTATTGTATCTTTGTATTTGCTTAAATGTCTCTGCACTCACACAGTTACTATAGTGCTGCTCATGTATAAATACAAAAATATTTTCTGGCAAAACAACTCATATCAAATTGTATAGATATTGTATAGATGGCTATATATACACTGACCAGATCAAACTTAAATGAAATTATTGGTTTTTGAAAATTAAACTCAAATCTTGTTTTTGGAATGAATGAAAGAGCCAGAATGTTGGGGTATATGGGAAAGTTTTATTTTTGTCTTGATTGCTTTAATGCGTGTCTTTTACCAGTTTTGTCATGTTAAAAGCGGAATATAAGTCACAATAATTTTAAACAAGTGAACTCATTATTTGTGATTTAAATGACAAGGACATATACAAGCATTTGGAAAAATGGCTTTACACTTTTTGATCATAAAATCATACGCGATTTATGAAAGATACTCATGCCTGGATAGCATGAAATAACTTAAAATAGTTAATACTCCCATTGATTGTGGATGTGTACTGTAATTATCTTTGTTGTGCCATAGTTCCACTTTTAGATACACTCCTTTAGACAAATGTAGTATTTATCTCCTTTGGATATCTAAAAAGTTCAAAATCAAACACTTTGCGATTTTATGCGTATCCTACAATTCACACGATTCCATGACAAACAATTACCATCTACTAGTTGCAAAGTAGCTATTAAAGCTTGTCACCATCAGAAGCATAATCGGAAATGGCGACGATAAAGCCATTTACGTCAATAATTATGCCTTACATTGGAATTACCTTAGGGGATGGAAAATATATATGGATTCCACCATTGATATCCTTAGCTACAGAGCCACAAAGCTTCTCTGCAAGTAGAAGTTAAAGACAGCATGCAGCACGACAAACATAAGTATAGGCAGTGACGAGAAGGCATAAGTCGATGTCAAGACTCATAGTAGAAGTAGAAACACAATTGCTCCGGTTAGAAATGAAATATTATTTCATTCGTATGAATGCCGCGGCTGATCAATTTTCGATAACTTTTTTGATTGTATGGCATCACACATAGTCGCTTTCAAATACTCAATTGTTTCTGGTTTATCGGCATAACACTTGTCTTTAACGGCGCCCCACAGAAAATAGTCCAACGGTGTCAAATCGCAGCTTCTTGGTGGCCAACTGGGTGGGGATTTTGTTACTTGCGACTTTTGGCCATGTTCAAATTTTTCTAAAGGTAATATTTAGCTGTGCCTTAATCGTGGTGATTGGTGTAGTGGTTAGAGCGCTGGCATACAACACAAGCAGGCATACAACACCGGATTCAAATCACAGCAGAGGACATGACAAAAAGAATTTAATTGCGGTTTCGAGTGGTTAATGAAACCTCCCTCCAGACAAGTTCATCCAAAGAAGCCTCACTGACCTTCCTGCTTGCTTATCTCTGGCGATAATGACAAACACAAAATGAATGGTCAGGAGAAAACGCCACCTACTGGAAAAAATATACAATGCTAAGTAAGGATCACCACCATCACCTAGCAAGGATATTCACCACTATACACAATCATATGGAGGCGAGCTACAGTAGATTAATCATCTGCTTAGCTTGAAAATCTACTTGATTATGGATAGCCAATATGCTCCATAGAGGAGTGACGGAGAAAAATAATCGAAAATGTTCTCATCAAATGAGAACCTAAGGAAATTTTATTATTTGTACTGGAAAAATTAGCTTAACCTATGGTAGAAAATGTTACAAAACAATTTTTTTTTTGCAGAGAATATATCGAGTCCGCCGTCTAGCGTTTTTTTTTCCAACTATTGCTTAGCTCATGTCTGATTTGACAGATAATTAGTTTTATCCTTCCGCTGAACGAATATGGTTGTGCATACGCTTGAACAAGGCTGGGAAATATTGCGACATGAAAATCATGGTAATGTTGCAGAATGTGTGCGATGTGTTCAGATGAAGCTCACTTTGATCTTGGCGGGTATGTACACAAGCAAAATTATCACATTTGGGGCACAGAAAACAGCACGCATAAATTGAAAAGACGACACTTCCAAGACGAGTCACTGTTTGGTGCGGGTTTTGATCCAGAGGCATAATTGGGCCAGTTTTCTTCGAAAATGAGCAAGGAGTGGCTGTTACAGTCAGTGGCGATCATGATTGGGCCATGTTAAACGAATTTTTGTTCACAAAAATTGAAGAGGAGGATATTAGCAACATTTGGTTTCAACCGAATGGCGTTACATGCCACGCAGCCAAAGCTACATTCGATGTTTGGCGCCCTGTTTTTGAAGATCGCATTATCAGCCGCAGAGCTGGTGTCGTTTGGCCACCTCGGAGCTACGATTTGATACCGTTGGACTATTATTTGTGTGGTGCCATCAAAGATAAGTGTTACGCCAACAAGCCAGAGACAATTGACGCTTTAAAGGACAATATTCGTGAAGCCATTGGTGAAATACAGCTGCACACAATCGATAATGTGCTTGAAAATTGAACCGATCGTGTAGGCTACTGCATGGCCAGCCGAGGCAGCCAATTGATAGAAATTATTTTCCATTTGTTTGTTTGGCGGACCCTTCAAATTTGTTTTCCTAAAAGAACAATGGCATTTAGTAATTAATGTTATTATTGAAATACTTGAAGTAATAACTTAAACACTTTGTTTTCTTGAAAACAAATACATTTTTTTGTTTGTTATTTTTTCATCTAAGATACAATTTATTACACTTTATTTATTATATACAATTCTTTTTTATTTATTTTTTATTGAAGGAAAATCTATAAGAGAAAAAAGAAAAAACCAAAAAAGCAGTGTGTGAGAGAGGCCAACGTATATAAATATTTTATTTGACTGCTGTTGTATTCGTATTGAAAATCTTGCGGCAAGTTATTCAATTTATTAAAAGAACACCACCAGAGGCTGTAAAAGAAGCAGCATCAGCTTTATCAGCCACGTCTATAGCTATAGATGTGGCTGTGACTGTGGTTGTATGTGGCAGCATAAAAATATTGCAAACAAAGCATCATTTGTCTTTTCCACAGAATATGGGTTGGCCAGTGGATATAAGCATTTTTATCATTTTCTTTTGTTTTTTTTTTTAATTTTTTGTCTTTTTGCAACTCAACTGCTTTGTTTTTGTTTTTTTTTTGTATTCTGTTGCAGATAAATGTTGAAATTGTTAGTTGTGTTGCATTAAATTTCCTTCCCGTTTGTGTTCTTATTTTTTTTTCATTTTGTATTTATTTTTCATTTCGTTTGTATTTTTTCCATTTCTTTCCTTCTCTCTGGGTGTACAATATTATCTGACCATTTTTTGTGTTTTCTTATCGATAATAAAATTGAAGTTGTGGTACTTTTGTACTGCAATATCATCGATAAAGTGTTTATATGAAGAATATGAAAAATAAAAAATAGATAAACAACAACAACTACAACAGCATTCTATCATATTCTTTGAATATTTCAAAGTTTCTTTTTTGTTTTTTTGTTTTTTTTTTTTGTTATTTTCAAATATTCTCATCATATTGAAGAGCAAAAGAAGACTTTGTTGCACTCAATTGAAGAAAATTGTAGTCTGCTTTCAGTAGGGACTGCTGTAATAGGAAGCAAAACCATTTCAGATGAAAAAACACTTGAAAATTATTGAAAACTTTAGTTTCTTCTTTTTTTATTAAATTTTCTTCACTTTTGTCTTTCTAAGTATATGCACAAATACTTTTTTCTTATATTCTTTTTTTTAATATTTATTTAACAATACACGATACATTTGAGTATTTCCAAGTGAAGAAAGTTTCTTTCAATTGTGGCAATATTGTTGAACAACAAAAAAAAACTGAACCAAAAATTTATGGCTGCTTATTGATTTATTAAATTTTAGTAATTTTATGCAAAAGAAAACATCAACAAATTTTATTTAAAAAAATAAATAAATAAAAAATAAATAAAAGAAATTCTGGTATAAAACCGAATCATATGCAAACTGGTTTAACGATTTTAAAGGCCAATGTATGAGAAAAGACTAACTTTGGAAAATCTTTAACAAGCTTGCCAATATGCCGGATTCAATGAATTTGAGGAGTAAAGAATAGCAAAAAATTAATATAAGAACTGAACAGAATAAAAACCAAGATTGTATTTAGTAAAGGCACTTCTGAGTTTTGACAGTTGATGGAGACCATTTTGTTAA